>CM062290.1:169741357-170341357 GCA_031216915.1 Pictodentalium vernedei | reverse complement strand
GACGGACGTATGCTCCGCTAAAGACACATTTTGTACCACAACATCTGGTCCCAGATGTTGTTGTACGAGAGAGGGGCCTCTCTCGCTCGCGGCCCGGCTGGACCTGGACGAGCTAGGAACCGGACTAAAAGGCTTCCTCCGTTCTCGTTCACTATCCGCCGTCACTGGGTGTGCATCTATTATTTTTATAGTGCTCGCATCACCCAAAATTTCCTCTTGGACCGCATCGGACGAACCCGGCTGCCGAACCATTCGGTGAATGGACGCTACACCGGGCGAGCTAGCGGACGACATTTGTCTAATCTCCATGAGCACTTTTGCCGCTAGCTCTGTATTTAATTGTGACGACGGACGCACACTTGAAGAAGATAACATGGAAACATCACCCTGTTCTGGTTCCTCTGAAATAGAAACTGAGAGAGTAGAGTGATCTTGTGGAGAAAGAGCCGGCATCGCTCTTTCTCCAGAAACAACATATCGTGACACACGTTTCCAATGTTTCTCATCCCAATGTTCACATACAGGACAGGGATTAATGCGAGAACACTGACTACAATTTATGCAATAATCATGAAAGTCAGAGGAAGATTTCTTCCTATTACAATTTGAACAAGTTCCTTTCATTGTGAAGGAACAACAATAAGTCCTAGTTACTCGCAAAAACCCCTGACACAAAGATACATAATAACATGATCCATTAATAAATGAAAAAACAATTGCAAAACAAAATAATTTTGAAAAAATATTTTTTCAGAGAAGCCCAAGTTGCTGAAAAGTAACGTTGAGCCCCGATGGATCCGATGGCAAAGTGTGGTCAAAAATTTTAAAATTATATAAAATAATTAATGAGACACTTTCGGATAATATAAATGTATCTTATAATGAGATAAACTACCTCAAAGGCAAACAGCCCCCCTCAAAAAAGGCTGTTGCCAATGAAAACAAACAGTGTAAACACAGAAGAAAACATGACTCCAGGCACTGAAAAAACTGGCCCGGAATCAGTCCTCAATTACACTCTATCTGATGCAAAACAGAGACTCCCAGGGGAGAATCTGCAGAACATCAGATGGAAGATGCAGAACACAAACGTTATACACCCATGGGTGAAAACGTAACTATGGGGAAAATAACAGAAAACATTCTGTAACCAAGCAACTCTCCCAGGGAAATTTTAGAAATGAAACTTCTCAAAAATATGCCAAAAGCATGGGAGAATTGCAAGGGGGGACTTTAGAAGGTTAGGGGAGAGGAAACACTGAATAAGCAGTGCAACAATTAGCAAGAATGACAACAAGAGGCGTTTGCCTCGAAAATAGGCAACTTAACATAATTTTAACAAAAAATTTTAAGTACAGCCCTGATTATTTTTTGCCACTTCTTTTTTCCTCTCCTCCTTCTATCCTCCTTAGAATCACATTTTCTCCAAGAATTACGTGTCTGGCATCCTTTAAACTGAGATTTACAAGCACAAAGATCAGTGAGATGTTGACTGATGAAGGGCCAAACAGAGAATGATATTTGGCGCCAATTTCGGGACGACTGCGTCACTGCGCATGCGCAGTAGAGTCGTACTATGGAGGTCCTTTAGGACATGATTTCTTTTTGTTTTGGATGCAAATTTTGGGGATTGGGGGGCAAAATTTGTGTTTGGCCCTGGTTTTTTGTGGAGTTAGCACCAGCTAAGTCTGGGTCATTGGTACAGTATAAAAATATTAGTTATTCGAGAATTCTTTTTGCAAGTGTCGTCTGCTTTTCATGTTAGGTAAAGGATTAACTGGTAGAGTGCTGGAAGCTCATATTTGATCTTTATTCTGAAGTGCTGGTCAGGCCTGAAAATAAGTAGTCTGACATTTGCAGAATGGGGTCCCCAGAAGGTGAATTTGATGATGTTATCCCATACAGTGGGCCAATTTATCCTCTGGTTACCTCTCTCTGTTTAGTTTTGAGACCCTGATTCAGTCTGAGGTTCACAGAGGGTGAATTTAGTGACGCTACCCTGCTGTGCAGGGTGGCATCACTAAATTCACCCTCTGGGGACCACATTTTGAGGATGACAGTCTGCTTATTCTCTGGCTTGGTGCTGGTGCCTCAACTTGAAGGTTTCATTTTCTGTGAATGTACTTCATATTATATTTCAAGAGAAATTATGTAGTCTGTGTGGATTTGCCTTGCCACAATTCAGGGATGTATGTCTGCAACTTGTCTATGACTTGTTACAATTTATGGGAGAGTGCTTATAGGCCTATCGACACTCTCCCATAAATTGTACAAAGTCAACGACAAATAAGCAAAAATCCTTTGTAGGATTATCTTATAATTTTCAATTTATGCATCCCTGAAAAATAAAACATACAGAACAATTTTATTTTTCGATATGAAAAACTGTTTGCATTTGTTTTTTACTTTTTCAGGCGAATATAGATCACCTGTTTTGTTACCTACAAAATCTGCAGATTTGGTCGTTGTTTTTTGTTGTTGACAACTGATTCATTATCTTGATGTTCTTGTTTCATAGATCATTTTAAAGGCCTGAAATAAATGAAGAAAATTTGTTGTAACCCTTGACTGGACAAGTTTGATTTTGGTGGTTAGAATTCATCATTAGCAACTGTCTTGTTACAATGTATTGACGAGTGCCTCTTAGTTTTTCTAACACTGAACAAGTTCATGATCAAGGTTTAATCAAAACTTTTGACAATATTATAGCCTCAAAGCAGGTTAGGTATTCTGAAACAAAGTCTTCAGTTAATCTCTTCGTTACAGTCCAAATCATCGCTACAGGTAATTACTATTTCAACAAAGAGAGACTTTGTATGAAAACACTCACACTCACGGAGAGAGGAGTTTCAATACAAAAACTCATAATTTCTGTGACAAAGTGTGAAATACAAGAGACCCCGTTGAACCTGAGGTGCTCCCCAGACAAAGTTCTTTAAAGAAGGACACAGCTGAGGAATGAAGTCATGTAACTATTCAAAACTCTTGTTGTTCAGTAAGATGATTTTTTGGGGTATTAAGATGCTACCACACAAATAATGCCCAGATTTCCAGTAATGGAAAATGGGGAGCCCAAATATCAACCTATAGGGACTTACCAGGTACAAATTTAAACTCATTAAGAATCCCAGCATTTTTTCGATTCCCTCTAGAGTACACTATGACAGAACTGATGGCAATTTGTTTTTTTTACCATTCCATTCTACTGGACCTAAGGGTGCTTCATACTAAATAACAGATCTCAAGTCTGAGCAGTTTGGGAACAAAGGGCATTTGGAAATATTTCTAATTTTAGCTCCTAGGGTTCCCATAGAGATACAGGATATTTCTTTTTGGCTTGAATCAAGTACTTATGACACAGTACATGTAATACCACACACCAAATCTGGTTCAAATCAGCTCATCAGTTCACAAAATAGAAATTTTGAGAGTGGCCAAAATCTTGCCCCTGCCATTAGAAAGGCAAATATTGCTTGGCGAGTTTGTCCATTATCACTGTCCAATAATGGCCCAAATTAAGTTTACAAAAGAGCCTTCCTTAAGTCTTAAGTGACGAATATAGTTATTTTTAGATGCTGATCTTGTCAATCTCAACAAATCTATTGGGGAAGTTAACTGGAACATGATCTTGTCTTCAAACCAACCCAACCAGATTGTTGATGAGCTTACAAGTCACCTCGACAAGTTAACTACTCAATATATCTCCAGTAAATTAGTCACATTATGGCTCAACGAACCCAAGTGGATGCATAATGAAATTCGTCACTTAATACACCAGCGTAAGTGCCTTCATCGCTTTGCGAAACGCAGTGGTACCGAATTGGCTTGGACAAGATATCGTAAGAAAAGAAATGAAGTAACCTCATCCAATAGGAAGTCGAAAGCGTCATACCTTACCAAAATCAAAAACACTCTGAATTCCTGTACGACGCCCCCTAACGTCTGGTGGAAGACACTCAAACTGCTCTTAGGAAACAAACACACTGACATACCTAATCTCATCCACAAGGGTGTTAGTCGTTTAGTAATGTAGAGAAGGCCGAGGCATTCAATGAGTACTTTTGTTCAATTTCCAATCTTAATGACGGTAATAGTCCTCTACCACCCTGTTCTTTTGATTCTGACCGACCCACTTTGGACAATATTTCCCTTGAGTCCAAAGATGTGCAGGAAGCCTTCAATTCTCTCAAGACCTCTAAAGCTAGCGGGCTTGACAATATAAGTCCATTTACTCTAAAGGGATGTTCTTCGACATTAGCCAAACCATTAGCTGACATTTTTAACCTCTGTCTCACAAATTCTATATTTCCACACCAGTGGAAAGGGGCAAATGTCTCGCCAATATTCAAAAAAGACTCTCATAACCGAGTGACAAATTACCACCCAATTTCACTCTTAAGCTGTGTTGGCAAGGTATTTGAAATTTGTATAGCAAAGAAAGTTAGAGAGTTCCTTGATGTGAATAGCATTTTGACAAAATTTCAGTCAGGTTTTGTTTCTAAAGACTCCACCATTCTCCAGTTGAGTGAAATTTACCACACCATTAGCTCTGCTCTTGACGAAGGAAAGGAAATAAGATTTGTCTTCTGTGACATCATTGAGGCTTTTGACAAAGTATGGCATCATGGCCTTTTGTACAAACTAGAAAAGATCAGTATAACCGGTTATCTTTTGTCCTGGTTCAAATCGTACTTTAGTAATAGGCACCAGTGGGTCATTTTTAACTCTGAATTTTCTACCTGGAGAAACATCAGAGCTGGTGTTCCACAGGGATCATCAATTCTAGGACCGTTACTTTTCCTTATCTACATAAATGACATAACTGACAGACTGGTGTCTAATATTCAACTCTTTGCTGATGATACATCTCTCTACTTCACCGTTGAAGACCCTGTCCAAGCTGCAAGACTTATGTCCGACGACCTTCAAAAGATCGAATCATGGGCATCCCAATGGCTGGTTGACTTCAATCCTGCAAAAACCGAGTCACTTATAATATCACGCAAGTCCACTAAACCAGATCACCCCACTCTAAAGATGTCTGGTTCTGACATTAACGAAGTCACCACGCATGATCATCTGGGCTTAATCCTGAATGACCATGGATCATGGGGAAATCACATCTCGGAAATCACAACTAAGGCCTGGAACAGGATATCACTCCTCAGGAAGTATAAATTTTCCCTTGATCGTAGAACACTGGAAAAAATATTTTTCTCTTTTATACGACCACTACTGGAATATGCTGTCACTGTTTGGGATAATTGTAATGATTATGAATCCTCCGAACTAGAAAAAATACAGCTAGAGGTGGCTTGGATTGTTACTGGTGCTACACGAGGTGCAAGTAGAGCCTCATTATATGCCGAAACAGGCTGGGAAACCTTCCGTACATGCAAAGAAAAGCACAAACTTATACAGTATGGTTCACCATCTTGTCCCAGGTTATATATCATCTCTTGCCCCCTCTATAACATCTGCTACTCACGAATATTCTCTTCACAACAATGCCAACTTAACCATCCCACACTGTCGCACCAACACACACCTACATTCCTTCTTGCCATCGACAACCCGACTGTAGAATAGTCTAACCCCTGCAGTTAGAGAAAGTAGTTCCTTTGGAAACTTCCTTTCATACATGAACAAAGATAGATTCCCCAACTCCAAAAGGGTTGTATGCTCACAAATCACGTCAGACTCAAATATATCACTGTAGATTACGTCTGGGCTGTAGCAACTTCAATGACCACCTGTTCAATAATTTAATCACTAGCTCACCTTTATGTGGCTGCAGGGAGTGCGAAACAACTCATCATTATCTTTTAACTGTCTTCTTCATTTAGATATAAGAAGGGTGACACTACAGCAACTTCCTTATGCCATTGACGTGGAAACTCTTCTCTACGGCAATGTCAACTTCAACGTACAAACCAACTCTGCAATCTTTCTCTTCAAAGATATATTGAGGCAACTCGTAGATTCGGTTGACAATCAGTAGATCATGTACCGAAATCAACACTGCAATCTCCAACATGGCATATTCAATATATTGATCGCTCAACGTCGCTGATCCAAATGGGTGCTTTGCCCAGATTCCAACCTGAATGCGCTTCTTGCCAGACTGTCTTAACTGGTCGGGTTCCACCTATCTTCGTCCATCTGACAGGAGCCCAACAGCCATAGTACCCACTCAGCCAGTCGAACTACTCCAACCTCTACCTCCAATTACAACATTCACCATTCAAAAACAAAAACCTCTGTTATATAATCTTACCTCACTTTTCAGATTACCACTTTCCAGGTACAACAAAAAGTGATTTTGGGACGTTCAAACTCCAAACTGTTCAATCCTAAGGTGGAGACAGCTTACATGAGCATTAGCTTTCCTCTGGATCCATTTTCTAATTCACAGTTTACGTTATTATTGTGTAATCTCTGTTTTTTGTACTTTTTATATTGTTTGTTTGGAAATAAAAAATATTGTCAATCAAACATTGCTCCATAAACTTCATTTGAAAAAACTTGATTTTACACCTCAAAAGGAAGCTCAGGTCCAAATATCCAGTCATTGTACCCACTGGTTCATAAGAGGAAGATATATTTTTTAAATCTGGGAACATTTTCTCCCACCCCCCCTTCCTATGGGCTGGGCAAGTTGATTTGAACAAAAGCAAAATGTGATGTTAGAACAATCACCTCAAATTTAACTTAAATCAGTTCAGTGGTTTTGGAGAAGGAGCAAAAGCCATGTTCATGGTTGACAGATGATGGATGATGGACCATGGATCACTAAAGTTCACACTGATTTTCAGTCAGATGAGCTAATAAGCACGACTTTAGCTTATGGTCAATGGAATCAACTCACAAATTGCACATTCTTTTCTCTGTTTTATTTGATATGATTCATGTATATTAAAGGCTTGTCATTTTCAGGTGGGTAATCGCTCTTGCCCTTAGTTGCCAGCATAAACTCAGAATTCTTACAAGTGGTAAACTCCCTACTGATAGCATTTTCCAAGGATGATGAAAGTAATCTCCCATTGATAACATTTGTTCTATTTCATTTGCATGTTTCATGAATTGAAAAATTCATTGTGCTAAACTGCTGATATATTGTGCTAAACTGCTGATATATTGCTCTGTTGGCTGACCTCATAAAATGTCAATGAGTGGACGGAAATTGCCAGTAAAGTGGCCTCCATTGTAATTCCCATTCAGAACACATGTGATCACCATTTAGTTTCAAAAAGTGGAATCAGTCAAATTAAATTACAATTGCACTATCAATTTCAATTTCACTGATAAACTGAAATTTCAGAACCCATATATTAATAATTTAACCCCTGCACACCGATGTAAAAATCTCAAAATTTCAGGCTGCTAATTTTTCCCATGATGTAACTAGAAAGTTAATCAATTCAATCTTGTTTGACAGAGCTCATTGAGCTCTGTCAAACAAGACTGAATTGATTAAATTTCTAATTGCATTATGGGAATAATGGCTACTTGAAATTTTGGTATTTTGACATCAGTGTGCAGGGGGTTAAGCAAAAATGAGAAGAAATGTTCTTGCTATATTCTACTACTTTGACATGTACTGTTAGTTTTTGATGGGAACTAGCTGGGGTGGAGGGGGAGAGGCATATCATTATGAGTGTGGAATGTTACTTGTTCTGGATATGTGATACCGCAAGTCCCTATCACTGACCCTTGGAAAGTGTTTTAAAAAAATACAGTATCCATCAGAATAAATTGCAGAATAAAACAAGTGAATTCCATTGTCATTTTAACTTCACAGACAAGTCGAATGTCCAAAGATGTATCAGTAAAGAATATATGAAAACAGATTCTCTTTGGGAAGCTGTGAGAAGGGAAAATTATAAATTTAAAGTAATTTGTATATTTTTATACTTACCAATGGCCCAGACTAGCTGGTGCTTAACTCAAAGTTATTAAGGGCCAAACACAAATTTTGAACCCCCAATCCCCAAAATTTGCTTGCAAAACCGAAAATTAAAAGTCCTATCTGGCCCTCCATACATTTACTCTCAGCGCATGTGCAGATGTCAGGAAGTGACCGGAATTGGCGCTAACATCAATCTTTGTAGAAGAGAGTACTACATAAAAGTTCAGCAGGGAGGTATGAGCGCCCACTCATGGGAGGGCCATCTCCGTCTGGGCCATTGGTAAGTATAAAAATATACAAATTACTTTAAATTTATAATATTTTTCAACTGTAAACCAATGGCCCAGACTAGCTGAATCGTAAAAAGGTGGAGGGCCTGGGACTTCAGAATTAGTAGATCAACATAGTTCCAATTCTGTAAACCAAGGTGAAAGGAAATTAAAATCATTAGAAATTATATGTATGTCTCTAATGTAATAGAGAAGACATATCATACAAAACGAGCCCAGTTCAAGTAATTCCGTATTCTTAGCATGAAGACTATGATAACTGGATGTAACGAGTTCCCAATTTTTAAGGCTACCCCAGACTAAGCCCCAAAAATTAGGATGGCGTATATGAGAATGAGAGAATATCCCCCACAAACATACGCCATATACAATAAAACTCCAGCTGTATGCAGGATATAATTAGAGACAAAACAGCTTCACTCATAGTTACATACCTATCAAACCGGAGGAAAGGTAAAAAATTCCCCTCCACCCCTTTTCTTTTGAAGGAATCTTCAAAAAGAGAGGGGTGCATTCTGGAATCAGTAAAAGCAGTACCAAAAAAGAATATAAATATTCGTCGAACAGGCACTCAGGTATTAATTATAATTAATAAATGGTGCATAACACTACTTCAGAAGCTAAGGCTATAGTGACGATCCCAGTAATTTATATCACCCGCTATATAACATACACTGGAGACGGCATATGCAAAAAGGTTGAAAACCGGAGATATAATATATAACATACTCATGTCCAATGGAACCACAATGAACAAACTCTGGAAAGTAACACACTTCCGAGGTAAACCACAGGTGACACCATTCAGGCGTACAATAAATTCCAGTAACAACACTCCCCGACGTGTACTATCCGATATCTATGACACAATAAACGTGCGAATATACGAGAGTGTAAACAAGGTGTATTTGACTGAGGCACCGACATTAATAGAAACCTGGATCTAGAAATGGAAGTAGGTATGATTAGCAGGCTCGATATGGACCGCCCCCGAAATAATTCATAATTTCTAAGGTCCATAACAAATAATAATGCATCTGCCTAATAATTCATTATTATGAAATCCTGCATGTAATCATCTGAATACCGATTAACTGGCTATGTAGCCTCCGAGGTACCCAAAGACTAGCAATTTATTTATGATGAATTATGCACTCGTATATGACATATAGACGAACAATTACAGGAAACCAACCAACTAAAAAGTAGATGTGCCCATGAGGTCATCATAGAACACAACCCAGCCACCAAAAGTCATGAAATGCATGTATGTATTTAAACTCATACGAGGCTTGTGGAAGAAAACTACGTCTTGCCCGGGAATTGCCTCTAAACACATTGGCAAGGGGGAGGGGAGGAGGGGGGGGGATTCGAAGTCATATCGAACCCTCCTCACCAGCATTACTTTAATCGTTCTTGTGTTAGTCATAAAATAATATAGAAACTGCAATGGTTCCCTCACATCTAATTGACTCCATTATGCCACTATGGGCGGAGAAGGCCATGAAAAACAAAACTTTCCCTGATAAAGAAGGTCCTCTCGTAGAGGAAGCTTCCGGGGAACGTCTTATAACAGATACTTGAGAAGACTGATCCAAGGTTTCTGTGACGACAGAGGTGCTACTAGTAGGATTCACAACGGGACTGTTTGATCTCAAACATAATCTACTGAATCAATTGAATTGGAGGATACGCATATCCTAACATCCATCCCCAAGAGATTGGCAGAGCGTCTACTGCATACGCTCAATGGTCTGGGTATGGCAAAACGAAAGACGGTAACTGATTGTTCCAGAGCATCACAAACAGATCTATCATGGGCCGATCTCTCTGGTAGCAAATTTGTCCAAATACTCACTTGTTGAACGTCCACTCCAATTGCAACAGGTGACCTTTCCGAGAGAGCGAGTCTGCTAGTACGTTCAGACAACCCGGAAAATGACGGATAGAAAGATGAACATGATGAATCATGACGTATAGGGAAATCTTATCCGTTAGATGCTTATAGTTAGTCAAAGAAAGCATAATTAAATTAACCTGGCATGACTTGTGATGCTTTCGTGTTAGTTATCTAGAATAGTATAAAAACCGTAGGGCTCCCTCACGTCTGACCGACTCTATAATGCCAATAAGGACGGAGAGGAACATGATGAACATGGCACTATTGCAAGGAATATACCCGCTAAAACAGCGTTGACGTATCCCTTGAAATCAAGACAGTATGTCATGGCGCCAAATAATACACCATATAGACATAATATTCAATCCACAGAGTGGAAATATAATCCACAACAGTAGATTGGATTAAAAATGAAGACGGCAACGAAAAATGATGTTCCGGCACCCAATCATAAAAACCTAGATGAACTCCTTGTGCCTCATTCTGATTATAGCAGGAAATATATTCCTGAAAAGGTGTTAACTATAGGCATTCGAAAGAACGCTCATTAATCTCACAAGGCTAATATGGCATCCAATAGGGCTAAAAGCCTCAGACAACTAACACAAAAACAATACCGTTAAAAAGAGAACAACCTCGTCTCTTGTAACAGTACCTTGTCTGGTAGGACAGTGGTCTCAGCCTAGCTGAAACAGCTAAAGGTCTTCCTATTCGTGAAGACAATTAAATGGCTGTTATCTGCAGCCCTAGAAGCTCACTAAAGGAGACTACGATGCTAGCCACTAATGATAGAGGAAAAACACTGCTCATAATTCTAGCTAGGCTACTATAGTGTCAACAATAAGACTAAAGTCTGTGACACTTAAGAAAACAACACCGAGAAGGAAGTGAAAGTGTCAATGACACTGTAGCTCAACTTGGGTAAGACATGTACATGTATAGTATGTGACACAGCAATGACAAATATCCAGATAATGACCTGATAACAAAGGTATATGTAAAGTATTGTAAAGGTCTGTACATAAATACTGATCGTAGCCTGTAACAAATGTACAAGTAAAGTAGTGTAAAGGTGGGTGACAGTTAGATGCTTCTAGCCAGAGCCGTATTGAAATGCGCATTTACTGTGTATAAGTAGCACTGAATAAATCAAAGTTTGTCTAATTGGCCGCCGGTTGCCATCTTGAAGTTACGGACCGCACCCAAAAACACTTGTTCTCATCCCAAGGTGATAACGAAGGTACCCAAGCAGTTTCGTGAAGATCAGTTCTTAAATACAGTCCCTAGCTCGAGCCGTATTGACATGTGTACTTACTGTGTATAAGTAGAACTGAATAAATCAAAGTTCATCTAATTTGCATAATTTCTGCACAAGAAAAAAACCTGTATTATACGTGATGTATTCCATGTTACTAAACATTCTGACAAGAAGTTATTCAAATCAGAACTTTCATACAGTTGTTCTGTACAAAAAACAGATTGCACAAATTTTGGTACAAAATGGCTGCCGGTGGCCATCTCGAATTTTGGACCGCACCCAAAACCACTCATTTTTGTCCCACGCTGATAACAAAGGTACCCAAAAAGTTTTGTAAAGATCGGATCATAAATACAGCATATAGCCTGAGCCATACAGAAGTTCTGTACAAAAAAATTAAATTTTTCTACCAAAATTTGTTTCTTTTTATACCTACCATACCGAAATAAGTGCTTTAGCTCCATGTTACATTAAGACCAGGAAAAATACAGAATTTAGACGTCCCTGTGTCCATAGACCCAGGGAAAGTAAAAGTCAAAAATTCAAAAATTTTAGCCAAATCGAGACCACTGGGGCCAATTGTGCCGGCACACAAAACTGGGGTCCTCCTATGTACAGCATTCGAATAATCTCCCTTGTCAATCCGGGTTGTTCATTTTTCATTTTGAATTGACATATATATGTGTGAAAAGCGGGGAGGTATTCAATTTTGACCCTCGATATTTTTAAATTGATTGGGAGGGTCATACTTTATTTTGGTATGGTAGGTATAAAAAGAAACAAATTTTGGTAGAAAAATTTTATTTCTTTCCATACCACATTACCAAAATAAGTGCTGTATAGATAATAAGAGATGGAGTGCACAGAGATATGTCAAAGTGTAATCTGAATGTAAATAGGCTGTTGAAGTTAGAGAATTGCTATTCAACTAACCTTGAGTTCTGTTCGGTCTCAATGTGACACTGTAGTGAAGCTTAACATATATACAATGAAAACAAATAACGCAGAACATATGTGCACTATCGACAATAGTAGCCCCTAAACACCAAACAGAGAGGCCACTAACACACGAAAATGACCAGAGCGACTGGGTCGACCTTAAAAAGGTAACCCACCCTCGCCCCTTGATAGTTTATACTCCATACCCTAGTCTACTGAACTTT
Organism: Pictodentalium vernedei; assembly: GCA_031216915.1. NCBI lineage: Eukaryota > Metazoa > Mollusca > Scaphopoda > Dentaliida > Dentaliidae > Pictodentalium > Pictodentalium vernedei. Next base: position 170,328,837 of record CM062290.1, on the reverse strand, counting down.
GAGCATCAGTAGACGGACTATTTGGCGTGTGGTATAATACCCGCAATAGGGCTACACAGATGTTATCCTGTCCCATCAACAGAAGCTTTATTCCCCTGCAATAAAGTGAAACTACCCCAAGAAGGGAGTCGTCCTGTTACTCAATGCCCATCAAAGGGATAATTCAATAGAAAATAACCATTCAAGCAAACTGTTAAGGAGTAGCTCAATAGATAATAAGTGAAATATTAAGTTCTTGTAGTATCTATTATAGTAAACATAACCCCCAAACCTAAACTGGTATATGGTTACCTTCGCCAAACAGCAAGGCCGTAAAACATTCATCCCTTGGTGGTATAAGCCACTCAGACTGAAAACAAACCTGGCAAATGCTAGAGAAAGCCCTGTCTCACATACCATGTTAACACCTGAAGAGACAACACAGGACAGAATAACACATAAAAAAACTAATGAGGCAGACAGTGGTATCTATACAGTGGTATCTATAACTGATTAGGTGCAATAATGGATTGAGCAGCGCTCAAGGGACCCAATGCATGAATGTCCCCAGACTGAGAGGATAAATCCCTAAGACAAAAATTGGAGAAAGTAGAAGAGTTCCTCCAATAGGCTGCTTTCATGAGATCAGAAATACAAACTGAGTTAGCATATGCCCATGAGGTAGCCAGAGCCCTAACCTCATGAGCGGATATATTGTAGGATAACCTATCCGTTGAAGTAAGACGCTCATAAGACAAATGGATAGCTGTCTGAATCCAGCGTGAAACAGAGTGTGGAAAGATATCCTTTCTTCCTGGAATGAGAGAAAGAATCTCTTCCTACCTTTCCTTATATAATGAGTCCATGGTAATGGGTTGAAGACCTTTTGTGTCAAATAAAAAATACCAGGAAATCTGCAATCTGAGCAATACTTGGACGTTTAAAGTTGACATCGTTAGCCTGACACCATCTGGTAATGAAAGTGTCAATGACACTGTAGCTCAACTTGTCAAGACATGTACATGTATAGTATGTGACACAGCAATGACAAACATCTAGGTAATGACCTGATAACAAAGGTACATATAAAGTATTGTGACGGCCTGTACATAAATACTGACCGTAGCCTGTAACAAATGTATAGGTAAAGTATTGTAAAGGTGGGTGACAGTCAGATGCTAAACTAGAAAAGAAATCTTTGAGTCCCAGAGTGGGTCTGACTGAACCCCAAATTATTTGTTCTCATAGCACAGTAATAACAAAGGCACCCCAAAACGCACGCATTCCCGTCCCAAGGTGAAAACAAAGGTACCCAAGAAGTTTCGTGAAGATCATAAATAAGAGCTGTATAGAAGTTGTGACAAAAAACTGATTGGACCTTATTTCGGTACAAAATGGCCACTGGCAGCCATTTTGAATTTTGGACCGCACTCAGAAACACTCGTTCTCATCCCAAGGTGATAACAAAGGTACCCAAGAAGTTTTGTGAAGATCGGTTGATAAATACAGCCTCTCGCCCGAGCCGTATTCACATGTGCACTTACAGTGTATAAGTTGCACTGAATAAATCAACGTTCATCTAATTTGCATAATTTCTGCACGAGATAAAAACCCATACTATGTGATGTATTCCATGTTACTAAACATTCATACAAAAATTTATTCAAATCAGAACTTTCATACAGAAGTTCTGTACAAAAGACTGATTGCACTAATTTTGGTACAAAATGGCTGCTGGTGGCCATCATGAATTTCGGACCACACCCAAAAACACTCATTCTTATTCCACGGTGATAACAAAGGTACTCAAGAAGTTTCGTAAAGATCCGTTCATAAATACGGCCTCTAGCCTGAGCCGTATAGAAGTTGTGTACAAAAAACTGATTTGACCTAATTTCGATACAAAATGGCCACTGGCAGCCATCTTGAATTTCGGACCGCACCCAGAAACACTCGTTCTCGTCCCAAAGTGATAACAAAGGTACCCAAGACGTTTCGTGAAGATTGGTTGATAAATACAGCCTCTAGCCCGAATCGTATTGACATGTGTACTTACTGTGTGTAAGTAGCACTGAGAAAATCAAAGTTCATCTAATTTGCATAATTTCTGCACGAGAAAAAAACCCTGTATTATATGTGATGTATCCCATGGTACTAAACATTCACACAAAAAATGATTCAAATCAGAGCTTTCATGTGGAAGTTCTACGCAAAAATCTGATTGCCTCTAATTTTGAACAAAATGGCTGCCAGTGGCCATCTTGAATTTCAGACCGCACCCAAAAACACTCGTTCTCGTCCCACGGTGATACCAAAGGTACCCAAGAAGTTTCATAAAGATCGGTTCATAAATGCGGCCTCTAACCCGAGCCGTATTGGCATTTGCACTGACAGTGCTGAAAGTAACACTAAATACATCAAAGTTAGTCTAATTTGCATAATTTACGTACAAGAAAAAAACCCGTATTATATGTGATGTATCCCATGGTACTAAACATTCATACAAAAAATTATTCAAATCAGCGCTTTCATATGGAAGTTCTGTGCAAAAAACAGATTTCTGCATCGTTGGTACAAAATGGTGGCTGGCTGCCATCTTGAATTTCGGACCAAACCCCAAAACACTCGTTCTCGTCCCACGATCATAACAAAGGTACCCAAGAAGTTTCGTAAAGATTGGTTCATAAACACGGCCTCTAGCCCGAGCCGTATTGAATTGTTGACGGACAGACGGCCAGACAGACAGATGGACAGATGGACGACGGACAACTGGCCATGGCATAAGCTCAAATTTGGCTTCGCCAAAGTTGAGCTAAAACTGACCACTTTGCATTATAAGCTAGTCTGGTAGATCGACGTCTTGAAGCAGTAATGCAGTCCACTGCTCTGGAAGAAAAATCTCTACACCTGAGGCCGGACCTGATAAATGACAGGCGTGAAGGTGCAATAGACTGGAGTTGTGATGATACTTCCTGGGTTGCCCTTGTGTCAATAGATTCTGACGCATGGGGAGATGCACCAGAATGTCTAGCAAAAGTGGTTAAAGAAGATTGACCCAAGATCGTTGAGGAAACAGAGGGACAATCAGGATGATTCTGCAGTGTGAAGACTTGATCTTGTTTAGTACACACTGCACTATTGGTGTCAGAGGAAAGGCATAGCCGTCTATCCCGTTCCAATCCATCGATAAAGCATCGACTGCGTAGGAAAGAGGATCCGGACGTGGTGAGACAAATGTGTCTATCTGCTTGTCCAGCCATGTCGCGAATAAATCGATCTGGGGTGTTCCCCATTTCTGACATATCGATTGGAACACCCTCTGATTCAACATCCATTCGGATGAAATGACATTGCCTTTGCAGGCTAGAGAGTCGGCCAACACATTGAGGTGGCCTGGAATGTGTCTCACTAGCAGTTGTATATGTTCTTGATGTGGTAAGTGAAACAGGTCTCTGGTAAGTTCGTACATGGGGATGGAATGAGTTCTGCCTTGATTCCGTATGTATGCTACTACTGTCGAATTGTCCGATAAGATCAGAAGATAATGGTTCGACAGAAGATGAGACCATCGCCTCAGGCTCAGAAGAATTGCTAACATCTCATTCTGATTGATATGCAAGCCTGCTTGATTCTCTGACCATGTGCCTTGAGCTTGTAGGTTTAGAGGATCCAGAGTCGCTCCCCAACCGAGATCGCTGGCATCTGTAGTCAAAATACGATCCGGATTTGGAGAATCCAGAATTCCTTGTGTCAACCAATTCAGATCCGTCCACTTGTGCGCATGACAAGTTATCGACTCGTCCAGGGGAATCGAATCGTCTAGGGATTTGACATTCGGTATCCATCGTTGGAGCAGGTAAAGCTGTAACGGTCTTGTGTATAGACTGCCCAATGGAATTAGATCTGAGGCAGCGATGCAAAGGCCTATGAGCCTTAGAAATTCTCTGGCAGTGACTCGAGTCGCTTTGGAGAAGTAGAGAGCGAAGGCAAGTAGAATCTTTGCTATTGCCAACGGGACCTTGATGAGATTCTGTGATGTGTTGAATTCCATGCCTAAGTGAGTGAATTGTTGACACGGTACAAGGTCTGACTTCTCGAAGTTTGGCCGGAGGCCTAGCGACTGTAGCAGGTGCGTGAGTTGACAAACATCGTTCTCCAGACGAATGAATTCTGAGTGTCTCTGGACAATGTCGTCTAGATAAGCCAAAGTTGTTACTGATGAATGCGCACGGTGAAACATCATCACTTGACTCATCAGACGTGGAATGCCCAAGGAGCTAAATTGAGACCAAACGGCATTGCTTTGAATTGGTAGCTGATGCCGCGGAACTAGAATCTGAGGAACTTCTGTGACGGCTGGTGTATGGGAATGTGAAAATAAGCATCCTTCAGATCTATACTGGCTGCGAAGTCGTTCTCATGAATCGAGCTCCTTACGGACCTGAACGTCTCCATCGAGAATTTTTGAGATTTGATGGAGAGATTCATAATGCTCAGGTCGATAAGAAGTCTGATTTGTCCGTTTTTCTTCGGCACTAGAAAGAGTCTGCTGTAAAACCCTGGAGACTCTTTGTTGAATAAGACCTCAATCGCTTCTTTTTCCAACAGGGATGCTATTTCTGAATCCAATAAAGCAGCCCGAGACGGGTCTGTTGGAAGATTGGTGGGTACTGGATTGCACGTCAATGGAGGGTGATTTGTGAATGATATGAACAGGCTGGACTGAACGACCTGTAGAATCCATGGGTCGTCTGTAATTTTCTGCCATTGTTCCCAAAAAATGCAATCCTTCCTCTGACTGGAAGCAATATGAGGTGAAAATGGTCACTTTCTACCTCTTGGAGGCCTTCTGGAGGAGAACCCCTTCCTCCACTGTGGACACCCCATCTATTGCCTCTTTGAGGTGCTGATGAAGCCGATCTTTGGGTGGAAGAGCGGCTAGGTGAAATCTTTCTGACTGGAGATCTACGCTGAGATCGATCAGGATAGCGTTGCTATCTAGATGAGGATCGAGAAGAACCTCTGCTGCGGTTAGATCCTCTAAAGGAGCCCCGCTGGGATAGCAATAGCTGGTCCTGAGAATGTTTGAGGATGCCTTGACGTACATTTTCAATCTGGCCATGGAATAATTGAGTGCCAGATAGTGGAGCAGAGCATAACTGACGGTGTTTTTGTTCTGGGAGTGACCTATTAGTGTCCAGAATTTGGTCACAGCATAACAACTCGAGATTGTCAACATTAACGGAATGAGTATGAATAATATTCATCAAACTTCTTGACAGCAATCTCAGGGGAGCCATAGTGTCATCTAAACTCTGCACCTCAGACATCCTAGAGGCTAGGGCAGCTACCAAATGATCAGATAATGACAGCATACCGATCATCTCGCGGGATAATGATAGCATATTATCAATCAACGTCTGTGGAACGTTGAGAGTTTGTGGAACCGATAGATGTAAGGAGGATACGTCCGGATCCACCAGAAGAGGCTTCTGAGCAATACCCTCATTGGAAACATCGTACATCTTGTATCTTTTCGGGATAAGACACGTATCAGACCTGGTAAAGAATGCGTTTTTATTCGGCTTGTCAGGAAGTTTAGCGTCGAGTGAAAGGAACGCATCATTAATCTGAGTAGACTGACCAGGCCTAGGCATTGCTGTAGCCATATGATCGACGGCCGAGCATTTGTCCACTGATGAAATAGGCTTATGTGAGCCACTACGATTGTCTTTGGGGACAACCTCCGGAAGACGAAAGAAAATGAACTGCAAGGAATCTCTACAGTCAGACGTTTGGTTGGAAAAAACGTCATCACCATCTTCATCATCAGAAATTAATCAATGGAAATGTAATAATAAGTTCCGGATGTACGGTGTGTATCCGGGGATCGATGATGTGCCATGTCATCGGTCTGTTCACGCCAATGCCTATGCGTAGGGGACAGAGTGTCCCATCTTCTAGAGCGTTTCTGTGGCAAGAACGCTTGAGAGAGATCAGATATGGCCTTAGCCAATTGAGCGTACGAGTCATTGCTACTCCTAGCGGAATGACTAATAGGCGTAATAGACCTATGTCATCTACTTGGGCGGCTATGCCCCTGATCCCGACAGGGCCGACTGTAACGGTCTCCTGCATCTCTGCTTGAAAAAGGAGTCTGCCCAGCAGACTGACGTGACTCACGACCGGAATGTTGTATGCCTTGGACCGGAGCTTCCCTGGCATGATGGTCCGTAGGCATAGATAGAGATGCATGATGTCCAGTATCCCTGGAGTGTGGAACATCAAGGATACGAGTTGGAGAATGAGCCGAGGAGTGCGAAGGACCTTGTTCACCAGAAAGTGAATGTACGCTCTGATGAAAGTCGACTGATGTTGACGGGTTATCAGCATCAGTAGTGGTTGAGGATTGTGCCAAATCCAACGACCGTGCATGAAGGTCTGCACCGGCTGCAGGAGTGGTCGAGGATTGTGCCAAATCCAACGACAGCGCAGGAAGGTCTAAACCAGCTGCAGGTGAAACGGCTTGCAACTCACTTGGAACAGAAGATACTAGAACGAGACGAGTATGATTATCATGTGAAGATGAATGTGTAGAATCATGAGGTGACAATACAGGAGGTGGAGGAGGCTCCACTGACTGATGAGGTGGCGTAGCCATCAATTTCTTGGCAGTGGAAGAATGTTTGGAATTCTTCTGATTAACAGACCTTACTTGTCTCGAGATTATTTTTACCACATAATCCACTAAGATGACTCGAATTGCAGCCGGAACACCACGCACAAGTGGAATGGTCATCGTCGACATGCTTAGGACGCTGACATGCCACACACAGCACAACAGCAGGCAAAATAAAATTCAAGTGATCTGTAAATCTACGAAAATATGAGAAAAAAGGGTAAGAACCAATAATAATATGATGTTCACAACCTTTTACCAAAATATCAAAGTGTTCAAAAAACTAAGAAGGATCCTTGGAAATACATTATTGATCCTGAATTACATGCCTAAGGATAGTTTAAACAAAATAATATAAACTATATTACCCCCCAAAAATATTATAGAGCACCAAAAAATTAATAAATTTTTTTGAGCTTTCCAAGGAATATTGGTAAGAGCAATGTCCTACTGTACCAATGAGTAAGTTTGACAAAAAATAAGAAGGGTCACCACAAATATATCATCTTACCTGTCAAACTACTTCCCCGATGATTAATAACCTTAAATATAGGGAAATGTTGTCATATACGAAATAGTTGAATTGACATTGAATTACCCAAAAGAACTCAACTGAAAAGTAAACAATGCAAAAAAAAGCAAAGAAAAATTGATGCTACAGAAGTCAGGTGAGAAGGAGAAGATAAGAATGGTAATATATAAATATATATAACATTAATACATGCGTAAGGTGACCTAATAAAACCTACATACCCGCAGAAATCCCAATACAGGCAGTGGGTAAGTGTAAATTGTGTCAAACTCTGAGTAGGACAAAAATAAAACCTAGGCAAAGCCCAGTTCTAGAGGCACTGGTGTAGATAGCTTTTCGCTGGCAGAGGGGCAAGCCCAAAACTTTCCGACAGATCGAAAATTTTCCGACAGTGTAACAACAACAAAAACCCAAACAAACAGAAAGAATCTGTTGTTTACTGCAAATGTACTGAAAATTGGTCTTTTTAACCCAAAATTTACCCAAAATGGCATGTTTTTATCCCCAAAGCCAGCATTTTAATGTTATTAAGCATAAGTTCACCTAAAAAATGGTCCCAAAAAATTTTGGACAAAACTTCCACCCCCCACCCCCCTTTATCTACACCACTGCCTAGAGGCAGAAAAAATCTGCTACAAGATGCTCTCAACCACATAGTATTGGAAAAGAACAAATGACGTCAACCTAATTCATGATCACATTTGGCGGAACATTGTTTTCCGAAACTATCAACTCGAAAAGCCGCTAACAACTCAAGGAAGGGATGCAGCAAGGATAAGGATAAAAAAGATCCCTCTATAGCACCGATATATGAGAATTTGAGAGTCCACCACAACTCCAAATCAGGAAAACACAACACAGGAAACTCGAAAATAGGAGAGTTTGTGATAGACAATATGTCATGATTTTGACAAATATTTTTGAAAAATCACTTCCCAGAGGAATAGCGTCTCCAGACTTTCAGCTTCATTAGTGCACTTCCTAAAAACAAAGTAACAGATGTTGTTTCCCTTCCAGAATAGCATAGGCGGCTATAAACTCTGAAAAATCTTCAGAGGCAATTCTCCCTGATCCTATTTGCATGAGGAAAAATGGAGGATGAACAACCCGATTGACAAGGGAGATTATTCGAATGCTGTACATAGGAGGACCCCGGTTTTGTGCGCCGGCACAATTGGCCCCGGTGGTCTCAGTTTGGCTAAAATTTTTGAATTTTCGACTTTTACTTTCCCTGGGTCTTTGGACACTGGGACATCTAAATTCTATATTTTTCCTGTCTTAATGTAACATGGAGCTAAAGCACTTATTTTGGTATGGTGGTATGGAAAGAAATGATTGTACCTAATTTTGGTACAAAATGGCCACCGGCAGCCATCTTGAATTTTGGACCGCTCCCAAAAACACTCGTTCTCGTCCCAAGGTGATAACAAAGGTATCCAAGAATTTTCGTGAAGATTGGTTCATAAATACAGCCCATAGCCTGAGCCAACTGACATGTGTACATACTATGTATAAGTAGCACTGAAAAGAAAGTGTCAATGACACTGTACCTCAACTTTTGTAAGACATATGCATGTATAGTATGTGACACAGCAATGGCACACATCAAGGTATGATCTGATAACAAAGGTACATGTAAAGTATTGTAAAGGTCTGTACATAAATACTGATCATATCCTGTAACAAATGTACAGGTAAAGTATTGTAAAGGTGGGTGACAGTTAGATGCTAAACTAGAAAAGAAATCTCCATGGGGTTAATGTTACAATGGGGATCCTTGTATGGTGCATCATAAGACAAATGTTAGCAATTGTTTTGGCCTGTTGATTCAAACCCTTCTACGGTAGATTCCTACTAATTAATAAATATCTGTCCAGTCCTTCTTAAAATATAGGTATTTGAATGTTTTATCTTTAGCTCATAGGGTTCCCAAGGGTGAGGTTTTATTTTTCTCATTGGAAACAGAAAACTGGGTTGTGCTAATAATGTTTATCCACTCCAAACAACACCAAATATTAACACAGCCAAGCCCAAAAGCACTCGTTACTGTCCCATGATGATAACAAACGTAGTCCTAGAAGTTCTGTACAAAAAACTGATTGCACTTAATTTTAGTATAAAATGGCCACCAGCAGCCATCTTGAATTTCAGACCGCACCCAAAAACACTCGTTCTCGTCCCCAAACATGTTAAGTCTCACAGATTCACCATGAGACTCCCAGATTGGGTCATGATCTCCCGCACTCACGGTAGCACCCATAAATCTCCCGCATCGTCAGAATTTATCAAGTGAAAAAAACAAAATCAATCATTTCTTTATTGTGTACAATTTACTTCACGTTTGCAAATGGTAATCCGTGAGATCTGCTCAGTGACTCGGATATTTAAGTTAGCTTCAGAAATTCAGTCTCTTTTTTTTTCTCTTCTCTTTGTTCCAAATCGTGTTTAATTAAAATAAATTAATACAAGAATGGCCTATTTGATATTATTCTGTCATTAAATGGTGATTGAAGAGCAAACAATATAGCTTGGTGCAATGTTTACACAACAAAAACACCAACCTTTTTTCTTAGTACTTAAGCGACTTTGCCCCAGTTTTCACAACATAAACACAGCCACATGTGAAGGAACAACAGCTGATTACTGTTTGAAACCATACTGATTTTGGCTCATCAGAGATCGGCTTTTTAATTGAAGAATAACTTTGTTTTCAAAACATTCTATGATGAATGGATCACAGGTAACTGTAGTTGTGTATATATATCAGGTGATGTATACCGGTAAGTACCATTCAAAATCGAATTTGCAATGTCTGAAAATCCATCCAAAAAACATAGCTACGATGCTAAATTTAAAGAATCATGGAAGAAGGAAATGACCTGAAATTTATACAGGCATAAAGTAAGGGAAGGGTGGGGGTAGTTGTGGGAGAAACTGATGTGAAGAGTGTGTGTGTGTGTGTGGGGGGGGGGGGGGGGGGGGGGTAAATTTATGCAGGGATGAAGTGAGAGGGTTTGGGGGGGGGGGGGGGGGCTGTAACAGTAAATTGAAAGAGATACATGTAGATAACTTAATAAATTGTTCACTGAACAAAAGTCTTGTTATAATATTCACACACAAAAATCTCCCTGATTGTCATGTTCAAAACTTAACATGTCTGCTCAGCCCAAGGTGATAACAAAGGTACCCAAGAAGTTTCATGAAAATCGATCGGTTCATAAATACAGCCTCTAGCCCAAGCCGTATTGACATATGCACTTATTGTGTATAAGTAGCACTGAATAAATCAAAGTTCATCTAATTTGCATAATTTCTGCATGAGAAAAAAACCTGTATTATATGTAAAGTATTCCATGTTACCAAACATTCATACACAAATTTATTCAAATCAGAACATTCATACAGAAGTTCTGTACAAAACACTCCTTCTCGTCCAAAGGTGATGACAAAGGTACCCAAGAAGTTTTGTGAAGATCGGTTCATAAATACGGCTACCTAGCCTGAACCGTATTGACATGTGTACTTACTGTGTACAAGTAGCACTGAATAAATCAAAGTTCACCTAATTTGCATAATTTCTGCATGAGAAAAAAACCTGTATTATATGTGATGTATTCCATGTTACTAAACATTCATACAAACATTTATTCAAATCAGAACTTTCATACAGAAGTTCTGTACAAAAAACTGATTGCGCTAATTTCAGTACAAAATGGCAGCTGGTGGCCACTTGAATTTCGGACTGCACCCAAAAACACTCGTTCTCGTCCCACGGTATTAACAAAGGTACCCAAGAAGTTTCGCATAGATTGGTTCATAAAACAGCCTCTAGCCCGAGCTGTATTGAATTGTTGATGCACAGACGGACGACGGGCCATGGCATAAGCTCAAATTTGACTAAGTCAAAGTTGAGCTAAAAATCAAAGTTCATATAATTTACATAATTTCTGCATGAGAAAAAAACCTGTATTATATGTGATGTATTCCAGGTTACGAAGCGTTCATACAAATTTTATTCAAATCAGAACTTTCATACTGAAGTTCTGTACAAAAAACTGATTGCACTGATTTCAGTACAAAATGGCTGCTGGTGACCTCTTGAATTTCGGATCGCACCCAAAAACACTCGTTCTGGTCCCGCGGTGATAACAAAGGTACTAAAGAAGTTTCGTAAAGATCGGTTCATAAATAGGGCCTCTAGCCCGAGCCGTATTGAATTGTTGGTGGACTGATGGATGGACAGACAGGACATGGCATAACCACAAATTTGACTATGTCAAAGTTGAGCTAAAAATGAACTCTTTCCTTAAGCGGTTCTATTCCCAAAAGACAGTGGTTTCAGCCTAGCTAACGTAGCTAAAAGTCTTCATTCAACTCACTGAAGACAGATACCTCAGTGTAATTTTTTTGACTTTAGAAAGGTCACTAAATGGAGACTTAAAACATTAGTTGCTCAAGTTAAGGGAAAAAGGGCCGCACTTGATACGAATAAGGTGTCAACAAAAAGACTAAAAGCCTCAGGCACCTAAGAATACAACACCGAGAAGGAAACAACATACTCTTTCCTTTTAACAGCCCTAATTCCAAAGAGACAGCAGTCTCAAACTAGCTAGCGTAGCTAAGAAGTTTTCATCTCCATGAAGACAGATATCTTCTTGCGACCTTGAACGCTCACTAAACGGAGACTTACAACATTAGTCACTCAAGATAAGGAATAAAGGGCTGCTCTTCTAACGACCGTAATTCCAAAGAGATAGTAGTCTCAGCTTTGCTAACATAGCTTATTAATCTTCATCCCCATGAAGACAGACATTTGTGTCTGTATCTGCAGCCTCGGAAAGCTCCCTAAAAAGAGACTTACGACGTTAGCCACAATGAATAAGAAAATACTGATGTCAACTATATAAGGCCACCATGACATTAGCCACTAATGGATATATAAACAGAACGCTCTTAATTCACATAAGACAAACTAAGGTGGCAACAAATAGACTAAATGCGTGTGACGCCTAGGAATACCACACCAAGAAGAACAAAACGTAATCTTTCCTTCTTATTCCAAAAAGACAGTGGTTTCAGCATAGCTAACAGAGAATAAAAGTCATGTATAGGTGAAGACAGATATCTATGTGTTACCCTACGGCCTTAGACAGCTTACTAAATGGGGACCTATGACGTTAGCCGCTAATGTATAAGAAAAGACCACTCAAACAGTACATAAGGCTAATATGGCATCAACAATAGAACTAAATGCCTCTGACACCTAGGAATACAACACCGAGAAGGAAAAGACATACTTTTTCCTTCCAACGGCCCTATTCCAAACAAGACAGCTGTCTCAGCCTAACTGTGAGCTGTCGATCTTCTATTTGTAAAGAATAGAGCAATTGCCTTTCTTATACTATTGCTAGAACAAGGGTGGCATCGTTAATCAGATCAAAGGGCTGCGACACCTGAGCAGAATAACCCGGGAAGGAAAGAACTTCATCTTTCCTTCGCTAGATACTCTAAGTATGTTTTTTGCCTAGCAAACACAGACTTTTGTTCAGATGGAACAAGAACCGAAAGAACTAATGAATAAAATTAATAGACTTAATGTGCTGTTCTGTGAGGGATGGGAAATTCTCCTCCGTACAAGTGTTGAAGGAGTGCAGCGACTACCGGTGTTCTTGTTCCTATGCAGACAACATGCATGTAATTCTGAGACTTCCTGGACTTACACTAGGTATCAATTATTATAATAGGTGCAAAAATAATGAAGCCAAAATCAGAAGTCCGCTGCACTCACAATAATAATACAGAATAGACATCACAAGGATACATAACATAGACAATCATAAATATTTTCGAAACAAATTAAAAAAAAATTTCCGAAAAATTTTGAATGAAGCCTAAGTGAACGCCTAGGAATACATGCACCACACAGAGAAGAAAAAGATGTACTTATTCCTTCTAACGGCTCTATTCCAAACAAGACAGCTATCTCAGCCTAAATATGAGCTACCGATCTTCTATTCATACAGAATAGATCATTGCCTTTCTTATACTATTGCTAGGCCAAGGGAGGCATCATTAAGCGGACCAAAGGCCTTCAACACCTGAGCAGAAAGATCCGGGAAGGAAAGATCTTCGTCTTCCCTTAGCCCGGTACCTTAAGCTGTTTTTTGCCTAGCAAACACAGACTTTTGTTCAGATGGAACAAGATTCGAAAGAACTTATGAATAAAATTCATAGTCTTAATATGCTGTTCCGTGAGGGATGGAGAGTCAACCTCCGTAGCCCTCTCACCATCTGAATGTTCCATCTGAAAAACATGGTCAACGCTATCTGAATGTACAGATGACTCGACCAACCCAGCATCATCCAACAGCTCACTACCAGAGACTGCTGACGGCTGAACCTGCGACTGCTGGGATGCTGCGATATGCTGCGCAATCTGCAGCTGCAGGTCCATGAACGAGGCTTGCAGAGCAGTGGTTATCCGCTTCTTCACCATATGCTGCTCACGGGATGGAGATCTGACCCCAGATCTTTTGGCGCATATCTCATATAAAAATGCCTCGAACCACTAGCTGCAGGTTAATCCGACTTCGGTGGTGACGACTGGGAACTCCTCCGTGGAATAGCATGAACAAGTCGGACAGCTAGTCTGTGGTCTAACGTACTTCATCGATGATGCAGAGGAAGAAGCCATAGCTGCAACCGACCCCAGCTGCAGTGTGGAAGGAGCGTCCCGGACTGCAAGTGTGAACGGGCATCCCAGCTCACTAAAGTTTTGCGAGGCGGAAACAGTCGACCCCGTCGGCTGACTGAACGGAGAGGTTTCTCCAGCTCGCGATCTGATACCAGACCTCGCAGAATGTTCCATTTAGAAACTTGTAGGCTTCTACCCTTTAGCGTGCTTTTCCATGGAAGAAGAGGAAGCTGTAACAACAGCCGGCCCCAGCTGAAGTGTGGAACGACAGTCCCGACTCGCACATTTCAGATGGGTGCTCTGATTCATTGAAGTTTCTCACGACAGAAAACAGTCAACCCCGACTGCTAACAGGACGGAGAATGCTCTCCAACTCGCGATCTGACCCCAGATCTAGCCAAGTATCCCATTGAGAAACTTGCGGGATAATCCCCTTTGCGTGCACTACCATGTAAGAAGAAGGAGCAATAACCGCAGCCAACCCCGGCTGCAGTGTGGATTCGAAGGAACATCCGGACACGTGTTCCAATTCATTATAGTTTCTCGCAACAGACACAGTCGACTCCGCCAGCTAACGGGATGGAGAGGGATCTCCAAGTCGCGATCTGACCACAGAAACTTTCAGGCTTCTCCTTTTGCCATCGTCGCTGGGTGAGCTTTATTTCATGAGGTGCTTAAACTACTTGACCGCAGTAGACCTACCCAGCGTCCAGGCTCCCATATAGGGACGACCGTTTCACAGGTCGAGCTAGCTACACGCAGAGGATTAAGCGAACTAACTAGAGACCTCAATCCTGTGCTAAATATCATAAGCACCTTGGCAGCTAGCTCTGTTTATTCATCGGAGCGGGGCTCATCAGAGTGCAATGACAACAGAACGTAATGGACAGGTGTCAAAGTACCATCACCATGTTCTTGATCCTCTGAAAAAGAGGCTGAAAGACTAGTATTAGCCAGCGGTGAAAGCTCCTACATCGGAACTTCACTGCCCACTACACAGGTCGACACCCATTTCCAATGTTCGCATCCCACAGTACAAGTATTGAAGGAGTACCTCAACTATCAGCAAACAACAAGCCTTTAATTCCAAGGCTTTCTGGACTTACTCTAAGTTCCAATTATTATAATGGATACAATAATAATGAAGCCAAAAACATAAGTCCGCTGCACTCCCAATGATAATAAAGAATAAACATCGCAAGGATACAACATAACATAGACAATCACAACAATTTTCGAAATAAATTTTTAAAAAAAATTTCGAAAAATTCTGAATGAAACCTAAGTGCCCCAAGGGAACCTCATGAGCCCAAGGGCATCCCAATAGAGCCTAAGTGTGGACAAGCACTGCCTAATTAAAGTTAAGTTACCAGAAGAAGATATAATATGCATCCTAATAGAAAAAACAATAACTGTTTTTAACTAAACACTTAATACGAATACAAAACGTTCTTGAACAAACAACAACGTCAAGAGGAAAACCCAGAAACTAACCAACAACAGCAACAATAAAGGTCCAAAGTCAGTAACCGATCAACAACCACCTGAAGCAAAGCTAGATCTTTAAATGAAGAAAAAACAATGCATCTGGTAGAAGATGCAAGAATACAAAATGTTCTGAGCAGTAATGAACAGGATGTAAATAAACACAGGGGAGCCTAAATATAAACCCAGGGACCTGATCTGAACAAACTTGAATCTGAACCCCTAAGGATGTTGCACACCAGATATCAAAAGATTCTGATTGGTAGTCATGGTGTGCTGCATTCTCTAAACTATGAATAACACACTCAAGAACTAAAATGTATGTGCTGTAGTCAACACGGAGGAAACAAACAGTGAGGTGTTCAAGTAAAAGCATTACAATGTAACAGCTTGCACATTATCATATGTCAATGATCAATGATGGAAGGAGTTACTGCACTTATTAATTTGATTTTTCTTGGGGAGGAGGGGCATGCAAGCATTCCTGCAGTAAGAGAGCAGTGGTGTCAGCAATAACCCACCTTCTGAATGGCCACTACCCACTGTAATCCTGTTTTGTTGCTTGCGCCTCTTGCCACAACCATCTTGACGACTTTAATTTCTTCATCATCACCTTTGTATCGGATGACAACACCTGTTCCAATAGTATTGCCTGAAATAAAGAGTATGATAGAATTTTTTATCAAAATCAGATCACTTCATGTCTGTTTTGAAACAGGTATTTAAATATTTGGTATGATAATGCAGTAGAATCCTGTTAACTCTTTTGAGACTTTAATTATCCTGACGTTCAAACATCACTGGGAATTCAGTTTCTTCAATATTTTTCAAAATGCGACGTCAAACGTCGGAAAGTACAAATAAGATTTTTTTCACATTAGTGATTATCTGGTTAAGGGCCAGATTATTTTTGGTGGACTGAATTTGTTATTCACAACTTGTTTTATTACAAATTATTGGAGAGTGCCCACAGGCACTCTCCAATAACTTGTAATAAAACAAATTTATACAAACAAAATATTATTGACTGAATATGAAAAATGAATAAAGAAAATGTTGGTTTTTGCTCCGGTATCCTCATTTTGTGAAAGCCCTGATAGTGGCTTCCAGCACTCAACCAGTTAAGAAGTCTTGACAGCAGGATTATGTTAGTATTTTAAGCTGTGATGACATTTGGTTCAACAGTTGTCACTGAGCACTATTTGAGAGAAAATAGGAATTGAGGTTAAAACTTTAAGAAATTGAAAAATAATAACACAAAACAAATGACCACAAAGTATCAAGATGCTGTTTGATTTCATACGTCATAAGACGTACAAAAGTATCAAAGGGTTAATAGAATACACCTTACCAATGAAAATTATCAAATCAGTTAACAGGGAGCTGCAAACCTCAGACCATGTTACCGTCAATTCATCACAATAACTTATAACAATAACTTTTGATTGGGATGGTTCTTCAACTTACACAAAAATGAAACAAAACTTGCTTTATATAGGTGAAAGGCTTGATAAGTGTTTTAATCATTAAACAGATTGATTGGTTTTAATTCACAACATTCAAAGGAATAACTCAAAAGTGGAAATGTGTGCACATACCCAGCACATACCCAGTGGCCAATCCTGAACAATAAAACTGCTGAAATGTTTATTATAGAAAATTAGCTCTCAGAATGCCCTCTTATTTTGTCGACTTTATAAACTTTTTTAGAAACTCAAGAATTTTAACACTTTTTCATTTTTATACAAACTTATTTTCAAACTAATGTCCGCTAATCCCACTTAAAAATGATTTTATACAGCACAATCAGACCTAAAAATAAGCAGTCTGACATTTGCAAAATGAGGTCCCCAGAGGGTAAATTTGATAATGCTATCCCATACAGTGGGCCAATTTATCCTCATTCTGTTTAGTTTTGAGACCCTGATTCAGGTTGAGGTTCACAGAGGGTAAATTTAGTGATGCTACCCTGCTGTACAGGGTAGCATCACTAAATTCACCCACTGGTGACCTCATTTTGCAGATGACAGTCTGCTTATTTTCTGACTTGAGCACAATCTCTTTTTAATAAATATTCTACATCAGGTTGGGTGACCCCTTTTGTTGGAAAGCGGAATTATGAAAGGAGTCAAAACATACTGCGGCTGCAGTTTGCGAGGCAGAAAAATGCTGTCATCAAGCTTGGTGCAGAGTGCCATGGTATTATATGTCACTTATTTTCAACATATTCTATTTAAAACAAAAGTGAGTCACAATAAACCTGCTTTGCATAATTCATGCTCTTATTAATGATTATTTCCATTTTTAAAAACATCCCTTCTTGTACTGATTCAGCAATTGATGTGATCCTGTGACAAAATAGCATTCCAAGTTGGGAAAATGTTAAATCACCAAAAATGCAGTAGTTCATGAATGCAACAGTTAGCTGTTTCAGTTTTGGAAATAATACTGAAACCAAACCAAAAAATCAGTTAACCCTTTACCCAATATGAAAAGCAGACAACACTTGCAAACAAAATTCTTGAATAACTAATCTTTTCATTTTTTGCATCAAAAACACAGCTTATGACCCCTTTTTGGTACAAGCCCAATGAGCTTGTTCCAGTGAGGGGTCATAAGATATTTTTTGTAACAAAAAATGAATAACTAATGACAATCTAAATTTTATAGTAAATTTCCTTTCTTATTATACCTACCACAATTGTTTACTTCAGGCTTGCACTACAGTGGAAGTCCCTAACTCGGATAAAATATTCTCTATTTTTGTCTTTCCCAAGCAATTTGGGAAAGAAAAGTGGTGCAAAAGCACCAATAAAAAATAAGCCAAAACTGGGTCGAGTGCAACCGGCCCAGACCCAGTACGGGACCCTCTCTCCCAAGTACAACTCCACGACTTCCATTGCCAGTGCGCATATACCGTCTCTAAAGACTCATTCTTTTTGAATCCGTCAACGTTAGAGTTATGTGATCAGCGGGGAGGAAAGATTCTTTACCCGTAAAGAAGACGGGAGGGCCTCCATGTAAACAATTGTGGTAGGTATAATAAGAAAGGAAATTTACTATAAAATTTAGATTTCTTATCAACCTACTCACACAGGCTGAATAGACAAAAGGCTGGAGGGAATCGCATAACCAACCCACACATAACCCCAGTGCACTGGAACCGTAAAGCAGAAGGAAGAGGTCCCGAGGCTTAACAACCATAATGTCGCAATCATTGATAAAGGACAATGAAAGGGGACATATGGGCCTGTGTGACACACAGACAGAAAAAGGGCAGTAACAGCACAAGGCTGAAAACTGACCTTCAAGAAGCCTAATGGCTATGGCCGACAACAGCCTGAGCAGAAGAAAGAGGACACAGGGCAAAAAGGTCCTCTGACTGCTCCTGCAACTGGCGCAGATAAAAGTTGGAGAAAGTAGAAGCATTTCTCCAGTAGGCTGCCTGCATAACATCCGACAACTTGACGGAGTTAGAATAAGCCCAAGAGGTGGATAGTGCCCGCACCTCGTGGCAGAAATACGATTGGTAATACAATCGCCAGCTGCTAAACGACCATAAGCCGTATGAATAGCAAGACAAATCCATCGAGAAATGGATTGAGGAGAGATCTTCTGTCGACCCGGAATAAGAGACAGAAAAAAACGTTTCCTGCCTTTCCGCATGAAGCGTGTCCGATGGAGATAAATGCGAATAGCACGGACCGGACAGAGCAAAGGGTGATTACCCTCAACAGAAGGAAGAGCCCTGATACAGATAGGAGGAGGAGTAGCATCTGGTAACTGATTCTTGGCCAAAAAGGAGCAATCAGTGGTAAAAGTAACACTGTTGGGAGAGCTCCTAATAAAGGCCGGGTCAACCGAGAGGGCGTGAAGCTCACTAACCCGTCTGGCCGAAGCAAATGCCATCAGAAAAGCCGTCTTATATGTGAGAAAATGCATATCCACCTGGGATAAAGGTTCGAACGGCACCCCCCCAAGCAAAGCAGCACCCACGAAAGATTCCATCGTGGAGTAAGCTGCAAAGTCCGAGGCCTTTTCAAAGAAAAGTGCCGAACAAGCTTGGAGAGGTAAGGATTAGTGCCGATACGACGCTTCCCCAAATAAGAAAAAGTCTCTGAAAGCATGGACCTGTAACCCTTGATGGTGACAGGCTGGAGACCCCGAGAATCAAACAGATATACCAGAAACTCCGCAATCTGTGAAATCGAAGGATTGGCATAATCAACAGAGTGATCAGCACACCATCGACAGAAGACCTTCCATTTAGCTGCATAAGCTAAACCAGTGGAGTACCTCCTTGAAGAAGAAATGCACTCCACTGCTCGTCTCGAAAAACCTCTACGGAGGAGACAGGACCTGACAAAAGATATGCTTGAAGGCGCAACGAAGTCGGGTCGACATGAAACCTCCTCGGGCGACCTTGACAAAGAAGGTCGCGACATAGCGGAAGACGTGCCAGAACCTCCGCCATCAGCGAGCGGAGCTGATTGATCCACACCCGCTGAGGCGACAGGGGAGCGATCAGAATGATTCGACAACTGCAGGTTCGAATTTTGGCGAGAACCTGAGGAAGAATCGGAACCGGCGGAAAGGCGTAGCCGACTAGACCGTTCCAATCGAGTGACAGAGCGTCCATGGCAAAAGCCAGAGGATCTGGACACGGGGACACGAAAGTGTACACCTGATGGTTCCAACGAGTCGCAAAGAGGTCAATGTGGGGACGTCCCCAGAGATCGCAAAGCGACTGGAACACTGCCCTGTGAAGCATCCACTCGGTGGAAATAACCCTGCCCTGTCGGGACCGGGAGTCGGATAGGACGTTCAGACGACCGTGAATGTGACGAACAACCACTCCGGCGTGAACATCCTGAGCGAGCAGTAGAAGATCCCGAGCTAATTCGTACATCGGAACCGAGTGCGTGCCACCCTGGTTCCGAATGTAAGCAACCACTGTTGAATTGTCGGATAGCACAAGGACCTGGTGATTCGACAGGTGAGGGATCCACTGCCTGAAACTCAGAAGAAGAGCAAGAAGCTCCTTCTGGTTGATGTGTAGAGCTGCTTGATCCTGGTCCCACATCCCGTGTAGGGAAAGACCGAGAGGATCCAACATCGCACCCCATCCGAGATCGCTGGCATCTGTCGTCAGAACGCGATTGGACGTGGGTAAGTCCAACGGAACACCCTGCGTAATCCACTGAACATCTGTCCAGGGAAGAAGGTGAGGATACAGAGATTCCGGAAACGGAAGCACCTGATCCAGAGAATCTACATTCGGCCTCCAACGACTGAGCAGAAAGTGTTGGAGAGGTCTGAGTAAGGAGAGGGCCTCCCTAAGCTCACTGCCCGTACCGACCAGTTCGACAGGGAAGCGAACGGGCAAAGTGGCTTCACCTCTGACCCTCTTAACCAGCGAAGGGTCTCGATCCTCCAAAACATGCGGGACGACGGGCGGCAGCCGAAACATCTGAAGGCAGACGTGTATAAGGGTACGAGGCACCCCGAGGATCAATATGGCGAGAACTCATGAGAGTCACCGTGGACCTCTGTGGGGCAGAAGGTCCAGGCTGCACAAAAGGCGTTGGTCCCCCAAAACTGGTCGTGAGGCCAGATGAGTAGACGGAAATGCCACGGAGTTCATAGTGTCTCCACTAAGAACATCCAAATCCAAAGACACAACTGTGGTGCTCAACGGCGAAGAGACCACAGAGATGGGTTCGGCCGGCAGCCCCTTCCGACTTCGCCGAGTTGAAGTCAGGGAAGGCTGAGGCCGATATCCCACGTCTACAGTACCGGACATTCCTGCAGTCCCCTGCTGAAACTGACGACGAAGCAGACGGACCAGCAGTAGTAGTAGATACGTCGGGAGTCGTTGAGGCTGGTGAAATAGTGGAGAGAGCACACCTGCTCGGCTCCGAAGGAGGAGTCACAACCCAAGTGACAGCCTCAGATGTCGACTGGAGGGGGACCGTAGTCCCGGAACCAGGCACCTCTTCACCAGAACATTCAACGGCTCCCGCAGTATCCTCTACAGGAAAAGACTGCACATCCCCCACGGAGGAGGAATAACTCTCACCAGACAAGGTCGGCTCGGGAGCCCCCGAACGACCACGTTCTCCTTTCCCGTGGGAGGCATGGCCACGAGAACGAACGACACGGTTAACTGACGCCCAGAAAGTGGATGACCATGATCCACAGACACCACATGGCCGCTCGGCCGAACACACATTACAGGAGGAACAAGACGAATGTAAATCGTCCACATGCTTTGGCAGCAGACATTGCCCACAAGGAATTGTCCTGGGCATGATAGAGGTGAGAGGAGCAGAGAAGGTGAAATCAGAAAACAGAAGAACACCCCCAAAGAAGAGAGAAAGGTGACAGAAACAAAGACTCCAGACGGTCGACCGGGAACCACACAACAGGATGACTACTCTCAAAAGAAAGAAGAAAACTGTAGGAGTGGTACCCCGCTGACACCTAACTCTAACACAATTAGAAAATTTAGCAAATAAAGCATTAACAATAATTGTGAAATATTATAAGTCCGAACCGCATGGCACACGAAATTCGCTCGCGACTCGAGAGAGAACAATTAAATATACATTATGGATATATAATATAAAAGAGAATATAAAAAACACTGTTCCTGAGAATACAAAGGATACACTGTGGTACAATGAATCAGGAATCATCAAACATCGAGCTGGAGAAACACTGAGAAGCGCGCAAAAACATCTCGACACGAAGCGGATTATAAAAAGAATGAGTCTTTAGAGACGGTATATGCGCACTGGCAACGGAAGTTGTGGGGTTGTACTTGGGAGAGAGCGTCCCGTACTGGGTCTGCGCCGGTTGCACTCGACCCAGTTTTGGTTTATTTTTTACAGGTGCTTTTGCACCACTTTTCTTTCCCAAATTGCTTGGGAAAGACAAAAATAGAGAGTATTTTATCCGAGTTAGGGACTTCCACTGTAGTGCAGGCCTGAAGTAAACAATTGTGAGTAGGTTGATAAGAAATTGAATGGTGATTTTTGTGAATAGTGCTAGCTGGTTTTGGCCATTACATTGGGTAAGGCGTTAATTGCCCATCTCTATCTGATAACAGTAACCCATACCTTGTTGATCTACACCATTTGCTAATATTTGCAGAGATTCAATATCATCTAGCATTACAGGCTCTTGGCTGCTCTTATTGTTATTGCTCTCAAAGGTCAAGAACCTGAAACAAAAAAATTAATACTGTGAATGCGGGCCTTTAAATTCATTCATTTTAGGCACACCGTTTTGCCCTAATTTGGGCACATTAAAACCAGAAAATAATAGCCTTATCCTGTTATGTTTTATTGCAATGCCTTTCTTTGTGTTTCTATGGTCATATTAAGTAAGTTATTCTCAAATGTTGAAGAGGCACAGAAAATTAATATATTTTTCTTGATGTCTTCACACCTCCAATTTGGGCACACCTATAAACAGTGTTAAATTGGGGTAATTTAAAGGCCTGGAATGAGTGAGAAAATTAAACAAGAGGACCCAGGGGGCCTGACATGGTAGCCTAAATATCAACCCAGGAAATTGATTTCAACAAGTTGCATCTGCTCCTCCTTAGAAAAGCTTATACCAAATATCCAAAGATTCTGAGCAGTGGATCTAAAAAAAAAGATTTTTAAAGAATATCCCTCATACTGAACTAAGTAATAATTCAGGCTCCCACAGGGAACCCAAATATGAACCCAGGGACTTGGTTTGAACAAACTCGAATCTCACCTCCACTAGGATGCATATACCAAATATCAAAAGATTCTGACTGGTGGATGTGAAGAATATTCCTCATATTAAACTAAGTTATAATTTGGGCTACCACAAGGAGCCCAAATATCAACTCAGGGACTTGGCTTGAACAAACTTGAATCTTACCCCCCTAAGGACACTGCACACCAAATATCAAAAGCATTCTGACTGGATCTGAAGAAGAAGATTTTTAAAGAAAATTCCTCATTTTGAACTAAGTTATCATTCGGGCTCCCACAGCGAGCCCAAATATGAACCCAGGGACTTAGCTTGAACAAACTTGAATCTCACCCTCTAAGGCTGTTGCATGCCAAATATCAAAAGCATTCTGACTTCTGACTGCTGGATCTAAAGAAGATTTTTAAAGAAAATTCCTCATTTTGAACTAAGTTATCATTCGGGCTCCCACAGTGAGCCCAAAAATGAACCCAGGGACTTGGCTTGAACAAACTTGAATCTCACCCCCTAAGGATGCTGCATGCCAAATATCAAAACATTCCGACTGCCGAATTTGAAGAAGATTTCTAAAGAAAAATTCCTCATATTGAACTTGGTTATAATTCAGGCTCCCACAGGGAGCCCAAATATGAACCCAGCGACTTGGCTTTAACAAACTTGAATCACACCCCTCTAAGGATGCTGCATACCAAATATCAAAGCATTCTGACTGCTGGATCTGAAAAAGATTTTTTAAGAAAATTCCTCAATTTGAACTTAGTTACAATTCGAGCTCCCACAGTGAGCCAAAATACGGACCGACCTAGGGACATGGCTTGAACAAACTTGAATCTCACCCCCCTAAGGATGCTGCATACCAAATATCAAAACATTCCAACTGCTGGATATGAAGAAGAAGATTTTTAAAGAAAATTCCTCATTTTGAACTAAGTTATAATTCGGGCTCCCACAGCAAGCCCAAATATGAACCCAGGGACTTGGCTTGAACAAACTTGAATCCCACCCCCTAAGCATGCTGCATGCCAAATATCAAAAGCTTCTGATAAGTAGATCTGAAGAAGAAGATTTTTAAAGAATATTCCTCATACTGCACTAATTTAAACATTTGGGCTCCCATAGAGAGCCCAAATATGGACTCACGGATTTGATTTCAATAAAATTCATGAAAAAAAACATTGCTCTGGCATCAATCCTCTCATTGTGACTTTGAAAGTAAAAATATGGACTTGAGTGGATACACAGACAGACAAGTTGTAAACACATTAAGTTTTTTCATCAAACAAGATTTTGACCTGAAATCACACACACATAGGTAGGAAAGTTTGTTAAAAATTTTCAGTAGTTCAAAAATTAAGGCCCAAGCAAAGAAATCTGGAAAAAACAACAGAAAGATTTTTTATGACTTCACTATTACCTTGACCTTGGGGATATAAATTTGGGCATGGACTGGTGTGTGACACATGCCCTTTCGTAATCCACATATGATAAATTTTAAGTGATTTGTATATTTTTTATACTTACCAATGGCCCATGGTGCTAACTCAAATTAATCCAGGGCCAAACACAAATTTTGCCCCCAATCCCCAAAATTTGCATGCAAAACCGAAAAAATTAAGTACTAATGGTCCTCCATACTTTTGAGATCTGTGCAAGCGCAGTATCCAGGAAGGTACCAAAATTGGTGCCAACCATCATTCTTTCTACAGATGCCTGCTAATGTTATAAACAGTGGGGAGATATGAGTGCCCACTCATGGGAGGGCCATCCCCATCTGGGCCATTGGTAAGTATAAAAAATTTACAAATCACTTAAAATTTATCATATTTTTATACTACAACCAATGGCTCAGACTAGCTGAATCATAAAAAAGCTGGAGGGCCTAGGACTTAAAAAGGAAAATCCAATCTCCCAATTACTTCAGTAAAGGACACCTCCTACAGGAGAACAGGAGAAAATAGGAATTATATATGTCTTTCTCTTTTACGAGAAAAGAGAAAGACATAACACCAACAATGTAATTGCGTATTACACAATATATAATTCTCCATTTAATGCCAGCATAACCTGTTTTGCTTATTCAATGAAGAAAAACCAATATATATAGTGCAGAGAATGAGACTCTTTATACTCATTTAAAAGTGTCCAAGGATTGTATATTAATGCTCATTTGACACGTAACATATGCAAAGGCTTCACAGTAAGCTTCCATTTAAAAACAGTACAATAAATGAGACAGTAATTGCTTCACACCAAGCTACACATTAAAACCACCCCAGCACCGACATGGGACTACTGTCACCGGAGGAGGTATTCCCTTGCTTTTCACTATAAAGCGAGATAATCATAAGGGACTCCCCCCCCCCCCCCCCCCCCCCCTTCCCCTTGTTCTGAGGTAAAATTCCACAGAACGAAGAGGGCAGCAGAACAGCTTCAGAGCTGGAGCAGACTGCCTAAAGACCTTATAGGTAACATTAATGGATGACATTCTGAGCAACAGAAAGAGGACCCAAAGATCTAAGGTCACCGGAGATGGACACTAAATTTCTCAGGCAAAACTTGGTAAATGTAGAGGGCTGTATCCAGTAAGCAGCCTTCATACGATCAGTAATGGCTACACTGTTAGAAAAAGCCCAAGAAGTGGACAGTGCTCTAACCCCTTGCGCTGAAATCTTGTTGACAGAATGTTGATCCGAAGATAGATCTTTGTAGGCAATACATATTGCCAACTGAATCTATCTGGTTAAAGAATGAACAGAAACATCTTTTCTGTTAGGAATTAAAGAAAGGAAGAAACGTTTTCTTCCCTTTCTAATAAAATCTGATCTACATTTATAAATGTGCATAGCTCTGACTGCACACAGCAAAGGTCTACAGCTATCCGACGATGGTAAAGCCTTAATGACAATAGGCTCTGGTCGCTTATCCGAAATCTGGTTCTTAGCCAAAAAACCCACTTCCGTAGTGAGGGTAAAAGTATTACCCACACTAGGGTAATGAGATTCATCAATAGATAATGCATGAAGTTCACTGACTCTTCTAGCAGATGCAAAGGCTAAGAGAAATGCCGTTTTATAGGTAAAAAAAATCTGTCTGAACTCTACAATGTCTAATGGCTCAAAAAGTTTCTTGAAGCTTCAACAGAACCCAAGCAAAATTCCACTTAGGAATTAATCCGAGGGTTCCAGGTCTATTAATAGAACAATTTCTAACAAGCTTGGATAAAGAAGTATCTGATCCAATATTCAAGTTATCATGACGAGCGTATGTGTCTGCTAACATAAACCTACAGCACTTAATAGTGACGGGCTGCAGTTTGAGCTCGTCAAACAGGTAGACCAAGAAATTGGCTATCTGTGGAATGAATGGATCATATACATCGATAGACTGATTCGTACACCAATGGAAGACACCCCCCCCCCCCCCCCACTTTGCTGCATAATTAAACAAAGAGAAGGTCCTCCTACAGTTAGAAATTGGGTCCACTGCTCGTCCTGTAAAATGTTCTCTATGCAAAAAGGAGCGTACAACAGAAATACGTGAAGTGAGACCTTCCGTGTTGTGATGCAGTGTGCGAGACTTCCCCTGATAAAGAAGGTCCTCTCGTGGAGGAAGCTTCTGGGGAATGTCCCATAACAGATACCTGAGAAGATTGATCCAAGGTTTCTGTAATGACAAATGTGCTACTAGCAAGATTTTGCAGTGAGACTGTTTGATCTTTAACAGAATCTGCTGAATTAATGGAACTAGATGAACGTGATGATTCCGAATGAATAGGAGAATCTTCTATGTTAATTCGCATAACAGACTCGAGTGATCAGTTCCTCCTTGGTTCCTGAGGTAAGCAACTACACTCGAGTTGTCCGACAGAACTTGAACATGGGCATTCTTAGGTTCTGTCGCTTATCGCCATGATATAGCCTCGGTTGCTGATGTGGCATTGGGCACCAATAAATGATAATAGTGATCCATGTATCAATGTATCTGTGAGAGAATGTATGTGTATGTGTGTATATGTATGTATGCAATTATTGTACAGCCATTGAGCACAGTGTGTGGATTCAAGGCTTTAAAATTATTATTAATTATGCTAATTCGGTGAAGGAAATCCAATATATAAAGATAGTCCAGAGAATGAGACTCTTTATACTTATTTAAAAGTGTCCGAGGATTGTATATTAATGCTCATTTGACACGTAACATATACAAATGTTTCACCGTGAGCTACACTTTCAAAACAGTACATAAATGAGACATAGTTATTGCTTCACACCGAGCTACACATTAAAACCACCCCAGCACCAACACAAGACTACTGTCACTGGAAGAGATATTCCCTTGCTTTCATTATAAAGCCAGATAAATATAAGGGAACCCCCCCCCCCCCACCCCCCCCCCCCCCCCCCTTGTTCTGAGGTAAAATTTCACAGAACGAAGAGGCAGTGAAACCGCGTAAGTGCTGGAGCAGACTCTCTAAAGACCTTATAGATGTAACATTAATGGACGATATTCTAAGCAACAGAAAGAGGGTCCAAAGATCTAAGGTCACCGGAGATGGACTCAGGTAAAACTTGGTAAATGTAGAGGGCTGTGTCCAGTAAGCAGCCTTCAAGAGATCAGTAATGGCTATACTGTTAGAATAAGCCAAAGAAGTGGACAATGCTCTAACCTCATGCGCTGAAATCTTATTGACAGAATGTTGATTCGAAGATAGATTTTCATAGGCAATGCGTATTGCCAACTGAATCCATCTGGCAACAGAATGAACAGAAATATCTTTTCTGTTAGGAATCAAAGAAAGAAAGAAACGTTTTCTTCCCTTTCTAATAAAATTTGATCGACGTTTATAAATGTGCATTGCTCTGACTGGACACAGCAACAGTCTACGGTTATCCGAGGATGGTAAAGGCTTAATGACAATAGGCTCAGGCCACTTATCTGAAATCTGAATCTTAGCAAAAAATCCCACTTCTGTAGTGAGGGTAATGGTATTACCCACGTTACGGTAATGAGATTCATCAGATAATGCATGAAGTTCACTGACTCTTCAACAGATAATGCATGAAGTTCACTGACTCTTCTAGCAGATGCAAAGGCTAAGAGAAACGCCATTTTATAGGTCAAGAATTTGAACTCTACGTCTACGACATCTAACGGCTCAAAAGAAGCTTCTTTGAGCTTCAACAGAATCCAAGCCAAATTCCACTTAGGAATTAATCTGAGGGTTCTAGGTCTATTGATAGAGAAATTTCTAACTAGCGAAGTATCTGATCCAATAGCCAAGTTATCATGATGAGCGTAAGTATCTGATAACACAGACCTATAGCCCTTAATAGTGACAGGCTGCAGTTTCAGATTGTCAAGCAAGTAGACCAGGAAATTGGCAATATGTGGTATGGACGGATCGTATTTGTCTGTCGACTGATCCGTACACCAACGGAAGAATTATAGTCTGTTTTAAAAAGATGCTTTTGGTTTCCCTTGGTTGTCATGTAAAACAATTCCTGGAGACATTGTTTACAATATGACACCAGCATAATATGTATTTTTTTTTAAAGTTAACTATTGGGTAAAATATCTTCCACTACACATGATGGTGTGTATTAATTTCAGTTTTTCTCTTTGACGTGATCTGCAACAAAACTCACGTATCGACTATCAGTGCCAAGAAAACACTGTATAAGTTACAACATGCCATCAACTTTTGCTGTTTTGACAGGTTGACTTATTCCCAAGTGAATGAAGTTTCGGTATCGGCCAAAATCTTGAATGGTAGATATTGGTAAAGGCAAAATCGATAACACTGGTATCTGCGCACCTCTAAATGGATCGTTCAATTTCAGTTAATTGTTTTTTGTGCGAGGACTTTGTATGGCCTTTAAGATTAGAAGTATTGCCTCGTGATGCTGATAATGTGATATGACTTTGTCAAAGTTTACATTTGCATTTCTCCTTGTCGATTCATTCAAATTCTGTAACCCACGGACTTTTAGCCTTTTCCGCCATTGTTAAATATCAAAACTATAAAAATAAGCAATGGAGAACAGATTTTACTTGCCACTGAAAATGTTGGTGTTTTCAAATTAATGCAATGTGGTTTTTCGGTGGTGGTCCAAAACCAAAACCGCACAGAAAACACCGACACCGACCCAGCTCTACTTAACAGGCAGCCAAGACTCCACAAAAAACCTATGGCCTATGTGATTTGTTTATTGCCAGAAGGATCTACTCATTATGGCATGTTAAAGGCACCTGTTCTGAGGTCATAAAAGTCGGAAATAGACCTTTAAGGATTAAGAAAGAACATGAGTACTAGTAAGAGAGAATTAAAAACTTTCAATCCTGACAACAATGTCCCAACTGGAAAATTTAGTTACCAAAACCTCCCCCCACCACTCCTATAGTTTATTTTATCCCAGTAGAGTAAAGAAATTAAGTTAAATAATTGTACTAACCGACTATCGGAAGACAACTGACAAAAATATGAGGGATCATTGTCAACCAAATCCCCAGATTCTGTGATAACGAACTCAGCACCTGAATATTGTACAGAAATTAAACAGAATAAGAAATAAGAAAGAGTGCATATTATAAAATGATACTGTCAATTAGGCAAAGCCAAACAAATATAGTTTACTCAAGGAGAGGAAAATCACTTTACCTAACATTTGTATAAAATTTTATTGAAGCTACAAAAATTGAATCTTTTGCCTAAAAAATATAATGTATGACCGCTCACTGGAACAGCCTGTTCCAAGGAGGGGGTCATAAGCTATGTTTTGGGGGCAAAATTTAAACAAGAGGACCCAAGGGGCCTTAATCACTCATCTGTTAAAATTGTTTAAGGAAGAATTTAAAGTCACATTCAGCATCTAAATGTTAATAGACATGTAGTTAAAGTAATTTTGCTAGAGGAGTGAGATTGGAGGTTGGGGAGAAGGGTCTGTTGGTTGAATTATTTTCAGCAAACAGAACTAAATCACCAGTGGACCCCACTCCATCCTCTCCCCCATGAGATTAACTGGGTGAAAGCATAATATTATTTTTGCAGAAAAAATCAATCAAAATCCTCAAAGTCTTGTAAAAATGCAAAATAAAAGGTCTCCTGTCCACACGTCCCCCCAAAAAGTGTGCAATTTGAAAAAAATTGAATTTTTTGAAGCCGAAAAAGGGACATAACTCTGGCAAACAATGAAGGAACAAACCTGAATTTGACCTTGACCTGTTTGTTTAGGTTGATACACCTACATACCAATTTTTATTTGAATCGGACAACAACAACAACAAATTTTATCGGGAAACCCACCCAAAAAAGAATTTTTGAAGTCAAAAAAGGGGCATAACTCTGTCAGAAATTGTCGGACCACACACCGATCCGAACTTGACCTGTATTTTATGCTGATATACACCAACATACCAAATTTCATTTGATTTGGCAAATTGCAACTGAAGTTATCATTGGGAAACCAAAAAAATGAATTTTTGAAGTCAAAAAAGGGGCATAACTCTGTCAAAAAAAGTGGCAGACTGCACCCCGATTCGAACTTGCCCTGTATGTTATGTTAATACACCTACATACTTCATTTGATTTGGCCAACTATAACTGAAGTTATCAATGGGAAAACCCCAAAAAAGAATTTTTGAAGTCAAAAAAGGGGCATAACTCAGGCAAAAATTGTAAATTCAGTCCCCGATTCGAATTTGACCTGTATTTTATGTTGATACCAAATTTCATTTGATTTGGCCAACTATACCTAAAGTTATCATCAGGAAACCAAAGTAGGACAGCACGCACACTCAGACACTGGCTATTTTAATTGTCCCCCGAAAAAAATTTTCAGGGGACAAAAAAACCCCAAAATTGGCCAAATGGACCCTTCTGCCCTCCAAGAGGCCTGGTGGGTTGCCATTTGAACAAACTTTAATCTATGTACTTACATTTACATTTAACTAAAGTTTACCACAATCAGCTCTTCCATGCATGGGCAGAATCAATTTAAACATATTGTAAATTCTCCATTGGGTCCTGTGTTAAATTTCAAACTCTTTTGCTGCCCACCACAATCAGTCAAGCATAACACTTTGAACAAACATTTATCTAGTAGTTATAGTAATACTATATACTAAAATCAAAAGATTCTGCCTGGTGGATCTGAAGAAGGGAGCCCAAATATGAGCCTAGAGATTTGGTTTGAACAAAACTTTAAATCTGGAATCCCACAGGTAGTTCCCGAAAAGAAAATTTTTAAAGAATGTTCCTCATATTACACTTAACTATAATTTATGCTCCCACATGGAGCTCAAATTTGACTCCAGGGACTTGCTTTGAACAAACTTTAATCTGACACACCTAAAAATGCTGCATACCAAACATCAAGAGATTCTGACAGGTAGATCTGAAGAAGATTTTTAAAAAATATTCCTCATATCATTAACTTCAGTTTCAGAGCCAAATATGACCCCAGAGGCTTGATTTGAGCAAACATGAATCTGACCCCACTGAGGATGCTGCATATTAAATATCAAAAGATTCTGACTAGTAGATCTAAAGAAGATTTTTAAAGAATATTCCTCAAACTGCACTAAGTTAAGTTTTGAGTTCCTGTAGGAAGCCCAAATATAACCACCAGGGACTTGATTTGAACAAAAACAGACTTGAATCTGACCTCTCTACGGATGTTCTATATCAATCATAAAAGATTTTACTGGTGTATCTGAAGAAAAAGATGTAAAAAATAAAATTTCCTCATAATCGACCAAATTAAAATCTAGGTTCATTGTGAAGATGAACCCAGGGACTTGATTTGAACTAACTTGATTCTGACTGATGCATCTGAAGAAGACTTTTAAAGAATATCCCTCATATTACACCAAGTTAAAATTCAGGTGCCCACAGGAAGCAAAAGTTGACTCCAGGGAAGTGATTCGAACAAACTTCAAGCTGATCCCCCAATGATTTCCTCATATTGGAGAAAGTCAAAATTGAGTTCCCATAGGGAGGATGGGAGCCCAACTATGAATGCAGGGGCTCACTTCAAACCAACCGGAATCTGACCCCAACGATTCTGATTGTTAATTCTGGAGAATATTTTTTAATTTGTTAAGAAGGTGCTAACAGATTTATCCCCCTTGTGGTGACCAATGTGGACATCACAATATATTTGAACAAACTTAAATTGTCACATGATAAGGAACATTCAGATCAAATTTAGTACAATTCAGTACAGTAGTTTATCTGGAGAAGCCGATAGTGTAAAGTTCACAGTGGACTGCAGACAGAAGTGATCACGAAAGCCCCTCTTGAGCTCCGCTCAGGTAAGCTAAAAGGTAATAATATTTGAAGGCCAATATTATAATATTAGAACGTTTCTTTTCAAGTTCTATCGGTCGATAGTACCTGAGTTTGCGTGATTTCTGAAATAAAACCTGAAGCATCGAAGCATCAATCTTGAAATAACAATGTAGTCAAATCCAAAAACATGACGTCATATCGAATGAATGACGTCTCTAGGAGTTGCCAGATCACCAAATTCGAAAATGACTTATCACAAGTGCCGTCGCTTTGGGAGTTTCTATATCACCAAATGCCAGTGTTTACAACTGCATCATGCTGTTCATGTTATAATTCATTGTTAATGTTTGTGTGATAAGTGGTATAAATTAATGGAATATAAATTCATGTTTCTTGGATGACAACAGTTGTTAGAATTAAGCGGAGTGAAACAATTTATTTTGAACTTGAGGCGGAGGCTCAGTGAGGTCGAGGAGTACTAAACTTGTGGAAATATAATTGATTTAAGTCAAAACTCATATTCAGGACTCACTGAAGTGGTGAACAACATGTGAGTTTTTAATATTTCTGATTCTTTTGAATTCATTGTTTGCAGTTAAAATTGAAAACACACCCACTGAAGATGATATATTTGTTGGTATGTTTGTGTCTATCAGTGCCGAAAAAAGTTAAACGGACACGGCGCCAGCATTTGGTGTTGAGAAATTTCAATCAGGGCGTGCGTAATCGATGCTGATCAATGGAAGTGGAGCTTACATTTTCTTCGTTCTCTTGTCTCCAAGGAAGAACGTTCCGATAGTACCCATGTTTTGCCCCAAAACTCCAGTACTATGACTTTTAGAAGGTGGCAAATTAACCAATCACGGCTGATGTTTCAAACGTGAGGCATAATAATGGTGAATAGCACTGGACATTTTTTGTTGGTTTTTATATAGCCCTTTACCCAACAAGTCTGCCTGCATAATTTACAAATTGAGCAATTTAAAAACGATATTTTTCAAAACATTTCAACAAAACCATATCATGTGATGCCTCATTGTTACGATCCCAAAGAGCTTGTTCAAGTGAGGAGACCACATGTGTTTTTTCTTAAAATTTCTTGAAAAATTTGAAAAAAATAATTAAAATAACAATTCTTGATGTCATCTACCTTGAGTAAAGGGTTAAGAATTAAAAATGTTCACATACACGTACGTGTATACATGTAAAGAGAAATCTTTAACACTTAGTTTAATAAAATGTCCAAATCTGCCTTTGGATTATATATTACAAAGACAAAAAAGTTTTTTCTTTTCTCTCTTTCACTAACAATTTAGTCAAGACCTAACAACCCACTGCAGGATATGGGTACGAGGGCAACCACAGATGACAACACTCACCAATTGCAATTAACAGGGGCAAACTATTAATCTAGAGTGAATACCCCAATCTGTACACACAGACCTACTTGGGCCAGTGTGTCCCATATTATTTTTTGGGGGTAGTTCATGTATACAGTTATAAGGTGTACACTCCAGAGTTTTTCACAGGCAATCCATTACATACCTGGCTGGCATATGACACGGATATAAAATTACGTCTCTTTGATTGGTTGACTTTGAAAATAAAATTTTGGCACTCCTAACCCACACTGGAAAAGTGAATTTTTGTATTCACACATTTTAAGTTGAAACACTGCCCCTAGGGTGGAGCAAGCTTAGTGAGCTAGTTTTGGTGCCATAAACTTAATTTTAGAAGAAAAAATGTTATTATTTTTGGAGAAACTTGTGTCCCAAAAACTGCAATAATTTTTCTGGACTTCAACTTCTTCAAGCTGTGGTTTAACTCTTTGCATGCTGCTGGCAGATATTCCTGCCAAGCATAGGATTCTCTTGTCACAAATATAAGTATAATGAGGGCATTGTTAAACATATTTTTCCCTGTAAATTGAATGGATTTTTTCACCAGTGATTTCTTGTTATATTTAGATTAATTTTACATCAACTCTAGTCATGGCTGCTTTACAGCAGCCATGACTAGATTTGATGAAAAAATATCTTGAAAATACTCAGCGGGTTAAGAGTTAATTGCAACCAGTAAGCATTTTTAAGATATTTTTCATCAAACCTAGTCAGGGCTGCTGTCAAGCAGCTGTGACTAGGTTTGATGAAAAATTTATCTAAATTTAATGACAGAAATCATCGGTGAAAAAAACAGTCAATTTACAAGGGGAAAATAAGATTAAATTTGCCAAATTTTATTTATTTTGGTGGCAAATGGAATTCTGGCTTGGGCAGGAATCTTCGTCCACAGTACTCAAGGAGTTTTTTGTTTTTCGTCAACTCCGATTTAAGGGATGTGAATTACTCAAAATATTTCAGCTTCAATAATTAATAGAGGGATGTTAACTCTCTAAACAGTGAAAGCAAAATTTTCACATTTCAAGCAAGGGCCTTGACAATCTCAAATTTTGGGTAAAACCGAATGCTAAATCGATTCAGAGGATTTTGTTTTGAATCAAATCTTGAATCAAATCTCTCCAATTTTCAAGTATTAGATACAGGGTAGGATTTTTTCGGTTTCCCATCGCAGTTTGGGATGCAATTTTCCCCTAATGCAAATCACTTCCATAAAACAGAATAGGATTATCCCTCTTTGTTCTCCTGACGCTCAGAGACACTCACACATTGCGTATGGGATGATTTATGATAGCATTTTGCAGGGATTTTTTAGGTGTCCTCGTGAACCCGATATTCGGCTCACTCATAGGCCCGATATTCGGCCCCATTCCAGTGCAAAATGGTACTTATATTTCTCAATTTTCAGACCCAAAATTCCCAATTCCAGCTGGATATACAACATCATCAGGTTCAAGATGAATTCGCCATTAAATTATTCTTACTTAAGTCTTTTTGTCCTCCCCATCGATCAATATGCACTTGAAAAAATCTGACAAATTGTCGAAATCAAAATCCGAACTCCAGCATTGTACAGGCACGTCATAACTATGAGGGATGCTCTTTAAAATAGTCAGTCACAAATATAAACGGCATACAGTAACATGTGATTGCTAGCTGACTAATCAGCTATGCTTTACTTGGAGGCTATCAACCTTTTCTAGGCAAGATGTGCATCTAGAGTGTTCCGATTTTACCACGTAAAATAAAGCTCCTTAATAATTTGTAAGCTGGGGATGCAACCTTCTCACTCAAGTGTTCAGGTTTTGATTATCTATATATTGCCCAATGGTTATAAAATTAGCACAGAGAAATACCCACTACGTGCGAAACAAAACTAAAAATATAAAAAAAATGTTTCATAAGGCATTTTTGTCTTTTAATATTACTGAATGGAGTTGTCTGTTGTCGATACTTTCAAGTGTGGTATTTGAACGGGTCTGACTATTTGGGTATTATTTCTGAACCTATTAAAGCCAGTATGATTTAAAAAAAAAAACAAAAACAAATAACATAAAAATATTCTTCAATTCACAACATTTGGAACAATGAAAAAATATAATTCCGTATGCCCGGTCACTGAGCGTAAGCTACTTTTGACTTCAGATTTAGTCAATATTTGGATGGAAACTTGGCAGTAATACGTGAATTCAGAAACGACAACACTGCCTATGATTACTGTTTGCAAAATTATTAAAAGAAGCAACCAATACCACACTGAATGAAGAAGTTTAGGCATGTAACAAAGAGGCACCAGGGACCAGCCATGAGGGCGACTAGAGCGATTATGTCGCCCTTCTAAGCCCAAAGTCGCCTAGAAAAATAGTCAGGGCGATTACAAGTCGCCCTCTAAAAATTGGCCAAAATGAGGAAAGGCTGATCGGAGTTGAAAACACACGACAATCAATCGTCCATTGTCGCTTTTGGCAGATTTTTTTTATTTCTATTTTGTTGCGTTTCAGTCGGAGCTTCAAATGTCGAAACGAAAATAGGTGACTTACACAACTCAACAAAATAACCCAGTTTGAAAGTAGGTTATGTAACTTAGGATGCCGGAAATGTATACACAACGCACATATTTTATAACACAGTATTTTGATTTCGTTTTGCTGACGACTGTTAACTGTTGGGCCATCTATTCCCAGAAAAACACGAATGGAATTGAAACACATGAAAAAAAGCTTAAGCGATGACAAGAAAAGCTTTGTACAGGACACAAGTATGCAT
This sequence comes from Pictodentalium vernedei, assembly GCA_031216915.1. Taxonomy (NCBI): domain Eukaryota; kingdom Metazoa; phylum Mollusca; class Scaphopoda; order Dentaliida; family Dentaliidae; genus Pictodentalium; species Pictodentalium vernedei. The sequence goes on along the minus strand of CM062290.1, from coordinate 170,292,264 downwards.
GTGGACGATCTTGAAAAAGGGTCCTCCTAAACAACGAAATGACACGAAATGACGCGGAATGACACCAGAATGCCATAAAAATGATGCGGAATGACATTTCTTTTACAAAATACTCGACCCCAGAATGTATTTTGTTTATTAACTAACAAAGTACCTCTCAAGCAGCCTTTCTTACAGCTGCTCCTGTTCACACTTTCAGACTTAGGAAATTATTAGCTTAATAGACTTTGGTGAAAGGCAACCACAGGAGGGTGCTGGGGGATTGGCACAAAGAAGAGGGGAGGGGTCATGAAGGAGAGGGTAGCAGTGGGGGATTTTCAGTCAATAATTACTTTGTGATTTTTTAACCTGGCATAGATGCATCATAGACAACTGGACCTGGATTATTTGGACGTTAATGGAGGACCACAAATTGAAAATATGAAGGAACGGCGGGGGTGGTACATGAATATTCTTAATTTTCCCCACTTGCCTATGAAGTCTCCCTACATGACTCTGCAGTCTCCGTATTTTTTCTGGCGGGAGACACGGAGTCTACCTAAAATTCCCCCCTAGGCTGGTCCCTGAGTGGCACCAGACAGATTAGTGGTGACGTTGTGTGATGCATACTGCATGCGGTGGGGTGTGTGTGTGTGAGGGGGGGGGGGGGGGGGGTACTCAGGCAGGATGTTATAGAGAATTTGTAAGTCATGGGCTAAACAAAACAGTTTGATCCAAACGACCCCCTGGCAACTGTTGATTGAAAAAATGATAGTACTTTTGAGGGTGGAAATATCAGGAATGAAAACTGCTAAACAATTACACCCACTTGCTAATCAATTTTAAGAGTTGGGAAAAAAACTGCTAAACAAAAATTTTAAAACAAATCCTACCCTGAGATACTGAACCTTCTTACAACTGTAAAGATAGTCCCCACACAAGCATTGTCTGCAATGATGACCTGTCTATTTGGGAAAAACAATAAAAACGTGGAATATAACAGAACAGGATCAAAGCAGATTTGGAACTTTATATTTATTAGTGTTTAACTCCTTGCATGCTGCTGGCAGATATTTCAACACAGGACAGGAAATATGTTAATATTTATTTATTATTATTTATTGATGTTTAAGGTCACATATTTATGCACAATGGCTAATCATGACCGTGACAGTTTTACGGGTGGAGGAAGCCGGAGTACCCGGAGAGAACCACCGAGCAACGACGAGCAGCTGCCAGCTCCCCAACATCGTAACTCCGCACTGCAGCACAGGCAGGGTTAGATTGGTTGAAGACATGCATACCATCAACGTGCAGTACGCCTTAGTACACGGCGTCATCGTGCCCCCACGCGGGCAATGGAGACGAAGTGTCTTGCCCAAGGACACAACGTGGTTGCCGCAGGTGGGATTCGAACCGAGGACCTCTCAGTTTGCAGCCTGCACCTCTACCAACTGAGCCACCACGCTCCCAATATGTTAATAAAAACTTAATATTAAAAAATGTAAAATTTGAGGATAGAAGTAAAATTTGAGGATATTTAATCAAATTTTCCCCTGTAAGCTGTTTAGACTTTTTAACCATTGAATTCTTGTACAGTGAAACCCAGAGTTAATTGAATAACCACTTTGCCAATGGAAATTATTCAATTACCAAGAGTATTCAATTAACAGGGAGTGTGTCACTTTCCTGTATTCTGCAGATAAACTTAGCATTTATTCTATTATATCTTGTTTGACAGAGCTCCATGAGCTCTGTCAAAGAAGATATAATAGACTAAATGCCTGTATTGGATGTACTGAGGCCAAATAGGTCTATAAATGAAGGAAAACTGGGGAGAGTCAAGATAATTTCTCAACAGGTTACAAGATTTATTATTCAATTAACAGAAGTTTACTCTATAACTTATATTCAATTAACAGGTCAAATTTGTACTGGAGGTATGGTAAATGGTTTTGTGTTGGGAAAGTTTTTCAGTCAAGAGATATCCAATTAAGTGGGCTCCATTGGGTCAAATGTTCATGAATTTTTATCAAATCTAGTCATGTCTGATACAGCAGCCATGACTAGATTTGATGAAAAATATTTTAAAATTACTCAGTGGGTTAAGAGTTAAGGTGATTTTCAGAACCTTTGGCTACATCATGACCACAGCATAGGTATGAAGTCAAGTCCAGCCAATCGTTGATACCTATGATGCCCATTTTAGAGGACTCCCCCCACCACCCAGGTGTTGGTTCCTGATCCTATTTTACCAGTCAAGTAGAATTTGTTTACAAGCACTGCTCAACTTCCCATAGCTCCCATGAGGGAGTTTTGGAAATGAAACCTCTTTGAACTCTTCTTCTGTCATCAGGATCTCCCCATAACTCTATAGAATTGCACCAATCTGAAAGGAAATGTAACAAATGTGGACAGAGATTTTGATCAGATTGCCACTGGCCAGCGATGCAGTCAAAATTCTCTTTGTTACTTTTCTCCTCTGAAATTTTGTGCCAGGGAAACATTAATTCGTATTTTTTTGTAATTTTCAATTTTTACCTGGTAAATATTTTCACATCTCTTGGGATTGAAGATGATTCCCAGTTCTGCAAATTAGCCTATCGACGTGTGAGAACTTGGTCAACTTTCCACCCCCCATCCCCACCCCCGCCCCCATTTTTTTTTTAAATTGCAGGATCGCACCTAAGCTGCGATGGATGGTAAAAATTAAACAAATTCCATGTTCATAAAGGCAATAACTCTGACTAAAATATTTTGACCAACACCTGCATTTAACATGGAGCTACAATACAATTGCTCTGGACTGGTCATAATCCATGCATGGACAGTGATCGATGTCCATGCATGCATATACTAGGTTAGGGCTGTCACTAATAATTGATTAATCGATTGTTGATCAGTCACGACAAAATCCATTAGTATTTTTCATTGTCGAATAATCGGTATATTTTACGCTGTTTTAGATGTTTAACAATTAAAAGAACATTTGATGAAAAAACTATTGTTTCTAAGGGTTAAGAACATCGACGTTAAACCCCAAGAAGCCATTAGAAGCATTTATCTTTCATGTACATTCAAAGCTTTGATGTTCTGAACTTTTGAACCATCAGTGTAATAATCAAACTGGTTGGCAGTTGCGAACTTGCGTAGTTGCAACAGTGTGTCTGTGATGTTCTTCCTATCAATGTTAGAACACTCACCTTTGAAATTCCATTAAGGTTCTTTCACTTGTACAACTAAAATATCTGAACTCAATCATTTAGAGACATAACTCCTATCCCCTCCCCGACACAATCACACACACAGAGTAACACTTGTTTCCATGTTCGACTGGATTTGATCTGCAGCGCAAATGGCAATCATATATATTTGTCAATTTTGTAGTATATCCATCCCATTTGTATGTCAGAATATGCACCAACAAAATGTAATCGAACGAAGGCCCTGGTATACAGATTACAGAAATCGAAAGTACGGTTTTCTGTGAACAAATATTTCTTGCAAAAATTCTTGGCCCCTCAAAATTTTCCTTGCCAGTTCCGACTAAAGAATCAGTATTGCAAACCCAGTGCAAGATTTGTCTGTCGAACAATTATGAATGCAAGAGCAGCAAAAGACAACTACACTGAATTGAGTTACTGCAACACAATATGTAGCCACCTTTGGAGTTACGAAACTTCTTTGAGTTTGTTTTCTCCTTGACCAACAATATTTCCAAGTATATATTATCTGTAAGGCATTGGTTGTTGCAGAGGAAACCAGCTGAGAGTTCAGGCTTTTTTCTGATGTTGCGTACTGGACAGTGTTTTCAATATTTTTAAAATCCATTTTTATTTCCATAACCCTTTACCCAGTGCAACGGCCAAAACCGGCCAGCGCTATTCACAAAAATCGCAAATTAATTTTCATAATTTTTTTCATTTTTTGTCTCAAAAACATTGGTTATGACCCCTCTTTGGAACGAGCTCATCGAGCTCGTTCCAAAGAGGGTCATAACCTATGTTTTTGAGACAAAAAATGAAAAAAATTAGTTATTCAAGAATTTTCTTTGCAAGTGTCGTCTACTTTTCATGTTAGGTAAAGGGTTAACCCAGAATGTTGGTACTTGTTAGCCTTTTGTGATTGTTTAACACTAAGTTTTAAACGCCACCAATGACACACTTAATAGGTTAATCACCTGGGTTAATACATAAAATGTGCAATGTGAACTATGCCAGAAACTATGCCAGGAGTCCAGCAGGCAGTCACATTTTTTTGCAAATGAAAAGAGGTTCGTCTTCGTTGTTTACTTGAGGGAGGTCAAGTGACTTGAACTTCATTTTTAATGTCTTCAGAGAGAGAGAGAGAGAGTGAGAGGTTATCTAGGTACCATCAATCGATTATTTGCGACAATTAATCGATTCCTAAATTAAACAAGAGGCCCCAGGGGGCCTGAGGGCGCTCACCTGACATGGTAGCCTAAATATCAAATGAGGGACTTGACTTGAATAAGCTGCATATGCCCCTCCGAAGAAAAGCATATACCAACTAGATGAAGCAGTTGTGCCAACACAATACACAGGATTTTCCTCCTATTTTCAATTCCTGCACTTTTTCGTCCCAAAATTGAGATAAACGCATAAAAAACAGGTTTTGTTTCGGAAATTTTCGAAGTCCCAAACAAAATATTTTCAGCCTAAAATTTTGTTTTCTTCTTAAAGCTGACCAAAACGCATAGAAAACCGGCCCCCAAATTTTCAGTGTAAAAAAAAAATTTTTTTGTCTTAAAGTTGACCGAAACGCATAAAAAAACACAAAAAATTTCAGGATTTTGGTCCAAAATTTTTACAGAACCCCAAATTTTCAGCCTAAATATGAACCCCAGCGGCTTGGCTTGAACAAACTTGAATCTCACCCCTCTAAGAATGCCGCATACCAAATATCAAAAGATTCTTATTGGTAGATCTGAAGAAGAAGATTTTTAAAGAATATTCCTCATACTGCACTAATTTAAACATTTGGGCTCCCATGGAGAGCCCAAATATGGACCCAGGGAATTGATTTCAATAAACATGTGAAACAATCTTCCAAAGATGTTACACGTGAAATTTGAAAGCTTTTGGAGCAGTGGTTTGGGAGAAAAGTAGTGTTAAATGTTTTTCCCATTACCCACAGTGTTAAAAAATGCTGACTCAGCACTTTTTCAAAGTCCCGAAAAAGTACCACATGATAAAACCGATAGCAATTTTTTTGGACCAATCCATTCTGTTGATCCTAATGAAGCTTCACACCAAATAAGAATTCTCAGTGCCGTGAAGTTTTGGAGATATGGGCGTTTTAAATTTTTTCTATTTTCAGCTCCTGCGGTTCCCATGGGGCGACAGGAAACATTTTTGGTGCATAAATTAAGTACTTATGACCCAGTAAGCCCTCATATCAAATTTCGTCCAAATCTGCCTCTCGGTTTGGAAAATAGAAATTTTGGGAGAGGCAAACATTCTTGCCCCTCCCATAACGACGGCAAATATAGCCCCACAAACTTCTCTTGAACAAATCTGAGTCTACACCTCAAAAGGAAGCTGCACACCTAATATCAAGTCTCTGCTACTGCTGGTTCATGAGAAGAAGATTTTTTAAGATTTAGGCACACTTTTTGGGCATGGCCCTACCAAGGGGCGAGGCAACTTGATTTGAACAAAATCAAATTGCGATGTCATAACAAACTATTATCTCAAATATCAATTAAATTGGTTCAGTGGTTTGGGAAGAGAAGACACAAACAACATGTTCACGGACGACGGACGGTGAGTGATCACTATAGCTCTCCTGACTGAAATTCAGGGAGCTAAAAATTATGACAGGCCTATACCAGGTAATAACTGGAAGGGATATCAGTACCCTGTGGCTCACCAGCAGGTGGCCAATGTAAAGGGGTGGCTGGTGTAAAAGAAAAAAGTCCAAAACCTGCACACAAAAGTCCAAAATTAAAGTAAATAATGAGCTAAAGGGTTAAATAATATAATAATAGCCCCAAGAAGCATGCTAACATAAAATAGGAACCATGGCAATATGCTACAAGGTAAGTCTCCACTTTGAAGAAAAGAAAGACAAACCTCAAAACTTGCACATAAAAGTAAAAAAAAAAAGTATCACATTTATTTCAATAGGTTAAAATTGAGAAACATACCCTGATAATGTCACAGTAACCACCATGGCAATATGTCAGTAAGGTGAAACTCTACCTGAAAATATCCACTTGGAAGAAAAGAAAGAAAAACCTCAAATTCTGCACATAAAAGTCCAAAAAGTATCAGATTTGTTTCAAAGGGTTAAAATTTAGAAAAATACCCTGAAAATGTTACAGTAACCACCATGGCAATATGCCAGTGAGGTAAAACTCCACTTAAAAAAAATATCAAAACCTGCACACAAAAGTCCAAAACCTGCACATAAAAGTAAAAAAAAGCATCACATTTGTTTCAAAGGGTTAAAATTGAGAAAAATACCCTGAAATGTTAAGGAAACCACCATGGCAATATGCCAGTAAGGTAAAACTCCACTTGAAGACAAAATTTCAAAACCTGTACACAAAAGTCAAAAACCTGCACAGAAAAGTCAAAAACCTACACAGAAAAGTCAAAAACCTGTACACAAAAGTCCAAAATTCAAAGTGTTGGAAAGTGTTGAATAAAATATTACTATCCCTGAAAAGCATGCAGACATAAAAAAAAATCAAAAAAAAAAAAAAAAATCAAAACCTGCACACAAAAGTTCAAAATGAATGAATCCGGACGCCGCCGCCGTCGCCGACATGAGGGCTATGCCATAGGCTCACACAACTATCGTTGGTGAGCCAAAAAGGGGGATAACTCTAAAAAATAGAATGTGAGAAATATCGTTGAATCCTTTTTTTAAAGCCTATACCATAAGCAGTGTTCACAGCAAATTTCTTTGCAACAGAACATTCAATCCTCGAGATACAGGCTGAACAGACAAAATTTGGCTCGGACGGACACGATTTCTAAGTGAACAAGCAATAATAAAAAAAAAAAATAACTAGTGTGGGCATACCTATGACCAACAAATATTATAGAAAACAATAATTTACTAAAGTTATGAAAGTTATGAATATTCTCGGACGGACTCACACACGGATGCACAGATGGATGGACAGACGGATGCACAGACGCATGTAATCCAGTATACCCCCATTTTCGAAGTATAAAAATCAAAATCTGCACACAAAAGTTCAAAATGAATAAATCCAGACACCGACGCTGACGCCGCTGACATGAGGGCTATGCCATCGGCTCACACAACTATCGTTGGTGAGCCAAAAACCACCAGTACCAAAATTTTATTAAATGAAGCACAGGGTTGTACCCGGTGCTTCATTAATTAAATTTTTGATGATTATTCCTATAACTAGTGTTTGGAATCCAATATTATTGTGACCGTGGAAATATTGCGAACCCGTGGAAAGCGACCAGTCCACTGAAGCCATATTGTAGATATCCATAAGATACACCTGCATACCAAATATGATGTCATTCCACAACATGTGTTAAACGTTATTTGAGTTTGAGGAAAAGATGAAACACATTCCATGTCCAGACAGTGCAATAATTCTGACAAAAACCCTCTGAATAACAAATGTATTGAACACAGCGCTAGTCATCAATAAGATATATCTGTATGCCAAATATTTTGTCATTCCATCGTGTATTTTAAAAGTTACGGAGTTCTAAAACTTGTTGATCAGAGACCAACAAACTGGACAACATTGCCACATGTGGAGCTGTTTGTCACAGTCACAAAGAACCCCTTAAAAATATCTGTTCTACTTGTTGTTCAATTGATTCTTTAAAAAAAAAAAACAACATGAGTAATCAAGTAGTCTGTACTTTGTAAATTTCCGAAAAAAATTTTTTTGTAAATGGCATGAAGATGTCGTAAAACAAATGTACATATAAACATACCATTGAACAAGACTTTCAAATGTCTGTCAAAAAATTCATTTTCTTTTTTTGTTATTATAGAGCAATCTTCACAGTGTCTGACTGGATCAATAAAGCACATTCTTGGTAAAGGCACTAAAATACTACAGCAGTCTTTACAGTGGCATTTTCCACATCTTCGACAATGATGCTACAAAAAAAATATGTGGCAAGTAAACCATCTGTGGTAAAACTGACGAAAAACAAGTATTTCTCTATGCAGGTATCCATGCCCACAACTCAAAACGTGGGCGGTAAGACCCCCTTCTAAAGTAGATATTCGGTTTCTCAGGTCATTTTTTGTAAAATTGCACGTGGGCAGGCATTTTTTTCATTTTATTTTTTATTTTTGTAATTCAGACCTTTAAATTCATTTATTTTGGGGACACCGTTTGGCCGTAATTTGGGGACATTAAAACCAGAAATAACAGTTTTATCCTGTTATGGTTTATTGTTGTGCCTTTCTATGTGTTTCTACGTTCATATTATGATGGCAGTTATTCTAAAATGCAGAATAGGCACAGAAAATAAATTTACATATTTTTCTTGATGCCTTCACACCTTCTGTAATTTGGGGACACCTGTAAAAGGTGTGCAACTGGGGTAATCTAAAGGCCTGTGTAATTATTTCTTTGAAATCAAAAGTGCAAGCTCTTGGTTTGTTTTATGTTTTATGCCTCATAATCTACAGAACAGCATGGGTGGTGGTGTATTTTGGTCCTTGATTGAAAGAAGGCTTTGCAATGCTAAAGCACTGCAAAGCCTTGTTGAACTCAAGGGACAAATTTATCAATTTTATTAACTTAAAAGATTAAATATCAGACATATATAAACCATTTAATTTTTATCTTTTTAAGTTTGCACTGGTTATAAAAAGAGAGCATGCAGCAGCCAAATAGAGGTCCTGAGAAAGAGAATTTTAACTTTCTTAGGCCTAACAAACTGGAAAAAGTTTATTAAACAACACAGGACGTGTTTTTAAAATTAGTAGCTGGTCCAACAAGCTTCAGTTTTATTAGAAAAAGACTTGAAGAGTTTCATGTGCCAGAAGGTTTGTATATGAGATTAGGTGCCATGTGATTTCTTACTATTCAGGAGATGATGGTTAGCTGCTAAAACAAGAGCAACGCTAACACGTGTGCTGATGCCCCCAAAGGTAGCAAAGTCGGACTTGCATGTAAATAAATAACTTCTGAATGTTTGAAGAGAATTGGTTCATCCAAACAACCTTATAGGCTATGGTACAATTTACCTTAGTCAGAAACAGAGGCCAAAAACACACAGGGGCCATAACTCTACCAAACATGAATGGACGGAACACAAGGTACGAGAGCATCCGTTCCCCCAAGCTGCCCTATCACCATACCAAAGAACATTAAAATCTGACAACTGATGCTCGAGTTATAATACAAAATGTTCGTACGGATGGATGGGAGGACATATGGAAGTACGGATGGAGACCTCGACTATATACCCCCGAAAATTTTTTTCCAGTGGCATAATAAATATAGAGCTGCTAGCCTTTAGATTGTTCTGATTTAGTCACAGTGGGTGAGGTCCACAGGACCCACCAAGTTGGCCTATCTGGCCTGGGAGATACGTTTTAATATATATACCACAAACTAGTCATTTCCACACATTTGGGGCCATACATTGTACTCAGACCAACACAATTTTGATATTAGGAGCTTGTGGGAGCAGTTGGGGATACTTTTATCAGGAAAGATATTCAAATAAACCCATAATTTTGGCACAGAAACATACTTTGGGCACAATGTTTTTCGTTGGTAATTTGGGGAATTTATAAGCCTGCAGATTTCTTTCCAAGAGTATCAATGTGCCACGTACATATAGGTTATTGATCGAATTGAGGTCGAATTGATTTTTTATGAATGAAGATCATGATGACATCATGGGATTACATTCTTGAACCGAGCAGGATGTAATCTCCATGATTCATTGTTCCACTTGTACTTAAACCACCAAAGTTTATAGTCGTGTTTCAGCTGTGTATTTCTTTGTTTTATTTTTCAGGTTTAAATTAAGAAAGGTAGGCCTATATTAACCCCCTGCACTGATGTCGAAATATCTAAAGTTCAGGGTGCAAATATTTCCCATAATGCAACTAGAAATTTAACCAATTCAATCTTGTTTGACAGAGCTCAATGAGCTCTGTCATACAAGATTGAATTGGTTAAATTCCCAGTTGCATTATGGGAAAAATGGCTACTTCAAATCTGGATATTTTGACATCAGTGTGCAGGGGGTTAAAATATCATCATGGCAAATATTGATCAAGTCTAATTTATTTTGCTGAGTTGGTGATTTATTTGTTATGTAATTACTGTTATCAACATGGTGACCTCGCCATGGGTAAGCAGTTTTTAATGAGTGCAGGTAAAAACATTCTCTTTCTGAAACGAATGATCACACGTGCTTGCAGAAGTTACTGTGGCCACTATAAATACAAATTTGTATCAGTGAAGACGTTTTGGCTTGTATCCGGGGAAAAATTGATTGATTGTACATGTAAGATAAAGCTTTTATACAGTGTTCATTCAAAAATTCCGATGCTCACACAGAATCAGTGTGCTTGATGGAACACTTTTGTGGCTGATGAGACTTCAACCAAAAGCTGGGGAAGGCATTCCCTCATATTACAGGGCAATTAAAAACATAAAAATGTTGATAGTATTCTTTCTCCAAACCAGGTGTACTTTCTACAGTGGCAGACAGTAGTTACTGCCATTGTATTGTTATTACAGATGAACAATACTGCCATTCCAATAATTTACTTCATAATAGAATGTTGTTAAAAATAATAAATGCTGACCAACGGCACTGTTCCATCAAGATCAATGGCACAACTCTTCCCTACCTGGAGTAAAATGCTTGCAAGGGCCAACATAGCTTGCCTAGCAACTACACACAATATAGCTCTTTTCAAAATAGCTGCCACATCAGCCACATTAGATATGGCCAAAAGGAAAGGAATCTTCCTTTAGTCAGCACAAGTCCATGACAAAAATAGGATCCATGGGACATTTTTTCAAGTTGTTGCACGGACAAGCAAAAATTATGAAAATCCAAGATGGCTGTCATGGCAGTCATATTGGATATGGCAGAAAAATGTTTATTGAAAGGAACCTTCCTTTAGTCACTACTAATATACCACAAACAAATACGACACATGGTGCTTTTCATTTTACAGTTATTGCATGAAGAAGCAAAAGCTAATGTACAGGACAGATGGATGGACAGACGAACACAACCATACCATAACACAGTCTGCTCCAGACAGCAGTGTATAGAAAGTGCCATAAAATTTGGAATTGGGGATTCAATATCTCTAGGGAATAACATTTGAGTCAGTTGATGAGAATGTGAAATTTTTACAAAAATGAAACTTTTAAACAAAATTTACCTTATCTTGTTGAACAGTTATGGAAATAATGTGTTCTCAATGAAACTCATTTGTTACCACACCTATCACATTAATACAAAATAGCCCTACATAGCAACTTTTATATAAAATAAAAACAAATAACACATTTGCTGGCCACTGATTTGTCGATGTTCTCAGGTGAGAAGGCATTGATTAGCTTGTTCTCCCAAATACCTCCTTTTCCCCATGCCTCTTCTCTCCTCCCAACACTCTGAGGTGAACTACTTGATTACATCCCATTCACCATTCTTTCCAATCTCTCTGATAAGTATACTAACCCACTCCTTTGTGTCACCAACTAACCAACCACATGTTCTTCTTTCTCCCATCGCACTTCCCCATTATACTCCCAGTGAATCTTATTCTGTTTGACTGGTGTTTTGGACATTCTAACAGAAAGTGTTCCAGGGTCTCCACCACACCTAAATTACACATTTGGCACTCCATTTCATTGTCTTTCCCAATTTTTCCTGTAAGCTCCAGCAACCGTGACCTCATCTTGAACAACAGTGACCCACCAAAGATGCTATCAAGGTAATCTCCAAAAGCTGGATTCTCTTTATCAGAACAATTTCCAAATGTGTCTCACTTCCGAAAGACTATGGAATTTGAGTTTTAAACAAGGAGAAACCTCATTAAGGTTCAAACTCTGTCCATCAAAGAACAAAATGCCAAAGGATTATCTTCATTCTACATGCATGTAGAGTGGCCTTGTTACATTTTCCACACACCCTGACATGTACTTTCAACTCCATGGATGAAATCTGAAGCATGTTACACGTGTAAGTTCATAATAGGCACATGTACATTTGTATACTAATTGTGTATGTTAATGTAGACAGTAGATCTAAAAAAATCTTGTCTTGTTATTGTTTATTGGAAAGCACTTTGTTAGAGAGCTTTCCATTTAATAAGTCAAGAATTGATAAATGTGTTTAACTGGTTAAGTGCTGAATTATTTTTGGTTAGCAAAATTTGTTCACATGTCTTTACTTTGTTACAATTTATGGGAGAGTGCCTACAGCAGTGCTCTCCTATGAATTGCAACAAGGCAAATCCTTACAGGCCAATTTATTTCACTTCAAATACTTGTATGATATGAAGAACATCCATAAAATGTGAAGCCTTTAATTTGCGGTACCCATACCGCAGAGGAAAGCCAAAATTTGGGCTTCCAGCACTCAACAAGTTAAAATGGGGATCACATTCAATTCTAATAAAAGGTCGCCCAGGCCACACATTCCCTGCTGAAAAAAAGTGTGCAATTCAAGGTATTTGAAAAAAAAATGCTGAAGTTGAAAAAGGGACATAACTCTGGCAAAAAATGTCGGAACAAACCCCGATTTAAACTTGACCTTGTATTTTATACTGAAACAGCCACATACAAATTTTATTTCATTCAGTCAACAATAATTGAAATTTATCATCAGAAAACAAAAAAAGAGAAGAATTTTCAAAGTCGAAAAAGGGGCACAACTCTGGCAAAAATTGTCGGACTGCAACCCAATTTGAACTTGACCTGTATTTTATTTTGTTACACCTACATACCAAATTTCATTTGATTTGACCAACTATAACTAAAGTGTGCAATTCGAGGTATTTGAAAAAGAAATTTTGAAGTTGAAAAAGGGATATAACTCTGGTCAAAAATGTCGGAAACTTGACCTGTTTTTTATGCTGATACACCAATATACAAATTTTTATTTGATTCTGTCAACAAAAACTAAAGTTTATCATCAGTAAACAAAAAAAAAGAAGATTTTTGAAGTTGAAAAAGGAGCATAACTCTGGCAAAAATTATCAGACTGTACCCCAATTACAACTTGACATGTATTTTATGTTGTTACATCTACATACAAAATTTCATTTGATTTGACCAACTATAACTAAAGTTATCATTAGGAAACCAAAATGAAAGTGTCAATGACACTGCAGCTCAACTTATCCAAGAAGGGACTGAACTGAATAGAAAGATCCAGTAATGCCATGTCATTCTCTTAAGTTTCTACAGAAAAGACATCACACCAAAGTTACAGTTCAGCAGAGTTGCAATACATATATATTTAGGTTACCTATTGCTTGTTGAGCCTGTTCCAATGAGGGGTCATAAGCTTTGTTTTTGATCCAAAAATAAACAGCTGCGCCATGAGCGCACGATACGCCCGTTATTAATTACAAGAGGGAAGCACACAATATGAGTATACATGTGTACTTGTCAGGTTTTTTTTATATTCTTGTACAATAATCATAACCAACAACATACTGTGTTCAATAATTTGGAAATAAAATTATTTGAATTTCATGTATATATCTTATGTCTATAGAGATCATAACTTCAAGAAAAAATCAACGATTTTCTAAGTAATAAAGTCCCATAACTCTGGAATGACTAATCGAATGGCGACACCAACCGAAAGGGAGCTTCCTTCCATCAACATAAACCACCTACCAAAAAATCGTGAAAATCTCTCGAAGCGTTCTCGAGTTATCATACGACGTGTAAAAAATCAACAATTTTCTAAGTAATAAAGTTCCATAACTCTGGAATGACTAATCGAACGGCAACACTAAATGAAAGGGAGCTTCCCTCCATCGATATACACCACATACCCAAAAATCACGAAAAGCGTTCTCGAGTTATCGTACGACGTGTAAAAAATCAACAATTTTATTATCAGGCGCTTCAGGCAGATGCAAACACCTACATGTATGCAGCTGATGACTGGTTACTGCTCAACATCATTCGAGTGATTCCATCACTCATCCATACTAGATTATTCAACCTGGCAAAAATTCTGCGTGACCTGGTGACAATTTGGTGCAACCCGTTTTTCGTTCATGTGTTTTTCATTTTAGTTAACCTCCACACGACCCAAACGGCTGTTCTTTTTCCAAGGGTACTATGCTACAAGCAATAGGGGTCCCAGTTTAATAAGATTTTGTTCACAAACAATTGTTTCATTACAATTTATTGGGGAGTGCCTCTGGACACTTTAATACATTGTAATAAAACAATTTTGTTTAAGCATTTTTTGTTTCAACTGCTGAGCAAATGGGGTGATCAATACAGTATAAAGCCACTAGAGTGGCTTTCAGCACTTTTCAGTGGAGCCCCGATAGTGACTTCTAGCACTCGACAAGTTGTGCTCCTTTTACAGAAATATGAGGGAAATCTTGACCTATCTTTTCTTCGAATGTCCCGTCCCAAAACATATTTTACTGCAGGGCTTATATTTTGTCTAAATTTGTGAGAATCCATATGGATTCTCGTGAAAATGGTTGCGAGAATCCATACCTACTATGAGTGTCTCAGGATCCCATGACGGCACCATGGTTGAACCACGGTTGTATACTGTTTACACATGTTAACCTTTTACCCAACACACCTTTTTAATTTTTAAAAGTAAATTTGATAATTTTTAAACAATAAATAATAAATAAATGATAAAATAATCAAATGAACAATATTTACCAATAAAATCTTACAAATATGGGTGTCATTGGAACCGGCTCAATGAGCCGGTTCCAATGTCAGCCATATTTGTGCAATTTTATTGACAAAAGTGTCAGGATATTTCAGGTCATGTTAGCCTTCTATTGGTTAATTTGTTGCCGCTGTGTTAGATAAAGGGTTAAATTGACTCAATTCTTTTCACGCGAATCCTAGCAGAGATGCAGCAAGAATCTACATGGATTCTCGCTGGTTTTATTGCGTGAATCTTTGTGCAAATCGATTCTCGTCGAAATATAAGCCCTGTACTGTTACTCATTGGAAAATTTAATACAAAACTGAATTTATCCATGAGTGTAAACAGAAAAGATACTTTTTGGAGTAGACATTAAATTTCAGGGTTCATACAAAAATTTGCTCACAAAGTTCAAGGGTTTTTCAATGCTTTTTCAAGGACTTTTTTTTTTTCAAGGGCTACATATACTATTCAGCTTGTTGTATGAGCTCTAAAAATCTAAGATTCATGTGACACAGATCTGACTTTGGAAGTCAGGAAGTACTGGTACCCAAAGTGTGATCTGTGTTACAGTAATCTTAGTAAAACGTTCCATACTTTTTTATGTTTTTTTTTAACTGAGCGACACGAGCGCAACAAACAAGTAAAAGGCGAGTACACATATATTTACAATGCCCAGGAAATAGCTTGGAATTCAAGGGTTTTTCAAGAGATTTCTGAAAGTTCAAGGGTTTCTCAAGGGCTAATTTCAAATTCCAGGGTTTTTCAAGAGCTGTATGAACCCTGTTAATTCTGTGTATTTGGAAGCTTTGAATACCTGTCTGTTTAATTCGAAAAAATATATAAAAAAAGGCTGTGTGCTAACTTCTCTTACTTCAGATGAAAGTGTTGAATATCAAAATCATATTGAGCTATACTCAACAAACATATATTAACTACAAGGCTTCCTTGACAAGAAAGAGGTGCCAGTACATCACACAATACAGTTGTGACAATGTTTTGTAAATCAGATTAATTCCATTTAACTTTCTGAAAAAAGTTTGTTTTTTTCTTCTCTTTTTGTTATTCTGTATTCAAAAGTTTATGTTTTTTAATTAAAAAAAAATTGTATAGAGGGGAGATAACTCCTGATTCAAGCACAAAATGTGCATCCATTCGAAATGTGATCTGATTTCAGTTTCCATTTGATATGAAATCATTTCTCTAAATAGACTCTAATTCAATTCAATTGGAACTGAGAAAAACTTTGCGATTCACCAGGCTCTTGACAAACCTGTAAATTGTGCCTGTCAATAGGGCTGCATGGTGAATCATTAAACTGATACACACATCCAATACTCAAACAAGTATTGATTACATGTAGATACCAGTGTAATTATGAAAATATTGGTTAATCTTCATCATTTATTTATCCACAATTTAATTTCCATTATGTGATTTATGTCAAAAGTTTTTTTTTTAACAACGAATAATATTATCCCTTTACCAAACAAATCGAGAGCATCCACCCACGTAATATACAAACTCAGCAGTTGTAAGAAAATTATTTTTCCAAAAAACTGAACAAAACCATATTATGTGAGGGTCACATAATATTGTTTTGTTGAAATTTGTTGAAAAATTTGATAAACTAATATTTAAAATAATAAATTTTGATATACTTGAAATAAAAAATTTTGATATTGTATGCATTGGGTAAAGGGTTAACTGCATCATCAAGGCATGTTGATTAGTTCCGACTGTGATGGCTCAAGTCCCGATTTTGATACGTATTTTAAAGTATCTGAACTGTCTTTTGATATAATGCAGTAGTTTTTCGAATACAGATACCAGTATTCAGTTTTGAATAAGCCTCTACCTGTCAATGACCAGGACATGCTGCTTATTTGCAGGTTTGGAGGTGGATCCTCCACAGATAATTTAGTAGTAATCTACTCTTCATGCACAGTACTGTTATTACAAAAGCAGAAAGCAAAATTCTCTGTTTACCAGGCCTGGAATTCTCTAGGAGTGCAGGAGTGCTGCACGCCTACTGTACACCTAGAAAAAATTGAGGAGGGCAATTTTTTGCACCCCTTGATTTTCTGGAATGTCAGATCTGTTTGGGACTGTCTTTAAAATCTATTATCATTTTGTCCCCTGAGTTTCAATGTGTTCTCTGCCTAATGGCACAGAGAACACATTGAAACTCAAGGGACGATTTGTCAATGTTGCATTGATTCGCAATATTTCATGACCCATTCTGTGTCGCATTTCGATACATTTTTAGCGTAGAAGACAGTCACATAAGAATTTAATGCAACATTTTGAATAACGAGAAGATGTGTGTGCCAATTTTCCCAATTTTTCAGTCACAATATTAATACCTTAAAGTGAATATAACCAAAATAGCATACAAGTTTTTCCACTGAAAATTTCATGTGCAAATGCACTCCCAAGCAATCTGAGGAGGGCAAATGTTTTGCACTCCTTGATTTTTTCTAGATTGCCAGGCCTGGTTTACATTCCTGTCCAGGACAATATAGAATCTCATCTGGTGAAAAAGAAGAGTGAAAACTATGTACAGTGGAAGCCTGTTAATTAAATAGCCAATTTGCTAGTGAAAATTATTCAGTGCTCGATTTAAAATTCTGAATAGCAATTTGCTATTCCTTCGGGAAAATTGATAAGCTGTTGATGAAAACTTTGAGCTGTTATTTATTGAATTTCAAAATTCAGAGGTTGACTGGCAAAATGCAAAGCGAATCCAGTTAACTCAAGCCCTGAAATTATTCAATTAACAGGAATATTCAATTGAGGGGGATTTGGTCACTTTCCTGTACTTTAGAGATAAACTGAGAATTTATTCCATTATATCTTGTTTGACAGAGATCACAGAACTCTATCAAACAAGATAAAAAGATAACATGCCTGTATTGGATGTATTGAGCCCAAATAATAGGTCTATAAACATGGGGAACATGGAGACTGTCAGCTTACAAGTAATTTCTTGACATATTACAGGATTTTTTATTCAATATTCAATTAACAGGAGTTTACTTTAGGTACTGTAAATAGTTTGGTGTTTGGAAATTATATTAAATTAACAGGGTTATTCAATTATGAGATCAACAATTAAGTGGGCTCTACTGTATCATGATTCTATTTTTGTTTCCCTTTCTTGAGTCAGAAGTAATTTCAGAATATTTTATTTATAAAATTACACCCCACTTCCTGGTGTTGATTAGTTGTCACGATCTGTTTGAGAAAGAGAGCATTTTCGTGATCAAAGTAACATACATTTACATATACTAGTAGAAGAATTTATAAATTTTATGTAAAGCAATAACAAAACACTTACCCTTCTTCTAACAAAGTCAAATTTAGACTGACATCTTATATTCATGCAGTATCCCACCTGAAAATAACAACAGCATGTGTTTATCATAAGAGAAAGAAAAAGTGGTAAGTAAATGAGGGGAACAGCTGTGGTTCAGTGATTATTGCACTGAACTTCAAACTGAATGGTCCGAACCCCACCAAGGGTATGTCATAGCAAAGCCAGTTTAAAAGGGAGGAGGCCCCCTCCCTGTACTTTCAAGTTCAGATATATGTATATATTTCTTCTCTATGTGTAGTAAGCACAGGTTTTAATTAGATAATTAGCCTTAGGCAATTCACAATCAGATACTTCTTTGGCATATCACTAGTCAGAAGAAAATGTCTCCATGCTACATGTATCTGAAGATAATTAATTTCGAAAGTGACCGGCACTTATAGATTGGTTTCAATCGTCACGGTTATCAAGTATATTATTTCTAGAGATATGCTTGATAGAATATGCATTGGCACACGGTGATTTTATCTTCAGAAATGTCGCGTGCCATCTTTAGACATCTTGAAATGTTGTTAGAATAAGGTATAAAGAGTGGAGAATTAGCTTGTTCAGAGAGACTTGGGTTCTGGCCGTTGAGGAGTGAGACTTTGGTTCGGCCAAATAGGAGATGCCATATAGGGTCTCGTGCGAGTGGAATTACTGGGCAATCCACGAGCTCTGTTGTACGCTGCTATTGTCAGATTAGGTCGATGTAGGAGGGCTACAAGCCCAAATTTAAAGAATAGATTACGAACCCAAGTGAAGGCTAAGTTTAGATGTCATTAGCGAGAATTGACTCACACCTGTCTCAAAGTGTAGGCTATTGTAATGTAGTGTGGTATTAACCCTTAGGAATGCAGAGGTTGTTCGCGTAGTAGCCTGTTTCGGAATCAGAGTGCTGTGAATATCGACTCAAGGTAAACAATTCAAGCAAGCTCGAAAGTGCATTTTGAAGTTGTGAGTTCTGCATGAACAGTGTGTACCAGTATTTCAAAGGACAGTAAACATTCAAGGAGAGTTCTATCCAAGGACACATGTATAAGGTATGTGACATAGACTTGCTAAACTAGCCAACAGAGTTTATAAACTGAATCCAAATCAGAACTATGTTGCCACAAGGTCATTAACATTGCTAGCCATGATCCCCCAGCAGTCAGAGCTGCAGATGCGCACAGACACAAAAGATTAAGACTCGGTGTTTTAAGCTCCTGTTGCGAGCCCGTGACAGTGACATTTTGAGAGTGTACTATAGCACCAGTACAGGGCTGTAGATAGACTGAATTCATTTAACCCCTGTGATAAGTCTCTGATTTGTGTTGATCAAATTGTCAAATGTGTTGAATATGGAATGAGTTTATTTTAAATGTAAATAAAAGAATCGTTGTTACTTCAATCATTGTTTCCTTTCCGCAGCCTAAAGTGATTAGGAATCACACCTAACGAACCTATACATGTATTTCGAGTCCACTCGGCAGGGAAGAAAATCATAGCGCGGTCCCAACTCAGCTCTTCGAGCCGAGTTTGACCCATGCCCAGATTCCCACCCTTATTGTTGCCTCGTCGACCAATATTTTCAATGGCGAGGCTAAACAACCCCCATGTCACTCCTCCCAACCTCCTACATGGATAGAGGTGTTTGACAGGGTAACTGTGTTGTGTCCTTGAAAAAGCCAATTAATCCTGACTGCCCACATGGAGGCATGGTGGCACAGTGTACTAAGGTGAACTGCATGTCAATGGTGCACGTGTCTTCAACCAGGGCTAACCCTGCTTATGTGGAGTTAGTACAATGGGGAGACTGGCAGTGGCTTGGTGATTCTCTTGTGATTTTCCGGCTTCCTCCACCCGTAAAACTGTCTGACACGAGGTGACCCTGGCTGTCGAAAGTGTTATTAAATAAATAAATAAATAAATAAATAAATAAATAAATAAATAAATAAATAAATGAATAAATAAATTAATAAGGACATGGTTTACACAATGAGAATAGTAGATTACCACAATATATAAAACTGACGTCTACAAATTCTATGGTCTCAAAGTAGGTACAGTGCATCCCTGTTACTTGTCATGGATTAGTCACTTTGCCAGTGAAAATTTAACAGGCGTATTCAATTAAGAGGAATATGCTGACTTTCCTGTATTTTACAAGATAAAGTGCTCTGTCAAGCCAGATATAATAGATAAAATTCCTGTATTGGATGTTCTCAGCTCACATAGGTCAATAGACATGGGGAACGTGATGACCGTCAGCACAATGTCTTAACATATTACAGGATTTTTATTCATTTAACAGGTGTTAACTCTATATGCAATTAACAGGTGAAATTTGCAATGAAGATATGGTAAATGGTTTGGTATTTGGAAATAATATTTAATGAACAGGGTTGACCAATTAAGAGACATGCAGTTAAGTGGGCTCCACTGTTCTTTAACAAACATGTACATGTACAGTGTACAATCAAGAAACGATCTAGTGGATAACAGTCAAACTACTTTGACAGTGGTTTCTAGTAATGACATGTCATGGCTGCCTCGAGGCAGCCATGACTTGGCTAGAAATCACTTTGAAGCCACTAAACTCACAGGTGTACACATGTAGTGTGTAGTAAAAAATTGGGAAAAGTACCCAAGTCTTAAGCTTAAGGGTTAAAGGAGATTATGTTTTCACTACATGTAGCTTTGTTATGCAAACATGCCTTTTTGACTTAGAATCCCATTTATATATTTATTGGTATTTAAGGTCACATATTTCTGCACAATGGCTTACCATGACCATGACGGTTTTAAAGGGTAGAGGAAGTCAGAGAACCCGGAGAGAACCACTGAGCAATGGCGAGCAACTGTCAGCTCCCCTACATACGAACTCCACACAAGCAGGGTTAGCATTGGTTGAAGACAGGTGCACCATCGAAGTGCAGTATGCCTTAGTACATGTACATAACATCACTGTGCCCCCACATGGGCAATGGGGGTGAAGTGTTTTGCCCAAGGACACAACGTGGTTGCCACAGGTTGGATTCAAACCGAGGACCTCACAGCTTGCAGCCTGCACCTCTAGCTACTGAGCCACTGTGCCCCCATCAGAATCCCATAGTTTATCAACTTGCTTGGTGGGCATTTGCAGCTCTTATTTTTTTAACCTGTTACCCAACCTTTACTGATCGGCCTAGTAAACAGCCCTGTAAGGCTGTAACCAATTTTAGATGGACAGAAAACCAGCCCTGTGAATATTCCACTAAAATACTTAACTGGCAGAGTGCTAAATGATGTTTATGTCAGCATGTACATGTATGTTACATATGCAAGAATTCTGGACATTGGAGGTCCTATTGCACATAAATATTCAATTGTTTCAGTTGACTGTCCTGTTGCACAAAAACATGCAATTGTTTCAGTTGACTGGAGAATACAGACATTCTCTAGTAAAATGATACGATTTAATATTTATTAACAAAGTGTATTTAACATCGATAAGCCATTTGTAAAACTACTGCAGATGGCAAAAGCCACTATAGTGGCTTCCACCACTCAACCAGTTAAGTGCCAATATTTTTAAAGCTCTCAAAATAGCAGTGTGTGTTTTGTTACTTAGTCTGAATATGTATCAGAATGTTGTTCTTCCAGCTCAAGCTCAGTTTATACAGAAGACATCCCTAATTTGACAGGTCTAAGAATGACGTGATTGTGAAGCATGGCTTTGCACAATTCCCTAGCTATAAAAAAAATTTGTTACAAACTTTAAAAAAATTTCCATTTGCTTAGAAATACACATTGAAACAGAAGATTTCTAGGGCAAAGCATGACTTTATTATATATCGAGTTTCAAGTAAGGTGTACAAATATTTGTGTTATTTCAGACAACTCTATGATGAGCTACATGTAGCTCAGCTGTTGGCCCAAGAACATAAATATCTGTATGGAAATAGTGCAGACTAATTTTTTAACATTTTTATTATGTTTCTATTGGATATTTTACAAGAATGTGTAAAATTTCTCTGTAAACTTCCCTTGGAAGATCTCTCAACCTGAAACAAGGATTTAGCAATAAAATTATTAAACCAGCCTTTATGGTTTATGTCTGCAGGCCTGGCATTCTGAAAAATGCAGGAGGGCAAAAAATCGCTCTCCTCAATCAGCTTAGGAGAACAATTAGCTTCACACAGCATTTTAAGTATCCAGTTGAACGGACTCATTGAAACTGAAACCAACAGACTACATCAGTGATTTTATTAACTTTACTAAGGTAAAGCGAAATCTCTTAGACATCTGGATGTCTCACTCAACAACCAAACATACACTTGACAAGACCTGTGTGTGTACTCAGACCTGGTGTCCAAGAAAGTCATACGCCTACCACTACCACCTTCAACCCCCAAGGGGGGGTTGAAGGTGGTAGTGGTAGGCATATGGCTTTCTTGGACAACAGGTCTGCTTGAATCTACAGTCACATCCTGGTGCAAGTGCTTCAAGTGACAGGATAGTAGTAATGGTAGACTGGTAGTATATTATAGTGTCAATATTCCTTGAATAATTACCCCTCAAACTGTGATGTCAGTTGTTGAACTTGAAACTGACAGAAAAAAAATATTGCTGTGACCCATTTTGCTTCAAATGATTGCAACTGTGTTTGGGTATGGTTGCAGCCATTACCTTTTACCACTAAACCACTTTTAAAATGAAATTACGTGATGTTATGTGACTTCGAAGTTAAATTACATTTTTGCTTTACAACAAAAATTTAATGTGAGCATAAGACATGTAATCTCAATCATCCCAGACCAAAATATTTAGGAGGGCAATTTTTCGCTCTCCTTAATTCTTTCAGGAGGGTAGTAAGGAGAGCTAAAAATCGCTCTCGTGAAATTGCCAAGCCTGTGTCTGATATTGTACCCAACTTAAAAAAAATGATAAATTTGTCCCTTGTGTGCAAGAAGGCTTTGCAATGCGTTAGCACTGTAAAGCCTTCTTGCTCTCAAGGGACGAAATTGTCAGAGCAAAGCCACCCTAAATATAGGGGCAAGGGGCCCCATATATAAAGATAGTGTAAGTTCAAAAGATATTCTGCATCAAGGCGAAAACCCTACGTGAATTTCACTTCTCTGTGAAGCTGGACATGGAAAAAACACACGTGGCGTACATGTATATCCAACTTCAGGGCAGGGACCCAGGGGAGAAACGGTATGTTAGATAAGGTCTAATCTCATTTAAGTTATACAGTAGTCGCAAGTCTTATGAAACGTAATCGGTTGGTGGCAGGATATCGTAACGGCCAATTGAGAAACGAGATTCTAAAAGATAGAAATGTCTGTCGTGTCGTCACCTGATCATTAGATAGCAATGAATGGCAGGAACGAATCGGTTCTCTCGACAAGTGAAATCACTGTTAAGTCACGCGCGAGATGCCTTGCATCGATTCTGCCTCGATATACGTCATCTCCCACTGTTTTGGCGGATGGAGCGATGAGCGTCTGTCCACCTGACAGTTTAGGGTAAAAAGTATATATACCTTGAAGAGCAGAGCATTAGACACACACTTGGGGTCACACACACGTTGGTGAAGTCTCAGGGCAGGTGGACTCTGTTTCCTGGCATAGGGGTACCTTCGATCACAGGACCCTGAAACGGCTGGAATCGCCAGACAGGGCATTCCACGATTGATTTAGCTTAAGGTTGATAGGTGGCTACAGTGCCAAATTCGTTGAGAAGGAAAACCCAAGGTGCAATGTTAAAGTTTAGATTGTCGAGTAGCAGGTATCAGCCTGCAATAGTCAGAAGTGTAGGTTAACTGTATTGTGCGTATTAACCCTTTGAAGCGTCAGACTGATTGCATTGTGAGTAGTTTGTTTTGCTGTCGAAGCATCGTAATACCAACTGGAGATCGGTGTGAGTGACAATTTCGCCCTAGCACAAAAAGGGGCATTTGTGAATCATGAATTCAACCAGGAACAGTGAACATTTCAATAGGACTTTCACGGAGGACTTTCAAAGGCACATGAGGTATGAGTAGACAATATCTGACCCAAATCAGAAGTACGGTGGCGTTATAGATGACAAACATTGCTGGTCGGAACCCTCCGACAGCCAGAGGTACAGTTACGCGCAGACGTTGACATTTGAGCCTAAGCGGGTGAAGCTCTTATGGCGAGCTCACGGTAATAACATTTCAGATTTGTGAAGTGCTTATGACGCGCTCACGGTAGTAACATTTCCAGTGTGTAGACTATAGTGCCAGTACAGGGCTATAGAATGACTATATGATTGTTGAGAATTATTTCAACCTAGCAACCCATTTTCTGTGAAAAGAATCGAATTGTTGATTGTTGAAATATTGAAACGGCTTTATTTTTATGTGTAAATAAAAGAATCGTTGTTACTTTAAATCATTCTTTCCATTACGCAGACTGAAGTGATTAGGAATCACACCTAACGGAAATCGAACCTATCTTAGGCCAATTTGGCAGAGGAGAAATCACAGCGCCGGTTGAACTCAGCTCCCAGCGCCGTGTTCGTGGCACTAGGATTCCGACTCTCCACGTCGGTCTAATTTTCCTGCAATTTCATCAGCGAGACTCAATAACCCCACGTCAGCCCAGGCCTTACGGGGCCTCGGGTGTCCTGACAGAAATACACCAACACCCTTGCTATTCCATACATGCAGATTATGAGGCCTAAAACATAAAACAAGAACATGAACTTTTGATGGCAAAGAAACAATTATAGAAAAAAAAAATAAAATAAAAAATGCTCGCCCGCATGCAATTTTACAAATAATGGCCTGAGAAACAGAAGATCTACTTTGTGTGGCCTTATTTGAATTTATTTTTCATTTCTGTGATGATGTTTGTGAAAAACAATATCTGTACAGATGAAAAAAGTCCAGTTTGAGACCACAAGTTGTACAGATGAAAAAAGTTCAGTTTGAGACTGCAAGTTGTTATTTTACAAACTGGTAAATGTGACAGGGACGTCTTATCCACTAGTGCTGAAATTATTAGTCAACCAGTTGTTGTCGACACTGATTAAGCCCAATGTCGATTCTGGATCATTTCCATATTGACTAATCGGAATATGTACATGCAGTATTTCCAATACAAACGTTACAACGTAACAAAATTCTGATGCAAGGTCTACTGAGGAAGAGTTAAAACGAGTGTCAGTTGATCTGTTCAAAGAGAGTGAAATCAACAACACTAATACCTGTGTAGCAGGATATCTCCCCCCCCCCCCCCACCCTGGATATCTTCCCCCACCCATGACAAATTGCCTATTTTCAACAATTCACTGGTCATTATTCAATGGTAGAAGCCAAGTTGAAACTGTTTTTAATTTGTTCTATATTTTTTGACATGGGTGGGGGGGGGGGGGTGGGGGGGAGATAACCAGGCCTGGATATCTGCCCCCCTGCCAATAGACATTCATAGAACCTTTTGCAGCCATTGTTTGGACTTTGTTATGGTTGGCCCCACGGTGTAAAAAAACCTATTGATATTTGTGAAATAGTTGCTTCTGAGATTGCCGATTTTCTATTCACTGGTCATGTATATATTAAAGAGTTGAACCACTTTTTTGTTTTAATTTCAATGAAAATTCCATAAATAAATGTTCTTATCTTTATCTTTTTGTTCAGTTCTTTTTATATTTTATTTTTGAGGTGGGGGGAAGATATCCAGGGTGGGGTGGGGGGTGGGGGGAAGATAACCTAGGTTATCTTCCCCCGGTTGGAAGATATCCAGGGGGGGAAGATATCGTGGCATACCGGTAATGAGATAACTGATGCAGACTTTGTGATCAAAGTGGATGTGAAAGTTAACTGTTTTGCGTCAGCTCCTTTGAACTGCTGACAGTGGTTTCACAGCATGAGCCTTAATACTGTTAACGGCTTAGTTACTTGAACTTGTCTCCATACGATAAAATTTCTATTACAGAGATTCACACGCCATTTAATTTATTACGTATCAACCAGTGAAGTACATAAGTGGAGAAAAATATCTGACTGCAGAGGTATTGCTTTGTAAATCTAGGCAGGAAATACTTGGATGCCGACTAGTCGTCTTCGACTCAACTTTTGGGTGTTGACCAATCGACTCCAGAATCCCAGAGTCGTTTCAACATTTACCCTGTGTCTTCATTTGCCATTTAACAGCTCATTGATATTCATATGTTCAAAGTTCATAGTGACCGCATTGATGTAAACGATGCCTCCAGGTTTATCTCTTTCTGGGATGGATATAATAAATAAAATAAACATTCTCTGAAATGATTTTGCAAGAAATTTTATTTCCATTACCTGAAAATGTGAGATTACATACACGTACACAAATGTGTGTCAAAGCGTTCATTCTCTGAATTTGATGTACTCGCTTAATTTTCTACTTTCATATTGCTGGTACGGGTAAACTTGTGCAACTGAGAATACTTGATGTGATCGCTCATTGAATGTCCCCATGACTTATGGTTTTTTTTACTGAGTCAAAAAAGAAAGTATAATAAACTTTGAGGAGCAATTTTTTTAGTATTATCGACTTTAATCCCAAACAAATTAATGTGAATTCATATTTCAATCCTAGCTGTATGAATTCGCATAATTTCATGTTCTTACTGTTGACAGTGTCACGTCAGGACGTGGCAATTCAGACATGGGGTGAAATGAAAGGTTCACACATGCAGTCAATAGCGTGTATGTCCACCGTTGGGTAAGGATTAGTTCATGGTATGGACACCTACTGTGGATGCCGTGTTCAGCGAGTCTGTTGCAGACAGTTTGTGTACCAATTCTATTGTTAGTTCTACCAGGAGTAATTGCTACTGTCCTCATCGCCAGAAGGAAGCGATCCCGAAAGTGAGATGTCCTGATGTGTCGGTCTCATGCAGGGGTCATAACTCTTGGTTCACCTGAACGCGGTTGGCTGGCAGGAGATCCAGCGGTTCTTTTCCTACCGATGAGACAGTAAATAGTGGCCACAGTGACTCCGAACTCAGCAGCGACCTCATCTGGAGGTATCCCAGCCTCATGCATACTAATGGCACGCAACCTCTGATTTTCGGTTAACCTTGGCATTTTTTAAAATGACGGAAGACAAAAACTAGCATGTTTTCTCAATAACCCAGGCTCTCTAGCACAACATAACACAAAGAAAATCATCGGTCACCCATTCAATTTGACATTCTCGGGGAGCACATGCTATTTTGAAATCCGTAACAAAATTGTACATGGTTGGGTGGACAACAACAACATGTCATTAAACTCTTTGCACAACTTCTTGTCCACAAACATGCAACATAAGAACTATTATATTTCATCCTTTATGCTATTTTTTCACATTTGTTTCCAATATACTTTCTTTTTTGACTCAGTATAGATTATGAAGCAGCCCTGCCTGCCTGGTAAATAATTAAGGAGAGCTACCAATGGCTCACCTCCATTTTTCACAACACCTAGCCTGTGTTTGTGTGGATATATTTTTGTTTTCAAACCTAATTATCTACATAGTTTGATATTTTACATAACAAAATTACAATATTATGAAACAGCGGTGTAGTGATCCATTTCTAACAATGGCATCCTCGAATAAGGAAACTGAAAAGCTGTCCAGCAATTTCAACTTTATCTTGCAATAATGGCATTTTTCAGTGCAACTTTTCTTTGTGAATGTATGTGTATTGAGCATTTTCTATACCACTTTGCAGCTAGATTTAAAAATAGTATAGTCGTTTCTGCAGTTCTTAGATCTTTGAAAACAATATTCTGCCCAAGTTCACAATTTGAGTTACACAATGACATGTATGGTTACAAATCGTCATGTGAGGGATTTCTTCATGGTGGATTCAAATGGAAGCTTATTTATTTTTCGTGCATTTTTTAGGAGTATTTGTAATACATCAGAGACAAAATGGGTGGGCAAGACACTTCAACCCCATTGCCCACATGTGGGCATGTTGACATTGTGTACTATGGCGTACTGCATGCTGATGGCGCACTTGTCTTCAACCAATGCTAACCTAAGACAATGAAACAACTCAATAGAGTTCAAGGGATCTGTGCGTAGGAATCCTGTAAATAAGTCTGATTGGTACGCCTAACCGGTCGGTTTCGTTCTGATTGGAGAACTCCGTCAGAGGCAAAGGTAACTACTTGTGGCTCAGCCTTATATACTATCTCTGCTCAAGTAGTCGGAGCAGGAGTAGCTGTGAGTGAATGGATAGGTACAGACTAAAAAGGAAAGGAGCAATTCAGTATCATAGGATACAGACATCAGCGTTTGTGACAGCTACTCCTGCTCCGACTACTTGAGCCTTAACATCACATTTCTCTATTACCACCTGCAAAATTCAGAAGCATAGGTAATGTTTAGATCTACTACAGAGTGTTAATCCCACTATTGTTACCCCCCTTTACTCCACATTCGGGTTTTTCCACTCAACAATGGAAACAACAGGATGACGTCATTCGATATATCGATTTTGTATGTACCTCTCACCAAACTCATTACAGGCCCACACAAACACTCCATGCATTTGCCAAACATGTCATCATTCTGCATCCGCCACACTGAGCCGAGATAGTATATAAGGCTGAGCCACAAGTAGTTACCTTTGCCTCTGACGAGTTCTCCAATCAGAACGAAACCGGTTAAGCGTACCAATCAGACTTATTTACAGGATTCCTATGCACAGGTCCCCTTGAACTCTATTGAGTTGTTTCATTGTCTATATATATTTAGACCTGTCGCAATAGTTATGGCTAGTCAATCTACGGCCACCGCGTCTAGTTCTGTCAGCACCTTGAGCTTAAACTCTAGTATCAGTAACACTACCGTCTGAATGTCGAACACAGACAAGCTGAATGCGAAGAGACTACGCACGGCTCCAGTCATCTTAACTAGTGATAACAATAAGGCTATTCACAGAACTATTACAAACTTGTGTATCAAACAAAACTTGAACACCAAGCCTCATTCCTCGAAAAATGTGCGTCCGCCAACCAATCACCTACTGGACTTCGACCTACATTACACCAGGTGGACATCATACACACACGAGATACACCCATTGCCATTCACTTCAATGGCCAAAACCATTCATTTTCTGACATTCGCTACTGTATTATACAGGTACTACACTCTGACCTGGAATCTCTGAAAAATACGGACCAGTGCCGAATCAGTGAAGTACAGTGGATTTTCACACTAATAACACTACAACCATTTGGCCTACACATAAAGGACTTTTAATTAAGTGGTATATATTCAATGATAACCTAACCCTGCTTGTGTGGAGTTAGTATTTTGGGGAGGGAACAGGTCAAAACGTCACACGACCAAAACGTCACATTTCAAAATGGTCAAAACATCACATATTTTGGTCAAAACGTCACATGCTTTTGGTCAAAACGTCACACACTTTTTGGTCAAAACGTCACATACTTTTGGTCAAAATGTTACACATTTTATATTTATTATTATAAGTGACCAACTTACTAATGGCGGGAGGGGGGGGGGGGGCTTGAAATTAGAAATGTGTTAGTCGGGACCATTTGGATGTTGTGAAGTACGCAGAACTGAATTAGCCGCAGCGATTCGTGCCTCTCAGAGTTTATAGGCGGAGAAAAATGTCATCATTATGTGTACATTGCATACAAAACCGCACTTGCTAATACCCCGTCGTTTTCGCTGATATATGATTTGGATCCCCCCCCCCCTACACCCTCCCCCGTATAATTGAAGGTCGGATTGTCTCCGTCGAAATGATCTTGTCTTCATTCATTCTCGTAAATGAAATTAGGGAATAGAAAGAGTATTTCAGTGAATAAAATGTGTTCTGGGTGTACGGTATTTTTGAAACAACAATGTGACAGTCTTGGCGATACATCCTAGCGTTTCGCTGCGGCAATAGCTTTTCCGACACGGGATTATGGATTCTATACTGTGCCGAGTGCCCGAACATTTCAAAGTAAAAACCCGGTGATTTAATTTTTATTGTAGCATGAGCTTTTTACCGAAATAGTTTAGATGAACTAAAATGAGAATGTATTATTCATTAAAAAAATTAATCGTCCAATATACTGGAAAAGGCGGGAAAACTGCTAGCAAGCTTTCTGTTAACTATTTACCCGAAGTAACTGCCAAAACCGACCCACCGTAAATACAAAATTCTCCATTCAAACTTTATATATTTTCAATTCTTTTTTAAAAAAACTCAGCTTATAACTCTCACTGTAATGAGCTCATTGGGCTCATTCCAATGAGGGGTCATAAGCGATGTGTTTGACCCAAAATATGAAAATCTAGTCATTCAAGAATTTATCTTGTGGCAAGTGCCGTTTGCTATCCCCATTGGGTGGACACTAATGCCAGAAAGCTCCCTAGCAGTTGGTATGCTCTTTCTTAAAAATAGTGGGTTTATTTTTTGTGGGTGGAAATTATGGACTAATAACACTTTTGCCTGCCACTGTTTTGTCTACTGTATAAGGTGTTTTGGTAATCATAACTCTCCATGGCAAGTAACTTTCCGTGTCTGTTGAAAAACAGACTGAATACTGAGTTTGTCCGCCTGTCTCCAATGACTTCAGAATATTTCATGCAATGTTGATCCAACTGACGGAAGAGCCACACTGTTGCAGGTGATCGGCGAAATTCTCATTTTTGGGGGCAAATTTATCAGACAAAATAACAGGATTTACCGAACCGATTTTCACCTTTAAAGATTTTATTTGATATACAAAATTCCCAAACAAAATGTACATGTATCAAAGAGATTTAGTGAACAGAAATTAATATGTTAACTGCGAATCTTTACCCAATACAGTCCAATCAACACTGATTAGTGAGTGGACGTCTGACATTATGTAATTACACATAACACACTCAGTAGATTTTGAGATAATTTTTTCGTATGGAGTGTACACGTAATGAGAAATCGAAATTTTCGGCAAGGTCACTAATGATATGGCTGGTGAGAATGGAATAAATTTGAGTAAAATCGATCAAAAATATACATTATTTTTTTCAGTACGATGTATCAACAATGGCTACCGATGGATGCATGAATATTTTTCGGTATATATTGAACGCGAGAAACATTTTCTTTGGTGGGTGGTCTCAAAAACTGATAACGGTGACGCCCCTGTCGCGATTCCATCGGAATTATCAATCCATTTTCTACCCTATAGCGAGTTTGCCATCCCGTATTCCACCATGCATCATTACAGCTTCTTCTTCATCGGAAAAGAATACATGGTGATACCTATATGTGAACTGTGATAGCCTAATAGGATATTTATAGTGTGTCCAGATAATGTAACAAATCAACCGCCCCATCATTTCTATGCATTGGTGATTGATATCGCCACCAGGTAAATTCAACCGATTGACGACCTTTTTGCGATGCCATCGGAGTTATCATTCCGTTGTTTACCTTTTCCTGCAGCATCCTATTCATCGGAAAGGGAGGTGTTGTATTCACTTGCGAACCGCAACATCCCCGTTGTATATTTGGAGGATGGCTTCATCAGTCAAGTATAGTACCCAATCCACGGCCCGCCCACTCCATTATGCAACAGTGATATCACATTCGCGAACCGGCTTATTCAACCATGGAAGAACATCTGCGTCCCGGCTGTCTACCTTGTATCACAGCACGGCACCTTTTAATCAGACAAGAAGTTATTGTGAAATGTGACCTCCCAATTGCAAATCTGTAATGTGGTTTAATAAGGTTAATCATCAAAACCTCCTCCACCGCTCAACACCTCATGCATTGATCCGATTCCAATCGCTGTCAGATAGATATGACGGGGGTGGCGATGGTGTTGCGATCCGGTCTGGGTTATCTTTCCGCGTTTTACCTTTTACCGTTCATCACTTCAACATATTACCCAATGGTGCAGAAGTTATTGTATTAACATACGAAGTGTGACACCTCATATCGCGACTGTGTCATAACCCGATCGAACATTCTTTTTTTCTTTTTCTTTTTTTTCTTTTTCTCTGTTTTCTTTTCCTACTTCATGTGTTGGTACAATATTAAGATTACCCCTTTTCTGCCTCAACCCACCAATATCTAGCGGAATAGTTGCAAAATTGGATAGAAAATTTTGATCGAATCGCGACTGTGTCGTGATCCGATCGAGATTTTTATATCCGTTTCTCTCCCGCAATTAGCATTGCAGATTCCGTCTTCTAACCTCCACCCACTAATATCTAGTGTTATAGTTGCAAAATGTAAAACCTCCGTTTTCCCCCGCCAACACTGCTGCACGTTTTGTCTCCAAACCGTTTTAGGAAAATACTGTAAACAGATAACATTCTTTAAATCAAATAAAAAGTATTGTAGGTTTGCACCAGACTCATCAACTGCAGGTGGGACGCCCTTGATTTCTTCTTGCAAAAGCCTTTTTTTTGTTTTCATCCCTACTCACTTTAGAACATCTGTTGCAAGATGAATTTATCACCAGGGGTTGATCCCACTTCTCCATACCACTCTCTAACAAAACAATAGAACTCCCTTCCTGCCAACTTTCGACACTTTTCGTGGCATGAAGGATTTGTTTCTTCCTTTCCTGGCAATACGTTTCTGTGTTGATGGTATTTGACCCATGATGATGGTATTTGACCCATGATGAATCCCGCGTAACGCATACTTACTATACACCGACTGACAAATTGCCCTCAAACCGATACACTGAACATCCTCTAAGTGTCAAGGGTAACCCTTGACTTTGCATAAGCAGAACTACAACCCATACCTATATATAAACACTACTCAGTTATTTTGTATATATTTACTTACACTTATTTTTTTTTTGTTTTTTGTTTTGTTTTTTTTTTGTTTTATTGACTACTGTATCTTCTACCCTCAAGTCTAATACATCAACACTTTATATTCTACACTACATCATTTCTTCTCAAGCTAACTTGAACATAGTTTGTTCCCAAAACCAAATTCATTTTCAATGTGCACAGTTGAACTATACCACACCAGAATTGGCAATTTCAACCTTACAGTCTATTTCAGCGGCTTAAAGCACTGTTTGCCAAAAGATAGATCTACTTGTATCTTAATTTACTTACTCTTGCGCCTTGGTGGTGTTGAGCTGCACTATAGCTTTACTGCTATGTCTGCTTTATTCTTTGAGCAATCCAGCGAATCTGTTACATTCCTCTTAGTAAATTCCGCCGAAGCAATCCCAAACCGTTGCAGGTCCTTGAATCTCTCGAAGGCCACGTCGATATTGAAAGCAGTAGCATCGGCCTTTCTTTTCACGTTGTTTTCCCTCTGTTTGGTCATAATTTTATTATTGTCCGGTGACATTGAAACCAACCCTGGTCCAAACTCTCTTAATTCAGATCACGATCAGAATACCCTAAAAATTGTCCATCTTAACATCCAAAGCCTTAAACCTAAATTAGATATTATACAATGTGAATTCGCATCATTTGACATTCTAGCTAATTACTTTTAACCTTAAACAGATTGTGAGTGAACCAACTTGTTTCACTGAGACGTCTGCTACATTGCTAGATCTCTTTGCAGTCAGTGACACAATCAACATGAAAGCATGCGAGGTGCTTGAACCAATTATCCCAGACATGATCCGCTATCACTGTCCAATCTCAATTGAAGTCAAATTTTTAAAACCTAACCCTTCCTCTTTCAAAAGAAGGATGTGGATTTATTCTCAGGGTAATTACGAAGTATTGAACCAGTCTCTCTCGAACACCGACTGGAACTCTGTCTTTGATAACCCATGCCTTGATACTATAGTCTCTAATTTCACTGACAAAATACTCGATACAGCATCCAGACATATACCCAACAAAACAGTTACTTCGAGGACTGGCCAACCGAAATGGATGCACAATGAACTAAGACTTCTGATAAGACAAAGAAAACGCTTGTATCGTACATGTACTGCCAAACGAACAAATCACCCGCACGCCTGGGATAAATATAAACTTAAACGGAATGAAGTTATATCAGCTATTAGGAAGGCCAAAGCCATGCATCTTTGAAAAGTTCAGTACACATTGAGAAGCAAAGAAACCCCAGCATCACTTTGGTGGAAGACATTAAAAGCACTCATCAGTAGCAGTAACACAACAGGAATTCCTACCTTGATCCATTCTAACAAAATATACTCATCAAGTCTTGAGAAAGCTGAAGTGTTCAACGAATACTTCAGTTCGATCTCAACAGTTGATGATTCGAACGCCCCCCTTCCAGACCCACTACTACATGTCTCTCAGCGTATTGATAGTATTACCCTACACTGCAGCGGGGTATATGCTGCAATGAAGTCGATAAAGGTATCCAAGGTGTCTGGTCCCGATCAAATAAGCCTGCATCTCCTTAAAGAATGTAAATCCTCTCTATGCGAGCCACTGTCAATCTTATTTAACATACTTCTGAATAGCTCATACTTCCCTTCACTCTGGAAAAAAGCAAATGTCTCCCCTATCCTAAAAAAACAACCCTCAAACTCAGTTACTAGCTATCGTCCGATATCATTGATCAGCTGTGTTGGCAAAATATTCGAAAAATGCGTTTTCAAATGCCTGTGGCTGTTTCTAAGTGAATGTGTTCTATGTTCTCAGTCAATTCCAGTCAGGTTTTACACCTCGAGATTCAACCGTCCTTCAACTGACCGACATATATGATTAATTTTGTCGTGCACTCGATGAAGGCAAAGAAGTTAGGGTAGTTTTCTGTGATGTCAGTAAGGCCTTTGATAAAGTATGGCATGCTGGTCTTATCAACAAACTGGAGAGTATTGGGGTTTCGGGGGAGTTATTGCTATTTTTAAACTCATATCTTGCCGATAGATCGCAGCGAGTTGTGATAGCTTCGGAGACATCTTCATGGAGGCCCATCAATGCCGGTGTGCCTCAGGGGTCGATACTTGGGCCCTTACTGTTCTTGATATACATTAACGACATAACCAAAGACCTACTTAGCTCTATACGCCTGTTTGCAGATGATACTTCCTTATATCTCATCATTGAGAACCCAGAGCAAGCCTCAAACATAATCAATCATGATTTGGCGACAATTGAGCATTGGGCCAAAACATGGTTGGTTGAGTTCAATCCCAATAAAACAGAGAGTTTGCTTATATCACGTAAAAACAATCCCAACTCTCACCCACCCTTATATCTAGGGGGTTCACAGATATCGGAAGTTTCCGAACATAAACATCTGGGGGTCATACTAAATAGCACATGTACATGGAACGACCACATTGACCACATTTGCTCAAAAGCCTGGTCTCGGTTAGACATGCTGAGGAGACACAAATTTTATCTCGATCGAAGCGTCTTAGAAAAAATATACTTTGCCTTCATTAGACCCCTTCTGGAATATGCGGATACTGTCTGGGATAATTGCTCCGTATCCAATATTGCGGAACTACAAAAAATACAGATTGCAGCAGCCCGAATCATTACAGGAGCAACAATTAGTGCCAGTAAGTCCTTGCTGTATTCTGAAACACGATGGGACTCCCTTCAAGAAAGACGCCGCAAACATAAATTAATTCAGTTTTTCAAAATGTATCACCGTATGTCACCTCCACATATTTCCAATAAAGTCCCCCCACTCGTCTCCGAGACGAACTCATCATTTAGTCTTCGATCAAGTCAAAACCACCGCGTTCCCTTTTGCCGAACCCAATTGTATCAGTCCTCGTTCATCCCAAGCGTTACAGACCTATGGAATAAGCTACCCTTACCTGTGCACGAGAACTCATCATTGATCAACTTTAAGACCTTCCTGAGCAATGGGAACCAAAGACCCCAAGGTTCTACAGTGACGCGAAATCTCGAGCGACTCAAATTTATCATTGCAGGCTTCGATTGCACTGCAGTAGTCTTAATTCTCACCTATATGACAATCACTTATCACCCGACCCCTCTTGTCAGAGTGGAGAGCGCGAAACTACTGATCACTTCCTCCTGCATTGTCCGGTGTTCTCAAACGCTCGCAACTATACGATTAATTTACTCCCCTTTGCAGTAGACTCATCCACGCTCCTGTTTGGCTCCGAGTTCTAGAATAATGAGGACAACAGTCTTATCTTTGAAATGGTACATGACTTCATTCTATCAAGCAAGCGATTCCATTGAGTTACCGCTCAATTACTGCACCCCACCCTGCCCCACGTGGGAACACCGTTCCTGAAGCATTGCTCTTTCTGTACCTCGGTAATCAAGTTCTGTACAACTGGTGAAATAGGACCCACTGACCTATGTCTTGAGTGGAAGGCCCACTCACGCCTCAACACCACCGAGTCTAGTATGCAAAACTCTTATCAAAGGAACTAAAAGTAAGAATCAAATACCGTACTTATTACGCTATGGAGTTTTAAGTTAACATATCTAGTGTTCAAGTTGGCCAAATTAGGTTTTGCTCTGTTATTTTTCTGAATCCTCTCCTCTCTTTCTTTGATCATCTTTTCTTCAGGCTCTTTCTTTCCTTACCCTATTCAATCTAAAGTTTAAACAATCTCATGTATCGTTGACTGGAGGTCGGGGTCGTCTTCCTCCTTTTCGTATTGGAGGGAGCCGGGCCTTCACGCAACAATACGTGAGATCTATTACAGATTTATACCACCTGAAGGAGTAATTTTTCAAATGTGCTGGGGAGACGACTTACATAAGCTGTAAGCTTTCTGTCGAATCTCTTTTCTACTCAGAAACCTGTTTTCTTATATTTATTGCCTTTCTGTATACTACTGTATCATGTACATTGACGATTTACTTCTTTGAACAATTATTGTGAAGTGTATACATTGAAACAAATGCTTTAATAAATACTGTTTAAACTAAAAACTGATAAGTGGACGGAGCCAAGAGAGTTCAAAGAATTGAATCGGAACTGTTAGAAATCCATGAGGAAATGAAACAAACTGACCACGCGCAAAATTACCTCGCTGTTCAGTGTAAATTTGTGATCAATTTGTCAATGCCTTGCCTCGTGGATTTCGAATAGTTAATTCTCAAATATTTCTTGGAGGCTCTGCCGCTAAATGTGAATAAATGTATAAAGTTAACAAGCGCTTTGAGTGAGCTAATTTTCCCCACAGTATACACTTTCGACACTACGAGGAGATGAATGGTTTCGCGCGCCGAAGGTGCTCGTGGACGGTTTGAGGCAAGCCCCTTTCGACCTGCTTTTACTGTTTGTTTGAGGTTTAGCGACGTGTCTGAGCGTATTAAAGGAGGAAAGTGAACAGGTTGGGTTAATGACGTCTGCTCCTTTTGCCCTTTTTCTTGGTTTTATTGTTCCGGTTGAGTAGGGCCTACTTTTTCATGTGTCTGTGGAAGTCCCGCTCCCTGACTTTCAAGGCCTCTAAGAGCTTCTCTGGATATGCTAGAACTCTAGTTTTATTTTCACCTTCTGAGGTGTCCTCAGTGTATTTCTTGAATTGACTGATGGAACCGACGAAGTCAAACTTAAGGGATCAGTAGAGGTCGATGGCGCGTTCATCCAGGAATTCTATGAATTCGGCCGATGGTATCTCCTCCTGGTTGCCTTCATCTTCCTTGTCAGAGCCCAGGCTTCTTTCTGTTTTTCTGTCTCTGCTCTTCTCCTCTCTCGCCTGATGCCCCGGCGTTTGGTGATGGTGACCTATGAAAAACACAGTTGGGCGAGCCAATCAACCATAACATAGAAAAAAAAGGGGGGGGGGGGGGGGGGGGGGGGCTGTTGAGCTAGTTTTTCATTTCATTCTTCTGTTGGTCTTCGCTTCCAACTCTCGTGGATCCATAAGCAAATAAAGTTATTCGGATCGCAAAGGGTCTCGAATTCAGAGAAATCTTTCGGCAATGGAATCAAAATCAAATTCACAATCGGGAGCACCGTCAAGGAAAAAGAAGAAATAGGGACAAAGTCAGTAGGGCCGAAAGCGGTTGAACTGAAAGTCAGAAACTGAAACTTCATTTATTCATTCGAGGCCAAACTCATCTATTGCTCATTGTCCGTGAGCGCCTTTCATTCATTCGATTTGTTGATTGGGCACAGAACAAGGAATAGGTATCTTGCTGTCTAAGTGTGTGACGTTTTGACCAAAAGTATGTGACGTTTTGACCAAAAAGTGTGTGACGTTTTGACCAAAAATATGTGACGTTTTGACCAAAAGTATGTGACATTTTCACCAAAAAATGTGACGTTTTGACCATTTCAAAATGTGACGTTTTGGTCGTGTGACGTTTTGACCAGCACCCTTTTGGGGAGCCTGACAGTTGCTCGCCGGTTCTCTCCGGGTACTCTTGCATCCTCACCCGCAAAAATGTCCAACATGAGGTGACCCTGGCTGTTGAAAATGTTGTTAAACCCCAATAGGGAAAAAAAAAAGTCAAAATGGTAAAATATGCTTCATCTGAGTCTGGAGTTTGAGGGGTTTTTTTGGAAAACCAGTCATTGGAATTCCCAATCTATTCATGACTTTTGCAATTGGTTACTTACAGGCTATCAAATTCTGGACATATGGCCTGTGCACAAGCAATGTTTCAGCCAATGGACCTCCGGGTAACTCGGAGGTCCATTGGCAGAAACATTTCCTGTGTTTGCTCTGAGTAACCAGGAGAGCCTGCCGTGCTTTGGATGCTATTCGATATAGCAACTGCGTGCAATTCCTACGCGCAATTAAGTCTAAATTAGCGTACAGTTTGTGACAGGACTTCTAGTTTTAACAGTATGTATGCCATTGGAAACTTGTCTGTCATCAAACTGATAATTTGTTAGGGGTGCTGGTCAAAACGTCCCCTAATTTTTGGGTCCAAACATCTCACAAAACTAGTCAAAAATGTCTCCAACAATTAATCAATACGGCCCAAAGATTTGGTCAAAACATGTGCAACTGGCCAACTGTTGGGAACGTTATGACCAATGTTTGGGTACATTCTGACCAAAAGAATTAGAGGACGTTTTGCTTTGGGGATGTTTCGACCAGGATTCTTTTTTGGCTGGGGGCGGGAAGAGAATACAGTTAAAACTAGAAGTCCTGTCACGAACTGTGCGCTAATCTAGACTTAATTGCGCATAGGAATTGCGCGGAGTTGCCATATCGAATAGAATCCAAAGCACGACAGGTTCTCCTGGTTACTCAGAGCAAACACAGGAGGTCCATTGGCAGAAACATTGCTTGTGCACAGACCATATGTACAGAATTTGATAGCCTTACTATGGTCATAGCGCATAGATTAACGCGCAGACTGACGTGCTATTTGTGCGCATTTCATGACAGGACTTCTAGTTTTAACTGTATATTAAACTTCCTTGTACTCTAGTCATTATTTTGATATATAATTAGTTCAGCGATCTGAACGTAGTGGCTACCCCTCTACGTTCAGATTCTTCCCATTCAATCCTATAGAAAAAGTTCCCATCAAGTTTTTATGGGAACTCAAAACTCGAAATTAGGAATGTATATCAAGCTTTCGCCCTAATTACCGGCTGCAATCGATAGTACACGTATTTCCTTACATTTGGGCAGAGTTTATTAATCCAAACTAGGTTTTATTCTTTAATTGTCGTCATTTGTGTACTCGTAAGGCGGCGACGGAGATTTCAAAATCGGCCATGTTTTTGTTTAAATATAAAACAGTAAAAACAATAACCCGGTAATGGCGCCGAAACGAATAGACCTTTTCATCGGCGCAGAATCGGAATCTCGATCTCATTCGCGCAGAGGAGGTCTCGAACGCGGTCGCATTCGCAGAGCAGATTATCAAACCCATTCTGCGCAGTTGCGATCAAATTTCCGATTCTGCATCGATGAAAAGGTCCATTCGTTTCGGCGCCATTACCGGGTTATTGTTTTTACTGTTTTATATTTAAACAAAAACATGGCCGATTTTGAAATCTCCGTCGCCGCCTTACGAGTACACAAATGACGACAATTAAAGAATAAAACCTAGTTTGGATTAATAAACTCTGCCCAAATGTAAGGAAATACGTGTACTATCGATTGCAGCCGGTAATTAGGGCGAAAGCTTGATATACATTCCTAATTTCGAGTTTTGAGTTCCCATAAAAACTTGATGGGAACTTTTTCTATAGGATTGAATGGGAAGAATCTGAACGTAGAGGGGTAGCCACTACGTTCAGATCGCTGGACTAATATATAATATGCATTTAGTTACTTTTTTTATCAGTATTCGGGGCATTGGAGAAAATTTCAAAAGTTTTCTTAAAAGGTTTGTTGGGCGACCTCTTAATTTAAATCGGGTCAAGTCGGCCTAAACATGGCCTGGGGCAACTTGACCCGGGAAATATTTCTGGGGCGACAATGTCCCTGGGGCGATTGTCACGTACCCTACAAGTTCATCACTCAATTCTACATGTAAAATGACTGTTCGAAATATGCTATTCTGCAGAATTTCGGGTACTTCTTAGATGCTGTGAACACATCACAACAAAGAGGCAGGTGGGTGTTTCCTATTCAACTTCTGTTTACTACCACGAAAATATGAAAGAAAGTAGCTCTGTGATAAATGAAACAACTGCATAAATGTTAATGGCTCATTTATACCTCTTTATCTGGTATCCATGTAGGTTCAGGTATTGTAAAAGGACTGTGTCCGTCATCATCTACTGATATCATGCGCAATCCACTTTTTGATCTTACGAGCTTCTTGTCGCTCGCAGCCATATCGGAGAAGGGAATGCCAATGAAGTCATACCATGACGATCTCGTCCCAAAGTGACCTCGACCCGATTTGGTGACTTCGACCATTTTTGGTGATCTCGACCCAGAGTGACTTCGACCCACTTTTAGTGATCTCGACCCACCATTTTTCCCGTCCAGAAGTGCGGTAATGGCCAGGGGGTAATCTCGACCCACTGTGGATACTCGCCGGGTGGAAGCTGTCCATTTTTTTTTTATAAAAGTCAAATAGTTCATGATGTTTATTCAAAAAAATGATTTAAAACAAACATCGACACTAACATATCAATTGCATTTCAATGAGTTCAATGGGTCTAAAGAAATACCTATTGAGTATCTAATCAC
Source organism: Pictodentalium vernedei (assembly GCA_031216915.1). Lineage (NCBI taxonomy): Eukaryota > Metazoa > Mollusca > Scaphopoda > Dentaliida > Dentaliidae > Pictodentalium > Pictodentalium vernedei. The sequence continues at coordinate 170,251,028 of CM062290.1, read as the reverse complement.
GGACTACTCTTTTGGTTTAATTAGTTTAATAATGTTTTGAATTATAATGCACCATTTTATACTCTTGTGAATACTCTACACACAGAAAGTCTTCTAGTGCCATTGAACACCACATTGTTATCGGAAAGGAAACTGCAAAAGCGTCAAAGAAAGCAATATAGACAAATGCAACCATCTATATTTATGAAAAATCGAACGTATCGACATGAATAAAGCCTTGATTTTCTTCAAAGATAATTCGTGTTATATTTTGTCTAAACTCCCGACATTACCATATATATATCTAGTCACTCCCGACATTACCATATCTAGTCACAGGAACACGCTACAAACGATTTTTAAGAACAAAATAATATTTAAAATAAAAAAAATCATAACTGGATACCCCCATCATACTATACTATGATCGAGGTAGTCAGTTACGATTTTTTTAACAAATAATATTTTGTACATAAAAATCGTTTGTAACGTGCCCCTGTGATTATAATATCCAAAGTGGGTCGAGATCACCCCCGGGCCATTACCGCACTTCTGGACGGGAAAAATAGTGGGTCGGGATCACTAAAAGTGGGTCGAAGTGAGTCACTCTGAGTCGAGATCACCAAAAGTGGATCGAAGTCACCAATTCGGGTCGAGGTCACTTTGGGACGAGATAGTCATGGATACCCGGACAAGGATGTGGCTAATACATCCCGATCTCATTGACCTGCATTGTTTCGGCCCGAGTCGATTCGGTTTGGGTTCCACTAAAACTTGAGTTGAAGACCGAAACATAGTCCAAGGCGAGAAAATGTGTAAACGAGAGGTTCAAATTCTTTTATGTTCGTGTTTGTACGTTCTATAAGGAATGTTCCTTATATATGCTGTATTTTACTGGTTAAAATGATAAGAAAATTTTATCCATTAAATGTACATATTTTGAGTTTTACAGTCATTTTTCGCTCCCGAACCAACTAAAAGTTTTAGACGGACTCGGCTCCGGGTGAGTGTGCAATAGGACTAGCATGTGCTAATTAGGCTGTATTGTGTGTGTGGATGATCAAAGGGTAGTTCTGACGGAATATTGACGAGAATAAGGAGAGAGGATTTAAAAAAAAAGTGAAACTCTAGCACAACATGGCTTTTAGTTTATTAGATATTTCACAGGAAAAAACATAGAACACATAATTATCAGAAACAAACAATTCAACAAACAAGGTTATATTGCAACATTATATTTAAATCTCGTGACTCTTTCAATGCGATGCTTATAATATCGTACAGAACCGATACTCTCTCTCTTGTTACTTCTTCTGTGGAATCACAGCGTTGATTTTTCGCTGCACCTCCTAAATGGAGTAATGTAATTTGTTATTTACAATGATTCTGTTTATTATTAATTAAATTTATATTTTTGATTAACTCCAGCTGCTGTGAAACTCCATCAAAGCTAATATAAATTTGATCTATGTTGATGAAAGTTCATGAAAAATAATCTGCTTAGACTGCTTCTGTGTTGAATTTTCTATGTCAGGGTGAATATGAATCTAAAAGTTCAGGAACATTGTCACAGGAACAGTCAAGCATCAGTTGAGTAAGAAGAACATGAGTGTGAAAGAGTGAGTTGAAATCAGGAATGGGAATAAGAGATTGAAGGTTTAAAGGAGCTGATTCTCCACTTCTATTATTAATGGGTAAGTGCATCTAATTAATAGGTGTTCAACATTTTCATCTTCTTTGCTGCACATCTTACAGTTAGGACTTGCATTGTAATATACGGCTCTGTTAATCTGCATGGTATATACTCCAACTAATATTCTGACTTTTACCACAGCCCGTTTTATGTCTTGAATATCATTTTCACAGTTGACGACACATGGAAAGGAAAACCTTGTTTAAGGTATAATTCCTTGGACGGGAAGATGTAATTATATCGTCACAGGAGTTACTGAGTTCCTTCAGACGGATGAGCTTTCGGTTTATCCACTTTCGCATCTGCTCGAATGAGTTGCAGTCTGTTCACGGGGCTTTTTTTAAGTTGTCCCTGGGCAATATCTCGCCAAAAACTATTCTTCTTTTCCCGTTGTCTAATAAGCCTTTTTCGAAACTACCATCTTAGCTTTTAATCTATGCACTCTCACAGGCCGTAAGGTGTAAACATTTCAAGAAAACATGTTGTAAGCAACGGGAGAAGAGAGCAGTTGAAGTGTTTCGGACCCCATTACGTTCATTTGAGCGAATTCAAAAGATATTTATCCAAGATTACCATTTTTAAGGCAATGGCAATATTGTATAAGAACTTTCATTTTTTCGAATTGATTTTTTATCGACTTGAATGCACGCTGTGTCATGACTCTGTGGCCGTTAGCACTGTTTCGATAATTTTCGGGGATTTCCCAAGAGCGAGAAACTCCGTGCAACGAGTGTTTCCTTGTTGCTAGTCAAAGCAAGTCCTCGCCTGCGTAAAAAAAAAAATCTTGAAACCTGCCCCATCTTATCGTTTAAAGCCATCTAGGGTTGCCCCTTCGGTTAATGCGAATGATGACATTTAGTATACGAATTTAAACTTCATATTTCACAAATCTAGTGGGTTTGGGTGACACAGAACTCACCAAGACGAACAAGGAAATCGCTTTGTTTACACCCACGACCTGTGACCTTGCATAGATTAAAAGCCAAGTTGGCAGTTTCGAAAAAGGCTTATTCATTGATGATAGATAGTAGGCATTGGGATATCATCTGCGATGTCTGTCAGTTTTAACAAGTGGTAATAAGCTTCCGCGAAACGACCCCAGGTATTTTCGATGCGACTATTTATTGATATGTTCCAAAGTTGTCGGCAACAGAGTATGGGGTGATCAATTCAGAAGAGCGATCTTCTCGCCCTTGTTCGGTGATTTAGCCCTCGTGTGTTATTTCGGCGACGAAACCGTCTACACCAGCAGACCGCACGGTAAAGTCAAGACCATGGAACAGAGATATCGGCGAATGCTTCCATGAACCATAGCTTCCAGCAAACGAGATGGTATAGACAAAGAACTGGCCACTGTTTATAGAGAAAGTGTCTCGAAGCATATTCCAACGAGCAGTCAAGGAGTCCAAAATGCTAAAAACCGGGACCAAGTAGAAAACATCAGATACTCCGTCAATAAGATTAGCCACGACGCAGCAAATAACATCCTAGAGCTTGCCTACACACTCTCCGATTTCATCTTAGAATACAACATATTTCCCGAACTCTGTGTTGTATTCCACAATAAGGAATTGCTACCGCAACCTGACAGACGTTAAGTACTAGCGGCACACGTTTGAAGGGGATGTCAATGTGCGACCTGAGTTCCGCACTGTTCTAAGTGACATTTTGGTAGATATAAAGAAATGGTACCGTTGGAATCGGCAGTGAAGTCTGTCTGTCTGTCTGTCTGTCTGTCTGTCTGTCTGTCTCTGTCTGTCTGTCTGTCTGTCTGTCTGTCTGTCTGTCTGTCTGTCTGTCTGTCTGTGAATTTACCCCCACCACAGCTCTGTTGCTGCGTGAAGAATTTTGATTTCAAGCTTTGTTCTTGCATATCGGAAGCACATTTAGACACGAGCTGTTCTCCTGAAATATTATTTTTAGTTCTGATAAGAATACGGTAGCAGACTTCCAGGAAACATTGGTGCCTGCTGTCAATTCGTGTTCTATACATCACAGCCTTAATTTTGATGTATAATTTGTGTATATGTAATTTGAATTTATGGAATATCAGAGGTAGGAATTTCAAGGTAAACAAATATTCCTAACTTATATAGCACCTTAATCGGTTATGGCGTGGTTTGTTTGCATGTTGTAGATCGTGGTTTCGAGACTCCGTTCCGTCATTTGTTGTACAAAATGTTTATGACACCCTTGTTTACTGTGACTTTTCCAATTTTACTTGAAAAAAACTACTGAAATTTAAAATCAACAGTGAGAAAAAACTATAGTTCTGATTATACTCATGCGTTCCTATATCAAATATGTTGTGTACTTGACTTAAATATCAGATAATCATAGAATAACACGGTGACATACTTCTACAACCGAACAGTCATTAATCATAGCTCAGGCTATGTAGTGTCCCATGCAGGAACTCTGCCACTCTGTGTATGTAATATATATATCTCTGTACCAATACACTCAAGCTAGTTTAGAATAAAATGCAATCCATTTAGGACGCCTTCTCAACTCATTCCAGTAAACCACATATATAACAGTTGGCGACGCTTTTGTGGCTATCGTTCCACGGTCGGCGGGAAGACAGAGACAATGCCAGGCTACATAGGGAAGACTGATAATTTTGATGATGCTGTTGAAAGTTGGTCATCCTATACGGAACGTTTGGAACAGTACTTTACAGTAAATGAAGTCGATGCAGCCAAACGTGTTCCAGCTTTGTTGAGTTTGATTGGAGGGAAGACTTACACACTTCTCCGGAACTTGACTGCTCCAGTGAAGCTAAAGGATAAAAGCTATGATGAAATAGTAAAAATCCTGAAGGATCATTTATCACCAGCACCTCTTGTTATTGCTGAACGCTTTCATTTTCACAAAAGAGCTCAACGAGAGACTGAAAGTATCAACGAGTATGTGGCAGAGCTTCGCAAGCTCACCGAGCATTGTAAATTCGGGGAACAATTAAATGACACTTTAAAAGACAGACTTGTGTGTGGTTTACTTTCAGAACCAATTCAAAAGAAACTGTTATCTGTGTCGGATTTAACCCTTGAAAAGGCAATTCAGATTGCTGTTGCCATGGAGACAGCAACGAAAGATGCCAGTGAACTGCAAAATAGCACTGAAATTCACAAGGTGAACTTTCGCAGAAGTAAGATAAAGAACAGTGACGCAACACATATTACGTCAAATACTCGGTGTGCAAAATCGGGACACAGCCCAAATAATTGCAGGTTCAGAAACGAAACCTGTGCAAAAAGAAGGGACATATCCAGCGTGCATGTCGTTCGAAGACAGTGAAAACTGATTTTCAGAGACAAAAAGTCAAAGTTTTATGCGAGGAGGACAGTGACAATTCAGATTACGAGTTTGAAACTCTCGGTATTAACACTGTTTCATCCAAGAATACCCAAGAAATATGGATAAATTTATCACTTGATGGAAAGAACGTGAAAATGGAACTGGATACGGGCGCCGCAGTTTCTGTTATGTCCATTAGGGATTTCAGATCTGTTCTTCCACAGCACAAACTTCAGTCAAGTGACATTAAACTGAAAACTTATTCTGGGGAGATAATAAAACCACTAGGTACTTCTACAGTGAACGTGGAATACAAGGGACAGACGTCAGTTCAAAAACTGTTTATTATTAGAAATAATGATCCACCATTGTTTGGACGAGACTGGTTGCGCAAGATAAAGCTCGATTGGCAGTCAATCGATCATCTACACTCTGTGAGCAAACAAAAAGGGAACTGCAAAGATGTTGACATATTAATGGAAGAATATTCACATCTATTCCAGGACAGCATTGGATGTGTTGAAGGCATTCAAGCTACCCTCAAAATGAAAGCAGATGCGACACCAGTATTTATGAAGGCACGTCCGTTACCTTACACTTTGAAACCAAAAGTTGAAAATGAACTTGAAAGGCTAGAAACTGAAGGAATAATTTCTCCCGTGACAACTAGTGACTGTGCGACACCTATTGTCCAAGTGGTCAAGAAAAATGGAGATGTTAGAAGCTGTGGTGATTTCAAAGTGACAATTAACTCAAAGCTATTGGTAGATCAATATCCTTCGCCAAGAATTGAAGATATATTCGCTTCACTTACTGGAGGTGAAAAATTCACAAAAATTGATCTGAAGCAAGCCTACCTGCAACTGTGTGTCGATCAAGATTCTAAGCAATATCTGACAATAAACACTCACAAGGGCCTATATCAGTACAATCGACTTTTGTTTGGCGTGGCATCAGCACCTGCGATATGGCAGCGAACAATTGAACAAATATTACATGGACTGGCTGGTGTAGTTTGTGTATCTGATGACATGGTGGTCACCGGCAAAAATGACGAAGAACACATTAACAATTTGCGACACGTGTTACAGAGGCTTTCAGAATTTGGATTACGTCTGAATCAATCCAAATGTACGTTCTTCGTCGACAGTATTGAATACCTTGGTCACGTAATTGATAAGCACGGATTACATAAATCAGAAAGCAAAATCAAGGCTGTCATGAACTCAGAAAGACCACAGAATGTCACACAGCTTCGTGCATTTCTGGGTTTAGTGAATTACTATCATAGATTCTTACCAAACCTTGCAACAGAAGTCAAACCCTTACATAAACTGCTAGAAAAAGGCTCGCAATGGATATGGTCAGCAAACTGCGATCAGGCATTTGAAAAAGCGAAAAGCTTGGTTACGTCAGATCGAGTTCTGTGTCATTATGATCCAAAATTGGAGATACGTCTAGCATGTGATGCCTCACCTCATGGATTAGGTGCAGTTTTGTCTCACATAATGACCGACGGATCCGAACGCCCAATTGCGTTCGCATCGAGATCATTGACGAAAACAGAGAGAAACTACAGTCAAATCGACATGGAAGCACTAGGGATAGTTTTTGGAGTAAAGAAATTCCACATATATCTTTATGGTCGAAGCTTCACGTTGATCACTGATCATAAACCACTTGTTGCAATATTCAATCCACAGAAGGACATCTCGGCAACGTCAGCAGCATGACTGCAGTACAATATTGAATATAAAGGCTCAAGTAAACATACAAATGCAGATGGATTATCCAGATGTCCACAGACTACTAATAGGGCTGACAAAGAGAATGTAGATGAAGCTGATCTCTATACATTGAACCAGCTAGAGAACATATGTCTCAGCAGTGAAATCATTGGGAAGTCAACCGTAAAATATGACACTCTCAGAAGTCCACGACAGAGTTATGAGCGGGTGGACAGACGGTGATGCAACAGAATTGCCGGAATATTATGGCAAACGAAACGAAATTACAGTGAGCCAAGGATGTTTACTATGGGAGACGTGTGTGATTATTCCCCACAGACGCAAACAGCACATACTAGACCTACTTCACTCAGGACATTTAGGTGTTGTGAGAATGAATTGGCTAGCAAGAAGTTATGTGTGGTGGCCGAAAATTGACAATGACATTGAGCGACTATCTAAACATTGTGGCGGTTGTCAAAAGCAAAAGGACATGCCAACAAAGGCACCATTACACCCGTGGGAGTGGCCTACGACTCCATGGAAGCGCATTCATGTAGATTTCGCCAGACCATTTTTGAATACGATGTTTTTCGTAGCTGTTGATGCTCATTCAAAGTGGCCAGAAGAGTTTGCTATGAAACAAACTAAAGCATCAAGCACAATCAAAGTCTTGAGAACATTATTTGCAAGAAATGGAATTCCAGACCAGATAGTGAGTGACAATGGTCCGCAATTTGTGTCGGATGAATTCAGAACATTTGTCAAAAGCAATGGAATAACACACATAAAAACTGCTCCTTATCATCCAAGCACAAATGGACTTGCAGAACGCTTTGTGCAAACATTCAAACAAAGTTTACGTGCCATGAGAAATGAAACTCTGGACTTGAACACAAAACTTGCAAATTTCCTTCTTGCTTATCGCAACACACCACATAGTGTCACCAACGAAACACCTGCTAAACTGTTCATGGGCAGAAATCTGCGTACTGGTCTGGATTTATTGAAGCCTGATATACAGCGGCGAGTGTACAACGAACAAACCAAACAAACATTGAAATCGCAGAAACATAGCACTCGCGAATTCAAGGTTGGAGATAAAGTGGCTGTCAGAGATTATCGTGGTAACGTGAAATGGCATTGTGGCAAAATTGTTACACGATGCGGCCCACTGCATTATGACATTGAAATTTCATCAGGCATTGTATGGAAACGGCACATTGATCAAATAAGAAGTGCTGATTTTCTCAATGACAGCACAAATGATTCAGATGGAGTTATTCTGCCTGACTTCGATGAAGTTTCAAATGATATACAGGAAACACCAACAGATATTACCCACGATGAAGGCGTGACTTCTAACGTACATACGGATACAGCTTCTTCGGCAGTATCACAGAATTCAGGAAGATACCCTTCACGAGTTCGCAAGCCTCCTGATCGTTTGGGATTATAATAAACAGGATGCGTGCGCGAGGGTCATAATAACTCCCTGGCAACCTGAGTGTTGAGTGTTAATTGGTTGCGTGCGCGAGGGTCATAATAATTCCCTGGCAACCAAAGTGATTCAACAGTGAATTTAACCATGTATATATTCAACGGGCTAACATATGTTTGCAGTGTCACTTCCAAATCACATAGTGGATTATTGCATGTGTAATAAGTGTGACTATGCTAAGTAAGGTATCCAAGTAAGGTATTGATGTCTGATTCACAAACTCCACAGATGTTTAGCAGCATGACAAACTTCTGTTTAAACTGATACCATAGACTATATGTACATTTCTCTGAGACCCAGAACATTTCAACAATATTGGGGGCACATTAATTAGACGGGGAGGAACTGTTGTGTACTTGACTTAAATATCAGATAATCAGAGAATAACACGGTGACATACTTCTACAACCGAACAGTCATTAATCATAGCTCAGGCCATGTAGTGTCCCATGCAGGAACTCTGACACTCTGTGTATGTAATATATATATCTCTGTACCAATACACTCAAGCTAGTTTAGAATAAAATGCAATCCATTAAGGACGCCTTCTCAACTCATTCCAGTAAACCACATATATAACAGTAGTAGGCTTGGGGCTGGATGAGCCTGTTCTGCCGGAGAGGGGTGAGAGGGGATGAGGGGGTGGATGACGTCTTCATAATTAAAATGTTACGTAAGGTAATTAACGTTACTTAATGATTTTTTTAATCACTTTAATAATTGTTGCTTAATTAATTTTTATTAATGACTGTTGCATAATTAATGTAATTAATAAGTGTAATTAGAGTTAATTATAATAATTAGTATATTAATAAATGAATTAATAATGACGTACTGGCTATATATATGAATGCTATTGCTGACTGACCCGCAAAGGTCATCGCGTGTCTGGGTGTCATTAAATCGATTTTTTTCTTTTCAAACGCCAACTACTGACAGATGTTGAAGCAATTAAATCTATTGTCACACTTTAACGGCCAGTCATAAATATCGTTAGACTGGACATGCTATCATGTATTTAAAAAATCAATGATGATCTCACGTGACAAGATGTGTCTTGCTTTTACCTGAAGACTGTGGACAACTCCATTGTGGCTATTTTTATAGGTATAATTTGATTTAATAACTTGGCGTGATTCTTACTTATTAATAATGCAAGTTTATTCTTCTCGTTTTTATGGCTGTCGAAAAACTCTCATAGACTAAAGGTATTCTGATTTTATGCTTCACGCGATAAAGTAATTTTTTAATCCGATGACCACATGAACAAATAACATTTCGGTTTTTGAAAAGCGGGTGTGTTTGTTTTTTCCCCTATAAAGTCTGATGATTCGAACCTCACTCTCATAAGAAACTGTGTCAGAAAAGGCAAGATGACAAGCATCGACTATACTTCCGTAAACAGCTATGAGCGAACCAAGAAGCAGCGAGCCAATGAAGAATTTGCATTAGCATTAAAAAAGTGGTGGGCAGCGACGCTCCCCATGAAGGAACAAGAAAAGAGACTAAAAGACTACCCATTTGTTGAGGCTGCCAGACGTCCTTTCAGGGAGATACAGTACAGAAATCACCCCAAACACTGGTTCGATCTCCCTGTACACATGCAGGAGGAAGCACTAGTAGGGCCACCAACAGTTAACGAAGATTGGGAAAAGGATTTTTCACCGAGGCGGAGATGGGAGGAAAAAAATAGCTTTCTATGGAAAGCAAAAAAACCGGCCCTTTTCAGGGCCACCATAATCTTAAAAAGAGTTGCTTTGTCACAAACACACACTTTTTTAACCAATCAGACACCTCCATTATCCCACACCCTCACCGTCACACCCCTGTATCCCCTCACAGTACCTAAAACTTTCCTGAACTCCCCTCCTCAAGGTCATCCAATACTAAAAAAACTTTTGGAAACCTCTCTCCCCCTCCCCCCAGCCCTCACAATAGCTAAATTATCTCGAACCCCAGTTCAGTTCTCTAAATGTAATGGACATGTCAGGCCCCCAAATACACCTTCCCCACAATTTTAAGTGATCAAATTACCGCGATTAGTCTCCTCTCATAACTTACCACACTCTTAACCCGTATTTACTATGAGATTGTCCCCCTAATAAATAGCGTATGTTCATTTAATATAATATATTAATCATTTTCGTTAAATATTTCATTCCACAAGACACTTGTTGAAAAAGCAAAATGGTCGATTAGTTTGACAGAAATACGCATATCGATTTATTCAGGAATGTCTGTCAGTTGTGTCCTTGGGCAAGACACTTCATTCCTATTGACCATGTGGGGGCATGGTGACGCTGTGCACTAAGGCGTACTGCACGTCAATGGAGCACCTGTCTTCAACCAATGCAGACCCTGTGTAGAATCTTGACAGTTGCTTGCCGTTGCTCGGTGGCTCTTTCCGGCTTCCTCCACCCGTAAAACTGTTGTGGTCATGATTAGTCATTGTGCAGACCTTAAACACCAATAAATAAATATAAATAAATAGTCGGTTATCAAAACAGCCCTTGAGTGTTTAACAGTTAATTGTGGACCAGTGCGTTTAAAAATCAAAACATTTGGGTGATAGCACTACGGACTGTGTTTAAACATAGAAAAATCGCACCCGTGCTATTACTAACCCGTATGATTTATTTTTTGAACGTTCACTGAAGAATAACCCACCCATCTAAGTAAAAGCATGAAAGAGCTACCATTATCTAATTACCTATGTGGGGGTGGGGGTGGTCGGTAATGTTGTGTACTATGGCGTACTACCTTCCGCCAATGATAACCCTGTGTAGAACTTTGACAGTTGTTTGCCTCTGCACGATGGTTCTTTCCGGATTTCTCCAACTGTCGTTAAATAAATGAAAAAAAAACTACAATTCTCTAATAACAGGCCAAGCCCACTTCGTTTTGTCAGGGGGAAAATCAACAGTACTTGCACCCCTCATTTTAATAGTTGAAAAGCGCTGTTACTCGATCAAAAAAAACTGGTAAAAGGATATGCGACTCTGTATTAGCCACCCAAATTTGCGAGACTTGGGAAAATATAACCCACCTAGAGCAGCACCAAAGCTACGTACACTATTCGAACTCCCGCATTGTGTCCTTGGGCAAGTTAATTTACCCCGATTATCCACATGGGAGCACGATGACGGTGTGTAATAAGGTGTACTGCACGTCGGTGATACGCATATTTTAGAACAATCTAACCCTGCTTGTGCGGATTTCTGGCATTGGGGAGATGACAGTTACTCGTCGTTGCTCTGTGGTTCTCTTTGGATATTCCGGAGTCTACCCGTAAAATTGTCACGTTTAATTATAACTTCAACTTGATGTCCGGGTGTAATGAAATAGCATATTTTCTGCAGACATTCTAAATAAATGCAGCTGGTTTACAGACCTGTATATATATTTTTTTTTCAATTGAGTAAAAATATAAGATAGTTACTGATGTAACACGCCAATTAGTATGTTTAATGAATCTAACTACGGCAGTCCGACCGACCCTTTGCCCACCATGATCACAACAAACGTTTCAATTCTCTCTTTCTCTCTCTCTCTCTCTCTCACCGATACAGTACAGGTGGAAACTAATTGCGTTCAAGCTGTTGTTTTTTTTTCTAGGTTTTACCACCCTCCTTACAGCGCAAATCGAAATGAAATCTGATTCATTGAACCATACTACAGTGCATGTCAAAATTAATTTTTGAACGCCATTTTTTCTATGTGCCACTATCAGCAGCTATGACCATAGCGTAACTTTGTGGTAAAATGCTTATTTTTGTACAAAACTCCAGGCCTTTCTCTGACAAATGCCTATATAAAAACAAGATAATACGCGAGAATGCATTGTGTACCTGCATTTTGTTGATAAAATATGGCATGACCACATTCTCGGATATTAATAATGTACCCACTTAATAACAGCCGAATTTTTATCGGATCACAGTTTTTGATTTGAATAATTGCCGAATTTTTTATTAAATCACATTCAGTAATTTATGTAGATTTCCTGAACTGGGCGAAGGTCAAGAAAGGTACTCTGTAGTTTAGGAGACTCCACATATAAAAAAACAAAATAAAAAATCTTAGATATATTGCATTTTTTTAATTATCCATATTAACAAGAAATCAAAACTAGTCAAATTAATTAGAATTAAATTACAAATGGATATGAAATTTGCAGTAAAATGAGCACTGGTATATGCTGCTGGCCGCATTTTTAGTTGTCTGTAATGGCTGTTGTTCAGAATGTCACCCTATTGGTGTGAGTTTTCGCTTTTTCGTCCTGTTTCATGAGAGCTTCCACGAAGTCCGTTCCACATTCGCAATCTTTTCCAGGGGCCATTCTTCAAAGGCTGGTCCATCGCAGCTTTGCAGAGGTATTGTTTTCTGGATGACAATGTTTAATGTGTTCTGGGTTTCCGATCAGACCCCTTGGGATATTTTGATCTTTAAGGATGTTTGCCAAAATTTTCCACCCTGTCGGTTGAAAATCTTTTCTTTTTCACAGCAGATCATTTATTAGATCACACATATTGGAGCCCGAAATTGTAATGCCGTTATACACGAGTCGATCTTTCTCATCCCAGGATAAATTAGGTATATTCTTTATTATCTGGAGTAACAAAAGCGCCTTCTGCTGCATGGAATCTGGTATAATGGCTAACCAGTCCGGATGATTTTCCACTGAAAAACTAGTCGTTAAGGAGTGTGGTTTGGTGGTTTCTTTGCGTAAATTTGATTAGCGCTGAAAGATTGTCTGGTTCAGCAGCCCTTTCTCTTCGGAACCCGATGTTGAAGATTCAGGAATTGGTCTCATACCATGGTCTATGGGCGGGACAGCTACAGCATTCAGGGGTGTGCGTATTTCCTGCAACTGTTCACTCCCCCATGGTTCAATACACTGAATTCTGCTTGAGGGTAGGTTGGTTGAGTCATCTATAGGTTTTTCCCTCAGTGATTCCCCTATCACTAGCGATTTTACTGGCTCTAGCTTATTTGCAAGCCCCAAAATATTTCCACTTGTTAATGCATTGTTGCAACTAAAGGCTGATTTCATATGCACTGGAGGATAGGGTGGCTCATTACAGACAGATCTGGTTGTTAACTCGGCTGTATTTGAGTTCGCTCCCCCTATAGTGCGTTTAAAATTTACATTTTTGTGTAATTTTCGTCTGTGTCGATAATAATTAGTTTTATGAGAGTAAGATTTTTGACACAATTCACAGACGTAGCGTGAATTCATCATTTTCAGAAGCGAGTTAATAGAGTGGCAATACAGTACCAACACTCTGCCATTTATATGTATGAATAGGATGGGTCCCACCCCAACCTGTCAATCGCCATGGTCATAGCTGCTGATAGTGGCACATAGAAAAAATGGCGTTCAAAAATTAATTTTGACATGCACTGTAGTATGGTTCAATGAATCAGATTTCATTTTGATTTGCGCTGTAAGGAGGGTGGTAAAACCTAGAAAAAAAACAACAACTTGAACGCAATTAGTTTCCACCCGTACTGTATCGGAGAGAGAGAGAGAGAGAGAGAGAATTGAAACGTTTGTTGTGATCATGGTGGGCAAAGGGTCGGTCGGACTGGCGTAGTTAGATTCATTAAACATACTAATTGGCATGTTACATCAGTAACTATCCTATATTTTTACTCAATTGAAAAAAAAAATATATACAGGTCTGTAAACCAGCTGCGTTTATTTAGAATGTCTGCAGAAAACACGCTATTTCATTACACCCGGACATCAAGTTCAAGTTATAATTAAACGTGACAATTTTACGGGTAGACTCCGGAATATCCAAAGAGAACCACAGAGCAACGATGAGTAACTGTCATCTCACCAATGTCGGAAATCCGCACAAGCAGGGTTAGATTGTTCTAAAATATGCGTATCACCGACGTGCAGTACACCTTATTACACGCCGTCATCGTGCTCCCATGTGGATAATCGGGGTAAATTAACTTGCCCAAGGACACAATGCGAGAGTTCGAATAGTGTACGTAGCTTTGGTGCTGCTCTAGGTGGGTTATATTTTCCCAAGTCTCGCAAATTTGGGTGGCTAATACAGAGTCACATATCCTTTTACCATTTTTTTTTGATCGAGTAACAGCGCTTTTCAACTATTAAAATGAGGGGTGCAAGTACTGTTGATTTTCCCCCTGACAAAACGAAGGGGGCTTGGCCTGTTATTAGAGAATTGTAGTTTTTTTTTCATTTATTTAACGACAGTTGGAGCAATCCAGAAAGAACCATCATGCAGAGGCAAACAACTGTCAAAGTTCTACACAGGGTTATCATTGGCGGAAGGTAGTACGCCATAGTACACAACGTTACCGACCACCCCCACCCCCACATAGGTAATTAGATAATGGTAGCTCTTTCATGCTTTTACTTAGATGGGTGGGTTATTCTTCAGTGAACGTTCAAAAAATAAATCATACGGGTTAGTAATAGCGCGGGTGCAATTTTTCTATGTTTAAACACAGTCCGTAGTGCTATCACCCAAATGTTTTGATTTTTAAACGCACTGGTCCACAATTAACTGTTAAACACTCAAGTGCTGTTTTGATAACCGACTGTATATTTATATTTATTTATTGGTGTTTAAGGTCTGCACAATGACTAATCATGACCACGACAGTTTTATGGGTGGAGGAAGCCGGAAAGAGCCACCGAGCAACGGCAAGCAACTGTCAAGATTCTACACAGGGTCTGCATTGGTTGAAGACAGGTGCTCCATCGACGTGCAGTACGCCTTAGTGCACAGCGTCACCATGCCCCCACATGGTCAATAGGAATGAAGTGTCTTGCCCAAGGACACAACCGACAGACATTCCTGAATAAATCGATATGTGTATTTCTGTCAAACTAATCCACCATTTTGCTTTTTCGACAAGTGTCTTGTGGAATGAATTATTTAACGAAAATGATTAATATATTATATTAAATGAACATACGCTATTTATTAGGGGGACAATCTCATAGTAAATACGGGTTAAGAGTGTGGTAAGTTATGAGAGGAGACTAATCACGGTAATTTGATCACTTAAAATTGTGGGGAAGGCGTATTCGGGGGCCTGACATGTCGATTACATTTAGAGAACTGAACTGGGGTTCGAGATAATTTAGCTATTGTGAGGGCTGGGGGGAGGGGGAGAGAGGTTTCCAAAAGTTTTTTTAGTATTGGATGACCTGGAGGAGGGGAGTTCAGGAAAGTTTTAGGTACTGTGAGGGGATACAGGGGTGTGACGGTGAGGGTGTGGGATAATGGAGGTGTCTGATTGGTTAAAAAAGTGTGTGTTTGTGACAAAGCAACTCTTTTTAAGATTATGGTGGCCCTGAAAAGGGCCGTTTTTTTCGCTTTCCATAGAAAGCTATTTTTTTCCTCCCATCTCCGCCTCGGTGAAAAAATCCTTTTCCCAATCTTCGTTAACTGTTGGTGGCCCTACTAGTGCTTCCTCCTGCATGTGTACAGGGAGATCGAACCAGTGTTTGGGGCGATTTCTGTACTGTATCTCCCCGAAAGGACGTCTGGCAGCCTCAACAAATGGGTAGTCTTTTAGTCTCTTTTCTTGTTCCTTCGTGGGGAGCGTCGCTGCCCACCACTTTTTTAATGCTAATGCAAATTCTTCGTTGGCTCGCTGCTTCTTGGTTCGCTCATAGCTGTTTATGGAAGTATAGTCGATGCTTGTCATCTTGGCTTTTCTGACACAGTTTCTTATGAGAGTGAGGTTCGAATCGTCAGACTTTTTAGGGGAAAAAACAAACACGCCCGCTTTTCAAAAACCAAAATGTTATTTGTTCATGTGGTCATCGGATTAAAAAATTACTTTATCGCGTGAGGCATAAAATCAGAATACCTTTAGTCTATGAGAGTTTTTCGACAGCCATAAAAACGAGAAGAATAAACTTGCATTATTAATATGTAAGAATCACGCCAAGTTATTAAATCAAATTATACCTATAAAAATAGCCACAATGGAGTCGTTCACAGTCTTCAGGTAAAAGCAAGACACATCTTGTCACGTGAGATCATCATTGATTTTTTAAATACATGATAGCATGTCCAGTCTAATGATATTTATGACCGGCCGTTAAAGTGTGACAATAGATTTAATTGCTTCAACATCTGTCAGTAGTTGGCGTTTGAAAAGAAAAAAATCGATTTAATGACACCCAGACACGCGATGACCTTTGCGGGTCAGTCAGCAATAGCATTCATATATATAGCCAGTACATCTTTATTAATTCATTTATTAATATACTAATTATTATAATCAACTCTAATTACACTTATTAATTACATTAATTACATTAATTATGCAACAGTCATTAATAAAAATTAATTAAGCAACAATTATTAAAGTGATTAAAAAAGATCATTAAGTAACGTTAATTACCTTACGTAACATTTTAATTATGATGACGTCATCCACCCCCTCATCCCCTCTCACCCCTCTCCGGCAGAACAGGCTCATCCAGCCCCAAGCCTACTACTTATAACAGAATACACACGCATGTGAAAAGCGCCAGCAAACTGATGAATCGTTCTCGTTTTCTCAGTAAATTATTGATCAAAACGTCCCCAAACTAAAACGTCCCGTAACCTTTTGGTCAAAACGTCCCCTAACTTTTTGGTCAAAACGTCCCCACCAATTGGTCAAACCGTCCTCAAGAGTTGGTCAAAATGCCCCCAAGCGATGTGCAATGAGCAATTCTAGTTACAGTGTATTCACTAGTGTGTCAATCCAATGTTGTTGTTATAACCATGTTCGTTGGTACAGTCAGTAAAGGTGCAAGACATTGTATGTCTTACACTATTGTTGAGGTGAGCAGAAGTCCCTGTCGATGTGGTTTCGAGCTCGGCTTGAGTCCAAGTTGAATGACACTGGTCTCAATAAATGTAATATAAATAGAACATACAATCAATGTGCAAAGAATATTCAGCCTCGACTAAAAAAATCGTCTTTTCTCGCATTTTTATTTCTTTTTACAAAATGAAGGCAGCAATACATCTCACTTTGAAATAAAAAAGTGTTGTGCAGGAACTGGAATTTTTGCTTTGAAATAAATAAATAAATAAATAAATAAATAAATAAATAAATAAATGCATTTTACGTTGACATTTATGCGTTGAATGTTCTCGTTGTTTATCCAATCTCAAACATAAAGTAATTTGGTTCATTTAACACGCATTGTGTCCCGAATGCAACAGTTCGATGCTTTGTTCCACTTATTTCGTCCGCGATTGTACACAGACAATAGAATCCAGGCAATCAAGACTCTACTTGAGCAAATGGCGTCTTGCCGGTCTTGGTGATATTTTTCACAGCCCTTTCAGGTTACAATACACTAAAAGTAAAGTAAAATATGCCTTTCCAATCGAGCGTGAAACTGTTGGGAAATCGTCAAATTTGAACACAGAAAACACACGGTGACATATATTTTTTTCCTGTTCATTTTTTAATGAGTTGATATACTAAGCGGATTCTGGACTGTTTTCCCCTAAATGACCTTGATGAGCTTAGGAGACAGGAAATTATTAACACTGTTGCCAATGCAAATCTTTTAGTGTATTTCAACCTAAAGCAACATTTTTCATGATTTATGTCGATTGACATTTTATGATAGGTGTATGGTGCTCGATTTACCGGTATGAATAATTTTACAACTAAAGCCGAGCCGGTTTGTGTATCGGTTGCAGGTTTGGAGAAAATGTTATTTTGGGGGTGTAGGATGCCCAGATTCATCAAAGAGTGACTAATTGCGAATGCCAGTATGCATAATATGGTGGTCAAATAAACTTTTGCTCCCAGGTGGAAGGAAAGATTGTATCATTTCATTATTATTTATTATATTTCCAGTCAATCAGAGTTCCACCTGTATAAAAGGACAGTATTAAGTATGTCAAATGCTGCTATTTGTATAAATGTATAAAATAAGTCTCTTTTAACACCCTCTGGCAAGCGCTTGAATGAAGTCAATTACCACTTTGAAGCACAATAAATCAAATTTGTCATTGATTTCCACTTGCCAGCTAACCCACACCTCACATTTAGTCAACACAAATCTCGTGTTGCCCAGTGTCAGACTTCAACCCCTCCTGTCCAAAGCAATTTGCTGAAAGTGTGGCCGTCAACATGCTGGGATACTAGAAACAGGAATAAAACAGGGAGTTGTGTTTATTTTTGCAGGTGTGATGGTGCAAATAATGTGAAATATCTTTTTTAAGCCTGTTATTTGAATAACATGTGGTGTTGGTGAGATGTACAGGAGGTTTGTACTCCATGAGAGCAATTTGTGTTGTTGTGCTACTTGAATTCTCTATGTAGAAATAACAGTTTTCCTTCATTTTAAATAGAAATGTAATTGCATTATATACCCTTGTTTACTGGACACCTGTGGGCAGTTTTTTAATTTCATGTTGGGGGAAAACTACCTGCTTTGAAGTCGATTTGCACACAAGATTTCAACTTCCACTATTTTGGCATTTTCTAGATGTCAAAAACCATTACACTGTAAGTAACTTCCGTCTTTCCCGTGGCCTCGTAAATCTGCATTCACCATCGTTAACATTTTATTCTCCTTCACATTCACAGATTCAGCCCCATTGGTGTCAAATAGCCATTACTTGTTCCACCACAGGTAGTGTGGTCCTCATAATGAGTAGCTATCAACAAAATATGGAAATATACCTCAAAATTGCATTTTGTTTTCTCTCTATGTCTTTGGCCATCCATTTATTGTTGTTCTTACAAAATACTCACACAAGAATTACCATCATGTTCATGTGATAGATGATATGCCATCTTTTGTAATAAATCAGCAACTAGGCACACATAAAAGTTCTTAAGACTAATCAGTTGGGTATATTTCAGTTAAAATAAGTTGATGAATCTGTTTGAAATCATGGCACTATACTGATTCAAGCAAGGTTCAACAAACGAATTGTTTTTTGAAAATGTGGCACAAGTGGAGTGAGGGAAAGTTGGATACAGGGTTGACAGTACTATATAGGCTTGATACTTGTAAATGCTAGTTAAAGGAAGAACTGTGACATTGCATACAAATGTGTGGCTCAAAACTTAATCATTAATTCATTTGTGAAAGTTCGTCATGGTGACCACTCTCCCTCCGCACCCCTCATCTTTCCTTATCATTTTAATTTCAAATTTTGGCAACAGTGGGAAGTATAGAAGGCATCGTGTGGTTAATGCTCATCCAACTCCTTATGACATTCAAGATCACTTCTTTGAGTGGAATGCACAGCAGTCCATAATCGCTGTGTTCGGTACGAAAGCAACGAAATTTTCCACTTTATCTCACTTTGTCAGTGTCTGTTTCATCTGAAAGTATGATATATTGAGTTTTCAAGTTGCTTGCTATCTCTGTGTACTGTTTATGTAGAAAACACTTTGAGCTTCTGTAAGTGATACTAAAATGGAAGGACCAAAATAGATAAAGTGTAAGCTTTTTCACAAAATTGGTGGCAGGGGTAGGGTTCATATAGCCAACATTGCTTGTTCAGATGTTTCTATTTTTATTGAAGTCCTGTGGTTATCTCATGTCAGGGTACTATTCCCCCACTGCTGCTCTACTACTATACATAATACTTTATTCAAACAGTTGTTGAAACAAAAGTAATCTTTTTTACACTTTTCTTTTGAGAAAAATGACAGGGTTAATGTTTGTACTGCTCCTTTTCATCTGACTACCTTTTTCCCCTTCAGGAGTTTATGTGGTCACACTGTTAATATATTAATGCAAGAAGATGGCAGTTTGGGGAATATTTTTTCAATAAATTTGTTGCTTGGAGACATTATATACAAACAAATGGTAAAATGGACAGTTATCTTTTTTAACCCTTTACCCAACGTAACGGCCAAAACCGGCCAGCGCGATTCTCAAAAATCGCCAGTGAATTTTTATTATTTTTTTCATTTTTTGTCTCAAAAACATAGGTTATGACCCCTCGTTGGAACGAGCTCGTCGAGCTCGTTCCAACGAGGGGTCATAACCTATGTTTTTGAGACAAAAATGAAAAAATTTAGTTATTCAAGAATTTTTTTTGCAAGTGTCGTCTGCTTTTCATGTTAGGTAAAGGGTTAACTGAAACAAAGAGGTAGGGTTAATTGTAATGTTAACAGATCAGGCAAAGGGCATTGAGATTTAAAATGAATATTTCAAATCAATTAGGAAATATTTTTTCTTTAATTTGAACCCAAAAGTACAAATATTTTTATCAATTTTGGAACAACTTTTGGTTACAATACACTAAATGGAGGCAAAAGCGCCCTCCAACGGATTTTACCTCAACATTTAATAGAGCATAAAATGAAGGAGATCAGCTGACTGGGTCAATATTTATTGATTTTGAAACCCTCAATAAAAATGCCACAGTGGCTATTTTAGAAAAGACTGAAAATATTGGCACTGGCAGTCCTTTTAAAATTGCGAGAGTTGAAATATAAGGCGGGGCGGGGGGGGGGGGGGGGGGGGGCAAGTAAAATATGCCATTTCAATTGAGCGAGAAACTGGACGGTAGTTGGGATATCGTCAAATTTGAACACGGAAAACACACGGTGACATATATTTTTTTCCTGTTCATTTTTAATGAGATGATATACTAAGTGGATTCTGGACTGTTTCCCCCCAAATGACCTTGATGAGCTTAGGAGACAGAACATTGTTAACACTGTCGCCAATGCAAATCTGCTAGTGTATTGCAACCTTGACAGCATTTCATCAATTTTATGGTGAATACTCTCTGAACTTTCGAGCAGAAATGACTTTTGTTGAAAATGTTGTTTCGAGTTATCTCCCCTGTATCAACTTGCGGTTTGGGTGCTCGAAGCGCCATCAGCCCCTGACGAGTGTCTTTATTTTAGGGTTACAATACACTAAAAGATCTGCATTGACGACAGAGTTAACCTTTTACTGTCTCCTAAGCTCCTCAAGGTCATTTGGGGAAAAACAATACGATAGTGTTAACATTTCACTGTCTCCTAAGATCATCAAGGTCATTTTTTTTGGGGGGGGGGGGGGGGGTGGGGTGGGGGTGGGGGGGGGGCAGTGCTGAATCCACTTGTTCTTCATCTCATTAAAAAACTGAACAGGAAAAAAATATATGTTACAGTGTGTTTTTTGTGTTTAATTTTGACGATTCCCCAACTACCGTCCGGTTTCACACTGAATTGAAAAAGCATATTTTCCTTGTACCCCTCACCTTATTTTTCAATTCTCAGTTTTAAAAGGACAGCCAGTGTAAATATTCTCAGTTTCTTCTAAAATAGTCACTGTGACATTTTTATTGAGGGTTTCAAAATCAATAACTAATGTCCCAATCAGCTGATCTCCTTCAGTTTATGCTCTTTTTTGCCCCCATTTAGTGTATTGTAACCTTAGGTTACAATACACTAAAAAAAAATGCATTGGCGACAGTACTAACTTTTTTCTCTCTCCTCACCTCATCAAGCCCATTTGAAGCGAAACAATCCTCAATCCATTTAGTATATGATCTCATTTAAAAAAAATGCACTGAAGAAAAATATATGTTACCGTGTGATTTCTACATTTAAATTTGGGGTTTCCTCTACTACCGTCCAGATTCGCACTGAATTGACGAGGCATATTTTTACTTGTCCCCCAGTCTATTTTTTCAACTCTCAAATTTTGGAGACCAAAGCCAGAGCAAATATTTTAAGTTTTTTCCAAAAACAGACCCTTTAACATTTTTATTGAGGGTTCCAAACTCTACAGATATTGGCCCAATCAGCTAATCCCCGAGATTTTATGCTCTATTAAATGTAGCGGTAAAATCGTAGGGGACGTTTTTTGCCTCTATATAGTGTATTTTAACCTTTCCTGTGTTCATTTTTGTACTCTGGAATACGAAGACGTTTAAACCATTATTCATCAATGTCATTAGAAAGAAGTGAAGATTTCCTGTAAGAATGGTAAACAAAGTAAAAACAGAAGCTGCGAGAGATTATGAAAGCATTAAATTAGCCAAATAAAACTTTATCCGTTTGACATAAACCCAAAGTAGACAGCCAGTGAAGTATCACATGTTCACTAATCAATCTCAATCACTTCAACTTATCATTCGAATGTACATTATTTCATTTATGCACTCTCTGATTTATCTCTCTTTTTATACAAATGTGTATTAATTTACAAATCCAAATATTTCACAAACAATCACAAAGTGTTTCAACGCGGAAGTGAATCGTCGACCCTCTGATCAGCAGGTAAACGTATTACCTCTAAGCTAGAACAACAAACACCAGAATCGCGTTTAACCCTTTACTGCCATGTCCACGTTTGCCAAATATGGATGACCTCTATGTCCGCCTGTATGCGAGGAATTTTATTGTAATTTATGACCTACTTGAAACTCTATCATCTGATTCCTTGTTGGAAAGGGCTCTCTGAGCCCTTTCCAACAAGTAAGCAGATGGTAGGTTTGACCTACGCATATCAGAACGTACAGATAACCTACATAAAATAGGTGACAATAGTCGCTTTCAGCAACGTAAGTGTTAATCATGTTTTTCAACCATGGTCAAAATATCACGTAACAAGTTGAAAATGCGACGATGGTAGTTCACGTTAGTGAATATAATATTGAGTCTCACGGAAAGAACAGATACGTTGTTGTTTTACTTGACATTTGAGCCAAAGAAATTCGAAAGAAAGGTTTCACTTCGTAAAGCGGAACTGAATACAGTTCGTTCCGACCAAAGACACACTGTACTGCTACGAAACGACGCCACATCTGTGACGATATTAATTTATCGATAATATTTCAGCAATAATTATAGTCGCCTTGAACGTCGCCTGTCAATGCCAACATCCTTCTGTTTCACTGACTTCACTTGTGCATGTGCGTGTGAGGAAAATTCCCCTTTCTGTAAATATGGCAGCATCCTCTCCCTGTCTATGTGTCAACAAGACTTAGTTTGACGACACAATCATGCTATTATGCGAACAGTAATCGACGTCTCAATGAGTATACCTAAAAGTGTATTATAAAATATCATCCATTACATTAAATATACTCTTCAAATTATGAAACTATACATCGAAATCCCACTGACTATACATGTTTAAAATTGGTCATGGTGAAAAGATTTTGAAATATATGTTATGAATTGTAATCAAATCATGAAATGCTTGGGTTGATAGGTCAGAATTTCGCCCAAACACACGGAGAATTGAAAAAAAAGCTCTGGCGACCTACGGTACAATTTGTGAAATGACTTGCCGATGGACGTGCCAGAGTGTATATACGTCAGAACGAACGTTACGCCAATAGCTGTGCACGTAAAGTTGATCGTTTTGGTGGCGGTAGTGTTATGGCATGGGCTGGCATTAACCATGGTGCCGGGACATCACCTGTTTGGGTGGAGGGTAATCTAACCAACATACGTTACAGAGATGAAAACCTATCACGTCACGTTGTCTGAGTATTCATTCAATGGCGGCCTCTTTCAACATGACACTGCTCGACCAGATGTTGCGCGTGTTTACAAGGCATTTCTTCAACAAAACAATATCCCTTCTCTTCCCTGGCTATCACGTTCGTCTGACTTATCCCCCATTGAACACCTTTGGAATGAGCTTGGTCGCCGCGTCTATTAGAGACAGCAGGCACCGCAGACCATCGAGGAACCCTTTGCGGCACTACAAGAGAAGTCGCAGAACATTTCATAGCGTGTAATTCAGACTCTGGTAGCATCTATGGGTCGACGTTGCCACGCCGTTATCACTGCTCGTAATGGTCAAACACGGTATTGACTTTCCCCGGTTGTCAATGCAGCCATGTTTATGTGTGTTAATGACGTTTCACGTTTGCTTGTGTTTGTGCGATTTGTGGAGTGATGTTTCTACTTCCCTGTTTACTGTCGGAAACCGGGGCTTTGTCGCTGCTGGAAGAAATTGATTCACGCCGCGTATTCAGTCGAAACTCAAGGAATGTCTTCTGAATCCGTGCATGAACGTATGTCTCGCCGTGACGAACCCGCCCGTTTCACTTTTGTTGGGGGGGGGGGGGGGGGGTTAATAACCTTTCCTCGAAAAGCATAAATCAACAGGGGTTCACTGAAAACAACAATTTTAATATATATATATAAAAAAATAAATACGATAACTTGTGACTTACATGGAATCCAAAAGAATAAGAAAACAAAACGTCAATCACCCCCTACCCACACAGTTTTTGAGTCACTTGCGGGCCCCCATTCTCTGTTATCGCTGGTTTTTCCTCCGTTTCACTGGTGTTTGCTCCCTGGTCGCCTCTTCACTTCACACCTTTCACTGTCGTCGCACGACCACTCACGTATTGTCACTTTATCGGGACGCCTTTCCTCCAACAAGTGACGGGATGTCACTCTTCCACTACGTCGCACGGCCACCAGCTTATTGTCACTTTACTTGACGCTTTTCACACAAGCAGTCGCCGTGTTATATTTGATTGTGTAGTCTATTTACCAGTATCGCTGATCAACCACAGCAATTCCAGTCGATTAACCTTTTGAACCCTGGTGGTATCTTCTATGTCATTTCAATGACAGCCATTGGAATATTCCATATTCATTATTTGGGGGTTGAACAATTAATATTTTCAACGTGCAGGCTGAGGGCTGCGCGTTGAAAATATTGCCTGGTCTACCCCACACACTCATTTAGTAGCCGTCCTACTTAATGAAATGATGACGTATTATGGCCCTGGAACAAAAAATGAAAGTGTCAATGACACTGTAGCTCAACTTGTCAAGACAAAGACATGCACATGTATAGTATGTGACACAACAATGACAAACATCTAGGTAATGACCTGATAACAAAGGTACATATAAAGTATTATAACGGTCTGTACATAAATACTGACCGTTGCCTGTAACAAATGTATAGGTAAAGTATTGTAAAGGTGGGTGACAGTCAGATGCTAAACTAGAAAAGAAAACTTTGAGTCCCAGAGTGGGTCTGACTGAACCCCAAAATATTTGTTCTCATAGCACAGTGATAACAAAGGCACCCCAAAACACACTCGTTCCTGTCCCAAGGCGAAAACAAAGGTACCCAAGAAGTTTTGTGAAGATCAGTTCATAAATACGAGCTGTATAGAACTTGTGACAAAAAACTGATTGGACCTAATTTTGGTACAAAATGGCCACTGGCAGCCATCTTGAATTTTAGACCGCACCCAGAGACCCTCGTTCTCGCCCCAAGGTGATAACAAAGGTACCCAAGACATTTCGTGAAGATTAGTTCATAAATACAGACTCTAGTCTGAGCCGTATTGACATGTGTACTTACTGTGTGTAAGTCGCACTGAAAAAATCAAAGTTCATCTAATTTGCATAATTTCTGCACGAGAAAAAAACCCGTATTATATGTGATGTATCCCATGGTACTAAACATTCACACAAAAAATTATTCAAATCAGCGCTTTCATATGGAAGTTCTGTGCAAAAATCTGATTGCACCTAATTTTGTACAAAATGGCTGCCATCGGCCACCTTGAATTTCGGACCGGACCCAAAAACACTCGTTCTCATCCCACTGTGATACCAAAGGTACCCAAGAAGTTTCGTAAAGATCGGTTCATAAATACGGCCTCCAGCCCGAGCCCGAGCCGTATTGGCGTTTGCACTTACAGTGCTGAAAGTAACACCAAAAAACATCAAAATTAGTCTAATTTGCACAATTTACGCACGAGAAAAAAACCCGTATTATATGTGATGTATCCCATGGTACTAAACATTCAAACAAAAAATTATTCAAATCAGAGCTTTCATATGGAAGTTCTGTCCAAAAAACAGATTTCTGCATCATCGGTACAAAATGGCGGCTGGCAGCCATCTTGAATTTCGGACCGCACCCAAAAACACTTGTTCTCGTCCCACGGTCATAACAAAGGTACCCAAGAAGTTTCGTAAAGATCGGTTCATAAATACGGCCTCTAGCCCGAGCCGTATCCAATTGTTGACAGACGGACAGACGGACAGACGGACGACGGACGACGGGCCATGACAAAAGCTCAAATTTGGCTTCGCCAAAGTTGAGCTAAAAATGGCCTCTCGTTTTCAAAGTGTTAAGATTACGTTTTAGAAAAACACCAAGACCACTTGAGTTCTTTTTGCTGTGTTTTGATTTTTACTAAAGTCTTTTTCCAAGGTGGAGGAGCTTGGTTTTTTTTTTTTATTAAGCTTCCCTAAACTCACTTCGGGAAAGACTCTTGTTATTCTTCTTTTTCAAAAATTTTTCTTCTCTACTTTTTTTATAATTTTTTTTTCCGCTGTCAATTTTTTCTGTTGCACTGCACGAAACAAGCTGTACGATTTTAACCAAATTTGGCATACTTATGTAATGTCATAAAATCTAGTGAAATTCGTGAAAACGCTTATTTTCAAAATGTTCTGCCAAAACCATAAAAATTTCACCATTTTTCAAAAGTCTCAAAATTGTTTACAGTTATCTTGCTCAAATTATAAAGACATTTAGAGCACCATATGATACACCTACATTACCACACAAATATATCAAAATTAACCCCTATTGGCCAAAAATGAAATCAATATAGCAGTTTTGTCTTAAAAATAGCCCGACTTTAAGGGCAAATTTCTCCACTTGCGAAGTTGTTGTAACAATTATTTTGGTATGGATAGATGCAACAATTATAGAAAAAGAAAGTTACTGCTTACTTTCTAATCTCGGGTTTATCGCCCAAGCACAATGAGGGCGAGAATAAAGAGCGCTGGCATGCACACCAGCAGCACAACATATCACCACGATAACGTTACAACATAGCTACTTACGTGAGCTACCAAGACAGCCAGCATGAAGCCACTGGTCGCGTGATAAATTATGTTACGTATGAAATCCTTCATGAGATCCTGTAAAAAGGAGTTCCAGAACCGTCACAGAATGCCAGCAGTGGTAAGGGCCTTTCAAAAGATTAAATGAATGAATGAATGAAAAGTTTCAGCGCGCCAAAAGCACAAAGGGACGATGTGAGATTTAAAATCCCTTGCAACCTGAATACCTTTATTTGCTTAAGAATTCACGCCAGACGGAACCGGGCCAATAACCTTATTTGATGTGAGTGTGTGCACTGGTAGTGGGGTAGTGGGATCAAACCCCCGACAACTTCGAAAGGAAGGTGAATAGGAATTGTGCACAACTACAAGAACTCTGCTCTGTGGTTTACTTAGAAACATGGGGATATTTATGATAAAACGAAATGGTTGTTTGAGAAAGAAGAAAAGACACAAACAGTTGCTGGTTTAGGAGCAGCCACAGCATAGTATCCATAACGGTTATAAAAAGGAAAAAATCCACCAATATATGTTTTAAAGGCTGGGAGTCATCCATCAGCCTTTGAGGAAGAGTGGATGCTGAACTTTGGCCATCTGGTATGCCTTCAGGGTGAACAGATGACGGGGTGGTGGAGAAGAAAAAAACATAAGAATTTCCGGTACCCCCTGTGCCCCCCCCCCCCCCCCCCCTCCGGTTACGTCGCCTCTGCTATTGGCTGTGTGATATACAGAATATATATACAGAATATAATTAAGATCAGAGTTCATGCTGGACCGAAACTGTCAGGTGCCACATTTCAGGACATTCGGATATTTTAGTGCCCAACAAAGCGTTTTGGTGCCAAGACGCTAATAAGAGGGAAGGGGTGTTTTTCGCTGTCTGATCCAAATAAATTGATCGAAGTTTGAAAAATGAACTGGCAATTATTTAAAAAATAAACGGACAATTAGTCCCGAAAAAATCCGACAGTACACGAAATGCTCGGTTGGCGGAAAGGATGGTCACCCAAGTTATATCTATTCCACTGATTTAATTAATGGTAAGGCTGAATGATGTCGGTACATATACCTTGTTGTAGCACTTAGATAACAACGGATTAATCGAATAATTACTGTTAGGCCTAACCACTGGCCTTATCGGGAATAAGCAAATCGCGAGTCTTTTCAAAATGTAGTATTTAAAACCCTTTGAAACCTAGTGGCCCTTTTCCGGCCAGCAACGTCATACGCCAAAACACCATTAAATAGGATGGCTGTTCAGTAAATGTGTGGGGTACACCTATCAATATTTTCAACGTGCAGCCCCGAGTCTGCACGTTGAAAATATTGACTAGTCTACCCCAAATCATGATTATGGACTCTTCTAATTGCTGCCACTGAACTGCCATGGAAGATACCACAAGAGTTGATTGAAAGGGTTAATTAGATAAATACTTCATACCATCGTGTGTCACTCGCAACGGTAACGTGCGAATCATTTATCTAATTAAATGCAGTCTTTTGTGAAGTTGATAACCTACAATGTTTTATTGACGAAAAATAATGCCTAATTAAGGTTGAAAGTTTGTCATAACACAATTTCCAACACCTTATTGACGAAATAAGTTATAACATATATTTCAGTTTGTTTCGTCATCGATCGTGCTCTTCACTGACAAGATGGCTTTCCTTCACAAGTGAAGGAAGCTTTTTTGGGTGCCCAAATATTTGCCAACAAATACTTTTGGGTGACAAGTAAATTTTTTTAGTGTGTTTAGCTAAATTGGCACCCAAGAATTCGTCAGTAATTTAGATGCACATTCTGTCGCGAAGAGCCCAAAACAATCGAAAGGCTTTTTGGGGCAGCCTTGCATTCCAGACGTTTTCCCAGGTACAATCGAAATTACACCCCTCCCCCCACAACATAGGGCAGAAGGAGCCGTATTTCTCTATGCCACCCCTCCCCCTCCTCCCACCTCGTTTCCGTGCCACTGGTCGAGTCAAGTTACTTGTGATCTTGTGATACGCTTTTGCTAAACAGACAACAGTTATGTTCACCATTGAAGTCTCAGAAATAATGGTGGGGAAGTAGTATATTCCAGAAACGAGATCAACAAAATTATACGTATCCTGAAGATTTATTGGTTAACGTTCGTCGTGCAAAATGTAACGATTTACAAAATCATCACATACTGGAGGCCAATTTGTTGGGAGTTGGGTTGGGGAGTCAACCTGAGTCTGGTTTGTTTCTCAAACACTTTACCCATCTATGAATTTACACTGATGACACTTAAAATACACACAAAAATGGCTAACGTTAATAAAATTATCTGTAAGTACACATGATCTGGTCTAAACATTTCATGCACTTGCCTTGGAACTGCTAAATCCCTTGACACGAGAGAGGGAAGATCCGGTTCCCCCGATCTCCGTCTCGCACGCATCTCGCCGTGGCTATCCTAATGCTTGCGAAGCAGGATAGCCACAGGAACACCGGGGTGAATCTAATTTCCATTTCACGTCCCCACCTTACTCGAAGGAGTGTATAGCTTGGGGAGGGGTGGTGGTCAGAAAGTGTCTCTTTTATAATTTTATTAAAAAAAAACCCCAAACAAACCACATTTCTGCATAAGTGCCTACCAAGTAGATCATGTCTCCACACTTTGCCTAACCGATCAGGATACCACACTTGCGAAAGTAATTCATGTATCCTGAAAAGTTTAATTTTTGTCTGCATAAAATGCATTATGCTCTCTCTAGGTAACGAGCTCAACAAGCCCGTTCTAATGTAATATTAAAACTGAACAAAATATTTGAATAATAAACAAAATTTGAATGACGATTTTTGTGAATGGCGCTGACTGATTAGTGCCCCCGTTCTACGTGATGCATTAAAGAGAAACCCTGCTGCGCACAGACCTATTACCGTACATTAAACGTGAATTTAAAATTTTTGAATATATTAACATGTTTCTTACACGCAGTGTGTCGACGAGTTTGTGGCAGACTTTTCATTGTCGCAGCATGTCGTAATCTGTTGAACGCCATCAGCAAGTTTTCCAACGGTCTAATTCCGACGCTCTCATGGACTGTTTGTTTACCATGTTTTCGCGGATTTTACGCGCAGACTACCACTATTAAAAGACTAGCAGGGCTTATATTTCAACGAGAAAGCGAGAATCGATTCACGCAAAAATTTGCGCGACAAAACCAGCGACAATCCATGTGATTCGAGTGAAAAGAATCAAGTCAATTTAACCCTTTACCTAACATAACGGTAAATTAACCAATACAAGGCTAACATGACCTGAAAAATCCTGACAATTTGTCAACAGAATTGTACAAATATGGCTGTCATTAGAACCGGCTCAATGAGCCGGGTCCAATGACTTTCATATTTGTAAGGTTTTATTGGAGCATATTATTTATTTTAAAAAAAATCAATTGTTGTTTTAAAAATCAAACAGCTATTTTGGATAAAGGGTTAACATGTGTCATCAGTATACAACAGGGGTTCAACCATGGGATCCTGAGACACTCATAACAGGTACGGATTCTCGCAACCATTTTCGCGAGAAGCAAAATTGATTCTTCCCAATTTAGATGAAATATAAGCCTCAGACTTGGCAGATATTTTTTCGTATTCCAATAACAGATATTCCAATTAATAAATATTTATTTCGCATTGAAAACATTAAATCTATTAACATAATTGGTCGAACGACGCGGTGTGATCATGAAACTACAGCCGTGGCGGGTCTTCATTCAAAAGTAATTCACACACACGTCTTTAACAGCGTTGTAATGGCTTTAACGATTCGGTTAACCCTTTACCTAACACGAAAAACAGACGTCACTTGCAAAAAAAAAACCTTCTTGAATAATTAATTTTTTTCACTTTTTGTCTAAAAAAATAGGTTATGACCCCTCATTGGAACGAGCTCGACGAGCTCGTTCCAAAGAGGGGTCACAACCTATGTTTTTGAGACAAAAACTGTAAATAAATGAAAATGAAGTAGCGATTTTTGTGAATAGCGATGGCGGTTTTGGCCGTTACGTTGAGCAAAAGATTAAATCAATTCTCGATTGAGAAACATTTCTTGCCCTGATTCAAAGAAAATGAATGTTTATGGTACTTTTAGATTCAAACATCTGGAATATTTGAGTTAATCGGAAAAGCGGACGATAGGTTCACTTTTTCCGACCTATGGAAATATTCCCGATCATTGAATTTAAAACATAGGCAAATTGGCTGTGTAAGGGCAAGACTGAATCAAGGCCTGAATAGTGTCGAATTCCTTACATAATTTGACTAAGTTGCCTGAGAGTTTGGCCCATTAGTATTGAGCGTGGAGCAGACTAAGCATGTAGCTATATGAACAATGTATGTTTTAAAATTTAAATTGACACAATCAATTTCTCAAAGACTCAATGCCAAGCCATATGTTCTGCTCCCGATTCAGAAATTTGCTTCCGGTGCCCCTAGAAAGACGCCACGCGGTAATACATCTTCACCATAAGCGTCCGTTAAATTTCTTTTATTTAGGGATAACTAGTTATTTATATTTATTTATTAGTGTTTAAGGTCATATACCTATGCACAATGGCTGATCATGACCGTGACAGTTTTACGGGTGGAGGAAGACGGGGTACACGGAGAGAACCACCGAGCAACGGCGAGCAGCTGCCAGTTCCCTAACATCGTAACTCCGATTGGTTGAAGACATGCGTACCATCGACGTGCAGTACGCCTTAGTACACGGCGTCATCGTGCCCCCATGTGAACAATCGGGGTTAAGTGCCTTGCCCAAGAACACAACGCGGGAGTCCGAATTGATCGCTCAGACAGTCACCCATCCAATGGTTAACCGGACTCGACGTTGCTTAACTTCGGTGATCTGACGAGGACCGGTTACCGCAACGCCACCGCGCCCCAGGGTTAACTAGTCTAACATGACGAGAGGATTCCTATACACAGTATACCCAGTACCCCGCCCAACAGGTGACCCCCCACTGAACGTCTTTCGCTACGAAATGATCAGATGTGAGGGTTTTGCGACGTTTTGCTACAGTAAATCGAACTTTTTTTTCACAGGACTTTGCTATGGCGAGCCACATGATTTCGACACCATTTAAATCCATACCCCTTTGAGTACAAAAACGGGAATATGCCGTTAAAATTGTTTCCAGGCAGGCCTCAGTTGCCTAAATAGACAGCTGAGACTCGCCCAGGAGCAACTGTAAGTCCATTTGAACTGAAAGATCAAAGGACAGAGACTGTTAACGTGACGCATATATGTATGAAAAAAAACCCTTCAAGCCTCTAAGGTCAATGCTGGAAAGTTTCCAGCATCCACTTTTATCTCTGCGAATGCCAAAGGTTTGTACCGGAAAACAAAGACTGTAAAATTACAAAGTGTTTTTGTTGTACTTTCTCATTCTCACAAGGAATGACTGCTCATTTTTCCATGTACTTTTCAAGACCATTTTCCAGACTAACCCAAATTTTTATACATTTCCAAGAATTACAGAAACGGAGAAAGAATCCAGAATTCCAAACACGAAAATCATTCATTATAATTGTGACGCAACGTATCTTCACGTCAAAATTATAATCACTGATTTATGTTTCCCATTAGGCTCAGTGACCTCAAAATATGTTTTTGTTTTACAAAATTCTCTAATTGCTGATATCAGAATTGTGGCCTAAAAGCAAGTTGAAAAGATAAATTCCTTTATAAAACACTTTAGAAAAAATACCCGTCAGATTCAGTAAAGTTACTGCCAATCAATTTCAAGTAATCCTATATTAATTTTTAACTCTTTGAACCTTCGTTTCCTGGAATGGTATCGCCTTTGTGTTCACCAACTGTGGGATGGGCCAGTCCAATAACAATATACCGGGAGGATAAAATAATAACTGCAGTCTGCAGCCGTCTGGCTGCAGAATGCAGTTATTATTTTATCATGAATGCCCCGTGTATAGACATCTTATAATAGGACAAAAATGGGACGAAATTATACCTTGAATTGAAAATTCGTTCTTACGAGTTCGAAGGGTTAAAGTCCTGTGTATTACTGCTTAACGTTTCGCCCATAGGTCATTATAAACTGCCACTTTTATTTTGCTTTGAATGGTGTATTCTTCCTTGAGAACTCAGTCGACAGACTGCATTTATCTTAACAGCGTTTTAACAACATTGTTGGTTGGCTGTACAAATATCCAACAATGATTAACAAACGACGAACAAACACTGTTAAGTCATCTGTAGCTGTGTTTACATGTACATAAGATAGCAATTATCGTGAAAATTAATCAGAAGCTTTAATGAGTAATCTATCAAAACTTATCGAGATGTTCTCGTGTTAACGGTGGAGCCAAGGGCATTGGTAGCAAGGGGCAGCGTACACTGATGGAAAGACTTTCCTTTCCGAAAACTGCAACTGAGAAACTTTAGCATTGCAAGGGATTAATGACTGACTAATAGAATGACTGACACGTTTTAACTCAACTTTTGTGCAGCTCTGGCGTCAATACATATAATAGATATCATATTGAACCAAAACATCTAACACGACATTTTTAACAAGCTACACGACGTCACTTTTCACTAAAATGCACACGAAACATTTTACAAGACAGTATCCTGCTAGCTGCTCGCGGGTCCCATTAGAAACTCAGAGCGGCACTTGCGCTGGCATCCTATAAAGCAACGTTGGATATATATGGGATTCTGAACCGAGAGTGAAGGAAATGTCTCTTTTTCATATGTGCATGTTAAAAATGTTCCAGCATCAAGAGAGGGTTCATCCGCAGAAACTCCGCTTCCTGTGGCAAAAGGGTAGGGGTCACAGTTAGATTGCATAACCATGCATGTTTTTGAAACATATTATTATTGCACAGGTGTCCGCAATCATGCTCGGTGGGCCTGCTGGCAGCATGTTGTAGCTGCAGGACAGCGGACAATTTATCGTCTGAAAAACATTTTTTTTCAAAAGTTTTCAAAAAATAAAATGTACGTTTCAAAACGAAATGTGTACGAGTAAAATTTGCATTTTTATCTCAAAACAAAGGTTTTTGTCTTTCAATGGGGCGCGCTGGATGAGGTCATTCCAATGGGGACTCATTAACTTGGTTTGAAGGCAGAAGAACAGGACTATACTTCGAAATGACCAAATTTATTAGGAAAATGGTTCAACCAATATCTTATCGTCCCCTAAGTTCCAATGTGTTCTGTGTGCCAGTAGGCACACAGAACACATTGGAACGCAGGGGAGTTTTCTAGAGGTCTTCTATATCTCTTCCTCATCTATTGTTAGTGATATAGCATCATATTCACAGTTGTATTTTTGTTCAGCGGACAATTCTTCTATAAGCTGAAAAGATTTTTCAAGCTTCTCAACTAAATGTTCTTCTTCAAACTTCAGACAAGCATGCGTTTCAATATAATGCCGCATGTTTTCATCGAGTTCGGAAAACTGC
Organism: Pictodentalium vernedei; assembly: GCA_031216915.1. NCBI lineage: Eukaryota > Metazoa > Mollusca > Scaphopoda > Dentaliida > Dentaliidae > Pictodentalium > Pictodentalium vernedei. The sequence goes on along the minus strand of CM062290.1, from coordinate 170,216,538 downwards.
AGTGTGCTTTGAAGTATCACAATCAGTTTGTTATTTTTGTTCCTCAAACATTTTTGGTGAGCAAGTTGAAAGATGAAAGCCGTCCATTCGTCTTCATTGTGTGCATTTGAGAGACAGATTATTGTGAAATTACTGGAATTCACTGCTTCTATAATATTTATATCCTTTGGGACACCAGCACGGAAATCCCTCTCAGGTACGCAAAGTTTGTAAGATTTGTGTTGTAATTTTTCTATCAAGTCGAGACAAAATCTCACATCCGTATATGAAGTTGATAAGAAAATGTCAAACCGATGATTTTCCTGGAGGGTCACTACCGCCCTCTTTTGTACTTCCCGTCTATCCCTGTGTATAAAATAATCCAAGCGACTTTTCAATCGTTTTTCTCCAAATTTAATATAGCGTTTTACTTGTATGAAAGACATCAAAAATTTGTCTTTGATTGCACTAGTTTTAATATCATGAAGAAGTAAAATGAAATAATCTGGGCGGCCATTCTTACATTTCTCTCTTGCTGCTGATAATGCATAATTACATAGATCATCCTTTTCAGTGTTTGATGAAAGAACAAAAATCGTGTTTTTACTCTCTGTCACAATCTTATCTATATTATCTTTATATGATATGCCTGCAATTAGATTTGCTTCAATATCAAGTATACTAGCATCTTCCAGTAATTCCTTAATGAAAGGCAACAATTCAAGTTGGACCCATTCTTGAAGTATTCCCGGATATACCACAAATACACCGTGTTCTGCGCCACACGTGGTTTTCGATTTCGCTATTCTGATTTTAAAATAAACAAATATGAGAAACGATATTTCCCTTCGGAACACAAAAACTGAAACCACCGTAATTATAAACATACTAGATAGCACAACGGATGATACGATAACTTCAGTGTTGTATACTGAATATGGACTAATACAGACAAACGATTTGTCAGGAATCTCAAATATTATACCACTCTGTTTTCCAAGTGTTGTGCACATTACACTGCTCCAGTCTTTTATTTGATGTCTGTGTGTACTAATCCACCGTTTCAGCCACAAAGAATGACAGTCGCAAATAAACGTATTCTGACTGAGCAGTAATCGACTGAACTTAACTTTTTTGAAAGTCTCCGGGATGTATTGAAGATGATTACCTGCTAACAGAAGTTCCGGATTTTCCGAAAGAAACAGTTTATATATAGAGCTATCGATAGACGACAAACCGTTGTTCTGTAGGTTTATTTTTATGGCGCGTTTGAGATAGTCTCTGTACTCCAGTTTTGTAATATTATTATCTTGAAACCATAATTCTAGTTTCCCAGGTGGTGCGTTTAATGGTAGCTCTGTAAGGCTTCGATTTTTACAGTCTATTACTGTTATATTGAGAGAACATTTTCGATGACACCCACAATTAGAAATACACTTCACACTCGTGTGCTCTGAAAACAATTCATTCACAACGAGATCACCAATAGGACGTCCATTTTGCTCTATGGGAATTTCACATTTCCAGTTGTTCAAGTAGTATAACATTGGGTTCGATATTGCATTATCGTTTGTGGGACCTTTGTATGTGACAAGGTATTCCCTTAAGTGTATTATATCACAGTAACACTTAATTGGATTGCTATTAAGAACTATTTTGAAATTCCGAAGGAGTAGAGAAAAAATAACCTTTTTCTGTTTGCTATTAAGGGATATATTGAATGATGTGACTTGACTATAAGACAGATCCAGGTGCGTTACTTTATCCTTCGGCGCAAATATATCGCCGATGTCACCACTCTGTGAGAAGGCCAGTGCACTGATATCAAGCTTATCTATTAGCCTTTCTAAATTATTAAATGTTATATAGGTATGACTCAAATCTATAAATGTAATACTTCTTGTATTGAAAAACTCTACTGATAGTTCGGTCAACGGGTTGTTGTTCAGGTTTACTTTCACTAACTTTGTTTTCAAAAATAAATTTTCAGATATGTGATTTATTCGATTATTTGAAAGATCAATCTCCTTCAAAAAAACTAGATCAGTTAATGCACGTGGATGAATGGATGTTATGTTGTTAAAATGTATGTACAAAATTTCAAGCTGAATTAAACCACTAAACGTGTTAAGGCCAATGGCTGATAGTTGATTACGGCCGAGATTGAGACCACGCAGTTCATTCAAGTTATCGAAGGTGAAATCCAAAATCCGAGATAACTTGTTACCCTGAAGATGCAAACGCTGAAGGCCCCTCACTTTGGAAAAAGCCTGAATATCAATTCTTTCCAATGCGTTGTCTTTCATTGATATTAGCTGTATGTGCCCTAGCAATAAATTGCTATTTAAGCTTTTTATTCTATTGTTATCTAGTACAAGGACATTTCTGAAAACATTGTTCTCTACGTCAATGCCGTATGCATCAGCGTATTGTCGTTGCATTGATGTAGTTCTTGAAATATTCCCTGGTAAATGGAGAGTATTGTTTGTCCATGTAAACTCTGGGAGTTTTGATATATAATTGTTCCTCAGTTCTAGAGATTGCAAGTTAATGAATTTTTGCTTGAAGTTCGTTGGTATTTCTGTCATATTCATATACTCCAATGTCAGCTCAGCTAAATCCGATTGTGTCTCTTCACAACCGAATAATTTTGTTATTGAGTCATTGACTACATGGACATTGCCCAGAACTGATGTAACAATATTATTTGCCCAACACTGGTTTGATGCACTGTTGTTACTTGCTTCGATTGTTATATTCAACGCATTAAATACTTTCAAATCAAATATCTCGCTCAGTATTTTTAAGTCTGTAAATGACAGAGTACAACCATGTAACTCAACTTGTGTTATAATATAACGATACTCTAGAGCTGTTGTTGGCTGTAATTGTAATGTTAAAGTTTTACTGCAGATCATTATAAATATATGAAACGACTTTGTGTTATTTACATTATCCTGTTTTAGGTAATTGTCCAGATTTAATTCGCAGTGTGTACCACTTGACGTAACATTAAGTACAGTAACAATATTCAGAAAGTCCTCGCCGTGCAATGAATACATGGGTGCAAACTTGTACGGTATGATACTCGCGATGCAATTTCTGTCGCGCGTTAAGGGTGCTAAATTTCCGATCAGGTCTGCTGTTGTGAAAATGCACTTTGAACAATACAGAACTGTGATCAAAGAACACAAAACAAGCATTGTGAATTACACAGAATTTAGCTTGAATCTATTAAAATAGATTAGCAAGCAACGAGCCGTAAAATGAGTTAGCATCGGTCAAAATCGGTCAAGATGAATGTTTCACCCGAAGAACAAATCTGCAAGCCGGTATTGTTGACTGAGAAAGAAAACTCTTCACTACAAGCATTATATATTGTGAGGTATATCTGTTTCTTGGCTCTGCATCCTCAAATAACTTCACTATCCATAACATCTAAGGCTCTGCTTACATGTTGAGTTAATATCTAATAACAATTTCGCCCCCTTTCGTAACAAACGGAGCAGCACGTTTAAAATGGCCTACGATCATTTAAGACGGAGACAACAAATTCGTGAATGTTGTAGAATTTTAGTTAGCAAGGAACTTGCACACATCCAATAGCACGAATGGCAAATAACAGCCGCACTTATGAAATGAATGGCAACTTACGGAATGAATATTTAAGAATGACGCACTTTGCGATTTGTTTTAAATGTAATGCAAGACGACCATGTTCCAGAGAATGACAAACAGGCTATACTGTGCTAGTCTAGCATTTCCTCCATTAGTCCAAGATACGTCAATGAACTTTAACTGTGTAGGTTGTAAAATAAAAAAAAAAATCATCCTGTTTTCCGGCGGGGGCTGATGAAAATCTACTCTCTTTCCGCCATAGACGATAGCAGCATTTCTGTGTATCTGTAATTAAAAATGAATCAAACGCTCTAAGATTTGACACTATTGACTCGGCAGTGTAACGATAGTAACGGGTGGAGGGGGGGGGGGGGGTGGTGGTATCGTGCCGCCACTCCCATTTTTTCATTCATAATTTCTGCCCAGCCTCCCTCACATTGACGAATGCGAATTGAGCTTGAAACCTTTTTAACCCTTTACCCAACGTAACGGCCAAAACCGGTCGGCGCTATTCGCAAAAATCGTCAATTAATTTTCATTATGTTTTCATTTTTTGTCTCAAAAACATGACCCCTCTTTGGATCGAGCTCGTTCCAAAGAGGGGTCATAACCTATGTTTTTGAGGCAAAAAATGAAAAAAATTAGTTATCCAAGAATTTTGTTTGCAACTGTCGTCTGCTTTTCATGTTAGGTAAAGGGTTAATCAACGTTAATACTACTTTACAGGGAGTTTCCTAGTACATTCACAATGTTTAACACGGCATTACAAGAACGTAACGCTCAACCTAAAAAGTCACGTGATGTGTCGGGCCGTTAATGAGTTAAATAAACATCTCATTAACAGCCCGACACGTCAAGTGACTTTTGTTCCTCGCTGTCGTTCACTCGAAAATGGAAACAGTTTCCAGAAATGGTTTCAGCTAGTAAACAATGTGATTTTTATTTAAATTATTAAATACGTAAAATTTCCAGCAAAATTATTCCCATAAGAACAAGCAGCTCTATATAGTAAGAAAGCCTGCAGACATTTTAAGCCTTTATTCCTGAATTAAAAGCGGTAAATATCGGGTCTGTTTTAGGTTTTCTAACTTCGTTGCAATTGAAAGAGTTCCGGTGCCGATCATGTGATAATCGTATGACACCAGTTTGTTTGAGAACAGACGATAATATCATCTGCCAAAATTGAAAACGTTAAAAATGTCTCAATCAAGCGAATTGAATGAAGACCAATTGGCTGTTTGTTGCTGCTGTATTAGGTAGAGTCTCTACTTTCTCAGAATCGCAGTGGTAATAATAGTAATAACATGTCTTTGTCGGGCCTTGTGGTTTGTTAACGGCCCAACAGGTGTGAATAACAGCCCTTTAGCTTATTAACGGCCCTACACTTCGTCTCAGGCCTTTTATAAGCTGTCGGGCTGTTATTCACACCTGTTGGGCCATTAATAAACCACAATGCCCTCCAAAGTCATGTTATTGTGTTGTGTATAATCTTAATTGTTTTTAAGCAAGACGCGAATAGCAGACGACACTTGCCAAACAAATTCCGTAATAAATTAACAGAAAACATAGCTTATGATCCTTCAATGTGACGAGCTCAACAGGCTCTGTTTTGGGGTCAAAAATTGAAAACAAATAATTGCATTCCCAAGACGAGCGTTGTGTTGAAGTAACACAAATTATTTCCAATATCAACATATTTCGATATCTCTAATGCTCACCGTGCTGTTAAACTGAAAGAACGAGAGCTTCAACTTAGTTAAGTTGTCAGCATGAAGCAAAAACTCGCCATATTTCATATTGCATCGGAAATATAATTAGTGATTCAGTTTAGGTTTGAATTTTCACATTTGTCTCCCTGCAGTCACAATTTGTGTTTGTTTCACAGCAAGGTTCAAATAATTTATCCCATTGTTTTGAGACTGAAAGCTGAGAATCAGACTGGTTTGTCGTATGAAATGGCGGTGTGGTCAATCAGAAGAGATATATGTCCAAAGAGTTGTTGAGGGCAGAATCTTAGAAGGATGTTGTTTTTGTTTGCACCATATTCTTCTATAAGAATCCTTTTTCGGCGACAAAGAACATTAATATCCACAGAGGCAAGACAGCGAGGGACTATTAGTATACGAAGAGGGAGTCCGGGATGGAAAACATGGTCCACAGGAAAGTTAGAACGAAAACAAAAAGAGACCGGCGAAGGCTCTGTCCTGTACTCGGGAGACCAATCGCGGAGAAATTTGGTCGGAGTACGTAGGCATGTTAACAAAAAATTATTCCTTTTGGTAGAATGATTTGTACAAAGAATCAACAAACTTCGGGCTGTCAAAGTTTTGTTGCAATCTAATATCGTCGGCTGATTGCTAGAATGTTCTTTGTCCCATACGGGACATAGAACATTCTAGCACTCAAGCGACGATATACTAGAGTTGATGAATACAAACGATATCACATTATGTTGATACTTATATCATAACCGTTGAACACCTGTCTAGCTAAGTTTATACAAATTACATCTCGGTAGTATAATTCAGCTGCTTGCCATACACAAGATGTTGATGTCAGGGGGCTGGGTTGGGCATGGAGGGGGAAAGTGAAGCTGAAGACCTACCGTGGGCCACATACCACCTCTCGCACACGCACATTGGGACAAGGGTCAAAACCTGGTGGGTGACGAGCTAAAATAAGCAAAACCCATTCCATTTATTAGTAAATTACAGAGCAATGTTGTTAGTTAGCAATTTACCACATTAACCCTTTGAATACAAGAGACTGCTTTTCCGATCCAGGAACAGAATACGTCGTCATACTTTTATTAAGTTATTTATTTATTTATATATATATTATTTATTTATTGGAGTTTAACGGCACTTTCGACAGCCAGGGTCACCTTGTGTCTGACAGTTTTACGGGGGGGGGGGGGGAGCTGGAGTACCTGTAGAGAACCACCGAGCAACCGCGAGCAACTCTCAGACTCCCCAACGTACAGACTCAACATAAGAAGAAGAAGGGTTAGCATTGGTTGAGGAAGAGTGCACCATCGACGTGCAGTACGCCTTGGTACACAACGCCACCGTGCCCCCATGTGGGCAATTGGGATTAAATGCCTTCCCCAAGGACACAACACGGTTGCCGCAGATGGGATTCGAACCGAGGACCTCTCGGCCTGCAGCCTGTATCTCTACCTACTGAGCCACTGCGCTCCCACTTTCATTAAGTAAGATGGCTTAATGTTGGGTAGAACGATCAATACTTTAAACGCGCAGCCTTGGGGCTGCACGTTAAAAATATTCATTGGTATACCCCAAATAATAAATATGGACTCTTCCACTTGCTTCCATTGAACTTACATGCCAGATACAACCACTTTCAAAGGGTTAAGTATATGACAAGAGGCGACACCCGATCAAAATTCGCTCTCCACCTTTGTATTCACAGTACTGTTTTTAGTACCCAACTGAGATTGAAAAAGAGAGCAGCTGTAAACGTTCAAAGCAATTATGTTGCATGTGTAGAGAACAAACAGCCTTGAACTTCGACCATGTCGGTGTTTACGGAACAAGAGATTAATAAAAAAAAAATACACAATAATCCATGCAAGACTGAATTAGCGTACACCCCAGGGTATTTAAGAAACGTAATGTTAAAAATTTCGAGCATCATAAAGTTCAATTAATGTTACTTCGTGACAACCAGGTCATATAATTATGTTTTCAAGTTCAACAAAGCTTTCAAGTTATTAACACCAGGCACACAATGTGGACACAATAAAGACCCTTGATTTTAAGTTGTGAACGAATTGCATGTTATCGACCGTATACATCGTCATGGCACATGGCAGTCTCCAAGAAGGACGTGGGTCCAAGCAGTATGTTCGGATATTTAGAATATACCCAAAGTAGCTTGGTGTACCAAATGTTCACCACGAGTGGTGAAGTGGTGTTAACCGCGAGCCTTCAGCGCGCGGTTAACACCACTTCGCCACGAGTGATGAACATTTGGTACACCAAGCTACTTTGGGTATATTTTATTTATACCATGATAGTCAGATTAGCAAGAGTCGCTGTTATTTTTTCTCGATTTTACTGAGCAGCAGACGTACATACCTGCGAATCTGTTTTGTTTACATGAGCATGTTAATGTTAGGTGTTTTATGGGAAGACTCATTTAAAAACGTAATAAATAATTGCCACTTTCATTTCACTCTTCGCGAGGAAAGACTCATTTAAAAACGTAATAAATAATTGCCACTTTCATTTCACTCTTCGCGAGGCGACGTGCGATAAATTTAGACATGTTCGCATTCAGGTCGACGTCACCAAAGGTTAACTTGGATGTTGTTCCACTGTGGGTGTAAATTTTAACTATTGAAATCCCATTGTTGGCGTGTTCACCACGGTTGGTGTATAGAGCAAAAAAAGGTGACTTCAGCACATTTTCCCCACATCTGGTAGGAAAAACGAACAAGACTATAATGTACTGATGGAAGTAAGAATGTATAGCTTATGAATCCTTGTTGGAATAAGGTCTTCCCAGTGAGGTTCTTACAGAGTAGGCGGAACCGTGTGTGGGGGGGGGGGGGGAGAGGGCAGCATGTTGCGTGGTTACACCATGAGTCAAGATGGGCGCATGCAAACGTGCTAACATACATGTGCAGGCTTCCATGTAATATATTATTTGCAAATCCAAACAACATTTGACCAATGAATCTCACCTTCCGTCGGTTCGGTCCGTTTATTCTACTTTGACCATCTTCCATCCCGAAGACTAGCCTTAGGATTGGAAGACGATTGAAGCAGAAGAATTGGAAAGAACAGTGACCACACAGTGGTATGCTCATCTAAATGAGACAATATAGCGTGTCACGGTACATTTATCAATATTCGATTGTAAATTTTCCTCCCATTGGGCTGCACCGAGGTAGCCTTGAAAAGTTGTGCCCCTCCACTTTTATCGAGCTTCCGCCACCTCTGGTTGTTGCTCGGTGGTTATCTCCGGGTACTCCGACTTCCTCCACCCGTAAAACTGCCATGGTATTGATTAGCCATTGTGTATCAGTATGTGACCTTAAACATCAATAATTAAATTAAATTAAATTAACACGCACTGCACCAAAACTCTATATTGGTGATGCCGGGTCACCTTCAGCCCAAATCGGGTACTTCAGAGCTCTATTTGTATGGCCGACTGTGTAAGTTCGTGTATCAAAACAACACCTATAAGAAAGTCTTGTAAGAAAATACACGACCATTATCAAGAATAACTCGGCGCGAGAAATTATTGGCGGTGTCACTTCTCCTAAACACCTTCATTAGGGACTGCCCTGGTGTTAGGTACGGGGATTAATGTACAATACACTGTTAAATCAATGTATATTTTAAGAGGGCCTTGCGATTCACACATTTGCGATTCGAATCGCATCTCGAGTCAGGTCTATTATTCGAAATCGAATCGAACCCCCTTCGAATCAGGTGCGTCATGAAGATGGCCAGTTGGGGGACGGGTGTTTGGGAAAGGGTGCGTTCTAGTCCAGATTTTGTTGTGAGTATAAAGGCTGATAAGGGGCGCGGTGGCGTCGCGGTAACCGGTTCTCGTCGGATCACCGAAGTTAAGCAACGTCGAGCGCGGTTAGTAGTTGGATGGGTGACCATTTCAGCGACTGATTCGTGCTCCCGCGTTGTATCCTTGGGCAAGGCACTTAACCCCCATTGCCTACATGAGGGGGGGGGGCACGATGACGCTGTGTACTAAGGCGTACTGCACGTCGATGGTGCGCATGTCTTCAACCAATTTAACCCAGCCTGTGCCACGGTGTAGAGTTCAGAGTTACGATGTTGGAGAGCTGACAGATGCTCGTCGTTGCTCGGTGGTTCTCTCCGGGTACCCCGGCTTCCTCCACCCGTAAAACTGTCACCGACATGATATGACCCTGGCTGTTAATGTGTCGTTAAACCTAATAAAAAAGAAGAAAAAACAAAGGCTAATAAAATATTCCAACTACATCATCAACAAGGCATGCCTTGATGATGCAGCTGGAATATTACCCAAAAAGGTTACAGTTCGAAAACAGAAACGAGTGCGAGAATAGCCTGTATTATTAGGTACTGCACAGGACTAGCCGCTTGTAACAGTTCATCGTCGTGGTTGCTTAGAAACTTTAAATTTGCTTCCAATAGTGGTAGTGACTGGTGAGACTGGAATTAGCAAGGGTGGTGGCATGAGTGCAAACGCTATTTATGTTAATGCAACGGAAATTAAACTCAGTCCCTATTTTTCACATTACTTATGTACTATTTTCATCTGAACTATGAGACGACGAATATGACTGATACCAAGCAATATTTTAGTGAAAGATTCGAAGGGAGACTAATCGGGAAGCCAATTTCGAATCAAACCAAATACCAACTTGATATTCGAATGGAATCGAATCTCGAAGCTTCGCAGGACCCTAATTTTTAGCTGATCAATATTCTTGGTGTCTCAAAAGTAAAAAGTGATAGAATGTCCCATGTGCTTTCTTATGTCTTTTCTCAGAAACTATAAAAATTCCGGTGAAATCACCACAACCACTGCGTAGATTTTTTTTTATTTCTGGTTTGATGTCACTTTCATCATCCATGGCTGTATCATGTCCCTAATAGAACAATAAAGTTAAGTTGAACCAAGTTAAGTTTAGTAAATTTTTCGTAATTGAGTTACAGCAGATGAAATGGTTTTTTGCGCGCCCATGGCGCACAGGGACGCTGTGGGGCAAGCCCCTTTCGACCCTCTTTGATTGTATAAGTTTTTGTGCCATGTCTGGGCGTGGTAAAGGAGGAAAGGAGAATGAAACAGCTTAACCAAGTTTATGCTTCTTGCGGGTCTTCTTTTTATTGTGTTACCTACCTTAGATGATTTATTATAAGATCTGGTTATGTAACCAACCAGGCGACGATTAAGTAACCGGGTCTCATTTCAAGTAACCAGACTTGTTATACTGCACTAAGAAAACACTGCTTTACTTCCCGAGATTTTCATGGGGAAATTCAGCAGTAATTCAGTCCTCCATTATCGTATGTACCAGCACTGTATATAACAAAGTGCATCATTAGACAACATCACTCCCTTAATATCACTTAGATTTCATGCCTTATTAATGTCAGATTGCAACCGCAATCTGACAATAATAAGGCAATTACTTTTATTTATTTATTGGTGTTTAAGGTCACATACTTAAGCACAATGGCTAATCGTGACCGTGACAGGTTAACGGGAGGAGGAAGCCGGAGTACCCGGAGAGAACCACCGAGCAGAGACGAGAAACTGTCAGCTCCTCAACAATCTAACTCTGTTAAAGCTTCGCCCAAGCAGGGTTACAGCAGTACGCCTTAGTACACGGCGTCATCGTGCCCCCATGTAGGCAGCCGGGATAAAGTGCCTTGCCTAAGGACACAAGGCGGGGATCGAACTCGGGACCTGTAGCATAGAAGTCGAACAGTCTACCACTGGGCCACTGTGCTCTCAATAAGGCAATAATCGGGCCTTATGAAGATTATATTCTTTTGCCCCTTTGGTTCAAAACGTAACTATCAGGAGCATTTTCCCGTAAATTACTTACGTGAAAAAAGATCTTCATGTTCCAAAGCCTGATCCAAATCTCCTTTACACGCGCTTTTGCAAGGATTTAGCAGGGTTTTTGTTTCTTAATATTGTCATATTTTGGAAACATAACGACAATAATATGTGCTATTAAGGTAATAATTGCCCCCCCTCCCCCCCCCCCCCCTGGAGTCAATACTATGACGCGTTTACACAACTGTATTTTCTAGAATTGTATTTTATACTTATTAAAAGAAATAACTATAATAAATCATTAACATTTTAAAAGATATGTCAATTTGCCAACTGGCAAATTGCCACATCATTGAAAATGCTAATGGTTCATTTCAATACATTTGAAGACATAACTAGAAATACAATTCTAGAAAGTACAGTTGTAAAAGTATTATAGGAAAAGCCTCGGGTGTCCAGTCAATTATAAACTATGTACTGTAGGCCTATCCGATACTTGACAACAAGTTCGGTCAGGTAAGAGTGGACCAATAAATCGATGGTTAGTTAATTCACACTAGCTTAACAAATTGACCAGTCACTTCAGTCCTTTGATCAGCCTATTGAATTGACCAGTTAATTAGAGGAGAAACCCGTTATTTTAACATAATAGATAGGTGTAATTTTATTTCCCCCCGCCATCTGAATTGAATTAAATCACATTTCATAATATTATGTTTGTTAAGGTACAACATAAGTAAGGGAAATTTGTTTACTTTGAAATTTCCACCCCTGATATTCCACAAATTCAAAATAAATATTCACAAATTATACATCAAAATGAAGGTTGAGATATACAAAGCACGAAAAATATATGAAATAAACTCACAGAGCTGACAGCAGGCAACAATAGTTCCTGGAAGTCTGCTACCGTATTCGTACCATAACTGATAACAAGAGGGATGTTACATCCCAACGCTCACCTACATTCGCGCTTGATAATGTCGATCCATTGTCACATGCCTAATATTTAGTTAATATAAATCTTTAACAAGGCATCAAATGATTAATGTGGTTTATGTGATGGCTTTGGAAAGTCTATATTTCTGCATTTATTATATATCAATTCCACATAGAATCATTGGATATAAAAGCATTTTTTTTCTTTTAGAAATGTTTATGATTAAGAATTTGAATCGTGAGGCCAGATATTAAATCATAAATAAGAATTAGGAAAGGCTTTCATAAATTTATTTTAGAAGAAGAAATTGCAGTTAAATTTCTGTATACAGTCGGGTTAATACGTACAGTTGTTATTGAAATATAAAAATCAACAGTAAAGAGAAGTTAAAGCAGCACAATCTGCACAAAAGCTGACTTTAACGCAAATTCTTACAACACCTGAACGCAAATTCTTACAAGTTTTGTCTGAAAATTGTAGGTGAAATTTGAAAGAAAGTCGTAGTATCAGGGTTAAATAATGTGCTGATAGTCGCCTACAACGTACATATGCAATATGAAAGGCCTGAGGCCAGTGATCTTTGAAAAAATAACCTTAACATTAAATCTTACAATATTGGACACGCCGGACGCCGACGCTGACGCCCGAGGTCATCATATAAGCTCACCACTTGTAACAGAAGTAGGCGAGCTAATGAAAATACATCAGATCAAAAAATAAAATTGGAGGTGCAAAATGGCATTATGTAATGAAGAATCACTGAAATTGTAAATGAAGTACATTCATTGGTTAAAGAGGAGTTGCGGAAAAACATTCGTTCAAAAAAGTGACTATAAGTCCCAACAAAAATACATCACATCAACAACTAAAAAATAAGCCTTAGTGTTACTAGTAACAAGTATGAGAAAGTATTAAATAAAAAAAAAAGTTAAAAATTTTTTTTTTTAAAGAAAGTGAATATAAGTCCCAAAAATCCCCCTCAAATTCCTCAAATATGCATGTAATGAGGGCGCAACGTTACCGCAATGTAGTTCAGTAACCCATGTGTGCAATATCAATTGCCTGGAAAGACACATAGAAACAGAACTCACCGTAACAAAAAAGAAAAGAAATCAGTTAAATTTCTGCATACAGTAGGGTTAATACCTAAAGTAGCTATTGAAATGAGACAATAAACAGTAATGAGAGGTGAAGGCACCACAATTTGCACAAAAGCTGACTTTAACGCAAATTCTTACAACACCTGGACGCTAATTCTTACAAGTTTTGGCAGAAAATCAGCCTCAAATTCCTCAAATATGCATGTAATGAGGGTTAAATATTACTGCAATGGAGTTTAGTAACCCAAGTGTAGAATATTAATCGCCTGGAAAGACACATAGAAACACAACTCACCTAAACACAAAGTTTACAAAGTTTTACAACTTAAAATTTACTAACTCCGAGAAAAACATGAAAATTTTGACTGAAAAAAAGAAAATTTCCGTTAAATTTCTGCATACAGTAGGGTTAATACCTACAGTTGTTACTGAAATATGAAAATCAACAGTAATGGTAAGTTAAAGTAGCACAATCTGCACAAAAGCTGACTTTAACGCAAATTCTTACAACACCTAAACGCAAATTCTTACAACAAGTTTTGGCAGAACATTTTAGGTGAAATTTGGAAAGAAAGTCATAGTATCAGGGTTAAATACTGTCCTGATAGTCCCCTACAACCTACATATGCAATATCAAAGGCCTGAGCCCACTGATCTTTGAGAAATTAACCTTAACATTAAATCTTACAATATTGGACACGCCGGACGCCGACGCTGACGCCCGAGGTCATCATATAAGCTCACCACTTCTAATAGAAGTAGGTGAGCTAATAAAATAATATTTCAGGCAAACAACTCATAGCCAGATGTGCTTCAGATATCCGACAGCAAAACTAGAGCATCAAAATTCTTCAAAATGCAGCGGCAGAGCTGCCTGGGAATAGATTCCAAAACTGTAGGCTTTGTTCATACTGGAAATTTATTTCGATGTCCGGTCAAGGTCATCGAACGGAAAGAAGCATCGATTTACAATGTCGTCTAAAATCAAATAATGAGAAAGATCGCCTTAATACAGCATACTATTGTTATATAGAGTCTGCACAGATGCCATATTCTATGCAAGGTATCATGACACCTGTGGAAATTTCGTAGAATTACGATTTTGTTTTTCGATGGAAATTCGTGATATAGAGTGATTTGTGCATTTTCGTCGAATATGGAATCCTTCTTCAATAAAAAATGCAGACAATGTTATCATTTTCCCAAATGCAGTCCTATCGCCGCATCCTAAGGTGTTTTGAATGCCTAGCTTTGTTGTGGGTATCTGAAGTACATTTTGCCACAAAGTGTTCTCCGGAAATATATTTTATTATCAGTTCTGGTAATAATGCAGTAGCAGAGTTCCAGAAACCAATGGTGCCTGCTGTCAACACTATGAGTTGTTTACACATATTTTTCGCGTACTATGTCTCCCAACCTTCATTTTGATGTATAATTTATGTATATTTAATTTGAATTTATGGTATATCAGCAGTGAAAATTACAAAAGTGAACAAATTACCCTTACATTTCATCAGCTCAGGTAATAGTTAATGTGTGATAGCAGAATATTGGGGGTCTTGCAAAGACTTCCATACTCCCATAATGGCGTTATCAGAAACGCCATTAATAACGTAATACCAGGCTAGACGTAATCAGTGACGCCATACAAAAAGTGACACAATACATGTCTATGATGTCATATTGATACTGACATCATTTCTTAGTGAGTCAAGAGGGAAATTCCATCACAGCGCAATTTTCGGTGGGATGGCGTAGTTGATAATGGAATCGAGTGGGACAGAGAGTGAGTGTGTTCAAGAATTGTGTTCGATTCAATTCAACGGGCGTAGTGTACAGGGTCGAATATTTTACAAATCATTAGTTTCCCACCTCTGCGTTATTTTGGTCAGAACAGGACCACCCTGGGATTTCCATACGGCGTGACGTTACCCCCGCTATTATTAATATTTGGTGTGAGGTCACTTGTTAGGACGTTGTCTTACTTCTGGTATGACATTACTCACGTCGTCAAGGTAACGCCCTTACGAAGTCGTTGATGTCATCGCTGATGACATCACGTGCGACTGGGGAGCCAAAGATTGTACCAAAGAGTCTGAACATACTACTTTGGGTAACTGATGCAATGCTGCTTGGAAAAATAAAATAATATTGTTGCCAGATTATAAAAGGGTGTAAATTTCACCTATTGCCCTGCTTCGTGGGCGCCCATTGGGCAAAATACGGTACTAACGGTAGGTTAATTTGTGTTCTATGGTATACGCCAAAAACGTAGTTGCCTGTCTCCATCAAACCACATAAATTGATCACTGGCATCTAAGGATGCTTTTTTCAGTTTTCATTGACAATATAGTGAAGACGGTAAGGTTATCAGTTTTTACTTTGCTGCTTGAAGAGTATTCAATATACGCATATTCCAGTTGTATTTTTTAACGTAAAAATCCAGACCTGTGACACACTGAGTTAGTGAGCAATGAAGCCACTTCCAATGACATGGCACATATCAGCAACATGCACCCCTGCACACTGGTGTAAAAATACAGATATTCAGGCTGCAAATTAATTTTTCGACAATGGAACTAGGAATTTAGCCAATTTCGTCTTGTTTGACAGAGCTCACAGAGCTACACACCTGTTCTATGTAATCTCCACCTACAGCTATACTAAACCGTGCGGAAAATAATGAAAGTGTCAATGACACTGTAGCTTAACGTGTGCATTGTGTTTGATGAAAAGGATAATGTTCAATGTTTATGAAAAGGACTATGAAATAAGACAAGAATTGTGATAATTGGGAATATGTTCATTTCTATTCCATGTATGCTATGTTTTTAATAAAAATAATATGAAGTGTACACTGTACTAAAGAGCTGAGGGGTGGGTTAATATGACCTCACAGTTAATGTATGTGGCCCCCACAGTTAACGTATATTAACGAATGTTACCAAGTTACAGTGCAATTATTCCAAAACGAGTCATCCTATCAAGTTACATTGAAATCCCTTCATAAATATGGCCTGTAGACTGTGCTAAAGGTTTTCGGGCTTCGGGCCCCTGTAGCCGTCAGTTTCCTAATTGCGTCCAAAGGGGACGTTCTCATCTAGACATTATATGAAGTCAACTTACCAAGTTACAATGAAATCCCTTCATAAATATGACATGTAGACTGTGCTAAAGGTTTTTGGGCTTTGGGCTCGGGCAGCCATCATGGTTGAATGATCGCAATCAAAAGGAGACATTCTCATCTGGGCATCATCTGAAGTGATCCTACGAAGTTACAATGAAATTCCTTCATAAATATGACCTGCACACTGTGACCAAGGTTTTCGGGCTTCGGGCCCCTGAAGCCGTCACAGTTGACCAATCACGACCAAAAGGGGATGTCATCATCTAGGGTTTATATGGAGCCAAACTAACAGGTTACAATGAAATCCTTCCATAGATACGACCTATAGACTAAGCTAAAGGTTTTTGGGCTCGGGCAGCCATCAAGGCTGAATGATCGCGACCAATATGGGGCGTTCTCATCTCGACATTATTTGGAGTCACTCTACCAAGCTACAATGCAATCCCTTCATAATTATGACCAGTAGACTGTTTTTAAAGGTTTTCGCGCTTCGGGCCCCTGTAGCTGTCACATTTGCCCAATCGTGTCCAAAAGGGGACGTTCTCGTCTAGACATTATATGAAGTCAAACCTACCAAGTTACAATGAAATCCCTTCATAAATATGACCCGTAGACTGTGCTAAAGGTATTCGGTCTTCGGGCTCGGGCAGCCATATTGGTTGAATGATCGCAACCAAAAGGGGGCATTCTCATCTGGGCATCAACTGGAGTGATCCTCCGAAGTTACAATGAAATCCCTTCATAAATATGACCTGTAGAATGTGCTCAAGATTTTCGGGCTTCGGGCACCTGAAGCCATCACAGTTGACCAATCACGACCAAAAGGAAATGTCATCATATAGGCATTATATGGAGTCAACCTAACAAGTTACAATGAAATCCTTCCATAAATACGACCTTTTGCCTATGCTAAAGTTTTTTGGGCTCGGGCACCCATCAAGGCTGAATGATCGCGATCAAAATGGGACGTTCTCATCTAGACATTATTTGGAGCCATCCTACCAAGTTACAATGAAATCCCTTCATAAATATGACCTGTAGTCTGTGCTAAAGGTTTTCGGGCTTCGGGCCCCTGTAGCCGTCACAGTTGCCCAATCACGTCCAAAAGGGGACTTTCTCTCCTAGACATTATATGAAGTCAACCCACCAAGTTACAATGAAATTCCTCAATAAATGTGACCTGTAGACTGTGCTAAAAGTTTTCGGGTTTTGGGCTCGGGCAGTCGTCACGGTTGGCAGATCATGCCCAAATGGGGAAATTCTCATCTAGACATCATAAGGAGTCATCCTACCAAGTTACAGTGAACTCCCTCCATATTAAACATGACCTGCAGACTGTGCTAAAAGTTTTGGGGTTTCGGGCTTGGGCCATCACGGTTGACAGTTCATGCCCAAAAGGGGACGTTCTCATCTAGACATTATACAGACACATCCTACCAAGTTACAATGAAATCCCTTCATAAATACGACCTGTAGACTGTGCTAATGATTTGCGGGTTTTGGGCTCGGGCAGCCATACCGGTTGACCGATCGCGACCAAAAGGGGACGTTCTCATCTAGACATGACCCCAAACCTGCATAAGGAATTTTGTGACGATCAGACAAGAACTGCGGGGTATAGCCCGTGCTAAAGGAAAATGTGAACAGACTCACAGACTTACAGACTCACAGACTAACAGATTTCCGCTCGCGTGATGGCAATAGCTTATCTCGACTTTGTCAAGTTTAACAAAAAATCTGTTCCGCACATTTCTGCGGAACGGAAATCGTTGACGGACTATTTTTAAATAGAAGCGAAATTTCACTGCAAATTTTCACAAATCGTACAACGCAATTACAATTTGAATCCCTAGGGATAGCAAAAAATCGTCCCCTGTGTAAATGGTAACACGGGTTCCCCTCGCAAATTTGGTTGGCAATAAAATGTGTTCTTTTTGTTGAAAGCTGTCAAATGAATTGCTGAGTGTCCTAATATTTTTTTTAATAGACATGAAGGCGTATAATGAACACAGAACGATACGCATGCGTGGATGGTTTAATAGATGTGGAACTTGTGTCATCGCGGAAGGATAAAACTCGAGGGCTGTGGCCTCTCGTTCTATCCTTCCGCGCTGGCATTCGTGGCATATCGATGAACCCATTCACACGCGTGTCGATCTGCGTATGTATTGGTTAATCTAGTTACATTACGGAAAAAATCTGCAGCTTGACATTTGATATTTGGATATACTTAGCAGAGTGTTAAGTAAATAAATGATCGTATTTAGTGTTCAACCGATGATCGGAACCGGCCACCACAATCGGCCGATTATGGGCAATCGGATGACAACGGCTACGGCTCCTGGAACATCGGTTCAACCGATTGTTGCCAAGCCATTTGTGATTTTTCTGAATCGCATTTTATTAGCTTCTGCAATTGTTCAATTGTTAATGTAAAATGATGTCGATGATACCATTCAATAAAGTTGAGATACAACCACAAAGTGTATTTTTAATCTCTCTGGACGCCCCTTTTCGGGATATACGTGTTAAACGAATGTGAAGCTTACAACTGAGCACACTTGCAGCAATCGCCAGTCCATACCGGAAAAGTGAAGGATGCACTCCATTGACTCAGGTTGCAGTAAAATTACCAGTCGCGCGCACTTGGGCGGTAAACGTGGCTCTGAGAGCCACGTTTACCGCCCAAGTGTGCGCGACTGGTAATTTTATTGGGACCCCAATCAACGAAGTTTAACACTTTGAAAAATGTCCAGTTTAATGTAGTTCTTTCGAGCCTCGACTTGTCTTGCAGTGCACGGTATTACAATCGGAATCGGCATCAGAATCGGCCGATTGTGGGCTCAAATAACCGGTAATCGGTCAGCGACCATTTTTGGTAGTCGGTTGGACACTAATCGTATTACACTCTTATATTCTTCCACATGTACTCGAGCCTTGATGCAATTAAGAAGTTGTTAAATGTACTTCTGTGTTAGATATTGACAACTGTTTGAATGACATTCCAGACGAATAGATTGAAAACACGTTTTGTCACTCTTATAGGGTAACCGCTAATTTTGAAATTCACAGAATTTCAAATATAAATTTGGTCTACTGCGCGAAAACCCCCAAACTAAATGATTATTACAATGTTTCAAGCAGAAACAGTCTCGTAATGGTGATTTCATCTCGTCCAGGCCGTGGCAGATATGACACGGCGCTAGAATTTTTTCTAGGATAACAATGTGACAGCAGTATGTGGCACAACATCATTCCGCTTGCTCAAGGATGGTAGCTCAAGAAATTCACTGATGTCCTCGTGTTTCCCAAATAACAGTGAACTAACAAATTACATTTTCCACTTATGAGGTGCTTCGAAATTCTAACCATGAAAACCATATTTGAAATTTCTCCCTAGATACAACAAGCCTGTTTGAAAGTATAATTTTGTTGAACGTGAAAGATGTAAGTAAACATACCTTTTTTCAAGTTACAATAATTTAATTTTCCATAAGACTTCATACTTCGATGAATATTTTCCTATCGTATGAAAGTTTTAAAAATTATGGATGTATCCTACAGTAAAATTAGAATGTAATTGCTTCCGGTGTACTGTTAAAATTAGTGAAAGAGTAATTGAACACCAAGATGATTTCGTCTTCGGAATTATATACATACCCCCCCCCCCCCCCCCCCCGAGGGAAGTACTTATGCCAATCAAAAGAGTATTTATGAAATAGAAAGATAACTGGTTGATAATGCCGCCAATAAAGAAACAGTATTTTATTTGGAGATTCTAAAGCAAGAACTCAGGAATTCAGAGACTTTATATCTTTAGATAAAAACTTGGTGGAGCTAAACGATGTCCAATTCATGCCCGTTCCAATACAGACACTGCTGTAGATAGGAACGGACTTCTGGAGACCCTTATCTCAACAACTATGAAAGAAAACTGCTAAAATTCTGCAAATGTTATAACTTGGTAATATTGAACTGGAGGGCAGGAACAAATAGGGGATAGGGCGACTAACACGCCGAAACAAAAGTCGTTATGGATCTTCGATGTATATGCTATTCAAAAAAGGAGGGGATATCCAAACTGATATTGATATTTTCGGAAAATGGAATCGGATACGCGTGATTGGACACACCAGTATGTTATCAAGTTTAGTGTGGATCACGAATGTCACCGGCCCACGAAACCTTCGTGCAGGTTTTTCGCACGAGCGCCACGTTAACGTCTGTGGGGTACGTTTTGGAATTTTCATTTGAAGGGAAGGGCTTTTTCGGAGGTCTCATCGTCCTTTGCTTGGTATAAACTCGTTCATCAATACTTTCTGGTCGAAACGTAACTTTTGAGGTATGCGAAGACTGACACGTGACGAACGTTCACGTGACGTTAGCATGTTGGAAGCTGGCAACAGACAGAGAGCAATGCTCAAATTCCCAACGTTACTCGATCGGTGATTAACAGGTTGTGGTCACGCTCCCGTCAGACAGGCAATGTTGATGACGCCGGTGAGGTAGTCCAAGGACGACACTGAGGATCGTTTCGTCCGAATCACAGCATTACGTAACCGCCATCAAAGTGCCTCAGAAATTTCACAGCAGCTGCTTCGAGCAACAGATGTGCGAGTCAGTGGTGAGACTATCCGAAATCGCCTACACAGCTAGAATTTGTACGCTCGATGACCTCGAATAATTCCACGTTTGACTGAACTTCACATCGCAGCCGCGCGTAATTGGTATGAAGGACGACATCGCTGGGACAATCGTCGGTGAAGCAACGTCATGTTTTCCGATGAATCGAGGTTCACTTCGACTTCCACGACAGGCGAAGCAGAGTGTGGCGGCAGCGGACCGAACGATACCATGACGTAATCTTTCGGCAGCACGATCGTTTTGGTGGTGGATCGGTAATGGTGTGGGGAGGCAATAACCATGACAAGCAGAACAGCATTACATGCCATCCAAGGGTGTGTCACAGGGCACCGTGACTACATGTTAGCAACCCACGCGGTGCCATTTGCGAAACAGGGCTCGTGTCGATACCGAGTTCCTCCAGGAGCAGAACACCTCTACACTGCCTTGGCGGGCACTAAGTTCAGACCTTTCACCAATCGAGCACGTCTGGGATATGCTTGGCAGGCGCCTACGACAACGCCAACAGCCCCTACCAATGTCCAGGAACTCGCCGCTGCACTGCAGGAAGAATGGAATAACATCAGTCAAGCTGATATTGGACGTTTGGTGAGGAGTATGCCATATCGGATCCGCGCTAGTCTCGCGAACCGAGGAAGATTTACAAGGTATTGAGGTCTTGGACAGAATGTGGTAAATTCTCTGACTGACCGTCCATGTCTTCTACAACACAGTGCGTGGAATGTGTGCTTGTCAGACACCCAACTGTCGCTGAAATCATTCACCAGATGTCACAATGCAATGCCTCAACTGTCTTTTTCATTAAAATATAAATATATGTCTTCATATATCTCACTTTTATCAAATATCTCCTACTTTTTTATATGCAGATCGCAGGACGTCCACAGTCCATTAAAGGTCGAGGTTAAGGCCAATTCCAAAATTTTCACTGACAAAATCGAGTCTGATTGTCAATGTACAATAACAAAAATAAAAACTTGCAAGTTAACTGCACAAAAATATGGTGCCATAATAACAATGAAAACTGCATTGAACACATTTATTTAAGAGAGGTTGAAATACCTAACGAGACAAGGAACGAGTTGACCTCACTCGAATACCGATCGATTTGTTAAGGAAGAAGCCGAAATAATTGCTTATAGAATCGGCGACATTTTTTACTCTAGTGTCACAAAATCAATTGCTTGAAGCTATGTGAGTATCAATAGGGAAAACACTAACAAGGCCGTGATTTAATGCAGACTGTCTGACTACAGAAAAGTATTCAAAGGACAAACAGAGATTATAAACTTATTCAATGCATAACTAAAAAAACAAGAAGGACGCCATCGCCCTATTGCTCACCAACATACCTCTTTGATAGTAACTTTGGCAAACACAAGGACTGTATCAAACAGGCTCATAAGATGCGACAAAACTGACCTAAACACAACCTTATAAAAGTAAACAAGAGGCCCCACGGGGCCTGAAGCGCTCATCTTGTACAGAACACAATTTAAACAGAGTCCAAGAATGAGTCTACATTAAGCAAGCCATCTCCATAGGCTACACTGTCAATCCTTGAGTCCCCCAGGAGTGACAAAAATAATCTGGGCATCATGCCTTTTCTTCAGTTGATCATAAGTAAAATGCAGAGCTCCCTCATGAAGCCCCTTGATACAACCTATGTGGATTAATCTTAGTACCTCTAGAGGGTACTGAATACAAAATTTTTAATTCTTCAGCAAAATGGCCAATTCCGGCTCCCATAGAAAGCCCAAATATTAACCCAGGCTCTTGAGTTAAATCTGACTTCCCCAGAGATGTTGTGTACCGAATATGAAAACATTCTGACTGTTGGATCTGAAGAAGAGAAATTGTAAAGAAATTTCTTCGAATTGCACTAAGTTCAAATTTGGGCTACCATAGCGAGCCCAAATATTGACCTATGGATCCGATTTGAACAAACTTGAATCTGACCCCCCTAGATATGTTGTATACCAAATGTGAAAGCATTCTGACAAGTGGATCTGAAGAAGAAGATTTTTGAAGAAATGCCCTCATATTGTACTAAGTTAAATTTCATGTTCCCATATGGACCCCCCTAGAGATGTTGTATACCAAATGTGAAAGCATTCTGACAAGTGGATCTGAAGAAGAAGATTTTTGAAGAAATGCCCTCATATTGTACTAAGTTAAATTTCATGTTCCCATATGGAGCCCAAATATTAACCTAGGCACTCGAATTGAACAACCTGGAATCTGACCCCCCTAGAGATGTTGTATACCAAATATAAAAGCATTCCGACTGGTGGATCTGAAGAAGAAGATTTTTAAAGAAATTTTCTCATATTGCACTAAGTAAAAATTTGGGCTACCATAGTGAGCCCAAATATATACCTAGGGATTTGATTTGAACAAACTTGAATCTGACCCCCATAGAGATGTTGCATACCAAATATCAAAGCATTCTGACTGATGGATCTGAAGAAGATTTTTTTAAATTACCCTCCATATTGAACAAAGATAAAATTTGGGCTTCCGTAGGAAGCCCAAATATTAACCTAGGGACTTGGTTTGAACAATCTGGAATCTGACCCTCATAACAATGATGTATACCAAATATTACAAGATTCTGACTGGTGGTTCTGAAGAAGAAGATTTTTAAAGAATATTCCCCATATTACCCCATGTTAAAACTTCGGGCTCCTGCAGAGAGCCCAAATATGAACCAATGAGCTTTATTTGAACAAACTTTTATCTGACCCCCCTATGAATGCTGTATACCAAATATCAAAAGATTTTGATGATTGGTTCTGGAGAAAAGATTTTTTTTAATTTTTGCAAATATGCTGACTCCGAATTTTTTCGATGCCCATTACAGAACACCCTAACATAAAACCGATGGCAATTTTTTTTCACCATTCAATTCTACTGGTCATAAGGATACTTCATACCAAATAAAAAGCTCTCTGTTCCGTGGGGTTTGGGAAATATGGGCGTTTGAAAATATTTCTATTTTTAGCTCCCAGGGTTCCCATGGGGATGCGGGATTTTTTTTTTTTGCATGGGTCAGGTACTTATGACCCAATACTACCACAAACCAAATTTGGTTCATACCGGATCATCGGTTCAGAAAATAGAAATTTTGGGCGGGGCCAAAAATCTTACCCCTCCTATTACAAAGCCAAATATTATTTTACGAACTTCGTTTGAACAAACTTGATTCTACACCTCATATGCAAGCTCCATAGCAAATATCAAGTCATTGCACACACTGGTTCTTGAGAAGAAGATTTTAAAAATATTTTAGAGCATTTTCCCCCACTCCCTTCCTATGGGGCCGGGCATACTGAGTTGAACAAAAATGAAATGCCCCTTTGGGACCATCACTCACACAAACTTTCACTTGAATTGGCCCAGTGGCTTTGGAGGAGAAGACCAAAACATGGTGTTGACGGACGACAGACGGGAAGCGATTAGATTAGCTCAGCTTGACTTTGTCAAGATGAGCTAAAAACAGAAACTGACATAAACACTAAGTTAAACATGAAATTCTGAGCTAAACGAAAACTAAACGCAACTAAAAATGCCAAGAAAAATGTTTAAAATGCAGAGTATGAGGGGTTTATTATGGAACAATGATACTGAGGAACATGTATGATGAATATAAGTGCCATGGGAAGAGAAGGAGCACAGCAGCTGACCTAAACACTAAGTTAAACATGAAATTCCGAGCTAAACAGAAAACTGAACGCAACTAAAAATGTCAAGAAAAATGTTTAAAATGCAGAGTACGAGGGGTTAATCATGGAACAATGATACTGAGGAACATGTATGATGAATATAAGTGCCATGGAAAGAGAAGGAGCACAGCAGCTGACCTAAACACTATGTTAAACATGAAATTCCGAGCTATTTATTTATTTATTTATTGATGTTTAAGGTCACATATTTATGCACAATGGCTAAACATGACCGCGACAGTTTTACGGGTGGAGGAAGCCTGAGTACCCGGAGAGAACCACCGAGCAATGACGAGCAGCTGCCAGCTCCCCAACATCGTAACTCCGCACTGCGGCACAGGCAGGGTTAGATTGGTTGAAGACATGCGCACCATCGACGTGCAGTACGCCTTAGTACACGGCGTCATCGTGCCCCCACGCAGGCAATGGAGATGAAGTGTGTTGCCCAAGGACACAACGCGGTTGCCGCAGGTGGGATTTGAACCAAGGACCTCTCGGCTTGCAGCCCGCACCTCTACCTACTGAGCCACCACGCTCCCAAAATTCCGAGCTAAACAGAAAACTAAACGCAACTAAAAATGTCAAGAAAAATGTTTAAAATGCAGGGTATGAGGGGTTAAATCATGCTAGAATGATAATAATCATCATATAGCAACATGATAAAGGCCATGATATGGAAATAGGGCGAGTAAGTGACCTAAACAGAAGCTTTAACATTATTGGATACGAACGCCGACGCCGACCGATCGAGCCATGCCATAAGCTCACACAACTAAAGTTGGTGAGCTGAAAATAACGCCTGAAACAGATTATAAAAAGTACTTAAACAATCTATTCGAGAATATAAGTGAAAGGGTGCGAAAGAGTTGAGTAAATTACGTTTTTATCTGACTCCAAAAGTATTGAAATATCCTCAGCAAATCGTCAAGTCGAAACAAAAGGTCAGTACTGTAAAAAGTTTACAATTGTATTTTCTAGAATTGTATTTTCTAGTTATGACATTAAATAAGTCAAAATGAACCATTAGCATTTTCAAAGTTCTGGCAATTTGCCAGTTGGCAAATTGCCATATGTTTTAAAATGCTAATGATTTATTTTGGTCAGAGATATTATTAATAAGTAGAAAATATAATTTTAGAAACTACAATTGTAAAAGTTTTATAGTATTGGCTCCAGACCCCAACCAGTGGCGACTCCAGAGGGGGGGGGGGGGGGGGGCAGGGGGGGGGGGGCTGTGGGGCGCTCGCCCACTTTCCCTCGCCCCCAAATCAAACTTCTGAGCGTGGTTTTCACACCCAATATCACACCCGCAAACGGCACAGGACTGTACATATCATTTGCCGTTAATCGTTACTACAATGTCTAACATGCATTTTCTTTATATATACAGTTGGCCAGTATGCCTATATTGCACTATCCCCAAAACGATCTGTACCATTTGACAACATTCAACTGGCGACATTCTTTTGCCTATTTTGGCATAATTATTATTTACCGACCACGCTTAATGTACTTTTAGTGAAAACAGTTCGCCGATATTGCAGTTGTTTATTTTATTTTATTAGGGTTTAACGACACATTAACAGCCAGGGTCATATCATGTCGGTGACAGTTTTACGGGTGGAGGAAACCGGAGTACCCGGCGAGAACCTCAGAGCAACGACGAGCAGCTGTCAGCTCTCCAACATCGTAACTCTGAACTCTGCACCGCGGCACGGGTAAGGTTAGATTGGTTGAAGACATGCGCACCATCGACGTGCAGTACGGCATAGTACACAGCGTCATCGTTCCACCATGTAGGCAATCGGGGTTGAGTGCCTTGCCCAATGATACAGCTCAACTTCGGTGATCTGACGAGAACCGGTGACCTCGACGCCACCGCACCCCCTCCCCTCCCGATATTGAAGTAATACGAGTAAAAACTGTATTTGCATGATAATACATAGCGGAAGAGTTTACACATAATGATCTGAGCCCAATTTTAGACACTTTTGAAGACCACGTTAGGTGTTGTAGAAACGCTCAGAGTCTTCCCAGGGCGTCAAGATAAGAAATGTTTCCCTGGGGGAGACCCTCCCAGACTTTTACCAACAGGAGGGACACATCCTCCCATACTATCCCCTAGCTAAGGCCTACGGCCTTCTGGTGATGCTTTCGGCCCATAGCTTACTTAGATCACCTAAATCGAAATCCTGGCTCCTCCACTGACGACAACTATACCTTTGTCAGATTTATACTCGCTTTACAAAACCTGAACGACAACTAAATGGAAAATCAAACTAGTAACCCTACGGTGCAGTCGGGTGAACTGGTAGTAATCCACGCGTGGGCAGTCATGTCCACGCATGCGTTTACCAAGTAATAAAAATGAAAGTGTCAATGACACTGTTGCTTAACTTGTTTGTTGTGTTTGATGAAAAGGATAATGTTCAATGTTTATGAAAAGATTATGAAAGAATTGTGATAATGGGGAATATGTTCATTTCTGTTCCCTGTATGCTATGTTTTTGATAAAAGTAATATGAGTTGTACACTGTACTAAAGAGCTGAAGGGTGGGTTAATATGACCTCACAGTTAATGTATGTGGCCCTCACAGGTGACGTATACCAACGAAAGTTACCCAGTTACAGTGAAATTATTCCAAAAATAGTCAACCTATCAAGTTATATTGAAATCCCTTCATAAACATGGCCTGTAGACTGTGCTAAAGGTTTTCGGGCTTCGGGCCCCTGTAGCCGTCAATTTCCCAATTGCGTCCAAAGGGGACGTTCTCATCTAGACATTATATGAAGTCAACCTACCAAGTTACAATGACATCCCTTCATAAATATGACCTGTAGACTGTGCTTAAGATTTTCGGGCTTCGGGCCCCTGAAGCCGTTACAGTTGACAAATCACGACCAAAAGGGGAACTCATCATCTAAGCATTATATGGAGTCAAACTAACAGGTTACAATAAAATCCTTCCATAAATATGACCTATAGACAAT
This sequence comes from Pictodentalium vernedei, assembly GCA_031216915.1. Lineage (NCBI taxonomy): Eukaryota > Metazoa > Mollusca > Scaphopoda > Dentaliida > Dentaliidae > Pictodentalium > Pictodentalium vernedei. The sequence continues at coordinate 170,188,869 of CM062290.1, read as the reverse complement.
GCTAAAGGTTTTGAGGTTTTAGGCTCAGGCAGCCAGCAAGGCTGAATGATCGCGACCAAAAGGGGACGTTCTCATCTAGATATTATTTGGAGTCATCCTACCAAGGTACAACGAAATCCCTTGATAAATATCATCTGTAGACTGTGCTAAATGGTTTCGGGCTTCAGGTCCCTGTAGCCGTCACAGTTGCCTAATGGTGTCCAAAAGGGGCTGTTCTCATCTAGACATTATATGAAGTCAACATACCAAATGAAATCTCTTCATAAATATGACCTGTGGACTGTTCTAAAGGTTTTCGGGCTTCGGACACCTGTAGCCATCACAGTTGACCAATCACAACCAAAATGGGATGTCATCATCTAGGCATTATATGGAGTCAACTTAACAAGTTACAATGAAATCCTTCCATAAATACGACCTATAGACTATGCTAAATATTTTTGGGCTCGGGCAGCCATCGAGGCTGAATGATCGCGACGAAAAGGGGACGTTCTGATCTAGGCATTATTTGGAGTCATCCTACCAAGCTACAATAACATCCTTTCATAATTATGACTGTTCTAAAGGTTTTCGGGCTTCGGGCCCCTGTAGCTGTCCCAGTCGCAGAATCCTGTCCAAAACGGACGTTCTCATCTAGACATTATATGATGTCAAACCTACCAAGTTACAATAAAATCCCTTCATAAATATGACCTGTAGACTGTGTTAAAGGTATTCGGGCTTCGGGCTCGAGCAGCCATAAAAGGTTGAATGATCGCATCCAAAAGGGGACATTCTCATCTGGGCATCATCTGGAGTGATCCTACGAAGTTACAATGAAATCCCTTCATAAATGTGACCTGTAGACTGTGCTCAAGATTTTCGGGCATCGAGCCCCTGTAGCCATCACAGGTGACCAATCACGACCAAAAGGGGATGTCATCATCTACGCATTATATGGAGTCAACCTAACAAGTTACAATGAAATCCTTCCATAAATACGACCTACAGACTATGCTATAGGTCTTTGGGATCGGGCAGCCATAAAGGCTGAATGATCGCGACCAAAAGGGGATGTTCTCATCTAGACATTATTTGGAGTCATCCTACCAAGCTACAATGAGATCCCTTCATAATTATGACCTGTAGACTGTTCTAATGGTGTCCAGGCCCCTGTAGCCGCCACAGTTGCCCATTCGTGTCCAAAATGGGACGTTCTCATCTAGACATTATATGAGGTCAACCTACCAAGTTACAATTAAATCTCTTCATAAATATGACCCGTAGACTGTGCTAAAGGTTTTCGGGCTTCGAGCTCGGCTGCCATCACGGTTGAATGATCGCAACCAAAGGGGTCAATCTCATCTGGACATCATCTGGAGTGAACCTACGAAGTTACAATGAAATCCCTTCACAAATATGACCTGTAGACTGTGCTCAAGGTTTTCGGGCTTCGGGCACCTGTAGCCATCACGGTTGACCAATCACGACCAAAAAGGGATGTCATCATCTAGGCATTATATGGAGTCAACCTAACAGGTTACAATGAAATCCTTCCATAAATATGACCTTTTGCCTATGCTAAAGATTTGTTGGCTCGGGCACCCATCAAGGCTGAATGATCGCGATCAAAATGGGACGTTCTCATCGAGACATTATATGGAGTCATCCTACCAAGTTACAATGAAATCCCTTCATAAATATGACCTGTAGACTGTGTTAAAGGTTTTCAGTTTTCGGGCTTCGGGCCCCTGTAGCCGTCACAGTTGCCCAATCACGTCCAAAAGGGGACTTTCTCATCTAGATATTATATGAAGTCCACCCACCAAGTTACAATGAAATTCCTCAATAAATATGGCCTGTAGACTGTGCTAAAAGGTTTTCGGGTTTTGGGCTCCGGCAGTCGTCACGATTGGCAGATCACGCCTAAGTGGGGAAATTCTCATCTAGACATCATAAGGAGTCATCCTACCAAGTTACAGTGAAATCCCTCCATATTAAACATGACCTGCAGACTGTGCTAAAAGTTTTGCGTTTCGGGCTTGGGCAGCCATCACGGTTGACAGATCACGCCCAAAAGGGGACGTTCTCATCTAGGTATTATACAGAGGCATACTGCCAAGTTACAGTGACATCCCTTCATAAATACGACCTGTAGACTGTGCTAATGGTTTTCGGGTTTTGGGCTCGGGTAGCCATACCGTTTGACCGATCGCGACCAAAAGGGTACGTTCTCATCTAGACATGACCACAAACCTGCATATGAAATTTTGTGACGATCAGACAAGAACTGCGGGGTGTATAGCCCGTGCTAAAGGAAAATATGAACCGACTCACAGACTCACAGACTTCCGCACGCGTGATGGCAATAGCTTATCTTGACTTTGTCAAGTTAAGCTAAAAATCACTGTCAGCAAAATTTTATACCCGGTGCATCATTAATTAAATATTTGATGAGTATTCCTATAATTAGTGTTTGGAATCTAATATTATTACGTCCGTGGAACTATTGCCCATCCGTGGAAAGCGACCACTCCACGGCGGCCGTACTGTATGCCAATAGACGAGCCACGGGATGAAGAGTACAAAAACTTATATAAATATAGGAATGCTGACTATTCACAGCGCATTTAAAATTGAAATAAACCGTCGTGTCCTTTTTCGTTAATACCGCAGATTGGGGGGTGAATTTATGTGTTAGAGGCATATACAGAAACCATGCAGATAAACATAAGACAAAGTGGAAAAGAGTGCTCAATCAGTTAAAACTACATGGAAGAAATAGCTTTAACAAAGTGTTCGTCAGAAATACCATTTGGGAGAGGGTGGGATTACCAAGTGTTTGTGATCTTTCTGTATCAAATAGAAGTGACGAACTTGGAGATTCCACAAAATTATGCGGGTCGGTGGATAACCGGATCAAGTAACGCAGCCACGCTGGAAGCGGTCAGAGGGGAACTCTCGAGAGGATGCTGGTTAAAAATCGAAAAGATATGGGAAAATTGTGTAACCTGATTTATATTGCAAACCTCTCAAACAGCAGATGGTGTAAAACAACATTTCATCATATATGGACCTCTACCATTCAGACATGGTGGTTAAGGCAACCGAGGGAGCTAATAGACAATTATTCTATACAGACTGAAGATCTAGAAAAGGGGGGGGGGGGGGGACTGGAGCAGGGTGAGTAGCCTTATCAGGTCAAGGGTGCTCGAGGATTGCAATAAAAGCTAGAAAACTGAAATTAGGACCAAGAGCTCTTTAGACGGGTTTGTACTAAGAAAAGATGCCCCAGCATTTGAGGAGAACCTAGACGGATCTTATGTGAGGGGAGGGAGGGGGGGGGGGGTGTCTTTGTCGTTCAAAATGAGATCGTACTTACTGGAGTCGAGGGAAAATCGGGAAAGGCGAGGAAAGAGAGTGCCAAATGAGAAATTTAACAGGAACGGATACCCTGGAACATTTCATTTTAGAATGCCCCAAATATTTGTCTAGTTAGATAAGACTCCTTAGAATACCAATGGAAAAATAGGATGAAAACATGAAGGATATATGGCGTCGCTTGAGTGCTAGAATGCTCTATGTCCCCATGGGACATAGAACATTCTAGCACTCAGCCGACGATGGGTGGGAAATGACACGAAGGAAAGAGTCAAGTTGGGGAGATCGAGAAAGCGTCGATGGGAGGCATTATGAAACACCTTTTGACTGAATGCTGTGCTGGGAGATTTGAAGGAAAAGTGGGGAGAAATAGCACGTGGGGAGTGGGTTAATGTTGGCCTCCTCGTTAGAGGACCGCGACAAACCAGTGGAAGGCCAAAGATTTATTATTATTAGATAAACGCAAATCGGGAAGCAGCTTTAATTTTCTAGCCAAAAACTCGGAATAATTTACCTTTTTCGGATAGACAAAGAAAATGTACACTATCAATGTGTTACCCCTTGCAGCGTTTTAGCCTTACAGACCTCCTCTTTGACAACGCTATTTAAAGAACATTGATGAGAATGGCTCAGCCTGATTGAGAGCGACTCATACTTCAATTAATTGTTAAAGACTGGCCGAAAAACTATTATTATTAAATAAACGCAAATTGGAATATGCTTCTCTTTTCTCGTCAAAAACTCGGAATAATTTACTTTTGCTGGAAACGTGATTTCCAGCAATTCCGAAAAATACACCCATTGATCCTTTGGTGGCCTCAGGGACCTTGCCCATAATTTGAACTTCCATTGAGTGCCGACTCACGTGGCGTAGCTCCCAGGTCCACAGGTCATACCAAGACAAAGATACCGTCGTGACCCACTTTTAAAAGTCTCTATCAGTATGCCAAAAATCAGAGAGATATGGCATTTCGTTTTCGAGTTATCGTGCGAACAAGGAAGTGCATAAGAAGGAGACAACAGAAGAAGAAGAAGAAGAAGAAGAAGAAGAAAGAAAGAAAAAGAAACCATAGAAATACACTAGTGTCTGTGTTTCGCACAGACTAGTTATATATAGCTTGGTAAATACGGCGTAGTAACTATGGTCAGTATGAAAGCCGGGCAGTTCAGGGATTTTAAAATAAACCCCGAGTGAGCATAAACCACTGATCTCAAAACAACAGGCTTGCTGAAACGCTCTTTAGTTACGCAAACACACGTGTCAAACCGGCCGCCATCTGTGTGTGTGTGGGGAGATCGGGATGGGGATGGGGTGGGAGTTGTGTTGACATAAATAACCAATGCTTAACAAACAAACAAAAACAAATCTCGAAGGATTTCAACTTTCCGACATCTCACAATAACCGATCTCTTTTCAAAGAATGTACTTTGATGTCCCTGAAAAATGAATACGTTGGTTTGACCATTCTTCCCCACAATACCAATTCAATATTACGAACATATTTTAGTTATTACTGACAAAAACAAGTATCCAGATTAGAAACTTGATACCATATAACTAGTTTCTTCGTGCTAGGTAAAAACCTTGACGTTTGATGACGTAAAAGCTGTTAAAGCATAACAGGTTTCACGTCACCAAACGTCATCGACGGGAGCAGCTACCGCGGTGACTGCCTTGACATCAACTTGTGGGGGGGGGGGGGGGGGGGGAGGGGGGGGACAGTCTGAGTTGTTGCGACATTTTTTGCTGACTATCCAGCAATCCAGCTGTATAGGGATCAGTGGTGTATATCAGTGGGCAAGGGAGTGCGGTACCTCAGTGGTTTGAACATTTAACTTCAAACCGAATGGTCCATGATTCGATCCCCGCCAGAGGTAACTGCGTTGTATCCTTGGGAAAGGCGCTTAGTCCCAACTGCCCTCGTGGGGGTACGGTGGCGATATGTACTAAGGCGTACTGTACGTCGATGGAGCACTTGTCTTCAAACAATGCTAACCCTGCTTGTGCGGAATAAGTACTTTGGGGTGTCTGACAGTTGCTCGCTGCTGCTCGGTGGTTTTCTCGGTGTACTCCGGCTTCCTCCACCTGTAACGCTATTTGGCACGAGGTGACCCCGGCTGTCGAAAGTGTTGTTAACCCTTTGCCCAACGTAACGGTCAAACCGGCCAGCGTTATTCTCAAAAATCGTCAAATAATTTTCATTATTTTTTTATTGTTTGTCTCAAAAACATAGGTTATGACCCCTCATTGTAACGAGCTCGTCGAGCTCGTTCCAATGAGGGGTCATAACCTATGTTTTTGAGACAAAAAATGAAAAAAAAATTAGTTATTCAAGAATTTTTTTTTGCAAGTGTCATCTGCTTTTCATGTTAGGTAAAGGGTTAAACCCCAATAAAAACGGAACAAATGGCACATATTTACTAGTAAGAGCGAATCAATATATAAGATTACAAACCAGACGAAAATGTCCCGACTAGAAAATTATCGGAATCAGAGTCAGAGCTCCCTACACCACAACCCCACCCCATTGATTGATGTTTAAAGTTACTTTCAGCATATAAATCCATTTCATAACTGTTAGCACAAGCATAAAGTTCAGCCAATCGTTTGTACCCATGCTTCCAACAAACGTTATTAATATGTGCTACTGTACCAGGAGAACAGAACTTCGTACCCTGAGTTCCAACGTGTTCTATGTGTTTACTTGCACATAGAACATATTGGAACTCAGCAGGGGACGACTTGTTTGCCACAGTCCACAAGAACAGCACAATTTCCGTGGATTCGAACGGGAAATCTCGAATTATGGACATAAATGTGAAGAAAGAACCGATAGTAAATACAAAATTAATATATATAAATAAATTACCTCTCCCGTATTGTTCAAAACACACATTCCCGGAAGCGTTGATTAACGGGTCCAATTTTATCAGGAGAACAGAAATTGTTTACTAGAGTGGGCAAGCACTGGTCAACTTTTGGAGAATCCCCGGGGAAATCTTGACTTATGGGCACAAGCATTTCCATAGATATGTGGAGTAACAACAGGTTGTAAACACAAAACGAAGTTATATTAAATAATAATGAAATAACTCTTTTGTACTGTCCAAAACATACTCATATTTGTACAGCTCATAAAATCAGAGATTTATTAAAAAAAACAACGACTTTCGTTTTTTCTGTTACCAGTAATCTCACGAAATGGAGAGTCTCGAACATCTCCCCCCCTCCCCCTCCCCCATCGGCTAGAAAACGGACATTTCTCCATCGCAGATAATTTACTCACCAGACCTTTCCCCACCATGTCTACATACTAGTACAAAGAATGGACAGTGGTTATTAAGATCAATTATATTTTTTCGATAATAAAGGAAACATAAACACTGTCTGATGTTATAAAAAACAATGAGATAAAAACTAGCTTCAGGACTCTAGAGACAGTGCTCAATGTTCTAAAAACATGGTGGCTAGAACAACTAATAGTTCCAGATAGCTCCCAATAGATCCAAATATTTTCAGTAAAGGACTATACACTCAACCCATGCTATTCGGCCAGATATTATCTGGCCGAATATCCTGGGCCGAGCATATTATCCCGTAGTTAAGGGCCTATATAAGTAATGGAATTTTGTTTATTTTGAAATTCTCACCTCTCATATTCCTTAAATTCAGATTAAATATACACAAATTATACATCAAAATGAAGGTTGGGATGAATAGAACACGAAACACATATGTAATCAACTCATAGAGTCGACTGTGGGCACCACTGGTTCCTGGAAGTCTGCTACCGTATTCGCACCAGAACTGATAATAAAATAATATTTCATCATAACAACTTGTGGCCAAATGTGCATCATATATCCAAGAACAAAGCTAGGCATTCAAAACACTTTCGAATACAGCGATAGGTCTGCATTTTGGAAAAGGACAACACTGTCTGCATTTTTTATTGAAGATGGTTTCCATGCTCGACAGACATGCGCAAATCACTCGTTACCACGAATTTCCATCGAAAAACAAAATCGTAATTCTAAGAAATTTCAACAGGTTTCATGATACCTTACATTGAATATGGCAACTGTGCAATCTCTATCTAATAACAGTATACTGTATGAAGGCGATCTTTTTCATTATTTGATTTTAGACGGCGTTGTTTTTACATGCTTTTTCTGTCCGATGACGTCGACCGGAAATCGAAAGTATACTCATACGTAAACAAAAGCAAAGGCTTTGGAATTTCCCCCAATGCAGCTCTGTCGCCGTGTTTTGAAGAATTTTTATCCCCTAGCTTTGTTCTTGGATATGTAAAGCACATTTGGCCACAAGTTGTTTTCGTGAAATATTATTAAATTATCAGTTCTGGTGCGAATACGTCAGCAGACTTCCAGGAACCAGTGGTGCCTACAGTCGACTCTATGAGTTGATTACACATGTGTTTCGTGTTCTATACATCCCAACCTTCATTTTGATGTACATTTTGTGTATATTTAATTTGAATTGAAGGAATATCAGAGGTGAGAATTTTCAAAATAAACAAAATTTCATTACTTATATAGGCCCTTAAAACCAACTGCAGACGACTCCCATTGTTTCACATTCGATGTTATTCGAAAGAATGGGGATCGCGGTGGCTCAGTTGTTACGGCATTGGATTTCAAACCGAAAGATCAATGGTTTCGATCCCCGTCCCGGTACTGCGTTGTGTCCTTGGGCAAGGCATTTAATACCGATTGCCAACGTTGAGGCTCGGCGGCGCTCCCTACTTAGAGATACTGCACGTCGATGGCGCACTTGTCTTCAACCAATGCTAACTCTGCTTGTTCCGAGTAAGTACGTGGGAAGTCTTACGGTTGCTCGCAGCTGCCTGGTGGTTCTCTCCGGTTATCCAGGCTTCCCCCACTGTCTGAGACGAGGTGAACCTGGCTGTCGAAAGTGTCGTTAAAACCAAATAAATAAATAAATAAATAAATAAATAAATAAATAAATAAATAAATAAATAAATAAATAAATAAATAAAACCGAACGACCTCCACCAACAATAAAGGTGAATTATTTTCAAGAATTGCCGGTCAGCGGAGTGGGGGAAACGTCCCGTGGGGAAATGGCCGCAAAGCAACTAAGAAAAGTGGGGAAAGTTGGGAAACGTCCTGTGAGGGAAACGTCTGTGTACCAGACTCGCTCTATCGCTGTAACGTGTCAATATAAGTTGTCTCTGCTTATCGCCGATTACCTTTTACTCAACAGATCTGTATCACCCAAATAACGCATTTTTGTCAGTTTATTGGGGTATAACGACACTTTCAACAGCCAGGGTCATATCGTATCAAATACAGGAGTAGAGATAATTTTGAAATAAATAACATAGATTGTAGCCTCTATCGCCCCTCTTCGTGCAATACCCTTCGTAAATGAAGACATAAATAACTATTCATGAATTAGAATAACCGTGTTCAGCCTGCGTTAGGAAAAAGTCAAATTCCTAAAATTGTGTGTAAAAATGTTTAAAAAAACATGAATAAGTGTCATTTGTTGATCAGAAACTTGAAGCGTGCGCCCTTCTAACACCTGGTTTAGAAAAGAAAAAGTTATTCCAAGTAAAGATAAAAGATAAAACCCTCACCTCAATAGAGCGATTCAAAAAATCACCATACGCCTCCTGTGGCTCATGGCGATGCTTTGATATTCCATGGTTTCCCTGCCAAGTAAAAACTGCGTCCCATTCGCCATTGTGGATCAAAGTCCAAACCAGCAGAGAATCATTCTGTATAAAACGAAAAACAAAACATAACGGCAAATGTTGGTTATTAAAACGTGACGAATCGAGTAATGTTATGCCTTAACATTAGTCATACGAAGTCCATAGATAGAAATTGAAGAATGAGGTTGAGAGACATATATATATATATATATAACACATGACAGCGTAATGTAATACACATGGTAGACTGCCAGTGGTGACCACATTTCCAGTTTATACATTTGCTGTCGTACTTGAAATGAGCACATCTACATTATATGTTATGTAACGCGACGCATTTATGGCTCTGGCTTTCCAATTAACGTAAAAACTGACTAGTGTTTCGTGGAATTAATACAGGTCAAAGAAGAGAACAAAAACAACTGAGAATCCAGTTTGCGTGCATTGGAAAAATGAACAAATACGCATATCCAAAAATAAATTCTTGATTTTTTAAAAACGTTCAGTTAAAATGTTACGACCCAAGCCGTAACTGAAGTAAATGCAGAGCAATTAGAACCGATTTTAATAAAAAGTATGTATTTCTGTAGTCGGTCGTGATGATTTCTCCCCAATTTAGAAAAGTCTCACAGGAAATCATCCCTTGAAAAAAAAGCAACCACATATAGTAAAGCGGGGACCCTTTTGGGGCCCCCGCAATTAACGCACTAAATCTCTGAAAGAAATGTAGGTTGGCATTAGTGTGTTTTCACTGTTTTGCTATCTACTCTCTGTGCATTTCCCAATAAATGTAGCTAAATGCTACAAAGATGAGACGTTCCCCACCACGAAACGTCCCAAAAATAAACAATAAACGATCGAAAATATATCATAGACTTCAAATACTATCTGAGCAGATTAAATGAATATATAATTTCACCAAATGATCCCGGTGTAAAAGGAATGGAAGTCCGTAGGAACGTTAGTCCCTCTGGACTATTATTCCGCGGAATTATAGTCCTAGGTCTAACATTTCTAGGAATAGTAGTCCGGTGGACTACTATTCCTAGAAATGTTAGACCTAGGACTATAATTCCGCGGACTAATAGTACAGAGGGACTAATTTTCCTAAGGACTTCCATTCCTGTTACACCGTCATAAAAATCACTCCTCTTTCAATCCCAACACAATCGCAGTATTTCATAAATAGATATTAATAATGGATGATTTCTAATGTAACAATAGGCCCCATGGGGCCTGAGGCGCTCAGCTGACAATAGTTGTTTAAAGAATAATTTAATTAGCATTTAATGCTAGTTAACACTACAGAGAGATGAAGTTATTTAATTATTTATAACTCTGTTGTCCATGCCTGATAATTTTTTTCTAGTACTGGGATGCTACCACAGAAATAATGCCCAGATTTCCAGTTATGCAAAACTAGGAAGTCCCAATATCAACCTACACTGCAAAAAATATAGGTTCTCTTTAGAACCCAAAACTGGTTCTAATCTTGTCCCTGAGATGGAACCGGTTCTGTTTAAACAGTATTTATTTCAAATCAAATAAATTTATAAAGATTAACATTAAATATTAACGGAATTAAACATAAATTGAGGGGGTTTCAGCCGTAAGTTTAGAGTTTATACGAGGTTGTCTCAAATCATTATTAAGCAAAGGAGATATGAACAGTTGGCATATCGAACCAGTTTTGGTTCTATACAGAACCAAAACTGGTTCGATATGCCAACTGTTCATATCTCCTTTGTTTCAAAATGTTTGGCGACTGCGTTGAACAAGCTACAAGTTTACTGTTGAATCCACTTCAGTTCATGTAACATTCTGTTAAAATTGAATGCTAATCTTGGTAAATTTATTTGATTTGAAATACATATTGTTTAAACAGAACTGGTTCCATCTCAGGGACAAGATTAGAACCAGTTTTGGTTCTAAAGAGAACCTATATTTTTTGCAGTGTAGGAACTTAACTCGAGCAAACTTGAGTGTTTGCTCTTCCCTTCCCTGCTGTGTACCAAATGTGAAATTTCCTCTTATTGCACGAAGCTGAAATTCGGGCGACCATACGGGGCCCAAATATTAACCCAGAGCCCCGGGTTGAACAAAATTGAATCTCATCCAGGTCACATACTTATGCACAATGGCTAATCGTGACCGTGACAGTTTTACGGAGAGAACCACCGAGCATCGACGAGCGACTGTCAGCTCCTCAACATTCTAACTCTGTTCAAGCTCCACTCAAGCAGGGTTAGAGCGGTTGGAGACATGTGCACCATCGATGTGCAGTTCGCCTTAGTACACAGCGTCATCGTGCCCCCAGGTAGGCAGCCTGGATAAAGTGCCTTGCCCAAGGACAGTACGCGGGTCGTCCCGGACGAGAATCGAACTCGGAGCCTCTAGCCTAGAAGTCCAACAGTCTACCACTGAGCCACCGCGCCTCGTTACGATCGTATAAGAACATTCAAAATTTTTTTGTTTTTTCTTTAATTTTGCCTCCAAAGAGATCTTATAGTCCTTTGATTGCAACGAGCTGGTGTGACTCTCTTCAACGTGCGGGCCTTAACCCTTTGCATGTTGCTGGTTGATATTCCTGCCCAGGACAGAATGTCTCATGCCACTGAAAAAAAATATAATTAGAGCACATTTAATCAATTAAGGAAAAAAATAGATTTTTTCATCAGTGATTCCTTGAGTTAATTTAGATGAATTCTTTCGTGAAATCTAGTCATGGCTGCTTCACAGCAGCCTTGACTAGATTTGATGAAAAATATCTTGAAAATACTCAGCAGGTAAAGAGTTAAGATATGTTTTTGAGTCAAAATGTCAAATTATAGTTTTTGCTTTGCAAGACTGTGTGATCTGCTATTCCCGTTTGGTAAATGGTTAAAAATACCAAGTTAGAAAACGGTTGGAATAAGAAAGATCTGTGGGGTTCGATATCCCATGACAAATGCAGGGGCGATATCAGTGTTATATCCTTTCTTCTTGGAACGGGGTTGGGTGCGGACCTGGGTAGGAAAAATCGGGCTACAGCAGAACTAAATCTACATTTGCCCTGATTTAAACAGATTCACAGTCGTGATCGCTTTTCTAAATGCAGCAGAGGGTAATCTAACACGCTTAATGTCAGGAAATCCAGGTTTACCTCGTTTGTTAATAGGCACGAAATCCTCTCACCACACAGTGGGGAACATGGCCGTGTAGCCGCGCTGCCATGGCAGGAAGGGGTACGATGGGACGGTTTTATTATTTAATTATTTGGGGGGATATAATGCCGATTTATTGTTCAACGCCGATAAGCAGCATTTTGACTTGTAACACATGGTAATGGTGAAAAAGAATAATGGGCATTAAGGGGGGGGGGGGGGGCTGGTGGCTCTGGCTCAGATGGTAGAGGTGCAGGCTGCAAGTCGAGAGGTCCTCGGTTCGAATCCCACCTGCGGCAACCGCGTTGTGTCCTTGGGCAAGACACTTCACCCCATTGCCCACGTGTGGGCACGGTGTCGTTGTGTACTAAGGCGTACTGCACGTCGATGGTGCACCTGTCTTCAACCAATGCTAACCCTGCTTGTGTGGAGTTAGTATGTTGGGGAGCTGACAGTTGTTCGCCGTTGCTCGGTGGTTCTCTCCGGGTACTCCGCTTCCTCCACCCGTAAAATTGTCGTAGTCATGATCAGCCATTGTGCAAAAATATGTAATCTTAAACACCAATGAATAAATAAATGAATAAATAAATAAATAAATAAATAAATAAATAAATAAATAAATAAATAAATAAATAAATAAATAAATAATTGGAACGATGCCGTGCCCATTAATTTACGCTCATTTCACTCAGCAAACATAATAAAACCATTTACAACGCTCGAATGCATCAGAAGGCACCATTACAAGGAATATTGGAATTTTCCCCATCGTTGCATAGGGTTGTAGTTGTAGTTGCAGTGCCTTGTATTTTAGTTGCTGGTAAAGATGTGATAGTTGTTAGTGTTGTAGTTGTGGATGTTGTAGTGGATGGTGTACTCGTTATTTGTTCTATCTATTCAGAAGATATGTTGTTGTTGTAGTTGTAAAGGTTGGTGTTGTAGGGTTTGATATAGTTGCTGGTATAGGATTTGTTGATATTTGCGAGTGGTTCGTTTTGATGTCCTGGTGAGTGGTGTTTATCGATGCTGACGGCGTGAATGGAGGGATGTCATGGTAAATCTTGCATGATAGTCATCACAGTGCACTGTGCAGGATTCCAAGTTGTTATACAACACCAGCTACAACGGCTACAAGTATTACAGCAACAACTGTGACACCAACCACCGCAAGTATAACGCCAACCATTACCACTACAACAGCAAAAGCAAGAACTGTTAGACAAACAACTGGGACACAAGCACGAAAACACCAATCACAACAATTATGACACAAACCACTAGCCTACTACTACAGACACCACAATTCCTGCATCAACAACATTATCGACACCAGCCACCACAACCCCGACCACAACTACCGCAACGGAAACTACAATACCAACCACTACTACACCGACAACCACAACTACTGTACCAACAACTAGACCACCAACTACTACAACACCAACCACTACCACACCAACCACTTCGACACCTCCCACGAAAACTATCACGCCAACAATCTCAACAACCAGTACTACTACAGCCCCCACCCCCCGAACCATCACTATCTTCATGCCCAACTGTCAACAACAGGGCCCATGTCCACAATAAGTCCCCAGACCACCACTGTCTTCAGTCAAGAAGGCCTCAAATCACCACAGAGTGAGAAAACACTGTTGTTGTACGGAGTGTGTAGCTAGGCACGCACAATTAACACCACGGATCACCATGAAAATGACGACATACGTGATACCCATAATGCTCCGCGATTATGATTTCACTCTCCCGTCCCACTTCCCTTTGTCAAAAAGGGTCAGATTCATCCATCGCACTAATCGTATTTCCTAACTTGAAAAGCAGACGACTCTTGCCAAAAAAATTCTTGAATAACTATTTTTTTTCATTTTTTGTCTCAAAAACATAGGTTATGACCACTCATCGGAACGAGCTCGTTCCAAAGAGGGGGGGGGGGGGGGGGGGGGGGGTCATAATTTATGTTTTTGAGACAAAAAATGAACATACACTGAAACTTAATTGGCGATTTTTGTGAACAGCGCTGGCCAGTTTTGGCCGTTACGTTGAGTAAAGGGTTGAGTACAGTTAACCCACATTGCAATAAAACCCAAAGAGCGCTTTTATATCACTCGAGGCTCCATTTCCCGCGCTCTTTGACATGCTTACCCAATACCGCCATTATAGCCCCAAATAGTGTGATACTTCCAAATGCTCCCAGTATACACCTGCTTCTTCCACCCTCCAATTACTAGCGTTGCATGAATTGCCACACTCCAGCCCACACCCTTCCAGAATGTGCAGTTCAGTAAATATCACTGGAGCAGTTTCACGAGCTTACTTATACACGAAGAGGTGCGACTTTTGCCCTGTGCACTGCCAAAAAATTACAGTTGATACCACACTCTAGTTGAATTAATGTCATTCTTACACTATTCTTGTTTGCTATCTGCTAACTATACTGGCGGATAAGCTACCAGCTTACGGTCGACTCCACACTCAATAGTAATGCAAGTTATGTATCACATTGGAAAAAATTAGGAAATAAATATCGCTTGAACTGAAAGGCATTCACTTAAATTTGAGGGACAAATATGCTTTGGTGTTTACTGTTGATTGGACAGAAAGCAACTTTATAACGAGATAATGATGGATATGTGATGGAAAAAAACATACGGCCACTCTGCTTACATATGCAGATTAACTGTGGGTTTTGCATTCAGAGCTAACTATTTCTTTTGTCTGTGCTACCTTCGTGACTGCTCAGCATAGGGCTGCAAGGTATATCGATAAACCGATATATACCGGTATTTAAACCAATATCGATTGAATACCGGTGTAAATACAAAAATATCGGGTTATCGTCATTATTTATTTTCCCACAATTTAATTTTCAAGATGTCTTGAGTTTTTTAACTGTAGCCCCGAATGAATAATATTATCCCTTTATCCAAGGAATCGTCTGCTTGTGCCCTCGTAATATACAAATTCAGCAGTTGAAAAAATAATTTAAAAAAATTTCAACAAAACTATATCATGTGACCCCTCATTGTAACGAGCTGGTTGAGCCCGTTCCAATTAGGGGTCACATGGTATAGTTTTGTTGAAATCTTTGGGGAAAATCTGATAAACTAATTTTGAAAATAATAAATTTTGATATCGTCTGCGTTGGGTAAAGGCTTTTTGAACCGAATCATCAAGGCATGCTAATTCGTTCCGACTGTGATGCCTCGAGTCTCGATTGTGGTACTTGTGTTCATACATCTGAACAGTTTTCGATATACCGGTATACCGCGGTATTTTGTTTGGAATACCGATACCGGGATTCAGTTTTGAATATCGCGCAGCCCTAGCTCAGCAACCTTAGAAGCTTTCTGACCGATCCCTCTAGATGAGCTATCTGTGTGGGGATATGCCAGAGTTTGAGTCGAATGCATGACTGCAAAGTCCAAGTAACAGGATAACGTTGTGCATTTTCAATCTATCCAAGTTGGTAGATAAAAATAACATATTAATTTCAAAATTAATAAAATGAATGAAGGTTCTGTTATATTTTACATCAATGAAAACAGTTACACACTTGACGCAATGAGACCGATGAGACAGAGGTACAATTCGGTGAATAAAACAGCGGGCCATGCGAGAATTTCGACCGGATCGTAATCCATGTTTCTGTCTCAGTTTACTTCTCTTTGAAAAAGAAAATATAAGTTTTCTGTGAGTAAAAACATGGAAAATTCTTTATATATTCAATATGTCTTTGCAAGTGTCATCTACCACGTGAACAGAGTATTTCGACCGGCATTCGACTCAGTTACGATCTGGTCGAAATTCACTATTCGTTTTTGTGACCACAGTGCTGTATACATTGTCATCAAAGCGTAATTCGAAAAAAACGCTTTATGAAAAGTTAGCAGCACATGTGTGTATGGAAACCACGAGTTGTGGTTATCTTCAACACAAAATATACAGAATGGGCGACAAAAGTCTCAAACAGTAGAGAAGATATTATTAAACTTACGAAGTGTGCATATTCCAGGCTGAATACGAAGAATCCGAAGACCGTATTTCAAATAATTTGACAACGCGTCTTATGATATCCCGCAGTAGAGGAAAATAACATCTTTATTCGAATACCCTATGTGCTCGTGAACTGAGAAGTGTGTCGAAAAACTTATATCGGCCAATCATCACTCATGTGTCGTGCCAGACAATTTATTCAACGACATGGAACGACTTGTAACGGATGTAATGGATTAAAGCTGTAGTGTGAGACTTAAAATATATTTATACGACTACAAAATTATCTGTTCAAGGTCCTCGCATTTTGTTTCACATTTCCGAATGGGATTAGGGCAACCGAGATGAAAATATTTTTATATCTAAGGCGGCATCGCCACCTCGTGTCCAGCCAGTGCCTGTTTAGTGGCTACTTTGAAAAATCAACCCAACACTCACCTAAGCTCCCTGTAGCTGATGTAGCGTGGTTGGAAATGACACGATTATCTCCCACATCCGCTGCTCTTCGACTGCGTGATAACTTCCTCGTATGAGTCGTATCCCGGGCCACGATGTGCTTGTAGCATATGCTAAACATGGATACTTGGTATTGATGACCCACTGGCTATGAAAAGATATATCGAGGCGTTTCATTAGGCATAGAGCGTCCTTTCTTCTTCAGTCTATAACTTAGGTTTCCCACAGTCCGTAGTCAAATGTAAATTTATAAATTTAGGGTGGGGGGCTGGGTAGCTATGAGTGGACCGCCAAGAAACATGGGTCCGGTCATCAATGCGTCATCAAATGCGTCCATATTATGTTGTATGTGTTATGCAAAGGCATGCCAACCGGTAGCTGTACCGGTACCGCCGGTTTTCTCATTCCCCAATCGGTACCGGTACTGAATCTACTGGCCCGCCGGTACCGGACAAAATTGTTTAATGGGGGAGCTCCTAATTGAACGAAGGCTAATAATCATGTGTGGAATACTTGCACGACAGACTTTCAACTTATTTGCGAATGAGCATATCAACACACTCTAAGGGTGCATGTTCTGTCTGCACCACGACCTCGATAAGGCACACCATTTTGACTTTTCAAACGGGGCATGTATCAAAGACAATGAAAGCTCCATCATCGGCTACTTCAAAGACATTATTCTGTGGCGACATCAAAGTAATCATAAAGCACGATCCTCGTGCTTTATGATTACTTTGATATCGCCGCAGAATAATCGGCACGATGTCACCCATCTTGCGATTTTGTGAACTGAGGCGGTTTAAATGTGAATTTCTCCCATCTGTCGGAAACCGGAGCTTTGTCGTTGTTGGGAGAAACAGATTCACGCCACGTATTCAGCCAAACTCAAGGAGTGTCGCCTGAATTCGCGTGTGAACGTATGTCTCACTGTGACGAACCCGCCCGTTTCACTTTTGATGGGGTGGTTCTTATCCTGAAGGGGTTAATAACTTTTCCTCGAAAAGCATAAATCAACAGGGTTTCACTGAAAACAACAATTTTAATACATATAAGAAAAATAAATATGATAATTTTTGACTTACATGATCCATAAGAATAAGAATACAAAACATCAATCACCCCCTACGCACAGTTTTTGAATCACCTGCGGGCCCGCATTCTCTGTTGTCGCTGGTTTTTCTCATCTTCGCTGGTATTGGTTCCTTGGTCGCCTCTTCTCTTCACCCTTTCACTGCCGTCGCACGGCCACTAGCGTTTTGTCACTTTATTGGACGCATCTGCTCTAACGGGTGACGGAATGTCACTCCACTACTGCCGTCGCACGGCCACTAGCTTATTGTCACTTTACTTGACGCTTTTCACACAAGCAGTCGCCACCAATGGGGTTAAACTCCCCCTTACGTTTGTCTCAGAATAATGTTCCTACAGGCAAAGCCTACTCTGCCTACGTATGGCTTGCCTTCCAAAACAGGTAACGCCGTTTACCTAAATGCATATAGCTCCCTGTTCTCGTACTTCGTGTTACTGATCCTATTCTCACATATGGCCGCCGACTTGGCCCGCGACTGCTCCTATTCTAAATATGAGCTCTGTGGCTCCCTTACATAACAACGTGCCTATACTTTTGCACCTATGCGGCACCTCCTCTAACCTATAGCATGGAACCGCCCCCCCCCCCCCCCCATCTACTCGCAACGACCCACAGCCTTATACACCCTCCGACTGGAATTGTTTGGAATGAATTTTTCGAGAAATCCCCCGATTTTTATTTAGATAGCCAGAACATATATTCTCAGTTAATTGCTTCTCTTGAACTTGGTCGCTTAGATCTATCTTAATTTAACACTCGCTTTAAAGTTCCTTTGTAAGACTCGCATTTTGGTATCTTTTGACTTTTCGGAGACATGATAGATGCGTTATATGGGTGTGTGTCCAGAACATATGCGATGTACTGTTTTCTACAACAACCACCTATTAAGTAGTTATAATTACACAGATAATGATCACCGAAGAATCCTCATTTGATCAGTTACCAGATAGCCCATGTGGCCTTCAACAAATGCGCCCTAATGGACATTAAATTTCATGCCTAATTAGCAGAGTTTGAATTATTGCCGATCTGTTTTCGGGGTCCGCCATATACCTATATTTACGTTTTACATTTAACCCGGCAGAAATATTATCGAAAATATTTACACTTTTAAACAGGAAAATCGCAACTTTGAGCTATCACCTTGACACCATCTGACTGCGATATGTCACCCAATTGTTGATGTGTCCCGGTACCGGTTTCGCCGGAACAGACTCTGTCCCGTCCCGGTACTGGTTATGGTGGTACCGACGGTACTTTGACATGCATGGTTATGTACATACTATGCTATAACACAATGTGGTTAAGTGGTGCTAGTAGTGTCGGTGATAACATTGGCAGACCCTCAGCTGTATTGGAAATGAGAAAGGCGGTATGTATTAACACCCTACGAAGCTTCGAAATTCGATTCAATTCGAAATCGTCCCAATGATTGTTCTTTAACCCTTTACCTAACATGAAAAGCAGACGACAGTTGTAAAAAAAATCTTGAATAACTAATTTTTTTCATTTTTTGTCTCAAAAACATAGGTTATGACCCCTCATTGGAACGAGTGCGACGAGCTCGTTCCAATGAGGTGTGATAACCTATGTTTTTGAGACAAAAAATGAAAAAAATAATAAAAATTAATTGGCGATTTTTGAGAATAGCGCTGGCCGGGTTTGGCCGTTACGCTGGGTAAAGGGTTGAGTTGCAACGATCCAGAAATTTTCGAAACTTAGAGATGTTCTGAAAATCCCACCAAGTGTCTCGTCTTGAACCCTTCTTCTCTCAGTGGGCATCCCTTTAAAGAGACCTGATGACAGAAGAAGAGTTCGAGGGGGTTCCACCCGAATGTACTTTTTCCGTTCTGGAATATTCCGCTTTTTCGATTGGTTTGACCCAACAGACGCGTGGAGACTGCCGTTGTAAGTAGGTGTAGTATCCACAACTTGAAAAGGGTGTCGGAACCCGGGCGTGGTCGTCGCTGGAAGAAACAGATTCACACCACGCTTCAGCCTAGACTTAAAGGAGTGCCCCTTGAACCCGTGCGTGAACGTATGTCTCGCCATCTCTTACCAGCCCATTTTTGTTGAGGTGGTTCTTATCCTGAAGGGGTCAGTGACTTTTCATCAAAAAACATAATCAACAGGGATTCACCGAAAATAACAATTTTAATGCATATAGAAAAATGTTGCAACTTGTGACGTACATGAATTCCAATGAATAAAACACAAAACGTCAATCATACCACACCCATACAGTTTTTTGAGTCACCTTGCGGGCCCATTTTCTCCTTCGTTGCTTCTTCCTTGTCGTTGGTGTTTGATCTTCTCGGATCAATGTTGTGTCTTTAGACTCTGGCTGCCTTTTCACGAAAATATAACGCAATGTCGCTCTATCACTGTAGTCACACGGCTACTAACGTATTGTCACTTTACTGGACGTCTTTACTGTAACATGTAACGGAATGTCACTCTACCACTGTCGTCGCACGGCCACTAATATATTGTCGCTTTAGTGTATGCCTTTACATTAATAGCGGCTGCCTCGAGGGTTAACTGCTTCCCTCTAGTTACCTCAGACGAATGTTAATACAGGCAAAGCCTACTCTGTCTACATCGGCTTGCCTTCGATCACATGGAATACCGTCTACCTAAATGCCAATATTCGTGAGCTCTCGAAGCTCGTATTATCTATTCTGACCCCACACTCATATATGACCACTGACTTGGCCCGCGACTGTTCCTACTCTAAATATGAGTTATGTGACTCCCCCTAATTACCATGTGCATGTCCTTTCGCACCGACGCGGCACCTCCTCTAACCTATATCATCGCCTGCAAACACAGTCTTACACGCATTGAGACCTGTTGAGACTGGAATTAATTTTTTGAGACCGCCCCCCGACTCTTATTCGATCGCGAGGGCATTAAGTCTCGTGCGTTGCGACTATGCTACGAAATATTGCGTATGAATAATTCCCGTGCGTTGCCACAATGGTACGTAATATTACGTACTCCCGACTTTTATCGATTGCCTTTGACGTCGGAAAAGCCTGATTTTAGATGACGTTAAAACATCACAATGGCTGTAGTCGGGAAGGGTACAACTTGGCCGCTATAGATCTGTCTTAATTCTAAATTCTCTTTCAAGTTCTTTTAAGCTATATTACTCTTGCTATACCTGCTATACTTCGACACTTGTGACAAGTCCCCTGTCAGAAATTGGGGATGAACGTATAACACAGGCACTATACGTACACTACTTATGATTAGGGGATTATCGCCACAAATGACCATACAATTAGATGACTGATCGCCTTGGGTGGCTAAACAAGTTTCTTGTGTTTGAAGCGTATAAAGCAAGATCGTTGTTTCAGACCAGATAAGCGATAATTGACGTTACAGTCTCCCATTAACCCTTTACCTAACGTAACGGCAAAAACGGCCAGCACTATTCTCAAAAATCGCCAATTAATTTTTATTATATTTTTCATTTTTTGTCTCAAAAACATAGGTTATGACCCCTCGTTGGAACGAGCTCGTCGAGCTCGTTCCAACGAGTGGTCATAACCTATGTTTTTGAGACAAAAAATGAAAACAATTAGTTATTCAAGAATTATTTTTGCAAGTGTCGTCTGCTTTTCAGGTTAGGTAAAGGGTTAAGATTCCGCTCCATTAAAGTTATCACTTTTATTTCGTCTTCATTGATTTATTTCTAATTACATACACAGATGGTTTACTTGAAAAATCGGTTTTCGGGGTGCGTCATATACCAGTTCTTACACTTTTAACACGAGCGAGAAAAATTACCAAAAATATATGAACATTTAAAACCACAAAATCGTAAATTTAAGTTATCACCGTGACAAAGGGTTGAGATGAGATTAGATTCGTAATTCGAATCTTCTGCATTATTCAACTGGTGAGTCGACTCGACACGAAATTAGAAATTCTCAGGGCCTTAGTGTGTATATATATAGAATATACCCATAGTAGCTTGGTGTACCAAATGTTCACCACGAGTGGGGAAGTGGTGTTAACCGCGACCCTTTGGCGTGCGGTTAACACCACTTCACCACGAGTGGTGAACATTTGGTACACCAAACTACTTTGGGTATATTTTATTTATACCATGATCGTCGGATTATTAAGAGCCGCTATTATTTTTTTTCTCAATTTTACTGAGCAGCAGACATACAAACGTGCGAATCTGTTTTTGTTCACATGAGCACGGGTAGGCGGTACTTCCGCTGTCAGTTTCATCACCGAAACGAAATGGAAAAAGAAACACAGCCTTTTTCGTTTTAATAACATAATAGCATACTATTTGGAGTTATGGATGCTTTATTAACATGAGACGATGCATGTTTGTTAATATTTGTCATTTTATGAGGTAAACTCATTTAAAAACCTAATAAACAATTGCCACTTTCATTTCACTCTTCGCAAGGCGACGTGCGATAAATTTAGACAAGTTTGCATTCAGGTGGATGTCACCAAAGGTCAACTTGCATGTAGTTCTACTGTAGGTGTAAATTTTTACTGCTGAAATCCCATTGCTGGCGTGTTCACCGCGGTTGGTGTGGAAAGCTAACATTTATGTCATAGGCTTTTCATATAACAGTAGAACGGGTAATCATGGTATAAAACAGTAGAATTACCAAAACGAAAGAAGAAAGTGCGCCACTTTAAGAAGGCTGTGGTAAAACAGTAGTTACGGCGAAGGGAGTGGTAGTAGCTACTAGCAGACTCTCGTCAAAGTGATAGCTAACGAAATAGATTATGGTAGAAGCATGTTGTAGTGAAGAAGGCTATGGCATAGTGGTAATGCATGTATGTAAGTAACCCGCTATCGACCATTTATGGTACGTGACGTAACAACAGTTGTAAAATACGCGAACGAACTACAGAAAATAATACAGCATGAATTCTTCATCCACCACGTTTGTCAATCAGACTTGAAATCTTTCTGGACAAAATCGACTCAAAGTTGCACATTCCATCCATATATGCAGAGAGCGGAATTCCGATTACCTCTTAACAAAATTCTAGCCAAAATAAACGAACATGCGATTTCGACAAAGTGAGATCGCGAATTATTGTTGTTATGTTGTTATTTATTTTGGCGAAAATTCTTTTAAGACAATGGCCGAAGAAGTAAAATCAGAGAAGGTAGAAAAGTACAACAACACTTTTTTTCTAGGTTACCACCATGTTATATAGCCTAACCCTCTAACGGAGTGCAATGTAAGCTCTTTATGTCGGGGCCTGGTAATAGGCAGAACTTGGAGTTAGTAGCTCCGTCACTAGCAGCGGTGACAGATTTAAAAACCTAGTGATAGAAGCGAGAAGAGCAAACAACAAAACACTAGTAGTGCTAGTTAGGAGAGTAGAGATAGCTAGTAACTGACCAAGTCATCAGTAAAGGACATCAAAGGTGAAAGGGTGGAAATAAAGGCAACATTAGTGGAACTGGTAGAAGACATTAAAAGCTAAGGTTGTCGGAGAATCCATAGGGAGTGGTGATAATGGAGACATATTAGTACTAGCAGTGTGCATGTGGAAAAGACAATGAAGGTGGGGTGAATGTGGCAGTCAGTACAGAATGTAATCACAATCAGGCGTGTATGGAAAGGCGGCGGCGTGGACGGAGAAGCGACGGCGTAGCAGTGGCGTAGATAAAGGGGGAGGGGCGGGGGGGGGCGCGCAGGCCGCCCTACCAGAAGTTTTGTCGGAAATTTTTTGGGACCATTTTTAGGCGAATTTATGCCTAATAACAATAAAATGCTGGCTTTGGGGATAAAAAAACATGCCATTTGGGTACATTTTGGGTAAAAAAGACCAGTTTTCAGTACATTTGCAGTAAACAACAGATTCTTTCTGTTTGTTTGGGTTTTTGTTGTTACACTGTCGGGGAATTTTCGGTCTGTCGGAAAATTTTGGGCTTGCCCCTCCGCCAGTGAAAAGCTATCTGCGCCACTGCGGCGTAGATGGAAATGCGAAGACTTAAACATGCTGTATTCGAACGCACCTGTCAGAAAAAAGCTCACGGAAATCATAGAAAGAATGGTGAGTTATAATTGGTTATGTGTTTACCAACAGGCGAGTCGAAATTCCTTCGAAATAAAATCAAATACTCAGCTGTGTGATTTTGTTTTTACCTTTACATCTCTGCATAAATTTGTTTATTTCCAAATGAAACAAAATACTGCGTTTTGATTGGCTGAGAGGTACGATGTAACTTGCAATCCACAGTAGTTTTTTTACACTCGCAATACACAATAGCCAGCGATGTGGCTAAAAAAGTACCCATTTTTAATTATTAATTCAAACTTTCTGCTCGGTTATGGTAGAACAAAAATAAAAATACAGGAAATTTAATATTTATGTGCAATAAAATATTACAGATATCAATGTCATAGGAACTGGCTCACTGAGCCAGTTCCAATGACATCCACATTTGTTTGGTTTTATTAAGAAACTTACAAAGTACAAATTTTCTGTCAGTTTTTGCTCACAATTTAGGTTAAAGTATTAAGTACACTAAAATTCTTAGAAATAAATTCGTTATCCTTGTGTTCGCCTCAGGGTGTATGAGTTCCCAAACCGGTGTAAATTCCCATACACCTTGGAAAACACAAGGATAACTAATATTCTCCAATCTCACAATCCGCAGGAGTCTCAATCTGGTTGGTTCCCAAAATTATTCGACCATCAAAAAGGAGAACTGTATAAAAGGGTCATTCGTCTTGTTTTAGACTTAGATGGCTTTGGCGAAAGAATGGATAGTTTTAGACTGAAATACCGTACAGCCGTCGTAGAGTGGTCGTAATCTGCACGTTGTACCCGGTGCTTCATTAATAATTTTTTTTTTATAATTGTTCCTATAATTAATATTTGGAATCTAAAATTTCTGCGTCCGTGCAAACATTGCCCACTCCTGGACAGTGACCAATCCACGGCGGTAGTACTCTAACATAGAATTTGGCCGATAAAGTCCCCGCAAATCGCAACGGCGTTTCTGCTCCGTGAGAACGGCGTAGACAGTCAATTTCGCACCTCGTCAAAATTATAACGATTATTTAACAGATTTTATACGGAAATGCGAATGACGAATTGAAGGTGAAATGCTCAAAATCCCCGTTTCTTCACTTTACAAAAGAGGTTTAGTGAGTGGAGGAAAAAAACAATGTCGACCAACGACACCGACTCAACACAAAATATGGGGCAAATTCCAATTTAATCGAAGGATAGAATAATGGAAATTGCATCATGTCAATCGTGACAGTGCCTAGTATTTGGGATATACGAAATTGCTTCTATCGGTCAACCTCATTCATTTCCGTTCAAAGTCACAATTCTCGGCCCTTTTCTTCACTTTGTCGATGTAAACATGTCTGTAACTTTTCAGTACGGATTCCCGTATTGTGACTTTTGAACATTTTCTTAAGTTATTTTATAAAGCGCTTATTTAGGAAAGACGCACTTTTCTCCCTTTTTCTTACTTTACCAATGTAACTACATCTGTAACTGATGGCTGTATAGTGAAATGTAAACACTTTCATAAGGTATCTTTGAATTTTACAAATCCTAAGTATTATTTGCATCATCCGAAATAATTTGCACATGGGATATGATGTTTACAGTGCGTCCGTGAACTGGGTGCTTTCCATGGGTGGACAATGTTTACAGGGACGCAGTAATATACACAAAGAAAAAAGTTAAGCACCCCCTGATATTTTCACAAAGCCGAATGGCAAAAGCATGTATAATCCGCAATAGCCCGAAATACTCGAAAATACTAATGCCGTCTGAAAGAACAATCATCTGGCAAGACTAAAACGCAACAATGGCTAGCTGTGATTGAAATCAAATCGAGATTACATCATGGATCACAAATACTGTTTTTACCATGAAACACAACCCTCAAAAGTTTGGATGGACAAGTCACAGAAAGAGCGTTAACATTGATATTGTCACATAAAAATGTTCTTCGAAGACACTAGAGTACGTCTTTAGTAAGAATAATCAGTACCGGGTGGACCCGCCACGTACCCGGATGACACTCTCCACCCTACGTCTCATGCCTCCAGTCAAAAGTCGGATCTGTTCTCGGGTCAATAACATCCATTCAGCATGCAGAGCTGCTTCCAACTGGCCTAAAGTCTGTACTGGGGGTTCCGTGCCTGGATTCGCCGCCCTATAATGTCCCACACATGCTACAGAGGATTCAGATCTGGGCTTACAGCTGGCCAGGGTAGAGTTGTCACTGCATTGGCTCTCATGAAATCCACTACGACACGCGATCGGTGAGACCTGGCGTTGTCGTCCATGTACTGAAGTCGTGTAGCAAGTGGATGGTTGTCGAAATGTGGTACAACGACTGGCTGTAGGACGTCACGGATGTACTGAGCTCGGGTCAAGTTGCCCCTGATGGTGACCAAAGCTAGCTTGCAATCATGGGACAGGCATCCCGTTACCATAACAGAGCCACCTCCATACGCACCAGTTGGCTGAATGTTCCTGGGGGTATAAGCTGTGTTCTTCTGTCTCCAACCGCGTGTACGTCCACCAGTAACGTGCAGTAAATATCGACTTTCGTCTGACCAATGAATTTTCCTCCAGGTCTTCAGATTCCAGCCTCGTCTGGTCAAACACCATGCCAAACGTGCACGTTTATGGTGGTCTCTTAACAAGTTACGTTTAATGACTCTTCTGGCCTTTACTCCTGCCGCTTTGAGACGATTTCGGACTGTTCTGGTACTGATGGGTCGATTTGGTAACCACAGTCTTTTCATCTGAGAACTTGTACTGAAGGGTTCTCTTTCGAGCAAATCGTATCAGACTCCTGTCTTCTCGCGGTGTAGTGACAGGAAGTCTTCCTGACCTTGGACAGTCCATTGCACTTCCGGTCTGCGCATGCTTCCGGACTAAGCGGCTAACAACAGTGTAATGGTAGCCCAGATTTCGTCCTATCGCCTTAAAGGACATTCATGCGGAATGCATACCAATAATCTTATTCCGAATCTCCATTGACAATCGTCTCCGTGCCATGTTCAATGATTATGCTTAAATGCCCGTTTCGCTCTGCGTTAAATACCCACAAATATAATCTGTACATACTGCTTTTTGTGATCCGTGAGGGTAGCATGTTGCACGAATTGTCACAAGCGATGCAAGCACGACTATCACACATCACTGGTTACAACGTATCGTGCAAACCCTACTCTTCCCATCATTGTACCTTGTTTAACCATTTCGAATAAGAGGGGGGAAATCATCAAAAATATCAGAGGGTGCTGAACTCTTTTCTTTGTGTATATTAGAATCTAAACACTAATTATAGGAATAATCATCAAAAAATTAATTAATGAAGCACCGGGGACAACCCTGTGCTTCATTAATCAAAATTTTTCTGGTGATGATTTTTATTACCTGGTAAACGCATGCGTGGACACCACTGCCCACACGTGGATTACGACCTGTCTCCGGCGGTTTTACTGTAAAAGAAAAATACTTCGCCTCGTGTCGGTCAGTAATCGGACAGAGAAGCGTTATCCGGTAGTACTCTGTCCAAGCGGCATTATTACCTTTACTGAAACAGCTGGAAAGAAAAGTTTTGTTTTTTTTTAAAAATCTTTTCCCAACCAAATTGAAACTTTAGAAGATTAAAAATGGACTGTGGAATGATTTTGAAAGTGGACAGGGCTGGGTTTGAAGTTCCGAGTTATTCAATTGAGGGTTTTGTTAAGGTGATAGCTTAAAGTGGCGATTTTTTTGTTTAAAAGTGTAAATATTTTCTATAATCTTTCTGAATGGGCTAAACATAAAACTTAAGGATAGGCAGGTGGCGGACCCCGAAAACAGATCGACAATAATTCAGACGACGTTAAATTAAGTATGAAATTTAATGTCCATTATGGCGTACGTGTTCAACGCCATACGGACTTCTGATAACAGATCAATAGTAAGAGAGACAATATTCTCATCTGTAATCGTTATCTGGGTAATTAAGGCCAGTTATATTGTAAATATGGAAACCAGTGCATCACATATGGTCTGGCCACACACCCATATTACGCATCTATCCTGTCTCCGAAATGTCAGAATACACCAAAATGCGAGTCTTTCAAAGGAACTTTAATGCGAGTGTTAAATTAAGATAGATCTAAGCTGTCAAGTTCAAGAGAAGCGATTAACTGAGAATAAATGTTCTGGCTATCTAAATAAAAATCGGGGGATTTCTCGAAAAATTGATTCCAGCCAATTCCAGTCGGAAGGTGTGTAAGGCTGTGGGTCGTTGCGAGGCAGTTGGCCTGATGGCTCTCAGAGAAGGTCCGGATTTAGCCTTGGCCGTCGAGGGTCATAGGCACCGAGATTGAAAGTCCGCGTATTGTCGTAACCCTGTGAGGGTTGTGAAGAACCGATTGTAGTTTGTTAACGGTTGCGAACCGTAGTGGCATAGTAGCCAAAGCAGTAAAAGCTGTAACGTTGAGGTCTAGGAACCATATTAGGAGCTTGCGTAAGCGCTTGAATAGCTCGCAAGTTAAAATAGTTTTAGGCGGTGCGAGAATTGATGATGTTGAGAACACTTTGCAGAACATTTTTGTGTAAACTTTGTTAAGTATATATCTGGAGGCGAAGAATAACTTAACCACGAGAGAGCCAGACAAAGCGCAAAGCGATCGTGAACTGTAGTAGATGCCGATTGAATTGTGGTTGAACTGTGAGAAAGCTGATAAATTCGCACAAGCAGAACATTATATGTGTTAAGCCCGACTGACGGCGAAGTTAACCCTGCGAGGAGGAAGCAACGAGAAGTGAATAGACACTTTGTATTCATCACAAACCGTGAGAAGATGAAGATGATGTGAGGTCGATCCAGCGGACACAGCTAGCTGTGGGAGACGTCGAGGGCCCTAAAGAATAAACTTTTATTCGCGTAATTAGTGTATTCTTATGGATAATTTTGTGAGTAATTTGTTTCATATTATATTTTTTCGTACATGTAAATAAATAATCTTTCAGTGAATTATAGTTGATCACCCTTTGGCGTTGTAAGCCACAGGCACCTTCCGGACTGCTAAGAATCCCAAGTGGATAGGGCATTGATAAGGTGGCAAAGTTTACTTTCGAACTGGGGTTCAGACGACAGTCACTGGCTGTCGGCTGAGCACTAATAAGAACATAAATTTTCCTCCCTCAGTTTCAACCCCGTAATCCTGCGACAGGTTTATTTGGGGAAATTGTGAGCGTGTGTAATCATCATCTTGATTTTTTTCAAATCATTCACACGAAGTAACGTGAAAGTGAAAAGGTTAAAACAAATGTTTATTGGTAGTAACGGTAGGGCACAGTTGTTTTAAATATTTGACTCGCACGTTAATTCAAGTTGACAATTTCGCGCAGAGTAAGACGAGGTAACATGAAGTCGTTGGCATGAGCTGGACATAAACGGGTCCCCACAGTTAGTATATATGGGGTTCTACGATTGGAAGGTCAGGGCATTTTACTTTGCTTCTATGTGTTATTGTCTTGGACGGGCAAAGTTATGATAGTTCAACAACAGTTAGATTGTATTACCAGTAAAACAAAAATTGATACCTTCACAAAACGTGCTGGGGCTACAGACTTCTCCGACCCCACTATCCGCCTTGGCTGTTACAATAAGGAATATTGTTTGCTGATGGATGTCCCACGAGGTGTTGTAGACTAATTCACCACGTTTCGTACCAATTAACCCGAAGTTAAAACACATGGTTCTAGACAGCCACACAGAAAGCTCAAACGAAGTGATCATGATATCCTGCATTACTGAAAACACTATGGCAGACTAGCTTATTCAAAGAGCTTCACGTAAGCAAATAAAGTGTCACCGGTATTTGTTAGTTTGGGGTGTATGAGTCGCTCCAGACTTCATATCTTGGTCAGGAAGACATGGCCCACGCGGTCCCAATATCTGCATGTAGCTACCTACCCGTTTCTGTTTGTAAAATAACAGATATAATGATAAAATGACAAAAGTTATAATCAAATGAAGGCTTGTGACTTTCGGTAGATTGTGTTTCCTTAGAGAAAAGACACATTCCAATAGGCTTGGAATTATAGAATACGTTAAAGAACCTTAGTAACACTCTTACGGTCTCCGAGGAGACACGAGGCAGTATAGAGTTGATAAGAAGTCATTGCGTATCGATGTGACCTGTTGGTTGTTATTCAGTAAACATTGGTACCAGTTTCCATCCAGAGCTGAAACGGTTAAGGGGTTTTCTTGATCGATTAATCACGTGGATTAACCTTGGTTAACCGATTAATCACTTGTCCAAATAGATATCTGAATAACTGCCATACCGTTGATGATTTACAGCATGGACCCTTCACCAAACGTAACAAACAAAACCGACTAGGCCTATGTACACAAATCTCCATTCAAATGTATTATGTTTTTAATTTTTGTCTCAAAAACATAGCTTATGACCCCTCATTGGAACGAGCTCGTTGAGCTCGTTCCAATGAGGGGGTCATAAGCTATGTTTTTGAGGCAAAAATTGAAAATTTTTAGTAACTCATGAATTTATTTTGCGAGTATCATCTGCTACCCGCAATGGGTAAAGGGTTAAGAATGGCCATTCCCAGCTACTGATACAGTATGATGATTATGCTATGCAAGTAAACAAGCATGTCAGAAAGTAACTTGCATGCTTTACTCTGTCTCATATAATTGAAAATAGTGTCTGATCTGAAGAACGGTCAGGATGGGATTCGTAGAGCTATTGACAGAAAATTAGATAAACTCAAAAATCAGTTACTGCCATCTGTTGAAAATAGGATGAGGGAATTTCGAGATGACCTGCATTTACAGATGGAGTGGAGTCCAACCGTATTGATGCACTGGTTGAACGTATTGATGATCTCCAGGTACGATTTGAACACA
Organism: Pictodentalium vernedei; assembly: GCA_031216915.1. NCBI lineage: Eukaryota > Metazoa > Mollusca > Scaphopoda > Dentaliida > Dentaliidae > Pictodentalium > Pictodentalium vernedei. The sequence goes on along the minus strand of CM062290.1, from coordinate 170,158,182 downwards.
ATGATCAAAGTTGTTTGGGCAACATAACGGCGACAGGTTCGAGCAGTAAGGTGAACCGTGCTAATTTGGATGGTAGAAATTCTGACGACAGTGATCTGGTTATTATCGCTTCACATATTTCGGAGATAGAAAACAAAATCATTCTTGAAGTCGAGAATGAAATAATGTCAGGACTTGGGGTTGAAATTAGCATCAGTGTAAATGTTTTAAGGGGCTATATTAGTTATGGAATTTTGTTTATTTTGAAATTCTCACCTCTCATATTCCTTAAATTCAGATTAAATATACACAAAGTATACATCAAAATAAAGGTTGGGATATAAAGAATACGAAACACGTATGCAATCAACTCATAGAGTTGACAGCAGGCACCACTGGTTCCTGGAAGTCTGCTAGCGTATTCGCACCAGAACTGATAATAAAATATTTCGCAAGAACAACTCGTGGCCGAATGTGCTTCAGATATTCAGTAACAAAGCTAGGCACTCAAAACACTTTCGAGTGCAACGACAGGACTGCATTTGGGAAAAGGACAACACTGTCTGCATTTTTTATTGAAGATGGTTTCCATGCTCGACAGACACGCGCAAATCACTCGATACAACGAATTTCCATCGAAAAACAAAATCGTAATTCTAAGAAATTTCAACAGGTGTCATGATACCTTGCATTAAATATGGTAACTGTGTAATCTCTATCCAATAACGGTATACTGTATGAAGGCGATCTTTTTCATTATTTTATTTTAGACGGCATTGTTTTTAATTCTTTTTCCGTCCGATGACGCCAACCGGAAATCGAAAGGATACTCATACGTAAACAAAAGCAATGGCTTTAGAATCCCCCCCCACCCCCCACCCCCACCCCCCACCCCCATGCAGCTCTGTTGCCGTGTTTTGATGAAGTTTGATCCCCTTGCTTTGTTCTTGGATATGTAAAGCACATTTGGCCACAAGTTGTTTTCGTGAAAAATTATTAAATTATCAGTTCTGGTGCGAATACGGCAGCAGACTTCCAGGAACCAGTGGTGCCTACAGTCGACTCTACGAGCTGATTACACGTGTGTTTCGTGTTCTATACATCCCAACCTTCATTTTGGTGTACATTTTGTGTATATTTAATATGTAATCAACTCATAGAGTCGACTGCAGGCACCACTGGTTCCTGGAAGTCTGCTACCGTATTCGCACCAGAACTGATAATAAAATAATATTTCATCAGAACAACTTGTGGCCAAATGTGCTTCATATATCCAAGAACAAAGCTAGGCATTCAAAACACTTTCGAATACAGCGATAGGACTGCATTTGGGAAAACGACCACACTGTCTGCATTTTTATTGAAGATGGTTTCCATGCTCGACAGACATGCGCAAATCACTCGATACCACGAATTTCCATCGAAAAACAAAATCGTAATTTTCAGAAATTACGACAGGTATCATGATACCTTGCGTTGAATATGGCAACTGTGCAATATCTATCTAATAACAGTATACTGTATGAAGGCGAACTTTTTCATTATTTGATTTTACACCACGTTGTTTTTACATGCTTTTTGCATCCGATGACGTCGACCGGAAATCGAAAGTATATTCATACGTAAACAAAAGCAAAAGCGTTGGAATTTACCCGCATGCAGCTCTGTCGCCGTGTTTTGAAGAATTTTGATCCCCTAGCTTTGTTCTTGGATATGTAAAGCACATTTGGCCACGAGTTGTTTTCGTGAAATATTATTAAATTATCAGTTCTGGTGCGAATACGGTAGCAGACTTCCAGGAACCAGTGGTGCCTACAGTCGACTCTTTGAGTTGATTACACATGTGTTTCGTGTTCTATACATCTCAATCTTGATTTTGATGTATATTTTGTGTATATTTAATTTGAATTGAAGTAATATCAGAGGTGTGAATTTTCAAAATAAACAAAATTTCTTACTTATACAGGCCCTTAAATGTTATTCGCTTGCAGAAACGGTATATAGAGAAACCCGCAATGGTCAAAATTACAATAGGATAGCTGGATCAGAAAACTGCAGTACTGAGACAAAAGCGAAAACTGAAAGAGTCGGTCAAATTTAAAAACTGTTATCTTAGGGGAGGGAAATCCTATATTGAGCGAATAATTGAACTGAATGCCAAGACATTGTTGATTGAACTACCTGCTGGTAAAGAATATATGATAACGAACAGTGGGCGCATTTTAAAGAAGACGGATTGTAGGAGTTAGGATACGGATGAAAAGTTTCCACATATCGATGAGTGTTCCGATGAGTGTTTCGACAATAGCAAACAATCTATTGGGCAAATAAACTTAAATGGTTGGGCAAAACCGGGAAGAATATTGAAACAAGAATTAATTAGAGCTGTAAATTGTGACATCCTTTCCGAAAGTGAAAGTCATCTAATTGGGGAAAAATGTATTCACGTTCCTGGTAACACATGGTTGGGTCTGAACAGAACTGTGAAACACAAAAAGCACCAAAGGGGTCTGGTGGTGTTGGATTATTAACAAAAAGTAAATTGCTTGTTCATTTTGACACCAAAATGGTGGATAATTCGTATGACGGTATTCTGTTAACCCAATGCAAGTCGAGGATGACCAACTTTGAGTTTTTTATTTTCAGTTGCTATTTACCACCCGAAAATTCAGTCTGTGGAAGAAATGCAGAAAGTTTCTTTTGCAATCTGCTGGCAAGCGTATACGCGCATTGCAGTAGCCACCCGGTTATTGTGTGGTGACTTCAATGCGCATATAGGAAAGCTCCCGGACTGCAATGAGGAATATGACACACTTCGTGAAAGGTTTCTGGTAGATGAAACAGTCAATCAACATGGACGGGCATTCACTGATTTTTTAAATGATGCAAACATTTGCTGTTTAAATGGGAAATTTGACCCAGAAAAAGATAATTTTACATCTGTGAGCGTTAAGGGGAAATTGGTCTTTGATTATATATTTGTCTCACATGATACTTTTGATGATTGTGGTAACTTCGAAGTGATAACGTCAGCCTCAATCATTGATAAACATAGCTTCTGTCATCTGCTTGGGGAAAGGAGTAAACCCCCAGATCACAATTTTATAAAATTCGAACTCATTTTAGATAACCCATTAACGCACACAAACGAAAAGGAACCTGTTAAAGTTAGCACTAGGTTAAGCAAGCCTTTATCAGATACGTTTTTGAATTCGGTTGATTCACACCAACGTTTAGCAGAAAAAATTTCCACAATTGAAAGATGTAGGGAAAATCAGAATGATATTGATACTGCGTACTCAAATTTTGTTAATTTAGTTGTGAAAGAAATTCAACAACTGAAACCCTCATTCGTTAACTCGGATTTTGTGAGCTCGAAAAAGAAATTTAAATTCGTTAAACCTTTTTGGAATGCGGAACTCACTGATTTGTGGAGAGATATGCACTCAAAGGAAAAAAAAATATTTAAATTCGAAAAGAGTAAACAAAAATAAAACGGAAGCAGGAGAATTACTCCAAAAGTTCACTGTCGCCCGTCGTTTGTTCAACAAACGATTAAGGTATCACGAGCGAAACTATAAGAAAAAACCTTATGATTGAAACGGAAAACTTAAGTGATAAACATCCAAGGTCATTTTGGAACAAAATAAAGAATCTTGGACCTTCAAAAAACCAGTATACCGGAGGAAATTTATGCCGAGGACGGAAGACTAAACCGAACTAGAAAAGATGTTCTTGATTTATGGGCATCGGCATTTAAATATCTTTACAATCCCAAGCCACTGCCCGATGAGCATGATGAAAACTTTTTTCAGAAAATTAAAGATGAAAACAATTTTATCGAGGATAAGTTCCTAGACCCACTATATGAATCGAATTCCGAGTTAACCCTTTACCTAACCTGAAAAGCAGACGGCAAAAATAATTCTTGAATAACTAATGTTTTCATTTTTGTCTCAAAAACATAGGTTATGGCCCCTCGTTGGAACGAGCTCGACGAGCTCGTTCCAACGAGGGGTCATAACCTATGTTTTTGAGACAAAAAATGAAAAGAATAGTAAAAATTAATTTGCGATTTTTGAGAATAGCGCTGGCCGGTTTTGGCGTTACGTTAGGTAAAGGGTTAAATTTACCTCTACAATTAGGTGAAATAGAAAAAGTCCTATAGAAAGCTAGTAATGGAAGATCGGTCGGTGTTGATTTTATCCCATACGAAACATTAAAATCCACAGCTGTTAAAGAGGTACTCTTAGATCTTTTTCGATTCGTTTTTGAAACGGGTATTTTGCCATCTCTTTGGAGAAAATCAATTATCTGCCCAATTCCAAAAGATAAAACTTTAGACCCAAGGACCCCCTTACACTAAGGAGGTATTTCATTGTTATGCACATGCAGTAAATTATGTCAGGAACCGGGCTTTTTCGTTGCTGGGGGAAATAGATTCACGCCGCGTATTCAGCCAAAACTCAAGGAGTGTTGTCTGAACCCGCGCGTGAACGTATGTCTCTCCGTAACGGACCCGCCCGTTTCACTTTTGTTGGGGTGGTTCTTATCCTGAAGGCGTTAATAACTTTTCCTCGAAAAGCATAAATCAACAGGGGTTTAGCCAAACTCAAGGAGTGTCGCCTGAATCCGTGCGTGAACGAATGTCTCACCGTGACGAACCCGCCCATTTCCCTTTTGATGGGGTGGTTCTTATCCTGAAGGGGTTAATAACTTTTCCCCGAAAAGCATAAATCAACAGGTTTTCATTGAAAACAACAATTTTAAAACATATACGAGAAAAATAAATATGATAATCGGTGACATACATGGAATCCATAAGAATAAGAATACAAACAATCAATCACCCCCTACCCACAGTTTTTGAGTCACTTGCAGGCCCGCATTCTCTATTGTCGTTGGTTTCCCTCCTCTTCGCTGGTATTGGTTCCTTGGCCGCTTCTTCTCTTCACCCTTTCACTGACGTCACACGGCCGCTAGCGTATTGTCAGTTTATCGGACGCCTCTGCTCTAACAGATGACGGAATGTCACTCCACTACTGCAGTCGCACGCCACCAGCTTATTGTCACTTTACTTGACGCTTTTCACACAAGCAGTCGCCACCAATGGGGTTAAACTCCCCCCCCCCCCCCCTTACGTTTGTCTCAGAATAATGTTCCTATAGGCAAAGCCTACTCTGCCTACGTATGGCTTGCCTTCCAAAACAGGTGATGCAGTTTACCTAAATGCATATAGCTCCCTGAGCTCGTAAATCGTATTACTGATCCTATTCTCACATATGTCCACCGACTTGGCCCGCGACTGCTCCTATTCTAAATATGAGATTTGTGGCTCCCTTACATAACAACGTGCCTATACTTTCGCACCGATGCGGCACCTCCTCTAACCTATGGCATGGAACCTCCCCATCTACTCGCAACGACCCACAACCTTACACACCTTCCGACTGGAATTGGCTGGAATGAATGTTTGGAGAAATCCCTCGATTTTTATTTAGATAGCCAGAACATTTATTCTCAGTTAATCGCTTCTCTTGAACTTGGCCGCTTAGATCTATCTTAATTTAACACTCGCTTTAAAATTCCTTCGAAAGACTAGTACTTTTGTATCTTTTGACATTTCGGAGACAGGCTAGCTGCGTAATATGGATGTGTGTCCAGAATATATGGGATGTACTGGTTTCCAACAATTACAATTTAACTGGGCTTAATTACCCAAATAACGATTACACAAGAGAATATTGTCTCACTCACTTTTGATCTGTTATCAGATAGCCCATGTGACGTTCAACAAGTGCGTCATAATGGACATTAAACTTTCATGCCTAATGAGCAGAATTTGAATTATTTGTTTTCGGGTTCCGCCATATACCTGTCTTTACGTTTTATGTTTAACCCATTCAGAAAGATTATCGAAAATATTTACACTTTTAAACAGGAAAATCGCAACTTTTAAATTCTTTTACAATCGTTATCAAGTGAACATCGTGAACAAATATCCCATTTTAAATATGAAGCCCTCAAGTTACTAGTAAGCCATTATCCAAGACAAAGTGCGTCATTTCTTATAAATGCACTAAACAGGAGGAACAATAGTTTATACATCTCACCAATATAATACCTTGTGAACATTTGGGGAAGGGAAGTTCTTATAAGCATATTGTTTTTTTGTTCAATGGGTTGGACAGAGAAGTAAGCACACACCCGGGAACCGGCTGGGTTGGGAATGAATCCGAATCGGCTGGGTGGGGTGGATATTAACCCACCAGGGCTCATGTCCGCCCTACCCAGCGGATTTGGATAGGTTTGTGACTCGACTGATTTCATAAGGCAGTTTGAAACTGCACTGTCTCAAAGTATATGAGCATGTCTAAGAACAATTCCCATCAAGTTGTTACATGGCAAACTCCTAACTATAACTTGTTTTAGTTTAATATTAAGATTCTTTTTTTAGGTGCGGAGGTGACCTATGTTCTAGGGAACATAGGCCATCCTAGCACGCAGGGGACTGGTGAACACCATCTATGGGAAAACACAAAATCCAGAATCCTCTTTTGACAAACCCCTGTTGGAGAGAGAGAGAGAGAGAGAGAGAGAGAGAGAGAGAGAGAGAGAGAGCGAGAGAGAGACGCGCAATGATAGACAAAATCAGATCCCTAGTGACATGTAGACCTATGAGGCCGGGTGCAATTATAGCAGATCTCAAAGTTATTGCCTGTTTAAAATGAATGCACATGTCAATAAAGATTTACTTACCTTACCTTACCTTAATTGATGTGAGTCAGTGTGACAATGTTTGCCTGTTTTGGAACAAGTTTGTTCCTTTGCTGACCCATGAAATACAGTAGTTCAAAAATAACGGTTAATCGAACAATTACATTTTGGATCGACCAAGATGCTGATCATTGATTAATCGGTTAACCGTTTCAGCTCTATTTCCAACCTAGAGGCGCTTATTATGATATGACTGAGAATACAAGCACTTGGCATCGATTCTTGTTCAGCTCACAAAGATTTTCAAAAAACTTTTCCAGGAGCTGATATATGTCCTACAACGTATTTTCCCACCGGTGCTGCCCGTAACCCTTTACCAACCACATCGTAGTGACTGAAGCTCTCTAATGTTTCACAAAAGTGCCATTCAAATATTATTATTTTTTTTCATTTTTTTTTGTCACAGAAACCTAGTTTGTGACCCCTCCCCTCATTGAGGCGAGGTCAATGAGCTTGCTCCAATGAAGGGTGACAACCTATGTTTTTGAGGCAAAAAATTAAAGCGGTTAGGTATTCAAGACATTTGTGGGCATGTCTCGTCTGGTATTCGAGTTGAGGAAAGGGTTAGCAATACCAGTATTATTCATTACTCTTCTCACGATTGTTGAATGTTTCTTTCATGCCTTTGTGCCACCGTGCAATTGATCAAAGTCACAGGCCTTACTACTCAACAACACAAAGAGATCTTTGCATCTTTGTTAAAGTCCTCTCTTCATCAGGTGTGATTAACTTTGAAACAACTGTCATAATCACTCTTCATTGACCACTTCAGGTAAGAAAAAGCAAATAGCATATAAGTAATAATTACGGTCTACAAACAGAGGGCGATTCAAACTTCAAAGTCATTCACACGTTCTTCTATGGGAATTCCCCAGTACAATCAACAAGGAAGTTGGCAACTTTTATTGGCAAATCAAAATTTCCTTAAGGTGGTTGGCTTTCGGCAACAACCAAATGATATCTGCATGCTTTTCGTTTCAGGAAGTCTCGGTTTACGACTTATATGAGGCTATAGTTATAGTTATACATGGCTGTTCATGGACAAAGAGGATCATTCGTTCGTACAACGAGTAGTAAAGCTATGCAGAAGCATGCATTTAAAGGAAAAGGTGTGTGTTCGGGGCAAAGATACTTGCTACCAAAAACGAGTTTACGTTCTTTAAAGATTAAGGGATAAGAGAAAATGCTGAACATTTTTGTACTCTAGTTTCGTAGTACCATGACACTTGACTATCAATCTCGAAACCATAACAGCTATGCGGGTCACAAGCCAGGGGATATACACTTTTCATGAAGAATCCCCATAAACTCGTAAAATAACAGAATGCAGCATCTCAAAGTGAATCAAACTTTGCAGTATTGTATCTGTAATAAATTGACGTGAGGGTCATACGAATATATTTACCGTAGGGCGGGATATGTCTAAAAATTTAACCGTCCCTCCACTGAAAGTGAATTTCTGTCAAACAACCGTGAAGCCAGGAGTGGCGATCGTTTGTCCAGCATTGTTTTATTTTCTAAAAGTTTTCAACACTTATTATTAGTTTGGTGTGTATTGCTGGTGCTTTCTAATGTGCCGTCATATATTTTCCAGCAAACATTTCAACAAACTATTAAAAATAGCTCAGAGTAGTATGCCAGGTTCTAGACAACCCCTCAATTGGATGACGCAGTGGATAAATACAGAAGTGAAATCAAACCGCAGTGCATTTTGTGTTTTATGTGGGATGTTATTAGCTCACACGAGAGGTCATCTTGTGAAGTCATTTCCATAGTGATATGTGGAGTAAGTGCGCCTTGCACATCACGTGTTATTATGGTCATAAGTGTTTCCGTCATGAATTTTGATCAATGGATGTTGCTACCTTGGTTACTAATGTGTAATATGCTTGTTGTTAGACCCACCAGAATCTGATATAGTGAGTATGTTTTGAAGGTATGCTCGATTCGATGGGATAACATTCAGTTACCAAAAACAACCCGACAGCTACCCAAAATTATGAACATGGACCCACAGGTGTTCTAAACACCTGCCATACTGGGTAAGATGTGGTGCTAAAAGGCCCAGAGATCCCCAAAAAGGTGTGTTGGATTGGGTAGTACTATATCTTTTTACTAGAAACAAATCAACAACTACCTAAAATTACCCGAGATACCAAAACGTCTCCAAAACTTCAAACTTCCTCGTTTCCGACCATCTCTGACAAGCCAGTGCTCTTTCTTAACCTAGTTTGCCTATTCCTGGATTAGTCTAGCTACACCCAGCCTAGCATTCAATCTTGTCCCAGCTACTCCTAACTATGTCTGTCCCGACTCTATACTTGCTTGAGTGAGTCAAATTGCTCCATTCCCTCAGTACGTATCTGCCTGTACAACTTGCCGCGAGTGTGATCTTTCTCTATGAATTATTAGTCCAGGCACATTAGACATAAAAATGAGAAAGTAAGGAAAAAAATCGGAGAAAAAAATTAGTTATAGCGTTTTTTTGATGAAAAAAATTTTTTTAAAAAAAATTCGACCCAGCTCCATATTTCTCATTCTTATTCGCCTTAGTAGGGTGAGAATCATAAATATCGTGCTGAATTATATTGAGAATACATATCCCCAACAGAAAATGCCAACTTTGTACCAATCCTCACACTCAATGGTGAAATATTCACGAAAATGTACAAAATTACGAAAAAAAATTTATTGTTTTCATACACACAACGGTACACAACGTCCATTAAATCAACTCTACGACTACTTTGGGAGTTAAATTATATATCAAAAATTGCAGAAAAGCAGTGGCTTTATAATGATATATAACAATAGCCATTTATTCCATAATGAACTGGTGAAACGTGTGAAATATTAACCATACCCCCTAAACTCAAATTCAAACGGCATCGACTTTTCTCATTCAAATACCGTATTATAGCATCATTGTTTCAATTTCCATGTTCGATTAAATCACATAATGTGGTGTTCGCCTACACTCAAGATGCATTGGCAGTGACGTTTGACCAACCACTTTATATCAAAGCAGTGGAGATTGTGTCTTCGTCAGATAAGTTGACAAAAGTTTTCGTTAGACTCGGCGGCTTCCATATGATTATGTCATATTTAGGGGCAATTGGTTCGATCATGGATGGTAGCGGCTTGGATGAACTTTGGGGGACTGTTTATGCTGGTGGGTCAATCCATCATTTGATCAGTGGTCATGCATATTCAAGAGCAGTTCGTGCCCATTTGCATTGCCATTACAAAACTTGTGTTTGAAGAAAGCCGAACACTAGATAACATAGACTGCACAGAAGTCAATGAAATATTCTGTGGACTTGCCAGAGGTGACTGTACAACAGCTGACGCTGTCAATCAAGAAAGTGTCAACCAGCTACTGTCAAAATTACACGGACTGCTCCAGACTGCGTCCGTAGGACGCACAGGAAAGCTTTGGGTACAATGCTACGAGCAAATAGGTCTTCTCCAGTTGTTCTTGAGAGCAGAGCGCACAAGCGACTGGGAACTCCACACATATTGTGTTCGCAATATGATTCCAGTATTTCACGCAGGTGGTCATTTTGCATACGCAAAAAGTTCTCATCTCTATTTGCAGCAGATGAATGAGCTAACAGAAATAATGCAACAGGATGATTTGAAGTTGTTCACCGAGAAAGGTTACTTTACCATAAGGCGCTCAGATAAATTCTGGGACGGGATATATTCTGATCAGACCATAGAGCAGTGTTTAATGAGAATGTTCAAGCTCCCTGGTGGTCTCACACATGGCAGGGGAATAACCGATAGCACTGTTGCGAAATGGGTACATGGACTACCTCTTTGCCTTCCGATATGTAATGCTCTCGAAAATTTTGTTCATGTTCACACTGGTCATGGCGAACAACATCGGGATCTCCGTCAAAGTTCACAATTGACTGATGCCAATGATATCACCAAATTATTGAACTGGCTCAGAGTGCATTCCCCCTTTCAGAATAGAGATCCACTACAATTAGTCTCTATAGCGACCGGGCTTGTGGCCGACGAAACTGTGAACTGTGACCAAGTTCGCAAAATTGGTGAATGTTGCGTATCGAATGTTGTAAGCAAAACGTTCAACAGCATCAAACTACGACGTGTTGACACTGTGAAGTCTTTCGCATCGATGGCAAATAGCATCAAAGTCCGTGGAAGTAAGGTAGTGATTGACCCCACAATTCTGTTCAACCGCATCACATGTGTTATTCAGTCACAAGCAGAGATGGAAGAGTATCTCAAATATGAACTCGCCCCGAAACCACCAGCATTGTTTGATTCTGCTGGAATGAGGAAGACACAGAAAAGCACGCTCGGTAAGATCCTCAAAACACACGGTTCCGAGCAAACTAAAATCCCAGAACATTCTCTGTTTGTTGTAGATGGTGGATTTTTATTGAGGGCAGTTGTATGGCCTAAACAGTCGTCATATAAGGACATATGTACATCATATTCCAATTATCTAGTGAGACATTTTGGGGCGAACGTCGTGGTTGTTTTTGATGGTTATGCTTGTACAATGTCGACAAAGGGCATGGAAGAAGCCCGTAGATCTAAAGACAGGTATTCCATTGATATCAATGTCTCACCCGAGTTACCACACCCCAATCCGATTTCCTTGCAAATGCCAAGAACAAAACCCAACTGATCGATCTTCTAATGCAGGAGCTATCTGCTATCAATATTCAGTCCAAGCAGGCCGAGGTTGATGCTGATGTACTGATAGCCGAAACTGCACTTGACATCGCTCAAGATGACAACAATGTTGTCGTTGTGGGAACAGACACAGGCTTGTTAGTCATTCTTACCTCTCGAGTTCAACAAGGATGTAATATTCACATGATGTATTCCATTACCCCAAACTTACTAGTTTCAGTTAGTGAAATAGCAACCAAAATGGGTGACCATAGAAGCAACCTCCTTGTAGCACATTCTATAAGTGGTTGTGACACTACTTCTGCACTCTTTCGAGTTGGTAAGAAGAAAGTATTCAGTACAATTATCTCCGATGTTACTAGCGACTCACAACAGTATGTCAACACAATTTTGGCGGATGACAGTGCAGTAGCCGCTGCCGGGGAACAACTTCTCCTGATCTTATACGGGAGTAAAACTGTTTCCTCTCTCGACCAATATAGATATGTCACTTACAAGCGTTATGTAGCAAAATCTAAACTGAATAAACCCATCGACCTAGCCTCACTCCCACCAAGCAGCGATGCTGCACAACAACATGTCTACAGATGTTATCTCCAGGTCCAACAATGGCTGGGCACTTCGCTTCCTCCGACGGATTGGGGGTGGTCGCTAGACAATGGACTTCTTGTACCGACTGCAGCCACAAAGCCATGTGCCCCCGATAACCTACTGAATCTGACCAGTTGTGGTTGCAAGAGTGCTTGTACAAAAAGGTGTGGGTGTAAGAAGGCAGGACTCTCTTGCTCAGGTTTGTGTAATTGCAGTTCGGATTCTTGTAACAACCACAGAAACACTGTCCTGTCGGAAATTTCTGAGTTCGATGAATAATATGTATATAGGTCATGTCATTTCTGTATATAGCGTTGATAATAGTCAATATAACTTAATCCATGTTGATTGATTTGTACATTCTGTAAATATTATTTATTGATTTTTGTACATTCTGTAAATATTATTTATTGATCTAATGCTGCCAGACACAGACGTGTCTGTTCGGTCCCAAGCCCGAAAATAGTTGAGTTCTCATGCTGACGAATTTTATGCCAAAAGGGGAACTCGGCCAGAAGCAGAGGGGATCTTCCATAATGTCTATTTTGTAAGCAATGATAAAAGTCTTCAAATGGTGGTGGATTTTTTATCGTCTGTCCAACTAACATCCCGTTCTGTACTACGACACTTTGGGCAAATCCGTTAGGAAAATCGTCATTTTTTGCGTAAATCCGATACTTTTTTGTGAATTTTCAATAATTTTTCGCAGAAATTGTCACAGAATGCACATTTTCCTCTAGGTAAATGTATATTAGACATTATGTAGCTCGAAATACGCGTAAACAAAAAATACAGTTGAATCAATTCGAGGTTACAAAGTTCGTGCGATTTTTTTTAATTTTTTTCAAACGCGTTTTCGAAAAAAGGCTGTAGAAAAAAAAGCTCAACTGGGATTTTAGGGGACTTTTGTCTAATCGTTCAGTGACATGTACTCGACATTCCCTGAAAAAATCAGCTTTCTCCGATTTTTTTCCCTAGTGAAACCTAATGTTCTTGGGCTATATCTGTCCAGCACAGCACATGAAGCACATGGCCATACTAGTGTAGTGTGTGTCTCAAATTAGAATCACATAGGCAGATACGAATATTGTTGGGCCAAAGGCGACCATTTATGTGGATTTCTTGTGAACTGTTGCGGTCATTTGTAGACTGATATTGACTAACTGAATCTTTGTGGACTAACGTGGACTTTCATTGTTGGCTCCTAGCCTATGGCTGCTTATCGCCCAGATCATCTCATGACACCCTGGCCTCAATGCCACCTCTCTTTCCTAGGCCATCCCAGCACCTTCATGGCTTCCAGATCACCGATACTGGCATGTCCATTAGAGCTGAAACGGTTAAGGGGTTTTCTTGATCGATTAGTCCCGTGGATTAACCTTGGTTAACCGATTAATCACTTGTCCAAATAGATATCTGAATAACTGCCATACCGTTGATGATTTACAGCATGAAGCTTTTATCCAACGTAACAAACAAAACCGACTAGGCCTATATACAAAAATCTCCATTCAAATATAGTATGTTTTCAATGTTTGTCTCAAAAACATAGCTTATGACTCCTCATTGGAACGAGCTTGTTGAGCTCGTTCCAATGGTGAGTCGCAAGCTATGTTTTTAAGACAAAAATTTTAATTTTTTAGTAATTCATGGATTTATTTCGCAAGTATCATCTGCTACCCGCAATGGATAAAGGGTTAAGAGTGACCATTTCCAGCTAGTGATACAGTATGATGATCATGCAAGTAAACAAGCATGTCAGCAAGTAACTTGCATGCTCTGTCTCATATAATTGATGTGAGTCAGTGTGACAATGTTTACTGTTTTGGAGTAAGTTTGTTCCTTTGTTGACCCATATAATACAGTAGTTCAAAAGTAAACGGTTAATCGAACAATCAATTACTTTTTGGATCGATCAAGATGTTGATCGTTGATTAATCGATTAATCGGTTAATCATTTCAGCTCTAGTTTTGAGGCACATTGTGTCCTAGCACAGAAACACATATTGGTAACTCTGATTTGTGACTATATGTGTGCTACATATGCTGCACCGGGTAGACAGTTAGCTGGCAAAGACTACTTCCGCATCAACTTCTGGCTAAGGAATTATGTTGGAAGACACGGAGTAAAGGAAATGGAGCATTCTAACAGTATCTACTTGGCCGCAGCCGAGAACAGATTAAATGTACAATCGTTTAATTCCATGAAGCATGTTGAAGACATCAACAATAATATCAATTCTCTTTGAAATTACAAGAGCTGTCGACTTGGGGTGATTAATATCCTCCACACACTTCGTTTTTCTTTTCATTTTTAGTTGTCTCTCAAAAACAAGGTTGCAATCTCTCTTGCGACAATATACTTTCAATGTTTTATCACTGGTAACAGTTGTTCGGATGTTATTTCTGTTTTACAAACACCACAGAATGAAAGCATGTCTAGATCCCAGAAATGTTATGGAAACACAGTTTAATGCACATAGACCTTTGTATCCGTATGTAAGTGTGCAATTATACATTTATATATTACTTCTGTGTCTATATGTAATTTCATATTTAGTTTAAACAATATTTATTCAATGGAGAATGTTATATGTTACATTAACATCTTAAATCTGACAAAAGCAAAAAAAAAAAAAAAACAGTAAACAACAAAACACAGTGTAACATACATCAAAATTGCAATAGACATTGACTACTGCAGGGATTTGACAGTAAGCTTATTGCTTATTCGGGTCATCTCCCAAGATTGCATATTTACACGTGTATAGTATTTTATTACACATCCAAAAAAACTTTAAACCCTTGTATTTAACGGAATGGCCGCTATAACATAAATGTTTCTGTATTCAACTGACCATGTACAAGCCGGAACTTTTTTCCCAGCACCGTTTATACTAGTTCCTTTCCCACCGAGCCATTAGTTACGCTTGGAAAAGTTTCCAAATTTCGTTACACAATTATCGATCATCTGTTGCGTAATGTGAAAATGAAAAAGACCATAGCAAAATAAAGTCGATTCACAAAAAATTAGTTAACCAAAAAATGAAAGAATATTTAAAAAAAACTAATTATTTTCAACCGCAACATTAACCCAGTCCCGTAGCTGTTTCATTTAGGATCCCGTTATATCTAAATTAGTGAACTTTATGTCGGTAAATCTTCGGACATCTTGAGATGCTTCGAACATCTTTTCAAAAAGTTTCTCCCAGCTGTTTTGTAAATCTGCCCAAATTTGTACTTATATTTTTACTAACAGTAATAGTCACCAAATTGTTAGGTGTGAATGAACACCAGCAGAAGAGAAACAACGATACGAATTTCAACAAACGCGCCCAATAGAAAAGATAATGAATGTAATGTAGACAGGTTCCCAAAAGGTTGTTTTGATTTTTATCGATCTATTGATCAGTACAGCTTGAAACAAAACAAACGGACTCTTCTCCTTTGGGTTTTAACATTGGAATCAAAATTTATTTATTCAAATGAATTTTAATGCATGAAATGTGTAATAAACAAACAAACGCGATGTGTGTTTGAAACGGTGGATGTTTTACATAACAGTGGATGTTTTACAGAACGAGTTGGGATGGAGTACTCATCTCTCGCCAGATATGACTCTGCCATTCTAACTCGTTATGTAAAACACCCATCAATTCAAACACACATCGTGTTCTGTCTATTTATCTGAATATAAAAAATTAAAAAAAAAATAAAAATCCTCCACACACACTAAGAAGATGATTTCTTTCTTTCTGATAGAATATCATAGGTCAAGAGTATAGCCCTGCCTAAGGGTTGGTTCTTGATGTACCATTATATGAGACACCGTTCGTTGGGAAGGGCTAATTTTGTCCACATCATGCAACATCAGGCCATTCCAGTCGCAAAGTCAAAAAACATCAAATTTTGTCACCATTATAAGGTTGACTGTCGTTTTAGACATTTTAGCAGTGCTATGGGGTATCCCAACAGTAGCACTGCTCACGGTTAAGAAATATTAGTAGGTATATGTAGGTATATGTTTTATCAGTGTCATATCAATGGGCCGTGATGACATTTCTGAGTTAAGTGACACTTTGGCTATAAAAACGGCAAACTATTCACCAAACTCAATGTGCAATGTTTCAAAAGTCAGAATGTGATTAGAAACCCAAACAATGAGGAATTTATGAAGAGATTTTTTTCTCTAGATGAGTAAATGATGAATAATATTATAATCTTCGGTTAAAGCTGGCATGTCGGGATTCACAATCAGGGCTAGTGTTTACCATATTACAGGGCAAAATGAAAGGTTGCATTAGATATTAGGACAAAGCGGGGCTGTCAATAGGTGTTTGTGAATTATATAACTCCAATCCCAATTTTGGGAAAAGAAAAGAAAATGCAATATCTTCATAATCGAAGGGATAAATGAGATATTGTCTCCAAAAATCATTGTGAACATAAACATTGTTAGTTATATTTTGGATTTGGGCTGTTTTCAATAAAGCTTTGAGATCTTACTCACCCAGCTTTTTCACTGGGTTGTGGAGTAGAAAACTCCACAGGAAAATATACTTTTTTCCAAGGTAAATTTCACAGTTTGGACATTTTTCTGTAAATGATCAAATGTTTCATTTGATTTTTGACTCATTAGAAGCCGAAAGTTGAATTGTGATGCAAACCAAAGGATTCCTTAATGACATGAAATAGACAAAATGTATTTTTGGTGGAGTTGTTGAAGATTATAAACATAAATTTTGTAAATACTTGAATAAGATTGACCCGCCTTGAAGCGTCATTTTTCTTTCTTTATTTGTCGCATCACCCCAGTGTTTAGGAATCCAAAAGTTGTCTGAAGGTCTATACTTGACAAAGTTATTTAAATGCCCAAATTGAAATGATGAAGTATATTTTTTGTTCATGCAGACCGTATAATAGTCGCCTGTTAGAAAAGGTCTAGTACTGTTATACCATCGATCTCTATACAACTGTAAAGGTCGCAACTCAAGCCCTATCCCCCAAGATGGCGTCAAGTAAATCAACGTGATAACTCCCCCCAATCGATAACGTTTGATGACGTGAAAGCTGTTACACTATGACTGTAGGCAAAGCGTAACAGCTTTCAATTCGTCAAACGTCATGGTGTTTACCCAATTCGAAAACCAGTAGCATTTTATCAATTTTCCAATCTAGGTACTCGTTTTAGGCGGAAATAACTAAAATATGTTGTCCATGTTCAGTTTATATTTCCACGGAAAATGAGCACATCATCAACTTATTTGTGTTTCATAGAAAAGATAGGGTATTCTTTATTCCTTAAGAAGCGATCGGTGATTGCGAGGCGTCAGAACATTGATAACATTCGAGAATAGCTTGTTCTTGAACATTGTTTATTTGTAGCAACATCGGCCCTCTCCCTAAGGTGACGGTGGGGAAAAGCGTCTCTAAATATGACCAGTTAGTCAGAACGGCATTCGTGTTTGACTACTTCCCTTTTTTAACGCATGTGATCGATTTTGGCGCAAGGATAATATTGAACTCGAAGCCGAAGGCTTCGAGTTCAATATTATCCCTCCGCCGAAAATATTAGGCCATCAACCAACTTAACGAACGAGCGTGTTAAATAGCCCGCGCACGTGATCCGTATTGTTCAGGTACAATACAAAAAAAAATTGCCAAGTACAATACAAAAAAAACAATATTGTTCGCAGCGGTTCCTGAAGAAAAGACGCGCATTTTATGAAAATAAAAGTATAGGTTGCAATAAATTAGCGTTCCAGCAATCCAGTTGTGGAGAGCAGTGGGACAGTATTGTATAACAAAATGTCATTCTAAAGCACGGAGTTCAGGGGGGGGGGGGGGATAAAACTACAACCAACAGATAAATGAAGATCAGTGAACTGCCAGTGCACTGAAAAAATTATGTAAAGTACATCTATATAGGGTATCAGCTGTTTTTGTCTGGATATCGATGAATAGCTCATGGGTGAACACCAGAAATAAACATTTCCCCTAGCGGGTGAAAATACTTAATTTTTGTGCCCACGAATGAGAAATCGTTAGTGCGCACTCCAAATTACAAGATTCGCTTTTTTATGCACGCGTTGAAAAAAAAACATAGGCCTATTCTAAAGAGCAATCAGCAGGCCATAAAAAAAATCACCTGAGTGTTATCCAACCATTCCCCTGCAGTATGTGTATATTTTCACCACGCACCAAGTAATACTACTACTACTACTACTACTACTACTACCACTTGGCAGAATCATTGGCGCGTTGGCTGCGGTGTCTCATGTAGAGGTATGCTCTAATATCTCACTTTAACTATTCAACTGCATGCATGTCCTTCAAATGGTTATGAAATAATAGTTTATTTTGGTAAGAAATACCGCAGAACAAATAACAACAGTTGGATTGAATTGTCAAAGGAACAATATGGATAACTTTCTGCTTCGTTTTGACGTCAAATGTAACGCTTCGATGGGAGTAATCCGTGTATATGCTAGGGTGTTTGGAAAGTTACACTGGTTTGAAAACTGATACACCCCGAGTCGCCACCGAAAGGTGTGTCAGTTTCCAAACCAATATAAAATTTCATACACCAAAAAACATACACGGACAACTAAGTTATTTTTCCTTTCAAGTGATGGATAGATTTCTATGCAGTGGGATAGAGATACAACCTATCATACTTTGTTTGATCGAGCTAGCCCTTCGACCTCTGCCAAATAATTTGAATGGGTTCTATTATACAGTTATTGACTCTCCTTGGGGTTGATTCAAGGAATTATCAACCCTAGAAAAGTATACCATAGGCCTCGTTGAACACTTTTTTACTTTTCAAGGGTTGATAATTCCTTGTATCAACACCAAGGAAAGTCGATTATTGTTTTATTGATAGGACGGAAAAATAGGTTGCAAATTCCTTGCTTTATTACATATTTTTCGAAAACAACAGCACCTTCATATGCAGCAGAATAAATTTCATTTCAACTTGTATATATAAGAAGAAATGTGCATTAACTTATGTGTTCATGTTGTAGTTAATTGTTATAATTGAGCAGTTCCTAAACATTGGAACAGGTACATCAATGGAAGGAGCAAGTTGGAAATACCATTTTTATTTTTATCGCAAACAGGTCTTTGGAATCATTATATCAATCTACGTGCGCTATTTATAGCCAACAACAACAACAGAGGGGTGAAATATCAGCTCGAATTCGATAAAAAAATAGAATAGATCAGCAATACTGGAGTATATCAACATTTCTGAAGAGTGTTTTAGACAGTTAACTCCCTTCACTCTGATGTCAAAATACCAAAATTTCAGGAAGCTGTTTTTTCCCATAATGCATCTAGAAATTTAACCAATTCAATCTCGTTTGACAGAGCTCAATGAGCTCTGTCAAACGAGACTGAATTGGTTAAATTTCTACTTGCATTATGGGATTTTGTTCTGCCTGAAATTTAGATATTTTGACATCAGTGTGCAGGGGGTTAAGTTACGAGATGTTTTTCTGCCATGTTATAGTTATTGCCATGATGACATATATCAAAGGTAATGCATCTATTAATTATATGCCGCTTGGAATAACAGTGAGTACTTGTTGAAAAAGTAAGATATAAACGGGTTTAAGTGGATTTTTAACTTTGTGATCAAACAACATAAGAAACCCAACAGAAGATGTCAAAAAAAAACTTTATACCCCCACCGCACATCAAAAGTTAGTTGCCTTAGTAATTGCTTATTCTCCAATGAATAACACCAAACTAAAGGTATAACGTTTTCATTTTTATTAAAGAATAGCACCATTAATTTCAATATACGTACTATTATTTTGTTCAATATTTACGAATTAAATAATAAAAAATGCCGCTCAGGATCACCGATCCAATGTCGAGTTGTGACAACAGTTCCTCGCACCAAGGCCAACACACCTATGAAGTTTCATGACTCTAGGTTGAACCACTATCAAGTTCTCATCCGGAAACCAATTGTTGCGATATACTATGTTCAAGGTCACTGTGACCTTGACCTTTGACCTGGTGAGTCCAACATCAATAGGGTTCTTCCTCGCACTAAGGCCAACACGCCTGTAAAGTTTCATGACTCTAGGTTGAAACACTATCAAGTTATCATCCGGAAACCAATTGTTGCGATATACTATGCTCAAGGTCACTGTGACCTTGACCTTTGACCTGGTGAGTCCAAGATCAACAGGATTCTTCCTCGCACCAAGGCCAACACACCTATGAAGTTTCATGACTCTAGGTTGAACCACTATCAAGTTATCATCCGGAAACCAATTGTTGCGATATACTATGTTAAAGGTCACTGTGACCTTGACCTTTGATCTGGTGAGTCCAAGATCAATAGAGTTCTTCCTCGCACCAAGGCCAACCCACCTATGAAGTTTCATGAATGTAGGTTGAACTACTATCAAGTTATCATCCGGAAAGGAATTGTTGCGATTTACTATGTTCAAGGTCACGTTGACCTTGACCTTTGACGTAGCGAGTCCAAAATCAATAGGGTTCTTCCCCTCACCAAGGCCAATCTACCTATGAAGTTTCATGAATGTGAGTTGAACCATTATCAAGTTATCATCCGGAAACCAATTGTTTAAGATTTACTACGTTCAAGGTCACTGTGACCTTGACCTTCGATGTAGCATGTCCAAAATCAATAGGGTTCTTCCTCCCACCAAGACCAACCTACGTATGAAGTTTAATGAATGTGAGTTCAACCACTATCAAGTTATCATCCGGAAACCAATTGTTTATGCCCGCCCGCCCGCCCGCCCGCCGGAAGGCCCGCCTGAAGGCCCGCCCGCCCGCCAGACATTCACCAAACTATAAGTCGAGTTTGACTTCGTCACAACTCGACTAAAAATACGATTATCTGCATATTTATGTTCTTACATCGTGCTAAACAAAGGTGTGTATATTCGAATTAGGTGGGGGCATCATTGATATTGCACCTTTCAGCCAGTAAATAAATTAATACATTTAATGTGTCATGAAATAATGACAATTAACACTGGTTTGAAAAATGCTGCTCCCAGAGGCGAAGCCAAAGTGTTATCAAATTCCAAACCGGTGTAAATTTACACACATTCTACATTTTACAAGGGTAACAGATTTATTTCTTCACTAATTCCCATCAATTTGAAGACAGATTCTGTTTCGTTGGAATGGGAATACTAGTTCTCATATTTTGTTTGCCAGAGCCCTTCGAAGTCGATAAAACAAAATTTAAATACCTAATATTTATAGTTGTTGTCATGCGAGGTGTATCAAAGATGAAAGAATCGTTTAGACACCTGAGTATAAACAATAGGTGCCTTTACATTTTTAAGGTATAAATGGATGCACAATGCATTTTTAAATTTAAACAACATAAGAAAGCCAACATACAATACTGTGATCATCAAAGTGAAAAGTGAATTTCGATCGAAATTATCTTTCCGCTTTTTGACCCACAATACTACAGAACCATGCCCATCGGAAAAGAAATGTGCGTGTAGCGAATCTATAGAGGATGTCTAAGCTATTTTAGAGAATATCGGGAATTATCTCACGAGTGTGGACCTGAAAACATAATATTTTCCCAGTCACACGAATGAAATAATTCCCCGATATCCACTAATATAGCATAGATTTTCTTTTCATTATATGCTACGTTACATTGTACTGCGAAATATTAACCCAATTCGACTACAAACGTGTGCATTTCAAAATAATAACGAAGATCAGCTGATAGTTCTTTCAAGCCTGTACTAGCCAACTAACCAAAATTACTCAAACATGCAGAATAGTCATAATTTTACCAACTAATTGTTCAATCCACAGTTGAAATTTAATAATTATAATACCACAAATGAGAATATCCTCGTATTTTTCATTAATGTTAATTTTTAGAACATTTTAAATGTTAATTTACAACAAGAAATTTGGAATGGAGTGCGCAGAGTCATTAAAAAACCTTCCTGTGTAAATCAGTCAACATGGTTTTCGGAAAAAATACTCAGTTCAAGGTGCAATATCACATGCGGAGTAACTTTCTATACATCTAATTATTTCACTTTATTATTTTATTATTATTATACATCTAATTTTCAGTCATAGAATCACCTAAGCTTGGAATAGCATGAACGTCTGGTACTGCTGGTAATGCCGTCACTGAATCGCTTGAAACAATATCGAAGGCGAAGTGCGCCGAAGCGTGAAGTCATTTCGGAAGCGACTGAGGGAAATTCCTCGTTTTTCATCAAGTCGATGGATATAGAGAAATATCTTTTAGATAATTTGCGATAATTCACAGGCTAGCATATATTAAAAGATGTTATTTTCGTTTGTTTTTCTTGCTTAGATCATGAATTCTCAATCTTGGCTTCCAGTGTGCAAGTGTGTCCGACCAGATCGCGATTTCATGGCGAAAACTATTACTGTTATGGTCACAGAACTGCAGTCTGTCCAAATGCCATTTTTGAAGAAGAAAAAAAATGTTATTTTCATATTAATAAATAATAATTTAAATTAATAACAAGTTTTACAACCTTATAACATATTCTCGATATTTTAGAACTGGGCGAATCATACAAAGGAAGACGTTTTCTTATTTGGCTGCAAGACATCTTGAGTAGATTTATGTTAGTAACAGAATCAAAACATATTTTATTTCCCGTCTTAGTAAAGTATGTCTGCATGCGTAGTGGATATACAGAATAAACGTATAGTGTTTACAAATGAAAAAAACATTCTGCGAGTAGGATTAAGAATGAAAAGTCGGATACATTCTTAATTCTACGAGTAGAATAAATTATTTACTTGAAGACACTACACGTTTATTTTGTTTATCCCATACATCTTTTACAGGGCCGTCGCGCGCGGCGAAATCGTGCTATTACTTGCTACAAAACACGACGAGAAGTGAGGTGCACGTAGGTCCCAATTCGATGACAAGCAAAATTACCAAAAATAAAAATGGCGCAGTGATACATTTCTGTCTAAAAATAATTCCCCTATAAACCTGAGCTAAACTTGCAAAAATACTTTATTAAATGAACAAGGTGTAGTGTTTTCTACTGGAATTGTGTAATACTTTCAAAAAGGTTTAAAGACAACAACTCAACTGTTGATTATTCTGCACGAATGCGGTAGAGGTCAGAGATCAACAAGACCGTCTCTCTATAGAAATAAATTCTTTCGGTGTTAAACCTACGGGGAAAATTTATCACTCTACTAGGTGAATAAAGCAAAAATGTATCCAAGGCTTTCATTGTTCGAATAACCAGCCATTTATGGGATAAAACGAATTCATGCTACAGCTCAGACGATTCAGCTCAGACGTTCAAATTTTCCAGACAGAATAACCCCAGTCAAGAAGGTATGAGACTTCAGTGTGAGCAGTGTGGGATTGATTCTCTCGGGTCTGGACTTGTACGTAAATGCCATAGGTTGATATGGGACGTTTTGACATGATATTTATTTGTTTATTGTTGTTTAAGGTCACACATTTATGCATGATGGCCACATGTACCCGTAATATGCAGATAAAGTCAAGTTTAGTCAATCGTTTATTGGCCATTTTTATAGGACTTGCACCTCAAGCATTGGTGACTAGTTCCTATTTTACCAGCAAAACCGAGCATGTATACCAGGCACTGGTTAATTTCTGGGGTTATCACGAAAGGTTTTGGAGTGATACTCACCGTTCATGTTTGTAATCTGTTCTGTCCATCATAATTGTTTTTAGGACAATTTGGTCTTGCGTTTCCAAGTTGTTTTGAACACATACTTCTATACGTCTGCCCATAGTTTATAATGGCGACCGATTGTATTATAATTTCATTTGAGAGTATTCTTCATCCTTTGCCTAAAGCAACGGCCAAAACCGAATAATGGTATTCACAACAAAAGGTCGACGATCACTATAAGTCATTCCAACGAAGATGGAATGACTTATAGCGATCCCCAACCTTGTTTTAATCAGCCACGATTTAGGGTACTTCCCCTGCTCCGATTCTGATGGAATTTGGTACACTTGTAACCATGTGTTTCTAGTTCGAAAGACTTCTTTAGATTTGTGATTCTATACCCTATCCAAAACAGCGCCCAATTTAGCCGTTTTTCTTAAACTATTAATCTCCACCCAATTATCCGGCATCCTACTTTCAACGTTTGTGAATCTAATCTCTAAAAACCCTATGAGAATACTTGATACTGACGTGGGAAATTCTCAATACACCGACGTCACACAAAATCTTAGTATGCTGTAGAGCTCAAACAAGTAACAGATACTTGTTTTTTCGCTTTTCTATTTGTGGCCATTTCAAGTTTTAACGTCACTTCAACATTTTGACCTTTTATGGACATTTTCCCTTAAAAAACTCTAATTTTCTAACACACATATCTCTCTATCATTAATATACACAGCTATAACAATCGTACATTATAACCTTGATGGTGTCTCTATTAAATGCAGTTGCCATACGTTTGAATGGGTTAAAAATTATCGCACTCGATTGCTTTAGCCCACAATACCCTGGGCCAATGCAATCTCCTGCGATAATTCTTAACACATTCAAACGTATGTGTGGTTCTGCATATTGGTATTGGGTAAGGGGTTCAACATGTTCCTGAGATCAAATGTTGGTTAAAGATAACATTCCCTGTCTTCCGAAAGCTCTAAGCCGATTCCGATACAGACATGGGTGTATCGTTCGGAGAAAGAACGTCACTATGTTTCTGTGTTGTTGTTGTTGCTTCCTCATCCTCGTTAAGTGTGATAGTGATATCCCCAGCATTACATTCCTCTTGAATCCGTCTCGCTGACAGCTCTTCAATACACTTGAAAGATCGGGCAAGCTTTTCAACTAAACGTTCATCGTCGAAATACAGACAAACATGAGTTTCAATATAGTGCCGCATATTCTCATCCAGTGATTCTATATCTAGATCCTTGTGTAAAATAAGTATCAATTTACTGTTTTTATTTTTCAAGCATTCCTCTTGGGCAACCTGAAAGGTGAAAACTGTCCATTCATCCTCAATATGTGCATTTGAGAGACATATTACTTTGAAATTACTTGTCTTTACAGCATCAATGATGTTAGTGTGTATCGTCACAGCGGCTTTATAATCTCTCTCTGGAAAACACAATTTGTATGATTTTTGTTCCAGTTTCTTCAACAAATCTAAAGAGAATTTCACGTCGGAATATGAACTTGATAGAAATATATCGTTTTGATAACTGCTATGTTCAATTGCTTCTATCCATTTCGTTTCATCAGGTTCAACTGGACACAGATAGTAATCGATTCGATTTTTCAGACGTTTGTCATCAGATCTCATAAAGCGTTTAACTTTTATAAATTTTTTTATAAACTTGTCCTGAATGTCTATAATCTCAACTTCATGCAAAAGCGGCAAAAAATACTCTGGTCGCCCATTCCTGGATTTATCGCATGCTGCCGATAACGCATAATTACATAACTCGTCATCTCTCGTTTGCGGGGACATCACAAATATCATTCGCTTACTCCCCACAACGAACATATCAACGTTGTCTTTATATGACAAACCAGCTACTAAATCCGCTCTCACGTCCTTGATCAAATCATCCGCCATTAATTCTCTCAAAATTGGTGACATCACATGTTTTATCCAGCTCTCCAGTACGCTTGGGTAAACCAACAATACATAACGTTCCAAACCGCGCGCAGAGTCGGTCTTGAATAGTCTGAAATTGAAATGCACGAAAAGACGAAAGGCGAGCTCTCTGCGGAATACATTACCTAATAGCATTACTATTATGACGAAGAAAGATATTGTAACAGACACAATGATGACCTCAACCACATGTGATGACGGGGAAGAGGGACACACAAACATCTTGTCAGGTATGTCCAGAATAAATCCACTGTTCTCATGTGTTGTACACGTTAAAGTATTCCCGTCCGGTAAATGACGGCCAGTCTCAAATATCCACGCTTTCATCCACACACTATGGCAATCGCATATAAAATTATTGCCATTGAGATAAAGTTTATCAAAATTAATACGCCTGAATGTTTTTGGTAGGTACTTGAGGAGATTGTTTTCTAAATTCAGTTCCAATGGTGTATTCCCAAAATGCTCATAAAGAGTATTGTCAATCATCATTAAACTATTGTT
Source organism: Pictodentalium vernedei (assembly GCA_031216915.1). NCBI lineage: Eukaryota > Metazoa > Mollusca > Scaphopoda > Dentaliida > Dentaliidae > Pictodentalium > Pictodentalium vernedei. Next base: position 170,131,998 of record CM062290.1, on the reverse strand, counting down.
TCGCAGATTAATTTTAGATGCATATAGAAAGTAATTTCTGTTTTCTAGGCTTGTAATATTATTGTTCTGAAGCCACCATTCAGTATCTTCATGAATTGCAGATAATGGAAGTTCTATGAGATTACGATTCCTGCAATCTATTATCAATCGTCTCGATATACATCTGCGGTAGCATGAGCAAGCTGACGGGCAGGCCACATTTTTATCAATGGAATACATTTCGTCCGGCTTGATGCTACCAAATGTGCGACCATTTAACTCTGCAGGATACATACACTGCCATGAGTGTAAGTAATACTCCATTGGGTTTGCCGTATTATCAGTGGGATCTACGTAGTTCGAAAGATACTCATGCAGTGTTAGTAGTTGACAGTCACACTTAAGTGGATTGCCAGAAAGACGTATATCAAAATTTCGCAAAAACAGCGAAACAGTAAGTGCTTTGCGCTCCCCAATAAATGAGATTCTTAATGACTCAACTCTACTGTTGGACAGGTCGAGGTTTGTTCGTTTATCTGGTGGAGCGAACAGAAAATCTTTTCCGCCAGCTTGTGAAAACTTCAGAAGTTCTGGATCAAGCCTATTGAGGATACTGTCTACATTATCGAGCGTAACAGACGTATGGCGCAATCCAATGCTTTTGATATTTCTAAACGCTAGCAATGATTGAGGTAGATACAAAATTGGGTTATTGTTAAGATTTATTTCTACAAGTTTTGTATTTTTCGTGAACAAATCACTGGATATGTGGACAATTAGGTTGTTTGCAATGTTGATACTTTGGAGGGATAATAGATCAATAAAAGCAGTTTTGTCTATGATTGCTATTCTATTGTATTCAAGATTGAGTTTCTGCAGTTTCAGTAAGTGACTGAACGTGTGTCTATTAATCTCAAGGAATTGATTATGACCAAGGTATAGTTGACGAAGATCTGTTAATTCACTAAATGTGAAATTTAAAGTAGTCGATAGTGTGTTATGTTGCATTCTTAACGTCTGAACACTACTAACGTTTGAAAATGTTCCCGGGGCAATCGATTCCACTGTATTGTAGTCAATAGAAATTAACTGAAGATCTCCGATGAAAATACCGTCATAAAGACGAGAGAGCTTGTTGTTGTCAAGAATAATGATTCTTCTGAACAAATTACTTTCCACTTCTATATCAAAAGCATCTGTGTATTGTTCCTGCAAAAAACGACTTCTTGAAAGATTCCTTGGTAATGTGACAGAAACGTTTGACCATGGGAAAGCTGGCACTTTGGAGATAAAATTATCTTTCAGGTCAAGAGACTGCAGATGAATACACTTCTGTTCAATAACGTTTGGAAGTTTTGTCAAATTCATTGCGCGCAATGATATTTCTGCTAGCTTGGGATATGTGTCTCCACACTGGAATAGCATTGCGATATTGGGGATTATTTTAACGTTTGTTAAAATGAGACTCCCAATGTTCTCCAACCAGCAATGAGACACAGAATCGTTGTTTTGAACATAAATAGTGGCATCATTCGCTATAATTATCTGCAGGTCAAAGAGTCTACCAAGAATGTTTATGCTGTCTGAAGATATACCACAACCTGAAAAACGTAATAGCGAAATTACGTCGCTGTATCTCATTCCCTTTGATGATTGTAACTGAATATACAATTGCCCGACGCAGTTTATCTTGATCATATAGAAGGAGAGTGAACCATTGGCAATGATCGGTGCTAAAACAGAATCCAGATCAATTTGGCAGTGTGTTTCATTTGATAATACATTGAAGGAGGTAACGTTAGATGGGATATCACTACCATTGTAGGAAAAATATGGTCCGTTAGTCTCTGGAATGCTCTCTAGAGCGCAGTTTCTGTTGACTGGTATCCTCAAGTTACCGGGCGCTTTTAGCGTAGAAGCTGCATGAAAAGCTAGGTAAAATAATATTATTTCTGCAACTTTGTGAGCCATTTTAGCGACAATCAACATGGATTGAAATTCAGTTCTTTCTGGTCATGTACGTCTCAATCGGCAGTCACGTAGAGTTAACTCCAACTTGCTTACTTTCCATTACACTCGAATGACCTTTTTAATCTTCATCCTGTCGATAGCGGCTATTGTTGTCTATTTTATTATGGTGTTTTGTGCATTCTGGTATGCACAAATTAACACATCAAAGTGCAAAGATAAATATTCCCGCAATTAAACATATGATCGTGTTGTGAATATCATTAAACTTTCTCACATTGAAACACATATACAGGTCCTCTATATATTGTAAATAGGATATGTCAGGACAAGGGCCTATAAATAACATATACCTAGTCACATAACGATTCACATATTGTGACAATTTTTCTGCAGAATTTATTAATAATATCTGAATCACAGTCGCAATATTTGCATTTTCTGTGCAGCCCGAGTGGAAGAGAGCACAACCATTTTCACATTGATAAGAAATACAGTGTTGTTTTCCATAGGTTGTATTTAGAAAGATCCAGTTATATATGCGTCAGTGATATCCATGACTTGACAGATTCTCAACTCTATACATGTTATTTATTTTCTGTAGATTACACACGGGAATATCAAATTATCTACGAAAAGCTTGACTTCATGGGTTTCAAGTTTTCTGTAAAACTGATACAAAAGAATGTGTTGTTGAATACTGCACTCGCAGTGTGTTTGGAATCTGCTTATCCGGTGCCCAAAGCTCAAGACAAAGAAATCTGAAATAGAAAACACACAAAGAATCGAGCCTTTCCCTTTGTCAGACTGGAAGATTCATTTCGACGTGGTAATCGAAATAAGACAATTTCATTTCATTTATCGAAGAGACTATATGATTATTGTATTCCCTCAAAAAGAGCATAGGGATTTTCAGATTGTTCGAACCTATTCACACACGATCTTTTCCCAAACAGACTTCTATCCAAAGCCGACCTTTATTTTTCAAATGTTATCGTGACTAGTTTCTATATGCTGACTTTCTCTCCTGGAGCTAGAATCACCTGTTTCCTAATAGGTAATTTCTTGTTATTCTTATTTTTACTTTTTTATTTTTTTTCCTCCTTCAATAATTTTGTCTTGAAAACGGCTAGTACCAATTCTCTCAAATTAGTCTGATTCATAGACCTCCGTAAGATCTCAAAATGTATGCTAATGTGATATCTATAGTTTTTCATTTTCTGCCAAAACCGCATAAAATGAAGGACAAATTAACCATTTTGACTTTTTCTTCTCGAAATACAGTTTCTCCTAAACTTTCCAAATAATTGGAACAGAATGTGAGTCTCTTTGCTAAATAGGTAGTATTACCCTCGTTAACCACCCTTGACTACAAAATTATACACATAATGCATTTCTGAACAAAAAATGGCCAACTTTCGCATGCGATTTCTCTGCAGTGGGGTCATTTATTCTCAAAATGTTGACTATGGCCATATGGAACATTCGTAGTAGAACAAAGACGTTGCTGTACGTTTTGATCTCTGAACTGAACCCTCACTCACTTTTGGTGGTTTGAAATTGAGTACCGTATGTTTTGCACATCGGTGTTTGTTATTGAATGCCGAACATATTTGCTGTTGTAAGTTTTGTTGGAAAGTTTAAATCCTTACATGCTGCTGGCGGATATTCCTGCACAGAACAGGACACCAGATGCCATTACAATAATAAAAAATATTAGCATGTTTAACGCTTTACCAAACGAATCGCCCACATTCGCCCGCGTAATATGCAAATTCAGCAGCTGAAAAAATATTAGATTTCGAAAATTTTAACAAAGCCATATTACTCGACCCCTCTTTGGAACGAGCTCGTAGAATAAATTTAAAAAATGATATTTAAAATAATAAATTTTGAAATCGTCTGCGTTGGGTAAAGGGTTTTAACAACATTTGTCCCTGTAAATTGTATCAACTTTTTGACCAGTAATTTATTGAGTCAAATGTTCCTGGATGTTTCAACAAATCTAGTCATGGCTGTTTTGTTCTGATGAAAAATATTTCAAAATTAGATGTTGTCATTTGTGTGCAAAATACACAATAGTATATCCCCGCATTTGCATTCTTGATTATTGGTTAATGCTTGATTCAGACCGAAATGAAAAGAGGTGTAATATAAAATTTGAAACCTTTATGCACATCTACAGACCTTACCTGAACATATGAACACACTTTCAATTTTTTGAATTAACCCCACAAGGAGCCTTTCACAGGAAATTGAATATTTAATGACAAAGGGTGCCACATGGTGCCGAATCAAACATCTGAAACCTTTACGCACATCTACAGACCCTATCTGAACACATGAACACACCTTCAACATTTCAAATTAAAATCCCAAGGAGTCTTTTGCCAGAAACTGATTCTCTAATGACAAAAGTGGCGCTATAGGCGCCACCTAGGGCCGAATAAAAATCAGAAACTTTTATGCACATCTAGAGACCCTACCTGAACAAATGAACACACTTTCAGCGTTTCGAATTAAAACCCCCAGGAGCTTTCACCGGAAACCGATTGTCTAACGACAAGAGTGGCACAATGGGAGCCATATGGGGGCCGGATGAAAAAAAATCAGAACTGTTACGCACATCTAGAGACCCTACCTTAACATATGAACACACTTTAAGCGTTTTGATTTAAACCCCCCTAGGGGCTTTTTCCGGAAACTGATTCTCTCATGACAAAAGTGTCGCTACGGGCACCGCATGGGGCTGAATTAAAAATCCAAAACCTTTATGCACATCTAGAGTCCCCACCTGAACATATGAACACACTTTCAGCGTTTCGTATTGAAACCACTGGGAGCCTTTTGCTGGAAACTGATTCTCTATCAACAAAAGTTGCTGAACGAGTGCCATATGGGGCCGAATAAAAATCCCAAACCTTTATGAACATCTAGAGACCGTACTAGAACATATTAACACACTTTGAACGTTTCGAATTAAAACCCCTAGGATCCTTTCGCCACAAACCACTTCTCTAACGACAAAAGTGGCGCTACGGGTACCCCACAGGGCCGAATCAAAAATCCGAAACCTTCATGCACATCTAGAGACCCTACTGGAACATATTAATACACATTCAACGTTTCGAATTAAACCCCCTAGAAGCTTACCACTGTAAACTTATTTTCTAAAACTAAAACCAAAAAAGTGGCGCCACTGGTGCCACATGGGGGCCGAATCAAAATTCCTAAACCTTTATGCACATCTACAGATGCTACCTGACCACCTCAGCATAGTTCAAATGTTTCGAATTACATACTCTTGGTGATATGAAGTTTGGGCGTACGGACGGGACGGATTGGACGGAAGAACATCACCAAAATATCCCCGCTTTTTTTAAAAAAAAAATGCTGGAATAATTACTCAGCGGGTTAAGAGTGTACCCAGTGCCTTTTAAGCTACATGAAGATGTGCAATATCAGAAAAAAACACTCGTTTTTTAGAATTTGTTATGTTGAAGTACCAATTTTCTCCTCTGAGAAAGGGAGAGATCAAATGTTGTGTATAGCTTCATACAGCAATATAAGTGAAACAACTTTGCTGTTATATTGTGTTATGAAAATTGTAACCTTGATGCGTCATGGTAGCTTGAATAGTTGTACCGTCAAACTGTGGTAATGTCTTGCAAAAATTGCCATTATTGGTTAATGTTTCACTGACATCAGTTGAGGACGAAAACTCCGACAAGTCAGTTCGTATCTATTTGCATCGTCGCCTCTGAGTCATCCTGTAAAGTATCACACAATGCCAATTCTGGCCGCATAAAGATGGGTACCATAAAAAAGCTCATTGCTTTCAGAATGTTGTAAGTTTAAATAATCATTTTCTCTACTGCGAAACGGAAGAAGTCCAAATGCTTTGTATAGCTTTTTTCTGCAATCAGAGCGAAGCATCTTTGCTACTGTATGTTATGAAAAGTTTAATCCCAGTCTGTTATGGTAGGCTGAGTGCACATACCGTCAAATAATTTTTTTTTTCGCAGATATTTCCAAATTTGGTTATTATATTTCGTCAGTTCAAAATCGAAAATCCAAAAACACATTTCATATCTATTTACATCATCACCTGTTGAGAATATTTGCTGTTGTAAGTCACCTTGCAAAGTTTAACCGAATGCCTTTGCTTCCAACATGGGAAAAGGTACTATCAGAAAAAAACTCGTCAAAGTGAAACACCATTTGTTATATGTTATTTCGAAAAACTGAACCCCTACCCATTACAGTAGATTTAACATACATACTGAGGAACAATGGTGACTTTTCGCAAAATTCCCAACTTTTGTTGGTGTTTCCCTGCAGTTCAGAATGAACAATCTGAAAGAAAGAGATTAGCCCACCTCTTTGTAACATTCACTGTGGGGGAATATTTGCTGTTATAGGTGAGCTTATAAGTGTAACCCAATGTGCATCTCGACAACATGAAGATGGGTCCTGTCAGAAAAAAATATTTGGAATTTTGTAAGTTAACGGAACCATTTTCTCCGTTGCGAGGTCTTAATGCTTTGTATAACTGCATTTCACATCCAGGTGGACCATATTTGGTGTTATATGTTATGAAACGTTTAACCCCGTAGTGTTATGATAGCTTAACCCTTTACCTAACGTGAAAAGCAGACGACACTTGCAAAAATAATTCTTGAATAACTAATTTTTTTCATTTTTTGTCTCAAAAACATAGGTTATGACCCCTCGTTGGAACGAGCTCGACGAGCTCGTTCCAACGAGGGGTCATAACCTATGTTTTTGAGACAAAAAATGAAAAAAAATAGTGAAAATTAATTGGCGATTTTTGAGAATAGCGCTGGCCGGTTTTGGCCGTTACGTTGGGTAAAGGGTTAACGCTTTGAACGCTGGTGGTATCTTCCATATTAGTTCAATAACAGCAACTGGAAAAGTCCATGTTCATTATTTAGAGGTAGACCAATTAATATTTTCAACGTGAAGACTTGGGGCTTCACGTTGAAAATATTGATTGGTCTACCACACACACGCACTTAGCATCCATCCTATTCAATGAAATTATGACGTATCGTGTTCCTCTAGGCCGCTAGGGTTCAAAGGGTTAAATCGGTGTACTGTTAACCAATGAGGATTCATCACAAAATTTCCAAACTTGTAAGGGTTCCCGTCAGTTGAGCTTGGAATATGAAGAAAAAAAACATTGCATATATTGTTTTCAGCATAACCTCTAGAGAATATAATGTAAAGTTTCATCCAATTCCTGTCCTGGCTTCATGAAGGTTGATACTGCGATTTGGCTAAAACTTGTATAATGTGATGCAGCTGACTGTATAAATAATATTGCTCGGGTTAACCCTTACGGTCACACAATTTTGAACTGAATGCATTTAGACGAAATGTGCCAACTTCAGCCGTGATTTCTCAGCAATGCGGCCATAGTTTTCAATCTCTTGACTGTGGACAGATGGGGCGTTTATCGTAGAACAAAGTTACTGTTGTACGTTTGAGTAGCTTGTATTGCAGTACTGTCTAATTCTCTGCAAAATTCATCCACTTTGCCTCCACCTTTATACCATTTCGAACGGAAGAAGTGAAAATGTTTTGAATATCTGTATTTATCTTTGACTTTCAAGTATTTTTGTATCATAAATATTTATATAATGTGTAACTCAATGCTTGTACTGGATGCATAAAGATGGGTATGGTCAGAAAAACGTTCGTTTTCGGAGAATTTGGAAGGCTTAACTCTTCACCCGCTAAGTATTTTTAAGATAGTGTTCATCAAATCTAGTCATGGCTGCTTTGAAGCAGCCATGACTAGAACTGATCAACAAGTCATCTAAATTTAACTCAAGAAATCATTGGTGAAAAAATGCATTCAATTTCCAGGGTGGAAATTGAATCAAATATGCCCAGATTATACATATTTCCGTGGCAAGAGGAATCCTGTCCTGGGCAGGAATATCCGCCAGCAGCATTTAAGCAGCCATTTTCTCTAATATAAAATGGAAGAGGAGCAAAATTTGTGTGTAGCTATATGCGGCAATGCCATTGAAACAACTTTGCTATTATATGTTATTATGAAAAGTTTAACTCCGGGTTGTTATCGTAGCTTGATAAATGCTAATGACAAACGATGGTCATTTGTCGCAAAAATTTCCCAACTTTGATTTGTGTTTCCCGTCAGTTCAGAACGAAAAATCTATAAACACTCTGCATACTCGTTTGCATCATCAGCTGTCAGGAATATTTTCTGATGTAAGTTATCTTGTAAGAACCCAATGTCTGTTCTGGGGGCTTGAAAAATGGTACTGTCAGAAAAATCGCTCGTTTCTCGGGAGTTGGTGCGTTCAAGTAACAATTTTCACGTTTGAGAAGCGGGACAGTTCCAAACGTTTTGTACAGCTGCATACCATAAGCCAGGTGAACACCTTTGCTGTTACATATTAAAATAAAAAGTTTAACACTGGGCTGTTATGGTAGACTGAAAAGGCGTACTGGCAAACAATGGTGATTTTTCGCAAAATTTTAAAAAATTTGTTAGTGCTTTTCCCTCTGTTGAAATTGAAATATTTGAAAAAGCTTTCACATATTTATTGCCAGGATCAACAGTTTTCTGTCGAGAATATCAGAATTATAAGTTATTTGGTAAAGTTCTACCATTTGAACCCTGGTGTTATCTGCCATGTCAGTTCAACGGCAGCAATTGGACGAGCCCACATTCACTATTTGGCGGTAGACCAATTAATATTTTTCCCACGGCTGCACGTTGAAAATATAAATTGGTCTACGCCATACATTCACTCAGCAGCTATCCTACTTAATTAAATTATGACATATCATGTTCCCAGGTCGGAAAAACGGCCGCTCGGTTTCAAAAGGTTAACCCCATATCTCTACTCTTTGAATAAAGATATGTACCCGTACTCTCAGAAAAAAATCTCTTGTTTATATCTAAGACTTTTGATTGTTGAAGTAACCATATTTTCCACTGAGAAACGGGAGCGATCTAAATGCTTTGCATAGTTGCATTGCAAATCAAAGTGAAGTACCCTTGCTGTTATATGTTATTATGAAGAGTTTAACCCTGTGCAGTTATGATAGTCTAAATATGCGTATTGTCAAACAAAGGCGAATTTCTCAAGTTTTGTTAGTGCTCAGAGTGCAAAATCCGCCAAAATGCACATATTCATTTGTAGAATCATCTATCAAAAGTATTTTCTGTTATAAGCTATCACTTAAAGTTTAAGCCAATGCTTGCCTTGACTGTCTAGACTTCACGACTGAGTAATATTTAGAGGCTGTTAAATGGATAGTTTCATGTCGGTGGAGATATGAGGCCAGGATAACTTCATATCAGCCTGAGAACGAAGGTCGAAGGCTGCTGTGAAATTACCGAGGGCTACCTCCACCGACATGAATCTAACTGAGGAACAACCTCTTTATTTAACTGGTTGAGGGCTAGATTATTTTTGGTTGTCTGAATTTGTTATTAAAAATTGTTTTATTATAAATTATTGGAGAGTATCCACAGGCACTCTCCAATAATTTGTCATAAAACTAATTTAAACAAAATATTATTTGCGTTTGACTGAATTTGAAACATGATCAAGGAAAATGTCAGCTTTTGCTCTGGTACCCTAATTTGTCTGAACGCCCTGATAATGGATTGTATCACTCAACCAGTTAACCCTTTACCTAACATGAAAAGCAGACGACACTTGCCAAAAAAATTCTTGACTAACTTTTTTTTCTCAAAAACATAGGTTATGACCCCTCATTGGAACGAGCTCGACGAGCTCGTCCCAACCAGGGTCATAACCTATGTTTTTGAGACAAAAAATGAAAAAAATAATGAAAATTAATTGGCTTTTTTGAGAATAAAGCTGGCCGGTTTTAACCGTTACGTTGGGTAAAGGGTTAATAAACTAAAACAAATAATTACAAAATGTTCTCAGATCTGTTACAGTTTTCAGATAAGACTATTGTTTCTCATTCTTATCACAAAGTCTGAAGTTTCCTCGTCTCCCAGTTCAGCTATCCGAACGTCTCCACTGCCTCACTGGGAAAGCCGCGACTTTCGGATAGTGGAACAATCCCTTCTATCACTTCGCCGGGGAGAGGGGGGTGGGTGCGGTGGCGTTGCGGTAACCGGTTCTCGTCAGATCACCGAAGTTAAGCAACGTCGAGCCCGGTTAATCTTCGGATGTGTGACCGTCTGAGCGATCGATTCGGACTCCCACATTGTGTCCTTGGGCAAGGCACTTAACCCCGATTGTCTACATGGGGGCACGATGACGCCGTGTACTAAGGCGCAATGCAAGTTGCTGGTGCACATGTCTTCAACCAATCTAACCCTGCCTGTGCTACTGAGCGGAGTTACGATGTTGGGGAGCTGGCAGTTGCTCGTCGTTGCTTCGTGGTTCTCTCCGGGTACTCCGGCTTCCTCCACCCGTAAAACTGTCACGGTCATGATTAGCTATTGTGCATAAGTATGTGACCTTAAGCACCGATAAATAAATAAATAAATAAATAAATAAATAAATAAATAAATAAATAAATAAATAAATAAATAAATCACTTCGATGAATCTCTGTTTACGGCTCTGAATCCTAATTGACGGGCGTTGAATTTCCTGTACAACTCTCTTCTTTTGTCTCCTCATCTACCTAATCCTTACTTCCGGCCATCATATATTTGTCACCACGCAAACACTTGATTTGAAACTACTTTATTATGTCTGCTAAAGTCAATTTTCTTGACTACATTCGACGAATAACGGTGAACGATTTCGATGTTAACAAACTGATTGCGCCTAATAATTTTTTCGGCGTGGGGGGGGGGGGGGGGGGGTGTCTCTAGCTTGCTTCATATCGGCCGATATCGGCACAATATTAGCCGAGTTTGGGGTCATATCTGTCGAGCAGTTCTGTGAGAGAAAGTCACATCTAATGAATAGTTGTTATAATCTTGTAATATCGTCGCCTGATTGCTAGAATGCCCCATGTCCCCTATGGGACATAGAACATTCGAGCACTCAGGGGACGATACAGAAACACTTTTTCCAGTTCTAAGAATTGGGAATGTTGTGAATGAATTACATTATCATATATGGTTCCCAGGGTTTGTGAAGGAATCAGCGCCCGTAAAATGTAGCCCTGGCTGATAAAAGTGTCCTTAAATAAACAAACAAAATATTCAAGTAATAAGACAAAACACACTGAGGGTGGAGAACGGGTGACTGGAATCAATCTTTTATTCAGCTCCGACAAGGGTCGCTGATTCCTGTCTCCTGCACATTGTATGCATCGGCGATTCGTCTGCATTGGCAAATCAATCAAACAAACGAAATATTTCAGAACGGAATGGAAGTGGTTTTGGAAGCAGGACCCCCTTGAACTTTCTTCTATCATCAGATCTGCCGCACAGGTGACGTGATGATAGAGGGAGAGTTCAAGATGAGATACTTGGTGGGATTTTAACCCTATCTCTGTCACCGCGGCCGAGTCCTGCCCTTTCTGTCTGTTCTATGTCTCTGTCTATCTCTCTCTGTCTATCTCATTAACGCCCTCTCACTCTATCTCACTCTCTTAGACATCTGAAGCATTTTTGAGAGAGAGAGAGAGAGAGAGAGAGAGAGAGAGAGAGAGAGAGAGAGAGAGAGAGAGAGAGAGAGAGAGAGAGAGAGAGCAGTCCAAACAAATCAATTCCACCTGCAAACAAAAAAAAGAAGAAGAGAGATACACACAGAGAAGAGAGATAGAGAAAGACAGAAACAGATAAAGAGAGAGAGAGAGCAGTCCAAACAAATCAAAGTTCTTCCACCTGCAAACAAAAAAAGAAGAAGAGAGATACACACAGAGAAGAGAGATAGAGAAAGACAGAAACAGATAAAGACAGTTCGACACGACCACGGTGAAGAGATAGTGTTAAAAGCATAACATATCTACATATATTTGCGCAGAGTCCAAGGCTTGGTGATACATTGTATACAGTTGCTGTTATAACGTGCTGGGTATTTGCAGGGGAAATTGTAAATAGTAAATAGATGATACTTTGGACCAAAACATGCTTTGATTTTCAGGCAATCCGTCACTGAAACAGAAGACGTTTTATTGCTTTCAGTATCGGCCAATATTACTACAAAATCGGGAGAATCGAAAGGTTTGTAATTGAAATCTGAAGAGCATAACTAAAGACATTTTACTTCCTGTGGCTTTGCAGGTGTTTCTATGGAAAACTTACCTAGCCCTTTACCTGACATGAAAAGCAGACGACACTTGCCAAACAAATTCTTGAATAACAATTTTTTTTTCATTTTTTGTCTCAAAAACATAGGGTATGACCCCTTTGGAACGAGCTCGTCGAGCTCGTTCCAACGAGGGGTCATAACCTATGTTTTTGAGACAAAAAATGAAAAAAATAATGAAAATTATTTGACGATTTTTGAGAATAGCGCTGGACGGTTTTGGCCGTAACGTTAGGTAAATGGTTAAACACGCTTACCAATGCACTTACAATGCACTTAGAAGGTCGCTTGAAAGTTTACCCACAAGCAGCATGTTGGGTTATCTGTTCTGTGGCAGTTACAAGTGATTAAAGTCAGAATTAGGCCCTTGGTGGTTAAAATTAAACAAAAAGTGATCAAAGCCGAAATTTAGCCATTGAGGTTTAAAATTAAATTTAGAGTTAATTTGTGTAATTATGCACTTTCTGTACAGTAAATGTGTGTCAATACACCAAAAAGCCTCTAAATTCATGATCATTATATTCGAGAAAACATAAAAATTAAAACTAAAACCCTCCCTCTCTTTCTGATCTTTAAAAAATGCATGGCTAGCAATTAATTTCTTCGTGTGGACTTTCTGTTCTGAGAAAATAAGAGAATAATCACATCGGTGACTGCAGAAAAAGCTTTCAAAAAAGCAACCAGAAAAAACTGTCTTTGCAGTCACGAATGACAGAACTTCTGGTACTTACTCGAAAACAATAGGCAACGATTTTATTTTACGCATTGCGATGTTTTAATTGCAGTTAAAACAGGGTTTTAGTGCAATTGAAACACAAACACACAGAATATGTACAGAGATATCAATCTAAAGTTTTCGCTGAGATATTCTGTTATATATATATACAGTGACAATAGATATAGAAAAATAGTTTTTATACATTTCTTTCTACCTTACATGGTTGTTCATAATAAACCATTTTTTATTTAAACCCTTTACCCAACGTAACGGCCAAAACAGGCCAGCGCTATTCTCAAAAATCGCCAATTAATTTTCATTATTTTTTTCATTTTTTGTCTCAAAAACATAGGTTATGACCCCTCGTTGGAACGAGCTCGACGAGCTCGTTCCAACGAGGGGTCATAACCTATGTTTTTGAGACAAAAAATGAAAAAAATTAGTTATTCAAGAATTATTTTTGCAAGTGTCGTCTGCTTTTCATGTTAGGTAAAGGGTTAATAAATAAAATACTTAACCTCCGCTATCTGTTGCTGAAACTGTCGTCAGTACCAACTAACAAATTTGCCTTCACATACAATGTGTGCATAACGTGTAGAAAGGTGTTTTCGGCACACATGTTGTTCCTAGGCTTCAAAGGTACCCAATGATTTTCTTCATTTATAAAAAAAGATACATAATTCTCTAATACAAACCGTGTTCGAACCAACGCTCCGATGTGTTCACCTCAGATTAGTTTTACTCCTCTCCCTGCATTCTGTATATAGTTGAGATGCCTCCTTTCATATTCTACTTCAGTGCGCATTTTGTATTCTTACTAAGCTCGAATGGATATCAATTCGTTGATGACAAAAATACTTTTCATAATCAAGTATTACTTCCTTCTTTGCTTTTTCCACCACCTAACTGCATAAACTACCTTAAATTTCAGTCTTGGTTAACCCTTTACCTAACCTGAAAAGCAGACGACACATGCAAAACTAATTCTTGAATAACTAATTTTTTTCATTTTTTGTCTCAAAAACATAGGTTATGACCCCTCGTTGGAACGAGCTCGACGAGCTCGTTCCAACGAGGGGTCATAACCTATGTTTTTGAGACAAAAAATGAAAAAAATAATGAAAATTAATTGGCGATTTTTGAGAATAGCGCTGGCCGGTTTTGGCCGTTACGTTGGGTAAAGGGTTAATATTCTTTCTCATAGAGATGACGAAGCCCATGGGATACAGCTGATTGACATTGAATGACTTATAAACGAGGAACCTGCATACAATGCTCAAGTTACTGAAAACGTCTGCTTTTGAATGTAAACATGAGTAAACGAGATCAGGTATATTTATGAAACAAAATTGTGAATAAAAACTGAATGGGAACACCATGTTAACACTTGGGCTAGACAAACAAGGAAGTCATTATAAATTAGGCTTCTCCGCTTCGAGCGAATCTAGTTAACGTTATTAAACAAGTAGCGTATAGGGCATGTGTACCACATACATCGAGGTGCTATATTAGTGACGAAAAAAACGATTTGGCCAACACAAAAACTCTGTGCTTTCAACTCGAACAGTTGACTGCAGACATAAACGGTTCTGGAAGTATGCTGCCGTATTCGATAATAAAATAATATTTTACGAGAACAACTCGTAACCAAATATGCTTCAGAGATCTACGAACAAAGCTAGGAATTCAAAACACTTCAAGATATCAGCATCTTAACCCTCTACCTATCAGGAAAGGCAGAGGATACTTGAAATAAAATTCTTGACAATTTTTTAATTTTTTGCGTCAGACACATAGCTTATGGCCCATCACTGGAACGAGCTCAACAAGACAACGAACAAAATAATGAAAGTTGAATGGTGATTTTTGTGAATAGCGCTTCTCGTTTGTGCCGTTACGTTTGATAAAGGGTTAACTGTTTACATATCGCAGCGTAAATATTAGATCAGTACTTATCAAATCGCCTTTCAGATTTTGTTATTATTTTTATTTTTGCCTCAAAAACATAGCCTATGACCCATTATTTCCATGCTCGTTCCCATGAAGAGTCATCCACTATCTTTTCCAGACAAGAATGGAAATGCTGAGTTACTCGAAACATTTTATTGAACCATCGTCCATCTATCATGTCAGATAAAAAGCCAACGAAGAGATCAAGCCCCAACCAGATATTCTGTACAGTGGCTATCAACCAAGATCATATGATTTCCTTGTTTCAAAAAACTGAAATGCCGTGCACATGGGATACCGGGTGTAAAATGCCGACGAACTTGTGGGATAAGAATATATTCTCACCTAATTTTATTTTCGTTGATGACTGTTGATGATGCTAGTTTCTGCTTCTTGGTAGGCTATCCCTTGGGCGAAGTTTATAATGCTCTAAAATTAAAAAACGTTAAATGCATCACATTAACACAAAAAACTCAGCAGCGTTGAGCGCCTTGATGAAGGTCTTCTGGAACACGGATCGTGGTAAAACCTTTTTTCCTGTGAAATTTGGTGCTTAATTTAGACGAATATCTATGTTTATACAACTGAAAAAATGCCTAAACAAAAGGTAAGTTTTTATGTCAGCCTTGATGGATTCCAGTAAATCACTATTTCTTTTTAAAACGACCGGAAGATTCCAGATCTTCAGGTCTACAACTGCAAAGGCCGTATCACCAGTAATACTGGATTTAGATGCCGGCTAAACCAGATTAAGTTTATTTGATGGCCGAAGGAAGCTCTGATTAACCACCACCGTCAGTCCACTTTCTGTCACAAAAGGACACGGTGGTGACTGATTCGACACCGGAGAGACAATTATCGAAATATTTGTTTACACAAGTGCACAGTGGATCTGCCCACAGGGAAATCTAGTGTTAGTGGTGAGACTTTTAAGTTTTTTATCAGATTTCAGTCTTTTTCGAATTTAAAAATGTATTTCTTTGAATTCACATGATAATGGTCTTTCAGACCATTTTCATATGAATTCAAAGAAATAAAAGGTCCCATCAAAGCATTATTCAAACTGGTTATCATATAATTGGGGGCATAACAGATGATTCTTCATGCAAGCACAATTTCAGTTTATTTTCAGTTTGTTTTAGTCTAAAGTCTTATGCTTGTGGTGTACATCTGGTAAACAGAAAACGTGTTGTTAAGGAACCCCTATTGCACACGACCTTGACTACTCCAATTCGAAGTATGGACACGGAGTATATGTGTTCTTCACTACTAATTATTTTTAAGCACCAACTCGTACTGACGTAAATGGGTTTTTTGTGGGTTTTGTTTGGCCAATAACACTCTAGTTGCTTTGTGAGATCGTGACTTCCTGGTGAATAAAACATGTTCATAAAATATAATACAGTATATATAACTATGAACTGAAAGTGGATGTTGGGATACCAGCAAACAAAAGAACCTAATAATTTCATAAACTGAACTTCCGAATTACTTTAAACTTGTTTTAAAACTTCCTTAATCCTTTACCCAACCTGAAAAGCAGACGACACTTGCAAAAATAATTCTTGAATAACTATTTTGTTTTACTTTTTGTCTCAAAAACATAGGTTATGACACCTCGTTTGAACGAGCTCGTTCAAACGAGGGGTCATAACCTATGTTTTTGAGACAAAAAATGAAAAAAAAATAATGAAAATTAATTGGCGATTTTTGAGAATAGCGCTGGCCGGTTTTTGCCGTTACGTTAGGTAAAGGGTTAATATTCTAAATTATAAAACTTCCTTAATATACTAAATTATATCAACCCTTTACGCACTCGTTTCTCAGAAGAAATCAAGTGCCCGAAATCGTAGGGTATAGGTTCTCGTCAGTATTTTCTAGAACTGTATTTTCTAACTATTATTCCTTTACCCAACGAAAAATTAATATTTTTATTTTTTTTTATTTTTCGGGGTTCAAAACTTTTCAACAAAACCATATCACATGACCCCTCATTGGAACGAGCCCATGCCAGTGAGGGGGGGTCACATGTTAGGGTCTTTTTGAAATGATGTGCATTTTTTTTCTCAACTGCCAAGTTTGTCTATTAAGCAGGCGGATGCAGCCGATTCGTTAGGTGAAGGGTTAATATGAATGACCAAAATGAACCATTAGCATTTTTTAACCCTTTACCTAACATGAAAAGCAGACGACATTTGCAAACAAAATTATTGAATAACTAATTTTTTTCAGTTTTTGCCTCAAAAACATGGCTTATGACCCCTCATTGCAACGAACGCGTACTGGGGGCCAATACTATAAAACCTTTACAATTGTATTTTCTAGAATTGTATTTTCTGTCTATTAATATAACTGACTAAAATGAATCATTAGCAGTTTAAAAGATACGGCAATTTGCCAACTGGCAAAAAGTCATACTAGAAAATACAATTCTAGAAAATACAACTGTAAAAGTTTTGTAGCATTGGTCCACTGATCAGCAGCCGCCGGTACTTCTACCGTGAAATTGTTACGACCAAAATAAAATATTAAGCGGTGTTTTGCAATGCCGACCTTGTTAGTCTGTGTGAAACACACAGACTATTGTTTTTGCACGGTTTCTTTTTCTTTTTTTTTCTTCTTTTTCTTCTTCTTCTTCTTCTTCTTCTTCTTCTTCTTTCTTCTTCTTCTTCTTCTTCTCCTGTCTTCTGTCTTCTCATCACTATTTTTTCCGCAAGATAACTCGAAAAGGAATTGCCCTATCTCGTTGATTTTTGGCATGCTGATAGACAGCCACAAGTTCTCGGCCATCTATGTTTTTCAGATTCCTGGGGTATCGGGGGTGTCTGTAGGGGTGTTTTGAAAGTGGGTCACGCCCATATCTCAGGTGTGGTATGACCTACAGACCTGGGACCGACACCAAATGAGTCGACACTCGATGGAGGTTCAAAATATGGGTCAAGGTCACGGAGATCACCTTGGGGTCATTGGGTGCATTTTTCATAATTGCTGGAAATCACATTTTTTGACCCCCTAAAGCATTCCTGATGTAGACACATGCATTTTGACGTAAAAATTGTGAGCGTGGCCAAAATTTTTGAAAGTGGGTCACGCTCATATCTCAAGCATGGTATGACATATGGACCTGGGACCAACACCAAATGAGTCGACTCTCGATGGAGATTCAAAATATGGGTCAAGGTCACAGAGGTCACCTAGGGGTCATTGAGTGCATTTTTCAGAATTGCTGGAAATCACATTTTTTTACCCTTAAAGTATTCCTGACATACACACATGCATTTTTACGTAAAAAAGTGGGCGTGGCCAAAATTTTGAACGTGGGTCACTCCCATATCTCAGGCATGGTATGACCTACAGACCTGGGACCAACACCAAATGAGTCGATACTCGATGGAGGTTCAAAATATGGGTCAAGGTCACGGAGGTCAACTAGGGGTCATTAAGTGCATTTTTCAGAATTGCTGGAAATCACATTTTTTTGAGTATGGCCCAGTAGGCCACAGGGTTTTCACAGCCTCCAATTTCCTGATACAGTAAATTCTCCCCAAGCAATACGATGTTATGTTCAGACTGGAGACTATGTAAACACCAGTGGAGTAATCTGTCAAAATGAAATCTGACTTTGTCATCATAATGGGATGTTAGTTCCTGAAACTAAGTTGAGAGAAACCCTTTGCCTTGCAAGGAAATAAATTGTAAATTATTCAGTTCACTGCTTTTAACCCTCTCCAGACTTCTATGTGGATTGCACATATTTTATTTCAGGCAGAATAAAGTTAACCCTTTCCATAAAACTGCACTGAATAATTGTTGAAACCTATCTTATTCAGTTCAATGCTTTTAACCCCTCTCAAGACTTCAATGTGTATTGCACATATTTTACTTCAGGCAGAATAAAGTTAACCCTTTCCATAAAACAGCACTGAATAATTGTTGAAACCTATCACAAAACTGTCAGGGTGCCGGTAACAATGCAATACTGGCATGGTCGACTGTACTGTTAACTGTGCTAGTGCTATGACTGTTTAAAACTAATTTGCTAGAGGAGTTCTATAGTCTTTCACTGCGCTCATCTCGACCTCACCGAGAGTGCAGAAACCTTTGGTGTCAAAGTGCCATTAAGAGAATGTCTCTGATTTGTGCCGTTCCATCCCTCCGGAGTGCAAAAGCAGGTACTGTCAGCTGAGAAACTTAATGTTTTTCGCTTTATTTTCATAACATTTAATTCTAGGTGGAATGGGACACCTTTTCAGTGTGCCTTCCAAAGTAAGGGATTCTTAACCCTTTAGCGAACATAACAGCGAAAACCGGTCAACATTATTCACAGAAACGTCTATTCAGTTTTAATTACCTTTTCATTTTTGCTTGAAAAAACACAGCTTATGACCCTTTATTGGATTGAGCTCATTTTTTAAAGGATTATTTATTTATTGGCGTTTAATGTCACATATTTCTGCACAGTGGCTAATCATGACCACGACAGTTTTTTAGGTGGAGGAAGTCGGAGTACCCGGGAAGAATCACCGGGCAACAACGAGAAACTGTCAGATCCCCCACATACTAACTCCACACAAGCAGGGTTAGCATTGGTTGAAGATGGGTGCACAATCGATGTGCAGTACGCTTTAGAACACATCGCCACCATGCACCCATGTGGGCAATGGGGTGAAGTGGCTTGCCCAAGGACAGAGTGAGGACCTCACGCCTTGCAGCCTGCACCTCTGCCAACTGAGCCACTGTGCCCCCATTTAAAGGATTAAAATGGAGTATTTAAAGGGAATATTTTAACCCTCTGAAGATCTTAATGTGGGGGCATTATTCAGAAAGACTGGGAAATGCATTTTATTACACCTTAATGCATTTCTAAAGTTTATGAATGTATTTCATCACTCAAATTAGTGGGCAGAGACAAAAATATCCATTTCTGATTCGTGTATCAAACCCTCTGAATGCTGGTCACATATATGCCATTTCTGGTTTCTTATAAAAATGTTCTGATTCCTGTATGAATATTTTCTATCCCCTTCCTTTTGTCTTGACAATAACTCAAAAACAAATCATCTGTCATAGGGGGCGCGGTGGCTGAATTGGTAGAGGTGCAGGCTGCAAGCCGAGAGGTCCTCAGTTCGAATCCCACCTGCGGCAACCGCGTTGTGTCCTTGGGCAAGACAATTCTTCTCCATTGCCCACGTGGGGGCACGGTGACGCTGTGTATTAAGGCGTACTGCACGTCGATGGTGCACCTGTCTTCAACCAATGCTAACCCTGCTTGTGTGGAATTAGTATGTTGGGGAGCTGACAGTTGCTCGCCGTTGCATGGTGGTTCTCTCCGGGTATTACGGCTTCCTCCACCCGTAAAACTGTCGTGGTCATGATTAGCCATTATGCAGAAATATGTGACCTTACACACCAATAAATAAATAAATAATCTGTCCTGGGGCTGTTTGGCATACTGGTAGCCTGTCACAAGTACTGGCCCAGCTATGTTATCAGGGAACCTTTGGGAGTGGTCCATTGGGCCACAGAGTTTTTTATACCCCCTAATTTCTTTGTAAAAGAAAAACATCATAAAGAAATAGCTGTTTATATTTATATACACAAGAGAATAATGTAAACAATCAAATTAGATAGAAGTTGCTGTAGATGACAGCCTGACAAATATTTACTCTTATCAGCTGTCAGATCAGAATTAAATTCCATCCCCAAACCAAGTTGAAAAAAAAACCGTTAGGTGGCAAGAAAATTTGTTTATTATACAAAGCTATCTTACAACACTTGATTAATTGTAGTTGAATAAATAACCCTTCACCTTTCATTGCATTTTTTAAATTTTTTTTTCATTCTCAATCATAACTCAAGATCAACAGGTTTCGGGCCGAGTGGTAAGCGGCTCTCTCGAAACACTTATCACAATTATGAATTAATGAAATGGAATATTTAAATGGTCTGTCTTTAACCCTCTTCATACTTCACCGCCCTCTTCATACTTCACCGCGAAGATCAAACAACATCATTTAACTTATGACGGTAGAACCTTTTGCACGCTTCCTGCCATATTGCCACTCTTTACGCAAATGCCATGATTCAAGATTCCACCATCTTATTTTATGTATGCTTTGTTTAGGGCACTAGATGCTCTTAAGGTTAGGCCTTTAAACGAGCTCTTGGGGCTTTTAAGTTTTTTATGGCACTATCCCGATATAGAGTCTATGCACCCTTTGTCGGCTCGATAACTCAAACACAAATCGTCCTATCTCTATTCGTTTTGGCATGCTGGTTACCAACAACCAGTTTTCACTCATCTTTGTTTTTTCAGCTAGTAGGCCTTGTGTGTGATACAGTAGGCTGACTGCCTTAGAGGCTTCTAAATCATAATAAATATTTGCTATCATCGCCCAAAAATGACAGATCTGTCGTTGGTGGAGCCATTTCTTTAAAGTAGGTGTATACATGGGACTATACCGACTGATTTGAAAACTGCTGGAGGTTCAATATATGGTCCGCCTGAAAGAGGTCACCAAGGTCATCCAGTGCATATTATTCAGAAAGACTGGGGAATGCATTTCATTACACCTTAATGCATTTCAAAAGTTCATGAACGTATTTCATCACTCAGCTTGATGGGCAGAGCCAAAAATGTCCACTTCTGATTCGTGTATCTAACCCTTTGAATGCTGGTCACATATATGCCTTTTCTGGTTTCTTATAAAAAAAATGTTCTGATTGCTGTATGAATATCTGTAAATACTATTAACGAAAATCCATTTCTGATTTGTTTGAAAATAATTTACTCCTGAAAATAAGCCTCCATAAATTCTCCTTCTCTATAGTTTATTCCTGATACGTTAACCCTTTTCACACAGACTTGAATTTACTGGGTGCAGTAAATTCTGTTTCTCTAGTTTTGTTAGATTTTGCAGCCAAATTGATGAACTGACATTTGGCTTCTCTTCATTACACCAGAGGACTGTACAGTTATCAAGAAGAGCAGATATAGAAGATATCTACACTGTCTTAGTGAATGTCGAGAATTATCTCATGAGTGTGGACCTGAAAGTTTTATTTTTCACGAGCGTTTGCACGAGTAAAAAATAATACTTTCAGGAAATTCAGGTCCACACGCATGAGATAATTCCCGATATTCACTAAAACAGCGTAGATTTTCTTTTTATTATATGCTACGTGATATATTACTGCGCAGTATTCAACCGATTTCGACTGCAAACAGTTTCAAGACAATGACAAAAAGCTGCCGGTCGTTCCTTCAAGGCGACGTTCCAGGCGACTTCATACGCCGAATCGTAACGTCATTTGGAAAGCTACTGAAAAAAACTATCGTGTGAACCTGAAAGTATTATTTTTCACCCGTGCAAGCGCTCGTGAAAAATAAAACTTTCAAGTCCACATTCATGAGATAATTCCCGATTCTGACTAAAACAGAGTAGATTTTCTTTTTTATTATATGTTACGAGTCATTTTATTGCACAATATTCAGCCAAATTCGACTACAAATGCGTGCGTTTCAAAACAATAACAAAGATCAGCTGATCGTTCTTTCAAGGTGACGTGATGCGACGTAGCGTGACGTCATTTAGGAAGCCATAGAGTCGATGGATATCGAGAAATATCTTTTAGATAATTTGCGATAATTCACAGGCTAGCATATAATAAAACTTAACATCTTTTACCTAACGCCATTTGTCGTCTACCGTAACAAATTACTCTTCAAAGAAAACAAGAGAACCTTCGACATGGTCGATACCATTTTACAAAATCAGGAATTCCAGAGCTTCAATGCGTTCTTTCAGGAAAAGGGTTGCCCCACTGTACAGCAACACCCCTCATTTATTAATATTTAATATTATTGAACCGTAAGCAGAAATATTCCTTAACCCTTCGAACAGGAAAGGCCGTTTGTCCGGCACAGGAAGATGATACGTTATAATTTCATTAACCCTTTACCTAACGTAACGGCTAAAACCGGCCAGCGCTATTCACAATATCGCCAATTAATTTTCATAATTTTTTCATTTTTTGCCTCAAAAACATAGGTTATGACCCTTCTTTGGAACGAGTTCGTTCCAATAAGGGGCCATAACCTATGTTTTTGAGACAAAAAATGAAAAAAATAATTATTCAAGAATTTTGTTTGCAAGTGTCGTCTGCATTTCATGGTAGGTAAAGGGTTAAATGGGATAGCCACTAATTGAATGTGTGGTGTAGACCATTCAATATTTCCAAGGCTGCACGTGAAAATATTATTTGGTCTACCCCAAAATAATGAATATGGACTGTTCCAATTGCTGCCATTGATAGATGTACCTGCGGGTCGGTTGCTAGTACTCTTGTCGAATTTGTAACAATAATTTTACGGTGTGGATAAGATTTGAATCTTCTGGCTTCCAGCTGCGTGTCCCGAATCAGCTGTTCAATTTATTGCTGGGGTAGTCTTTCTGAGTTGGTGGAATGTTTGGTGCACCTCAACCAGAGGCAGTGACGTAGATTCAGACGGGGGTGGGGGAGGGGATGGGGTGGGGGTGGAGCACCCAACCCACAAATATATTGTTTAAACATTTTGAGTTTGTCGGGGAACGTTTTAGGGTTTTTGTTGTTAAAATTAATCAAAATAGAATGAAAATTATGTTATGAAAACATATATCTTTAGACTGGGTTTCGATAATTAACCTGTTTAGGATTAAAAAAATGGTAGAAATTTGATTGCAGAATCTGAAATCTGTCAAAAAAGTTTTTGATCTGCCAGAAAATTTGAACCTCACCCCACTCCACCCGACCGGTGAAAAGTTATCTACGCCACTAACCAGATGTTGCATGAATGGCACCTCATCACGTACGGGAAAAAACTCATTGCGCTCCAAATGTGCTTAATTGGATTGAAGCCGGGGTTCCTAATAGAACAAGGCAGTGAATTCATTGCTGTGTAAGGAATCGACAACGGAACATAAGCGAAAAAGATCGGCCGTTGCCCCCCCCCCCCCCCCCCCCCAATACGTTTCTTTGATAGTGTTCCCCATTGCAACTACCCTTCATTGTGACAAGATCCAGCTCACAGTCCTGAGATGGGTACCAAGGAACCGAAGCCTGTCATTTTGTACATCACAGGTGAGCGCCTTACGCCCTCTTGGGTAAAAGGCGGCTGTCGACATGGTATAACTGTCATTTCACTATGACGGGAAACCCTGTACCATCGACTTTTCTTCAGAAGCCCACTGTCCGTTTTTATCTGTCAAATCAAACTTTGACAAAGTCTGCGGTCTCAGAACTAGTACTTGAACTGGTAGAGTGTTAAATTGTTTTTGGTCATCAATTTTTGTTCACATGTCTTTATCTTCTCACAATTTACGTGAGACTGACCATTGGAACTCTCCCATAAACTGTAACAAGGCAAATCCGAACAGACTAATTAATTTTACTTCAAAGGTAATATGAAGCATATCCACAGAATATGAAGCCTTTAAATTATGGTACCTGCCCTTTAGACTAAAGCCCAAATATGGGCTTCCAGTAATCAACCAGTTAACGTACAATTAAGAAGAGGTCCCATGGATAATAGTCAAATTACTTTAGCTATGGATTCCAGCCAAGTCTTGGCTGTCTCTTTCTAGTCCACTAGACTCACTAAGTGTGGTGTGTAATAAATGGCTAAAAGAGGTTTATTGTGCTTATATGTCCTTTAACCCTTTACCTAACATGAAAAGCAGACGACACTTGCAAAAATAATTCTTGAATAACTAATTTTTTTCATTTTTTGTCTCAAAAACATAGGTTATGACCCCTCGTTGGAACGAGCTCGACGAGCTCGTTCCAACGAGGGGTCATAACCTATGTTTTTGAGAAAAAAATAAAAAAAATAATGAAGATTAATTGGCGATTTTTGAGAATAGCGCTGGCCGGTTTTGGCCGTTACGTTGGGTAAAGGGTTAAAACCGTTAGTTTATCGTGATTTGGAGCTCATCTGACTGTCGTCCGTTGTAAAGGGGTGTTTGAATCTTTCCCTCGCAAACTGCTGGACGGATTCCAATACAATTTCATGTGAATAATGACCGGGGAGGGGCAGTTCAGTTTTGTTAAAATTGATATGCTGTCCCCTATGGGGAGAGGGTGGGGAATTTAAAATAAAAGTATTCTCGTGACCCGATGGATGGAATAACTTGAGCTATGGAATTGAGCTTCCGTTTTGGGGTGTATACTAAAGTTTGTTCAAGAGAAGTCTGAGGAGCAATATTTTTTTCAGTTATTCTGGGAGGAGCAAGATTTTTTACCCCACCCGAAATTTCTAATTCCAGAACGGCCATTTAAGCAAATTATTTAGTCATAACTACTTGATGCATGTTCAATCAAGTTCCTGGGTTCATATTTGAGATTTTCATCTGAGCCCAAATTTTAACTTAGTGTAATATGAGGAAAGTTCTTTGAAAATCTTCTTCGGATCCACCAGCGAGAATTATTTAGTATTCATTATCCTTATGAAGGGCAAATTTAAGTTTGTCCAGACCAAGGCCCTTGGTTCATACTTGTGCTTCCTGCGGGATCACGATTTTGAACGCCGTGCAATATGAGGCATCCTGTTAGAAAATCCGCTTCTTCAGATGCACGGGTCAAAATTTCTTGATATTTGTTATACAGCATCCTCAGGATGGGGCGGGGGGGGGGGGGGGGCGGGAGTCGGTTTGTTTAGAACAAGTCTTCTGGTTCAAATTGAATCCCAAATTTTAACTTGTTGCAATATTTGGAATACTAGTTGGAAGCAATCCTCTTTCTTCTGATACACTCTAGAGAATCTTTTGATAATTAGTATTCATTATCCTGAGGTGGTCAGATTCATACTTGTTCAAATTGAGCCTTATAAAAAAATCAAATTTTATCTCAGTCCAATATGACGAAAAGTCTTCAGATAAACCAGTTAAAATTTCTCGAAATTTGTAATACAGCATATTCGGGGGGTGGGAGGGGGGGGGGGGGTGTAGATTTAAATTTCTTCAAAGCAAATCCCCTGGTTAATATTTGGGCTTCCTATGGGAGCCCGATTTTTAACTTGGTGCAACATGAGGAATACTCGTTGAAAATCCTTCTCTTTCTTCTGATCCAACACTCAGAGTATTTTTATATTTGGCTTTGAACATCTGTGTAGGGATCAGATTCAAGGTTGTTCAAATAGAGTCTGTGAGTTCATACTAGGACTCTTGATCATAACCCAAATTTTAATTTAGCGCAAAATAAGGAGAAATCTTTAAAGAAATCTTCTTGTTCAAGTCCACCAGCCAAAATCTTCTGAAATTTGTTATACAGCATCCCTGGGGGGGATTTAAAAAATTTCATTTCAAATCAAGAACCAGGGTTCATGTCTGAGCTCCTTATGGAACCTCGAATTTTAACATGGTGCAATATGAGGAATATTATTTGAACATCGCCTTCTTCCAGTCCACCAGTCAGAATCCTGATATTTAGAATGCAGCATAACCGATGGTGGTCTGATTTCAAATCAAGTCCCGGGTTTATGCTTGTGCTCTGCATTGGAGCCCGAAGTTTAACTTTGTGCAATATAAGGTAAGTTCTTTTAAAATCTTTATCTTCCAATCCACCAATCAGAACTATTTGATATTTGGTATACAGCACTTTTATGGGGTTAGATTCAAATCAAGTCCCCCAGTTCACATTTGAACTTCCTATGGGAGCCTGAATCTTTAACTCAGTGCAATATGAGCATAATTATTTACAAAATATCTTATTTTGATCCACCAGTCAAAATCTGTTGATCTTTGGTATGTGAAATACTTAGTTCTGTCAGATTCAAGTTTGTTCAAATTGTAACGGGCAGCGGTCAGTGGTACTCCAACCCCAACTCAAATTCAGCCAAAGACCACCACAGCCCTGAAAAATTAAACCCCCGGGTTCGTCGTTCTTGAACTGTGTTTGCAAAATATATTAAAAAAAATAAGTTGAAACATACCGTATTTATTTCATGAATAACAAAATGTAAAAAAAAAAATGATAACAAGTGTAAACAGGAAGCACACACGATCACAGAAGTAGGAGTGTGACGAAATTGAGAGGGTAGATCAAAGTTCACCTAAAAGGGTATATTTGAGTCCTAGTATACTACCAGATCATATTAGTGTTTACCAGGTTATAAAATATTAGACTAATTTTTGACAAGACTTCCTAACGTCACATAATTTAGCATTCACAAATAAGTTATAACTGTTTTCTGGGCAACCATCCCTCTGTTAGATGAACCCTCTATTAGATATAGCTTTTTATTCTCCAATAGGATACACATACAACCAAACGTATGTTAGGCTAGACTGACGGGTGGACGGACGGATGTACAACAAACGAACAATGGTTCGTACCGTTGGTTTCTGGAGCCGAATTTTACATGTTTAATTACAAGTTTAACTGGCAAGATTTTATACAGGTTTACAACCAATCATCACCTATCCAAAAGGCAGAATTATTGACCAAGATTGTGGTAAAGTTAAATGGACAGGTTTATTTTTAATCTCTACATTGGGGAAAGCACACCAACCACCCGAAATGGGAGACTTTGGTAACTCTCCAGAGAGAGAGTAGTCAAGCGAACCTGTAGGTTCTTAGACCACAACCTGAGTGATTTGAAAGAGCCGCGACACGGCTTTTATTAATAACCTCAGCCAATCCACAGCTAACATAACTTACAATACTGTGGCACCGATCACTTCCCACAAACCAGACTCTCATTGGTCCTATCATCAAGAACAGACCAATCAGAGCCTGGATTGTAGAAAATGTTCGGCATAAATAGCAAAATGGCGAGCAAGAACAACTTAACGCAGAATTTACAAAACACTGTTAATAAACAGGATTAAATCAACAGTGGGTCTCCAAAATCGCCATAATAACTTTAAAAGTTAATTATATACACAGGTGGCTGAAATAAGTAAGAAAAACCGGACGCAAAATACTACTAAACACCGAAACAATGATTCACCCAAATCAACTCCGTCACACTCCTCCCTCCTTAAAACAAAATCACTATTTTGTAAAAAAAACAAAAAAAAAACAAAAACAAAAAAAAAAAAAAAAAAAAAATGTCTATTTCCATAAACTGCATGGCATCTTCACAACAGTCCCATCATCTTCGACCACAATACGCACATCTCGGGCATCTACCTCTTCCCTCGAAAGATCATGCGGTACTGGTGACTCTCTCTTCCTCTTTCGGATTGCCTCTTCTCTCTGTTCCGTCCTTATCTTTGGCCTCGGACAAACAAACCCCTCCGGATCAATATACTTCTGATTCGATCTCTCTTCAGAAGCTATGCTCTCCACCATTCCACCAGCTTCATCCTTACTGTTATGATGCATGGCTATAAGATGTCTTCGAATCTCTGACCTCTTAATGTCAACTACTGAACACCCAATGGATGGACACAGCCTCACGGATTCACAATGAAACCTTGTGTAGTGTGCTCGATATGCTGTCAAAGTATTAAAATGATGGTCCCTACATCTCTTGACAGGACAGGACATCCCTCTGTCGGGCCACTCCATAACATCATCATTCAAAAATGCTGCCTCTTCTTCTGTAATGATGGCATCCAAAACATCCATAACTGGAATTTAAAATTTAGGATTTTTTCAAAAACCCAATGTAGTGAGAAGTATTCTGTGCTCCAGAGATTTTCATTTTAAAAAAAAAAAACACGGACATTTTCCGAGAAGACCTTTGATCCTGGTATGCTTCCTCCAGCATACTTCCGCCTCCTCCTGCCACTTTCAAAACTTTGTAGACCAGCTACGTTTCTTTTTTTTTTTTTACTAATCACCGGAAGAGGAATACACCAAATCAGACGGATACTATTCTATCCTTTACTTTGGTTCCCCCTCAATCAAAGGCATCAGCCAGAAAATTTATATCTTACACAAAAAAATGAGATAGTCTCCATCATCTACGGAATTGCAGTTAGCAATTTCTCTCAAAGTTTCATCTGTAATAATTTTATGCAAGATTACGGAACTCTTACACAGAGTGATGTTTTGAATTCTGGACAATATTATATTCCATCAACTACGGAGTTGTTAAATAACAACTACTCTCATTGACTTTATCCAATAAATTCCATACACATCATAGGATAAAAAAAAAAAAAAGGAAAACCAACATCTTATTTTTTTTTAAATCTCATATAAAGGAGCACAGTAAATAATTTCCATTACTTTCCAAAATCGTTTTTAAATATAGTTTTTGTTGGTCCTCTGAAACACTTCACTACGTGAGTTGCATTCCTAACAGAATGCAACTATACCTAAAGATCATCGTGTTTGTGGAGAACACTTTCATCCTATTTTCAAAGACCATATATGAGATAACATATATCTTTAATTGAGATGTGACAAAGGCAAAAAAATAAAAAAAAAATAATAATGATGGGTAGTTTGTGTGCTTTCCAATATTTTTCACTCTTAAATAAAATAAAATAAAAAAAAAATGATGAGTTTATACAATATTTACAATTTCTGCCTTAGGGTGAGAAGATGACCAGTTTTCTAACCTGTCTTCCACATCTAGTTCTCTTAATTTCAGGAGTTACAGGGACTTCTGTTTCATTCAACATTTGATCTGTTAACATGTCAGTACTAATTTCGTCTTCATCTGATGAAGTTGCATCTATTTCAATTTCTGGAGTAGGTTCCCAATTTTTAGGAGGCAATTCCCCAGTATAGGGCTTTAAATGGTCCACATGAGTAACTAATAATCTACTTTGGGGATTTCTTTGTAACTCATAAGTAACATTGGTTATCCTTCTGATAACCTTATAAGGACCAATCCATCCCATTCCTAATTTTACTTGATAAGAAGGTGGGTGCTATCTCCAAACAAAACCATTGGGAGCAAAAACCCTAGGTTTCAATCCCCTATCATATAATTTTTTTTGTTTACTAGCTGTCTTTTTAAGGTTTTTGTAGACATGCTCATACGTATCTGTCAAAACACTTTGGAGCCATTCTACGTATTCTACACGGCAGTGGTAAGTAGGGGAACAAGGCGGGTTTCCGAGTATCAAATCCGATGGACATGAAACTTCCCTTCCAAACATGAGCAGATTTGGTGAACAACCAGTACTCTCCTGAATAGTTGAACGATAAGCCATGAGAACAAAAGGCAAATTTTCATCCCAATTATTTCTATTCTCATTTACATATATTGCTAACATCTGTTGTAAGGTACGATTGTACCTTTCAACAAGCCCATCTGACTGTGGCCTATATGGAGTGGTTCTGGTCTTTTCAATACCTAACTTTTCACACATTAATTGAAATAATTCAGATTCAAATTCCCTACCCTGATCTGAATGAAGTTGTTTTGGTACCCCAAATCTACAAATAAACTCATTCACTATTTTATCTGCAACAGTCAAGGCGGTGTGGTTGGGAACAGCATAAGCTTCTACCCATTTAGTGAAATAATCACAGAGGACAATAATGTATTCATTACCATCCGAAGTTATGGGCATTGGCCCCACTATATCAACAGCTATACGGTCCAAAGGGGCTCCAACTACTGACGATCGTAGAGGTGCTTTTCCCAATCCAGGCCCAGGTTTAGCTCTTGCACATTCAGTACACTGAAGGCACCATCGCCTGATATCAGATGACATGCCAGGCCAATATACCCTACGTTTAATTGAGTCAATGGTTTTGTTTCTACCAAAATGACCAGCAGTTTTTGAATCATGTAAAGATATAAATATCTTTCTTCTCATCTCCCTAGGGGCTATCAGCAAAAGTGTGTCTGTTTCTTCAGCGGTTCTCCATTTATAATAAAGTAATTCATTCTGAAGAATAAGAGATTCCCACATTCCCCACAGAGTTTTAACCTCCTGAGAAGCATCTAAAACTGTGTGTCTAGCTGGCTTATGACTATAATGCTTTTTCCAAGTACAAATAGTTTTAATTGAATCATCTTTTTGTTGCCAATCAAACAACTCATTTTCAGACCAAATTTGCAGCCAATCAGGTGTCATAGAACTTGATGTTATGTAATCATTTAATACCGAATCGGCTGAATCGGACTCATTTTCGAGAGTCCTTACAGGTGCGATTCTTTGTAATACAGATTCTTTAGAATCAAATGCTACCTCAAATGGGCTATTTTTCTTAACATGGCAGTCTGGACAGTCTTGGTGTTTGCAATAACTTGGTGGCCTTCTAGACAGACCATCAGCATTGCTATGTAAATTACCTCTTCTATGCTGTATAGTAAAGTCGTAAGTTTCCAAAACTGAAAGCCATCTAGCCAACATTCCCTCGGGATTTCTGAAATTCTTAAGCCATTTCAATGACGCATGGTCTGTTCATACAATAAAATGCCTACCCCACAGAAAATGTCTGAATTGTTTTATAAAGGTAATAACCGCAAGTAATTCTCTATATGTTGTACAATATCTAACTTGATGTTTATTTAGAGTTCGACTTGCATATGCAACCACCTTTTCTTGTCCATCTTGAACCTGAGACAACACAGCACCCAAACCAGTCAAACTAGCATCTGTATCCAGAATGAATTCGGAAGTAGGGTCTGGATAAGCCAGAATTGGGGCGGTGGTCAACAAATCTTTTAGCTTTTCAAAAGCATTCTGACTTTCTGATGTCCAAATAAATCTTTTTCCTTTCCGAGTAAACTGTGTAAGGGGAGACGCAATTGTTGAAAAGTCTGGAATAAACTGCCTATAGTATCCAGCGAGCCCCAAAAAGCTCCGAACTTCCGAAACATTTGTGGGGACATGCCAACTTCTAATGGTATCAATTTTCTCGGAATCACATTGGATTCCTTTATCAGACACCTTATGACCCAAAAATGTCACTTCATTCTGAAACAAAGTACATTTTGATGGTTTGAGAGTTAGATTCGCTTTTCGAAGGCGATCAAAAACCACTCGTACATTCTGTAAACCTCTTGAAAAGTTTTGCCAAAAACAATAATGTCATCAAGGTAACATAAACATTTTTCCCATCTTAACCCTCTCAAAACCAATTCCATTAATCTCTCATAACAACTTGGTGCATTACAAAGACCAAAACTCATAACTTTAAATTGGAACAAACCCATATGTGTAGAGAAAGCTGTTTTTGATTTATCATTTTCTTCCATTTCGCATTGCCAATACCCTGATACCAAATCTAAAGTGCTAAACCACTTTGCACCAGATAAAGCATCTAACGATTCATCGATTCTGGGCAACGGATAAGCATCCTTCCTTGTAACAGCATTAAGTTTACGATAGTCTACACAAAACCTCCAAGAGTTATCTTTCTTTCTTACCAACAACAAAGGGGCTGACCAAGGGCTGTCACTAGGTTCTATTATGTCATCCTGCAACATATTTTTAATTTCATTTTCAACTATAATTTTCTGTGCATATGGCAACCTTCGGGGTGGAATTTTAATTGGCCTTGAATCGCCAGTATCAATTGAGTGTTTAACCAAATTTGTTCTTCCCAATTTTCCTTTCGATGACGTAAATACATTTTGATATTCCAATAGAAAATCATGCAGTTGATTTGTCTGTTTTTCATTTAAATTTTTGGAAGATCTCTCTAGCAAATTTTGCAATGTTTCAGGTAGACTAGGACAAATATTGCTTAAAACCTCACTGTTTGGCTCTACTATCTCTGCAGGCTGTAAATTAGCTACCAGAGTATTCCAAGTTTAATGGGCATATCAGTGATGTTCAATATTGAAAACAGGACTTTTTCAGGGTTTATTAATGTTCTTGCAACCAAAAGCCCTTTTCTATTTAAATAATTAAAAGGCTCTAACAAACTATTTTCAAAACCAGTTCTATTTCCAACAACATATCCCCTAACTATAAGTTCAGAATCAGCAGGAATACACACACTTCTGGATAGCTTAACACGTGCACAGACAGGAGTTGATTCCCTATTCAACCTGACAATCTTCCCGGCTACTTGCATATAGCCTTTGGAAACACAAATAACTGCATCATTCTGTTCTAGGAAATCCATTCCCAAGATCCCACTAAGACCATCTAAGTCAGCAATAACAAAATCATGACAGAATAAAACTCCTCCCAAAGCAAACTGTAAACTACCCTTTCCAATCACATCCAAGGTATTACCATCCACAGTTACTAAAGATACATCAACAACTCTTAACTCTGATAATTTTCCACCTAATTTTTCAAATATGTCCCTTGACATCAAACTGCAAGCTGAACCAGTGTCCACTAAGATGCTTTGGACCATATTTCCAAAAGCAATTGCTGCAAACATACATGACCTTCTTAGTAAATTTATCTTCAAAACTGACCCTTGAGAAGACTGTTGATTCTGGGTTACACAACGGGTCACTGGTGTAACCCTTTTATGTTTTCCTTAAAAAGGTTCTTATCAATACCCTTTGCATCCAGTGAAGTCGAACTATCTCTCATGGGACAGTCATAAGACAAATGGCCCAACTGATGGCACATAAAACATTCCACTGTAGCCAAGTTCATTGGACGTTTTCTTCTTTTTTTCTTATTAAAGTTAGTCAGTTTGTTTACACATTCTCGCATAAGCTTACATAGTTTACTTAACTCTTCTTGATCTCCAAATTGTTTGTTAGTGCCTATAGTTGAATTCGAATCATCAGACTCTTTTACAGCACCTAACAGTTCTTGATTATTGTCAGATTTTGGTTTACTTATTAGAACATGCTCATGGA
Source organism: Pictodentalium vernedei (assembly GCA_031216915.1). Lineage (NCBI taxonomy): Eukaryota > Metazoa > Mollusca > Scaphopoda > Dentaliida > Dentaliidae > Pictodentalium > Pictodentalium vernedei. The sequence goes on along the minus strand of CM062290.1, from coordinate 170,098,404 downwards.
TGGCAGCATTACCTATTCCATTGCAAAATTGTTCCAAGACATTAATTTCCCTATCATCATGGGACATATCAGGAAATACCAAACAACCCAGCCTTCGCAAAGCATAACCAAAATCTGCAGGGGATTCATTCCTGTTGCGCTTTCTTGATCGAAACTCACAACGATGAGCAATCAATAACTCTTGTGGGTTAAATCTCTTTATTAAAATGGATTTAAGAGTTCCATAGTCTTGTCGCTGTTCTGCAGTCAAATCACCTAACAGCTTCTGAGCCTCGCCTCTCAAGCACATGACCAATTGTTGACCTTTTTCGATATAAGACCATTTATTCCAATCTGACACTTGCTCGAAGTGAACCAAAAAATCTTTCAATTCTACCGTCTTGCCATCATATTTATCAGGCTCCTTTTCCCTTCGGACAGGAAAACTTCTCCATGAACCAGTTGTATCGTACAGGGGATCTTCCCATTTATCAATATTCACTGGAGTAGAAGTCCTACCTAGTGGAAGGGGTTCTGTTTTATTTTGTCCAACGGACCTAAGGCCCTTGCATGCTCTTTACCTACCCTATGGGGTTTTGACTTCTCAAATTCCCTTTTACACCTTTCATACTGGAGTGTAAGTTCATGAAACTGTCTTTCTACTTCACCAGCATCGGGGCTTTCTAAGTCATTTGGTTCATCCTTAATGCCAACATTTCTAGTTTTGGGTCTAGCAGCCCATTCAGTCTGTTCATGGGTATCCCTTGGAGGGGTTTCCATATTTATAGTGCAAAACACAGTTTCAATTCAAGAACCCTGCTCGCAGCGCCAAAAATGTAACGGGCAGCGGTCAGTGGTACTCCAACCCCAACTCAAATTCAGCCAAAGACCACCACAGCCCTGAAAAATTAAACCCCCGGGTTCGTGGTTCTTGAACTGTGTTTGCAAAATATATTAAAAAAAATAAGTTGAAACATACTGTATTTATTTCATGAATAACAAAATGTAAAAAAAAAAATGATAACAAGTGTAAACAGGAAGCACACACGATCACAGAAGTAGGAGTGTGACGAAATTGAGAGGGTAGATCAAAGTTCACCTAAAAGGGTATATTTGAGTCCTAGTATACTACCAGATCATATTAGTGTTTACCAGGTTATAAAATATTAGACTAATTTTTGACAAGACTTCCTAAACGTCACAGAATTTAGCATTCACAAATAAGTTATAACTGTTTTCTGGGCAACCATCCCTCTGTTAGATGAACCCTCTATTAGATATAGCTTTTTATTCTCCAATAGGATACACATACAACCAAACGAATGATAGGCTAGACTGACGGGTGGACGGACGGATGTACAACAAACGAACAATGGTTCGTACCGTTGGTTTCTGGAGCCGAATTTTACATGTTTAATTCCAAGTTTAACTGGCAAGATTTTATACAGATTTACAACCAATCATCACCTATCCGAAAGGCAGAATTATTGACCAAGATTGTGGTAAAGTTAAATGGACAGGTTTATTTTTAATCTCTACATTGGGGAAAGCACACCAACCACCCGAAATGGGAGACTTTGGTAACTCTCCAGAGAGAGAGAGTAGTCAAGCGAACCTGTAGGTTCTTAGACCACAACCTGAGTGATTTGAAAGAGCTGCGACACGGCTTTTATTAATAACCTCAGCCAATCCACAGCTAACATAACTTACAATACTGTGGCACCGATCACTTCCCACAAACCAGACTCTCATTGGTCCTATCATCAAGAACAGACCAATCAGAGCCTGGATTGTAGAAAATGTTCGGCACAAATAGCAAAATGGCGAGCAAGAACAACTTAACGCCGAATTTACAAAACACTGTTAATAAACAGGATTAAATCAACAGTGGGTCTCCAAAATCGCCATAATAACTTTAAAAGTTAATTATATACACAGGTGGCTGAAATAAGTAAGAAAAACCGGACGCAAAATACTACTAAACACCGAAACAATGATTCACCCAAATCAACTCCGTCACAAAATCAAGTGCCTACTGTTTAGGCTCCCAGTCACTATAACCCTTTCCACTGTATTACTCTCCACTGTATTTCCTTGTGGGAAGATGTTTGGCAGTGCTTGTGCTCTCAATCCACTGTCCCAGTCAGAGGAAAAAATAAATATAAATAATAAATGATGAATTATTGTTAAAAATCCTTAACCCTTTGAACACGCAAGACCAATTTTTCGGTTCAAGGCATAATTTCGTCCAATTTTTGTCTTATTATAAGAGGTCTATACACGGGGCATTGATGATAAAATAACAACTACAGTCTGCAGTAGGACGGCTGCAGATTGCAGTTATTATTTTATCCTCCCTGTATATTGATATTGGACTAACCAATCTTACTGTAAGTGTACACAAAGACGATACCATTCCTGAAAACGAAGGTTTAGAGGGTAAAATCACTTTGTGAAGAACCAATGGACTTTTGTCAGGTGAACGCTGATTCCCCGTAAGCATTTGCAGCTCTCCTTATTTACAGATTGGGCGGGCCATGGGCGGCGAAGGTGATCGGCCACCCCAAAACGACAGGTCTTGGAGCAACCACCAAATGACTATTGGGCCCTCCTTCATGAGGCCAGAGCCAGATTCCAGTGAAGACATTCCCAGTGTCATACCAGACATGCAGCACAGTGTTCATGCGTTAGCAGAGATCACCCGATAAGTCTTCTAGCTCGATACCCAATTACTTCATCTCGATTGAGAACCATTGTTTCCGGATGTATCCGGTTTGGTAATCAGTCTCACTTCTGTTCCCAACTTGCTAATAACGGAAATAGTCGACAAAGAGGGTTTGTGCTTCCTGCACTCTGCTAGTTAGTAGCGAAGCTTACGTCCCTTTATTGGAACCTGTTCGTCGAGCACGTTCTGTGAGGCAGAGAGTACTTGTTCAAGACATATTTTTCCAAGTGTCGTCTGCTGTTCGTGTTTGGTACAGGTTGTGATGAATCGCCGAAAGAAAAAAATATACTTAAGAGTCCCAGTTCTCACAATTTTACTGCACCCAAGAAAGAAAACGATTTGGGGAATTTGTTTCTGGTTTATGAAGTTTTGAACACTGATGTGTTTCACACATCAAGGGAATTAATCCAGTAGTAGTAGTTATTCACGATAAATCTTCAACATGTCTCCACTGGAAGGTCATCTCATCACGATTGAATGTTTCTTCGTATTTGTCATAAAAATGTGTTGTCTGAAACGGGCTTCAATGCTTTTTCTACTCGAGACATTTGTGTGAGGATTGAAGTCTTAGAAATTGGTTCACTCTTGCTAGTAATCATGTACTTTCTTTTGAGGTTACAATACAGTGTTTTTTTTCATTGCCGACAGTACTAATCTTTCCTCCTCTCCCCATTTCATCAAGCTGATTTGGGCAAAAACAACCATCTATCCATTTAGTTTATCATCTCATGAAAAAAAGATACTGAAAAAAATATAGGTCGCCACGTGAATTTTGCCTTTAAATTTGGAGCTTCCTATACTCCCGTCCAGTTTCGCACTGAATGAAATAGACATATTTTTACCTACTCCCACCCAATTTTAATCTTCTCTCACACATTTCAGAAGACAATAGTCACCAATATTTTATATCTTTTCCAAAACATGCACTTTAAAATTTTTATTCACACTTACAAGCTCGGTTCATTTTCCACCAATTAGATAATTCCAGGAACTTTTATCCTCCATTAAAGCGCTGTTTGCACGAAAACACTGTATTGTAACCTATTGAGAATAGATTTGATTCTTCCTCTTTTCACACACACACACACAAAATGAAGTCTGCAGTGTCAGATTCGTTCTCATGTGGCCCAACATGACCAATTTAGATTACATGTTACGGCACGTGTTAACCCTTAACCTAACACAGTAGTTTTAAAAACTAAATTAAATTTCAAATTTTTCGAAAACAAATTTTACAGTTTTTCAATAAAACCATTCAAATATGGATCTCATTAGAACCAGCTCGACGAGCTGGTTCTAATGATATCCATATTTGCGTGGTTTTATGGAGAAATGTCAGAGATATTTTAGGATGTGGTGGGCTTATTCTGGTCAATATTTTGCCGTTTTTTCCGCTATGTTAAGTAAAGGGTTAATTGAACAAGACTTTCCGTCACGAATACTACTGGTATATTCTATTCACCTACAAACAAATTTCAAAGAAGACCTGCAATTCCGGCGAATATTCCTACTACATCATCAAGGCACGTCCCTTTCCACCCTGTTTGTATGTCGCAATGCAAGTACACTGGAAAAGGCTACGTAACTCTTTGTGCACACAAAGGAGTCCAAGGTGCGTCAAGCACGGGATGCGATTCGAGCAATGCGATGCTGTTATAATAACTTTTTCTCAGTTTGCAATTTTGTTGCTGCGATGCATCTAATTTTAGGCTTACTGTCCAACAGAGACAGTAATTAATTAAACTGAATTCAATGTCTAAGTTGAACAAGCTATGACCCCACTTTTAGTTCCGAGTCACATTTATCTCAAACTGGTGTTGTTAAAACACGAGGGAAAGAGTTCTATTAACCATTTACATAGCGAACAGTTTTTCTCAAAATATTGAAACAAAACCCTATCATGTGACCACATCATAGGCCAATAAGGGGTCAACTAATATGGTTTTGCAGAAATATTTTGAAAAATTTGTAAAAATAATATTTAAAATAAAGTTGAATATCGTCTCCCTTGGGTAAAGGGTTAATAAATCTTTGGGTTCTGCGAAGCTTCGAAATTAGATTTAATTCGAAATTGTCCCGATGGATCGATTCGATTCGTTTCGTGTGGCTGATTCTGAATTTTTTTAATGTTCTGAAAATCCTACCAAGTGTCTCCTCTTGCAGTAGTTTTCTATAAACAGGTCTTCTGTACAAGTTATTGACGAAGTACACTATTTTCCCAACTATCCTGAATTTGTTTTTGTGGTCACCATTGAAGCTATTAAGATAAGCAAAAGTCTCGATTGAACCGGAACGATAACAAAACACGTATGGCAAATTTTGTTTTGAGTATTGGAAAAGCGTTTGATAAATGACTGATTAGGCCGTTTCATCACCCAGAATGCAATTGTTTTGAGTCATCGTGTAGATTAAGTTCGAACTAGATGATATTCTTACGTTCCGCTGAAAAAGAATGTTAATCGTAGCCTCGACCCTCTTCAATCAGTTATTCCCACTCTGCCTATGGAAAATATTGAAAGCTACAGTTTGATCATTTTTTTCATCAAGGTCATAAATTTTCCTATTATTCTATAATTAGCTGGAAGACCTACCCAATGACGGTCAGCCCCGTCCGTGTGACGGGAAATTTCTAGTTCCATTGCTTATCAAAGCTTGAATATTTAGCTGGACTGAGTTACAAAATCCCTGAATTATGCGTGTACAATTTCAAACCATACTCCAGCATCTGAACACACCCTAGAAGCCTTTCGCCGACAATGGCCAACAAAAACACTAATGCGACCCAAACAGGTGGCACATGGAAAATCTGAGACCTTCATAACCATCTACATTGTCTATTGTTCTGGCCTTTCGAATTACACGCCCAGAAACCTTTCCTGGGAAACGGTCTAACAAAAGACTAAAATGGCCCATATAGCACAGCCAAGAGGCATATGGAAAATATAAAACCATCGAGCACATCTACAGACCATATCGGGAGCGGGTTGGTGCACTGGCTAGGACACTTCACTTCAAACCAGGAGGTCCATGGTTCGATCCCCGCCAGGGTTAACTGCGTTGGGTCCTTGGGCGGGCACTTAATCCTGATTGCCCACGTGAGGGCACGGTGGCGATGTGTACTAAGGCATACTGCACGTCATTGGCGGACTTGCCTTCAACCAATGCTAACACTGCTTATGTGGAGTTAGTACATTGATGAGTCTGACAGTTACTTGCCGCTACTCGATGGTTCTCCCCAGGTACCCCGGCTTCCTCCACCCATAAAACTGTCCGACAAAATACCATTCGGGAAAGTACTACTGTAAAAGTTGTGTAGGATTAGGCCCAGAAGCGAATAAAATAAAACACAGATGGTAGCGTGGAGGCTCATTTGTTAGAGCATTGGTTTCTTAACCGGAAGGCTGGTGGTTCGCCACCTGCGCGGTATCCTTGGGTAGGAAGTTTAATCCCGATTGTCCAAAGTGGACCACGTCTGTGCGGCGTACTAAGGCTAACTGCTAACTCTGTGTGACAGCTGCTCAGTGGTCCTCTCTGGTTACTCCGGCTTCCATTACCCGTAAAACTGTCCGACTCGAGGTGACCCTGGCCGTCGAACGTGTCGTTAAACACCAATAAATAAATAAATAAACAAATAAATAAATACAGACCATATTACAAGATTTGATCAGGGCTTTGGTGTTTTGAGTGACATATCCTAAAAGCATTTAGCCAAAAGATGACTAACAAAACATTAAAGTGTCTCAGGTGCTGTAAACTGACACATGGAAAAAAAACATTCGCACGCATCCACAGACACTATTGCCACATGGGAGCTTCGTTTAGCATTTTCAATTATATACCTCGGAAGTCTTTCGCTGGAATCTCTCTAACAAAACGCCAAAGTGGCGCACATCGTACACGGAAAATCTGAAACATTCGTAGCACATCTACAAACGATGCTGCAATATTTGACAATTGTTTTAGCATTTCGATTTACTTACCCTAGACGTCTTTTGCTGGAAGTGATCTAAAATAACTCTAAAGTTGACCAGATGGCACAACGCAAAATCAGGAAACCATCGTGCACATCTACACATAGCTGTAATGCAACAACTGAGCATGGCTTTAGAGCTTCGAATTACACACCCTGAAAACCCAAATCGGCGGGGACTCTAAAAAAGCACGAAAGTGGCAGACGGAAAATCAGAGACCTTCGTGGACATTTAGAGACGCTAATGCAACAAATGAGCACAGTTTTAGCGTTTGGACAAACATACCCTGGAAGCTTTCATCTAGAAATGGTCTAATAAGAAACAGAAGTGGCAGAGGTAGCACAGCCGAAAACTCTTGGTATATCTACAGATCTAACTGCAAAATCAAAGAGCAGTTGTGAAACTCTGAATTTCCTTGTTAGGAATCTTTGAAGCCCAAAGCGGAAGTGAGGGCTTTTATGAAGTGTCTCGACAGAAGCTACACGGTTGCGAAAAAAAGTGGTATTTTCTGGATGTACATATCCATCTTAACAAATGCAGAAAGTTTCAGCGTTTAAAACAAAAACGGACGTACGATCTAAGACTCAGGCAATATCCTTCATTCTTCGAATTGCAGAGGAAATTAATAGCTTCGTGTTTTGATGCGTACATTATGAAAGAACAGTAATTATTACGCCAGAGGCTATCTTTTTCGATAAATTATAAGAGAAAATGTTTTCGATCAATGCAACTGAAGATTTTGTAACTGAGAGTTCTTGTGATAAATGGAAATAAGACATGACTTTCTTCTCGTGGTTCCAACATGTAACAGAGCAATATAAACACATGATAGATAAGCATTTTTTATCTTCAATATTTATTTTTTTCCATCTTGTTGCATGGCAAATCACGAAGGCGCTCCATATTAATTCACGCTGAGTGTTTGATTTGTAAATCATAACTACAAAATGCGAGTATTTACTACCCCCGCATTTTACTTCTGCAAACTGTCATTCAAAGAAATGAAGTTCAGAAACTCTGTGGTCTGCTTTTATTTTTTAAGTCCAGTCTTCTTTGATAAAAAAGTCAAATCTTTTTCTGTCAGGTCAATAATACTTACAGAATTGTCGTATCATCGGAAATCACTCAATATATTGTGATTATTTATTTATTTATTTATTAGTGCTAAGCGCCACATCAACATCTACGGCTATATCGCGGCGATATATCCGTATTTATTGTATACCTATCAATGATACGCCGTGTTTTTCACCCATCGAATCCTGATCGCCGGATCACACTGAGTGATTTTCCGATTCCATATCAGATGGATAGTCTCAGAACGAGGAGGGTACTGGAGAACGTCAATCGAGTCCGCTCAGGTTAGCTTCATTTGTGTAAATGAACACTATCGAATAACATGAATTTCTAATGTTGTTCGTAACCAATTTGAAATTGATTTCTCGTGTGACAGGTGAATTTCCATGAAGGCATATAATAAACAAATCATCATGAGAGTAAAGTCGTATTCAGTCTCGTTGACGAGGTCAGATCGCCGGGTCACATTGATTCGTTGATCTGACCTCGTCAACCCGACGGAATACAACAAACCAGATGACTTTACTGCCATAATAATCTCCACTGAGTGTTAAAATAGGTAGTTATCTGTGAGAATATAACAATATTTATTAAAAACAGCAAATGAGTATAATTTAATGAGAGAGAACAAATAAGTAGTGATAATAGTAATTAGTAAATCGGTCTGTCCATTGGACATGATGTAAATCAAACTGATGACTGTTATAAACCAGGATGCTGAAATGTAGGTTGAAATTATAAAAACAATTTAAAACTTATTAAAAGGGTACATTTCCTTGAGGAACGAGAGAATCTGGTGAGAATTTATCATGTAAAATAGTTCTCTCAGAGACGGTACATTAAAATATCACCGTCTGATATCATTAATATCTGCACAATATAAGATAATGTGCTCAGCTGTCAAAGGAAATTGACAGGCAACGCATTCTGATCGAAGGTCTCCCTCCCTCCAATAGAAACAGCGTGTAAGTCTTGTATGACCAATATGACATCATGTGAGAAAAATGTGATCTTTTCAAAAAAGGTTGCTAGACGGATATATTTATCAATGATATTTGTTTGGTCGGAAGCGATGAAACTTGTTATTTGTTGTCCCATCCCACTTCGATGCCACATAAGTGTGATGTAATTATTGATTATGAAGTTTGTTATCACTGAATGGAATCTTAAAATCAGTGAAATGCTTGTTTAGAGCCTGATTGTCTGCCTGGTGTTACAGGAGATAGCGACATGTCCAAGTAACCAGCAAGAGAGTATTCAGCTCCTCACGAAGTTCCAAAATGAGAGAGGTTCTTCAACTTTGGGTTGAGTAAAGCTAGGAAATAGGAAGGACACCTGAAGAAAATAATCTACTTCATATCTTTTACATTCTCGATTTGTTCTGGCGCAAATAGCAAGCTTTGACTTCAACTGTGAAAACAGAACTTGGTATTCTGATTGATTTGTTCAGATCACCAGTAACAATAGCTGGTTATACTTTATCGCCATATTTAGATTCGTGTGTATAGATCTCTTTATATGCCCCATATGTTTGCTTTATTTCGGCAGAGTTCTGCTTGTATTGCGAAGTGTTTGTGTCAGATTTGTTGGATGAGGCAAGAACGAAAACAACATTGGGTTTTCTCAAATGCCAAGGCTGAATATGTGGTTCACGGTTCTGCTTTAGCCCTTTACCCAACGCAGACGATATCAAAATTTATTATTTTAAATATCATTTTTTCAAATTTTTCAAAAAATTTCAACAAAGCCATATCATGTGACCCCTCGTTCGAACGAGCTCGACGAGCTCGTTCCAACGAGGGGTCACATGATATGGTTTTGTTGAAATTTTTTGAAAAATAATATTTTTTCAACTGCTGAATTTGCATATGACGCGGGCGGATGCGGCCGATTCGTTGGGTAAAGGGTTAACCCTTTCACAAATGTAACGGCCAAAACCGGCCTGCGCTATTCTCAAAACTCGCAAATTAATTTTCATTATTTTTTAAATTTTTTGTCTCAAAAACATAGGTTATGACCCCTCGTTGTAACGAACTCGTCGAGTTCGTTCCAATGAAGAGTCATAACCTATCTTTTCGAGACAAAATATTAAAAAAAATTAGTTATTCAAGAATTTATTTTTGCAAGTGTCCTCTTTTCATATGAGGTTTAATTCTAATTCCCATTGGAGGAATATGCTCCTGGTTTCTGTCAAACAATTTTACATTTTGATGATCTGAAGCACAATTATAAGCAGGGTTTTATGGGTTCGCGAGCAGTTTAGAGACATGTCGTAGTGACAGTTTAATTCCATGCTTCTCAATAGAAGTCTCTCCAGCGTCAACAGGCATCGAATCGATTGGCGATGCACTAAATGAGTCCATTATCATACCACTATTTTGAACTACCAACCACCTTCAGAAGATTAAGTGTTCTTTTACATTTAACAGTTAGTTGAGTAATATGAGAAGTGAAGTTCAATTTATTTTCGAACAATACACACAAGAATTTCACTTCTTTAGCGACGTCCATGCTATTCCCATCACTTTCAATATTGGATCGAGGTGATGTTTTCGGAACTAACAAAAATGAACACAGTTTGGTTTAGTCTTGGAGAACATGAACCATTTTCTGTAGCACATTTCTGAATTATATTTAAGAAAAGCTGAAGATTGCGCTCAACGAAATTCATGTTTTGCTACTATAGAAGACAAAAAGGTCATCCTCAGATAATAAACTTTCTATCATATTTTCCATTGCGTTGATGATATCAATGACATTCACAGAGAAAACGACAATAGATACAATACAACCCCGCGGAAGTCCAAGTTCTTGCTCGTGAGAATCAGGCAATGCAGACTAAACGGGAACTTGAAATTAACGGGCGTTTAACCCTTTACCTAAGATGAAAAGCAGACGACACTTGCAAAAAAATTCTTGGATAACTAATTTTTTTTTCATTTTTTGTCTCCAAAACATAGGTTATGACCCCTCATTGGAACGAGCTCGACGAGCTCGTTCCAATGAGGGGTCATAACCTATGTTTTGGAGACAAAAAATGAAAAAATCATGAAAATTAATTGGCGATTTTTGAGAATAGCGCTGGCCGGTTTGGGCAGTTACGTTGGGTAAAGGGTTGAAAACATTTCTGCAAAAGATGCATACACTCCATCAAACCCATGTTGAAAAGGTCTCATACCTCCACATTGTAAATATGTTGCAATTAGCTGTTAATAAAATAAATTTAAAAAATTCAACATGAATGGGGGCGGTGCCCACCCCCTCTCCCATCTGCCGATTAAGATTGAACTACATGTACCCTCTTAGCCTTAACTAAACTCGATTCTCTGACGATAAGAAAGATCTCATTCTTTCTCAGCATCTTTATAAATGTTTAATTATACCCACATTATTTTGTAAAGAAAGAAGGGTTACCCTACTATTGTTTATATATGACGTTACAACAGACAAGACATTTTCGGAGCTAACTAAAATTAAACCGGACAACTTGTCCCCCTCCGGGTAACTTATCCGCCGGACAAATTACCGACGGGGCGGACACCTACAACCCCATAAAAGGCTAAGCCGCTAATTACCATAACCGAAAAAATAACACTGACGAGATCAAGACGACCGATACCGGCCTGGTAACCAAGAATTATAAATTACCTTTGGGCAACTCCTAACTGCACATTATTTTGTGGTTGCATACTCTAAAATATTTCTAATATCGACTACGTCATCAACCTTCTTCAAAAAAATGAATGCTTTTGTACGATACACACAATACGAAAGGATACGGAAAATTAGTTAACAATTTTGTTTCAGCTCCTCATTTGAACATGTGGTATCGGCATTCATGTCTTTCGTGAAGCCAGACAATTATGGGCATAGTGTGTCCAGTGAGGACATAGGGCTGTTTAAACATATAAGTATAGTGCATCTGCATATGTTTGTGTTTTTTTTTAATTTAGTTACCACTAGGGTCGTCAATTGACTGATATACTGTCGATTTCTGCCTCCGTCGACAATAATTTTTAGTAGACGATCGAGATATCTCCAAGGATAACCTAATTTCGACACTACATAATTTCCGCAAATAATTCATACTCTGTTCATGACCATTCCCTTGCTCTGTATATTGATTTGTTATTGGGAGCAGAGTCCCTATCAAATGGGGAAATGTGTCTTCAGTATGGTCATCGTCCCAAAAATTCCTTGGAACAGCCGTTCAGGTGTAGGATGTTTACGGGACATCGGATTAAAAAAAAAAAAAAAAACACCAATGCGTCGTTGTTATCTCGAAGAGTGGGCGAAGTAAACTGGACAGTGCGCCACCATTACGTCAATCTCTCGGGCCGCTAACTTAATCCTGTATGTTGTTATCGGCTATTTGTTTACATTCGTTGGGTGGACTTTGCTCGAAGACTACCGTTGATTTGATATGACGCCCTTTTACTCACAAAGACATTCGGATTTTCTTCTAGCCCAGTTGCAAATATTTAATTCACCACAACCCTTTTACTACCACGCCCACTTTAGCCATATATGGAGGACCTCTATGTACGCCTGCATGCCAGGAACTTTAATAAGATTTATGACATACTTGAAACTCTATCATCTGATTAATTTCTGGGAAGGGCTCTCTGAGCCCTTTCCAACAATCATTCAGATGGTAGGTTTGATCTGCGCATACCAGAACGTACAGATAATCATCATAAAGTAGGTGACAATAGTCGCTTTCGGCAGCGTAAGTGTTAAACCATCAAGTACGCGGAGTAATCACAAAACTGCAGCTGTCGTGAGTTTTATTCATTATTGGGCAAACAAACATGTTTAATAGCATTGGTAAAGCCATTAATGATTCCGTCAAGGCAAGTCTCGACTGACAAAAATAACAATGTTTTGCGTTTATTAAAAAAATGAATATTATGGTATTTTTGGATTCAATCGTCTGGAATATTCCGACCAACTGACATATCCCAGACGAGTGAATTGAAACATAGGTGATCGACTATTTAAGGGCTAGACAGGTGTAAGGCCATAACGACGTGGAATTTCTTGCAGAACTTGACTGATGGATTGAAAGCGTCCCATTACGTATTCTTATCGCAAATGAATATTTTCACCAAACTTGTTTTTGACATTTTATAATTTTTTAAAATTCTATGCGCTTGGTGGACAAATGTTTAAACATGGTAGAAAATGTGCTCATAACTGTCATTCACGCTTTTAGAAATGTTGAACTCTGTTCTGTAATAGTTGTTTATGGGGATGATAAATCAGTTCTCGTTCCCATGACAACTAACCTTTACTCACGGGCTGGATGAGGTATCAAATTTGTGCAGTTAAATGTCGCCATTAAAGTATTGGTCAACCAGTTCGATTAACGATTGGTTGTTGATTATTATTATCGACTAGCCTAATAATCGCACATCGAAGTTACTGTTTAGAAATCACACTGTTTCAATTATGAAATATTGGAGTTTGGATATTTAACCTTCTGAAGGTAGTATACATATAGAATATACCCATATTAGCTTGGTGTACCAAATATTCACCACGAGTGGTGAACATTTGGTCCACCATGCCTCTTTGGGTATATTTTATTTATACCATGATCGTCAGATTATTAAGAGTCGCTATTATGTTTTCTCGATTTTACTGAGCAGCAGCCGTACATTCGTGTGAATTTGGTTTTGTTTACATGAACATCGGTGGGCGGTACTTTCGCTGTCAATATTATCACCGAAACCAAATCGAAAAAGAAACAAGGCCTTTTTCATTTTAATAACATAATATCATATTGTTTCGAGTTATGGATGCTTTATTAACATGAGACAATGCATGTTTGTTCATTTTTGGTATTTTATGGGGTAAACTCATTAAAAAACGTAATAAATAATTGCCACTTTCATTTCACTCTTCGCGAAGCGACGTGCGATAAATTTAAAAAAGTTCGCATTCAGGTCGACGTCACCAAAGGTCAACTTGGATGTAGTTCCACTGCAGGTGTAAATTTTAACTACTGAAATCCCGTTATTGGCGTGGTCACCACGGTTGGTGTATAAAGCTAAAATTTATGTCATAGGCTTTTCATATATAGTAGAATAGGTAATCATGGTATAAATAAATGTTCGCGCGAAGAAACCAAATTGGTATTGGACAAGTAGACGACACGATGGTTACGGATATCGGTAATATAACAATGACATGAAGAACATTACAGTTCATTAGCGCCCAACAGAAATGATTAATAACTTGCGATCTTGTAAGCGATCCGAGACAAAGTCGGTAGCCGCTAATACGATAGAGGGTGTTAATCACATTTGGAAGGCCTCTAACAGAACGTATTCAACGTAATGCCCGAGAAAGTCATGTTGTTAAGGTGACCACCACTATTAGGGGAGAGCATTCAAATAACCTCACAGTAACTCCAAGTCCATAGTTTAATAAATAAATTTAATCCGAGAATTTGTCAACATACTTATCCTCTATAATAAATAAATAAAATAACTGGCATTTTAATATGAGTAGACAATGAACGATTAAGTTAAGAGTTTGAAAATTCATGACTTGCCAGCTATTACTTTTTGAAGTTTTTGGAAAACCAAGTACAAAATAACTAAAGCAAAAATTCCAGCATCAGAGTTTGGCAGCTTCAAAAAACAAAATGATACATATCTATACTGACCTTAATTCATTATTTGGCTCTTCGTGTTCCAGTAGATCGGTTTTATTTGGCATAATCACCACAAATAACTGCTGTGAGATTTGTCTACCTCGTACGGCATCCGACGTTATAAAACGGAAACAAAGGATTCGGAACGGGAGGTAATTCGGTCAGGCGACGTGTCGGACCGCCGAACGCAAATGGAAAGATGATACCATTTGCAGCCCAGCACATCACGTGATGGCCTGAGAATTGATCGCGTATTAAGAAAATTAACGATAATGGCCAAAGGAACGCCCGCAAAAGTGGTAATAATAAATATTAAATCCTATATCTCTTCTAACTGAACTTCACTACACTTGCATAATGGTTTCACAAATTTACTGAAACCAGTATTGTAAGAGACGATGCCACCCAGAGTGCCAGGTTTAACACTTTACCTAACATGAAAAGCAGACGACACTTGCAAAAAAAATTCTTGAATAACTAATTTTTTTCATTTTTGTCTAAAAAAACATAGGTTATGACCCCTCATTGGAACGAGCTCGAAGAGAGCTCGTTCCAACGAGGGGTCATAACCTATGTTTTTGAGACAAAAAATGAAAAAATAATGAAAATTAATTGGCGATTTTTGAGAATAGCGCTGGCCGGTTTTGGCAGTTACGTTGGGTAAAGGGTTAAACAATGACAGCGTACTTCGCGCCTTTATTTCTCAAAACCATTCTTCCTACTACTAACTGATAGTGGCGTAACAGTAATATTGGTGGCCCACATGTTGTAACTATTCAGTACATAATAATGTTATATTCTAGAACTCAGATTGGATTTTAACATTCTGTTCAGTGTAATATCCATCCGGCCTTGGCAAGCTTAAAAAAATTCTAGTGGTGGTTAGTGGTTACAGTATGGCCGTCGTGGACTGGCCATTTTCCACGTGTGAGTAATATTTCCACGGACGCAATAAAATTAGATTCCAAAGACAAATTATAGAAGTAATAGTCACAAATTTAATTAATGAAGCACTGCTTCTGCGGTTTGATGTAACGACTTGTTCAGAATGCATCCACATCTGTAAGTGAATTAAAATTAAAATTATTTCAACATTTGAACTACTGTCTCAGGTTGTTATGTTCCACGTACACAACCCAGTAATTGGTTTCAGAGAATTTCGCCCCGATTCTTATGCAAGCTGGTACTGAAGTATCCAATCCCAATGCTCCAACTACAACACTGTTTTGAGACCCTTAATAATGATTTTTCGCAAAAGGTTGGAATTGTTGGGATGCCCCTAAAAACATGCAATTGTTGGAGGCCCTAACCTCACTGTGTGGGCGTTACGCCACTGCTAACTGAAGCCTTTTGTAGCAACTATTTCGATTGAATATGCAACCAGCGAGAATGTTCTGCCAACAACCAAGGTCTACAAAAACGATAAGATATACAACTTGGGTTGTTTTCGACATATGTTTGTTTACTCCCGGAATTCTACAGGTTAACTGTAATTTTTACACGACGTTGAAATTAACAACTGCATGCTTCCCTTTGAACAATGGACTCGTTGTGATTATGCCTTCGTTTTTCAGAATGACTCGTCAAAAGTGTAACTGATCATTACATGTTTTGATTTGTACACTGAATTCCGTATGACAGGTAATCAACACTTTAGCGAACATAACAGAAAAATCCTGCTAGCGGTATTCACAAACTTGCCATGGAAATATTATTATTTTTTTTTGTTTGCTCTCGGAACATAGCCTATGACCCTTCACTGAAGAGCTCATTGGGATCTTTTCAATGAGGAGTTATAAGCAATGTTTTGAAAGCAAAATCTGAAAATATCCGTGAGGTGTTTGTGCAAATGGTGTTGTCTACTCATGCTTGGGCAAAGGGTTGAGGATTGTGTCACCTTGAATATTGCTCTCATTGTGCTAAATATCTTTGTTCTACAGCAGGGCGGAGTTACACTATTCTAATGAATGTCGATAGCGTGAAATGCTTGCAATGACCCCATTTTATCGCTCTGTCGCATGCAATCAGCAACGGCTCTCACTGTACATCTCAAATACAGCTCAGCACACTCTAAAGTGTTTGTTTGCATTATTTAGGGCAGCTATTTTTATTTCACGACTGTGCGTCAACATCAGCCCTATTTTAATGCTAACAAAGAGACTGAGAACCCAGAAGTACGTATCGGGCTCTGCAATTTAGTGTGTTTACATACTATCCACAAATCTGTTGAAGAAATGATTCCTTTATAGATCGACTAGTTCCGTAAGCTTAGATTTAGGTATTGTAATGAATGGAAGGTGAAGACGTACACCTCATTGTACTAAAACTGCTCTCGGTAATAATGATTTGTATCGCCAATTAATCATTTCTTACTAATTGCCAATTAAACTCGAAGATGGCGAATATCTAGTACAAGCCCCAAGAATCATTTGTTGACTCTGTGAGTAGGTGCAGAGTAATTCCATCCTTCAGAGTAAGATTCTTTGCGATTTTAACCCTTTCTGATCTAGAGTCCCGAATAGAAACATGGCCAAACTGGGTACATTCACACGAAATGCGATAATCGTTTGTACTAATAATGCATGCTTCGACCTTGGAAGAGTTGCGATGAAAACAATCTTTGTCGTACTTCTAGTTGACCGGACGATTCTGTTAAGTAAGTTTGTGGTTCATAATACTTGCTTTCCAGCTAGTTCCCAATATAAATGAAAAGCAACACACAGGATCCTTTCCTCTCAAGTGATATTTTACAGGTAATAGTCAATATTATTGTATACTTTATAAATAACCACATTTCTATTGGATGGATCTTATACACGTGACTAGTACTCAAAATCCATGTACATCGGTTTTCCAGTGAATATCAATTTTCTAAATATAGCTTTTGGAAATCCCCTCTCTTGTTCTATTTCAATAGACGTGCATGCGCAGTCATTCTGATTTCCGTCTCATTTTATGTTATTCTGTAGATGATAACTATTTTATTGTTAAATAAAAGTATTTCTGGTTGATGTAATTGAACTTTTAATTGACAAATAGAAGCTTGTTTTTTGAGGATGGTGTATTTAAGAAAACAGTTAAGCACTTTTGTGGTGGTAACGCTAACGCCTCTGTCAATGTAAGTTTTTTAGGTTCATGTCACATCATATTCACTACCACAAAAGTCCGTAATTGTATATTAGAGCCTGACGAAACTTCGCCATTCGATTCGATCCAAGACCCTTTCCCTGATTTGATTTGATTCGAAATCCGTTGGGATATGTGGGAAGATTACGAAATTCCAAACACATCGTAAAAGGTGATGTACCGTACAGTCGCCGTGGACTGGTCGTAATCCACGCGTGGGTAGTGATGTCCACGCACGCGTTTACCGGGTAATAAAAATCATCATAAGCAAAATTTTAATCAATGAAACAGCGGGTTTCATTAATTAAATTTTTGATGATTATTCCTTTATTTTGTATTTCAATCTAATATTATTAGTTACACAGTTTGTTGGTGGCCTAATATGGTATATATGGTGTCAGTTAATTTCATATTGGACGAGAGCTTGTTGGTGGCCTAATATGGTATACATGGTTTCAGTTAATTTCATATTGGACGAGAGCGAAGCTCGAGTCCAATATGGAATTAACTGACACCATATATACCATATTAGGCCACCAACAAACTGTGTAACGAATATATCTTACCGACTGCTGCATCGATGCACAGAACTAATAACAACAGCGATCAAAATTAAATGAGAGAATTCTCACAATGTGTTCACGTGTCTTTGCCTTGTTACAATTTATGGGAGAGTGTCTACAGGCACTCTCCCATAAATTGTAACAAGGCAAATTCATACATACCAAACAGTTTCATTTCGAAGGTAACATGACACACATCCACAGAATATGAAGTCTTTTAAGTTGCCTAACCTGCACTTCAGACCAAATGTGGGCTTCCAACACTCAATCTTTCAACTTTAAGCGTTTATCGGCTTCCGCCATTTTGAATAATCAATGAACAAAAGGGAGATTACCCATAGCTGTCAGTGTATATTGATGTTGACAGGCAGTATATGGTTTTATATGCAGTCTGCATGTGACGTCTTTGAACCAATGAAATTCCCTGATACTTGTAGGAGGTAAGATATTACTGCGTCCACGGAAATATTACCCACTCCATGGAAAGTGCCCAGTCCACGTCGGTCGTTCTGTATCTCCTCATATATCGGGTTGTAAATAGTATATGGTATGTGTACTAGGCTATTGCGTACTGTCACATGTCCATATGAAGCCAACAGACTGGACATGTGACCGTACCCAATAGCCTCTTATAGTGTCTCGTTTATACGGCAGATAATTATATATGACAACTAGTTGGCTTCAAATGCTCGTGTTACAGTACGCAATATCCAGTACTAAATACCGTCTGATATTTAGGGTGACAATTCAATATAACCAGTAGCATAAATGCAAATATTGGAAATGCGATTCAATTCGAGGTTCAATCCAATTCAAGGAAACAATATGGATTTGTGGGACCCTGGCCTATATATATACTACTCAAAGTTTGCTAAGCACCAAATATATCCAACTACCTGTTTTACGTTTTAGTTGAAATATTGTTATGAAAAGTTTATATATTTTTTATTTAATTATATCTTTAATGATTGAAGCACAAAAAGTAAGATTTTGTTTGTGTTTGACATTATTTTTTATCTTTTGAATACGATAACCATGGAAAATGGATATTATTGGTAAAAGAGGAAATTTTTCGAATTTGCCAAAAAGTTGACGGAGCGAACTGATATGGGTTCAATATCGAGTATGAGACCCATTATTGTTAATTACAGCTTGACAACGTCTTCTCATGCTCCCAGTCAGGTTCCAGATGGTCCTTTGTGGGATGTTGTTCCATTATTGGACCAGCATGGCGCCAAGCTCCTGGACACTTCTTGGTTGGACTGGACGGACTGAAATTGCAAGCTGCAACTCATTCCAGACATGTTCGATTGCATTGAGGTCAGGGGAAATTGCTGGCCAGTCCATACGCTCAATCCCCTTCCTCTGTCGGTACTCCCAGGCAGGATGGGCAACATGAGGACGGACGTTATCGTCCATCAGAATGAATCTATCACCCACTGCACCTGCATACAATCTGACGTGGGCATCCAGGATTAATATGCCGCTGTGCAGTCAAAGTACCACGTTCAAGGACACTGAGCTTTGTACCTCCATCCCAGCTGGTGCCGCCACAGACCATTATTGACCCTCACCATAGCGGTCATGCTCAGCAATGTCTGCTGCGTGGAATCGCTCTCCTGGTCTTCTCCATATCCTTGAACGCCTATCTGTGTTGTCTAGGCAGTACCTTGATTCATCTAAAAAATGGACAGGTCGTCAATCTTCTCTGGTCCACCTAACGTGATCCATGGCCCATTCATATCGTGCCTGACGGTGGTTCAGGGACATCTGAGTGCGAATACATGGTCTTCTCAATCGGAGACCATCCTCATGCAACCTTGCCCGAATGGTCTGCGTCGAAACATTTTGCAATGCATTCTTAAGGTCATTGCGAAGCTGGGTTGCTGTGGCAAGGCGGTTCATACGGGCCTGAATGATCAAAAAACGGTCTTCAGCTGCAGATGTTGCCCTGTCTCTTCCATGTCGTCTGAATGGTGTGCCATACTGCTGAAATCTTGCCCAGGCTCTGGTGATCACCGTATGGTGCACACCAAGGGCTTCACCAACCTGACGATGGATAGCCCCCTGTTCCACCATCCCTACAGCCCACCACATTTCTGCTTCAGACAAATGTAGTATTCTTACATTTGCATTCGCCATATTCAATCATTAAATCACAGGGGTTTGTGTTGAAATGAAGATTGAATACCCTAAACATATCATGTACATGTAGACAGTACACGAAAACATTATGGAAATCAAGGGGTACATGCTTTCCATGACTGTCACGAAAAGTTTTCCAGTCAAGAGAGCTAATGTAAACACTGAGGACCATCTCAATACATTTCTCAATCATATCCACCAAAAATAGCGCAAATGTGTCACAAGAAAATTTCACAATGATGTGTCAAATATGTGGTGCTTAGCAAACTTTGAGTAGTATATGTTGGAAGGTGTGCATTGTGTGCGTGTTTGTGTGTGTGTGTGTGTGTGTGTGTGTGTGTGTGTGTGTGTGTGTGTGTGTGTGTGTGTGTGTGTGTGTGTGTGTGTGTGTGTGTGTGTGTGTCTGTGTGGGGATAGGGTGGTGTCGTCTTTGCAATGATTATGTCAAAATGTTGAGTTGTGTCAGGAGTTTATTAACTTTGAAAACATTTGCCAGTTGTCAGTTGGAATCAATTAGAATGCGTCTTCTAGGAAATTATTATTAAGAATTTTCACCAGATTAAAGGGGTATCGAAATATTCATTCGGACATTTTACCGCTTTGCGCCCAACCTAAAACAAGATATCATCGCCATTGTTTAGGAAAATGAATAACATTTCATTCCTGTAATACTTTACAGTGAATAACCGTCACTAATATATTAAATGTAAACTCACAAATGTCTAACAATAATATTCTCACAATGTTCGAAAGGTTGGTGAATGCATATTTTCAACATGCCGCCGTAAAGCTGCGATTTGAACATATCAACCCTCTGCATAATGATGTCAAAATACCGAACATTCAAGCAACAATATATTTCTACAATGTTACTAGGAATTTGACGAATTCAATCTGTCTGTTAGATCTCAATATTCAACACCAACAGGACTAGTAGAAACATTGCAAGGTTAAGTTTTGTGGAGGATACCTCTGACTTGGTACCAAATTTCGCACCTGGACTCTTATAATTAACCACCTCTAGTTGGTACACGTTGCATTTCAATACTGTTAACCCTTTACCTAACATGAAAAGCAGACTACATGCAAACAAAATTATTGTACAACTAATTTTTTTTCATGTTTTGTCTCAAAAACATAGGTTATGACCCCTCTTTGGAACGAGCTCGACGAGCTCGTTCCAAAGAGGGGGTCATAACCTATGTTTTTGAGACAAAAATGAATAAATTAATGAAAATTAATTGGCGATTTATGTGAATAGCGCTGTCCAGTTTTGGCCGTTTCGTTGGGTGAAGGGTTACACAACAAGCTGATTTCTTTTCAGCTTATATATTTTACAAGGATTGGCGGGCAAGTTATACAACTTATATTACGAAACGGCTGTTTGAAATCGTTGAGGTGTTCTGATTATCCTTCCCTGTGTCTCCTCTTGTACTTTTCTTCTCTCTTTAGGTCTCCTGGGCAGGAAAACTGGTGAAAGAATAAGAGTTCCGCTTCCCAAATTTTGTTCATTCCGTCGAAGAGTATTCTTCTTTTTGATTGACTTGACCGAACAGAACCGCCGCCGTTGAACACGACTCTGGTGTGGCGACAAGCGATATTTACGGTTGTTGAATGAAATAGTTACAATTTGAAGGACCATAAGGATCGATTTCAAATTCGATTCCAGCTTTTATCTAACAATCATATAGATTTTGGCCTGAAAACCACGAGAAACGGTACGTATCACATAATGTGTTCCGATTCCGTATCATATAGACGACTCATTCTGATTCCGTATCATATAGACGACTCGTTTCCGGTAGCGCTACGGGCTATCATAACAAGCACATGGATACATTCTATGTGCGTTTCAGCGCTCGACTGAACTTTATGTCCCAAAAATGTTTAAAAATAATTTAACCCTTCACCTAACATGAAAAGCAGACGACACTTGCAAACAAATTCTTGAATAACTATTTTTTTCATTTTTGTCTCAAAAACAGATTATGACCACTCATTGGAACGAGCTCGACGAGCTCGTTCCAACGAGGGGTCATAACCTACGTTTTTGAGACAAAAAAATTAAAAAATAATGAAAATTAAATGGCGATTTTTTTAGAATAGCATTGGCCGGTTTGGCCGTTACGTTGGGTAAAGGGAAAAGATTTAATCTGATTATGTGACAGAATTGTTAGATAAATAAATTATCATGATAATGTGCATGTCCTGTGATTTGTATCAGATTCTCGGTGGTGTCCAAAACTAGGATCACAACTCGCCGGCAAAGCATAATCTGCATATATCCCTGGTTCGATTCGGATTTCGATTTGACCCTAAATTTGAGATTCACATGACTATGTGTATTTTTTTTCAAGGGCCGATACATTCACTTCATGGGAAAAATCTACGAACACCTGTTTGAAAGAGTTAAGACTTTTCAGATATATTACGGGATTAAATTGCTATGTCATGATATATGTTTCGTCTTTATTGCCCCATTACTATCTATCAATTTAATTAAGCAAGATGATAAATTAACTGAATTGCAAATCTCATATTACCACACAGACGAGATGAGATGTTCCTTCAACAGAGAATGGTTTATTAATTATAGGGGTATGGAACCTTCGCAACAGGATGACATTAACTCCTTCTATATTGTGCGGATTGATTGTACTGCACTGTAAACAGCTAAAATTACGGTAGAAGAACTGGCAAACAGTCGCCGTTGATGGCTGCCATGATATGAAAACATATGGTATCACGAAACTAAATATTTTCCCGTAGGCGACCATTATAACTTTCAGGCAAAAGAAAATATGATCGCATCACTTTAAGTTTGGCATTCAAATATCTTTGTCAAGTATAACCCTTCAGACAACTTTTTCTGACCCCAAAACATGGCGTCATGAAACAAATAAGAGAGAAAAATTGACAGCAAGGGAAGTACCGGTCATGTACACATATTTTTCAGGGATTCCCTACAAAAACACACAAAATGTAAATTGTATTTTTTAGTCCAAAAGTCATTAAGTCACCCTCTTTTTATCTGGAATATTCATCAATAATGCAAGATGTCAATAGAATGTTTCAAACGTTTATTAAAACAATTTATTTTCCCAAGGCTATTTATTTTTAGAGATTGCATCATTTCCGAGTGCAACATTTCAAGGCGGGTATTTCTAATTCAAATATTTAGTTCAGTGATACCTATAATCATCCCCAACCCTACCAAAGAGACATTTTACCAATTCCATGAGATAAAAGAATCATTTCTGCATTAGAATCCAACTTTTGGCTTCTACAGAGCCAAGAACATGGGAAATTTGCTCTTTTAAGGAAAAGTGTTCAAACTGTGTCAAATGAGCTTAAAAACTGGTATTGCCTCCAAAAGATTTTTCTAACCCGTCACCTAATAAATTAGCTGAGGGGGATGAGAATTTATAGCTTTCTTTAAAAACTACCCTGATCACAAAATAAAACTAAAATCTGCATCAACACATAATATTTAGGAAAAAATCTGTCTCATTTAATCATACCGCAAGCAAAACAGTGCCCCAACCCCCACAAAACAATATGAATGTCAATTTTGTTTCAAAAATTGGGGCTGCAGTTATATATTTCGCCAATATAAAATGACTCTGCCATTTTATCCTAAGAGCTGATATAAAATTTTCTTCTACCTACTCATGTGGTGAACTATAGCTCTGAATACCCCCCCCCCCCCCAGGTATGCCCCTTTTCATCAAAATCTATGACAGCATTCAGAAATTAATTGATATTGACACAAAACCAACCTCCTGTGATATTAAATTTCCATTTGAGATAGATTTTAAATCACATTCTGGTTTCTGAAGACATTTCACCTTGTGTTTGATGAATAATTTGCTACTGTTGTGAAAGAAAGCATCAGTTTTCTCAGTTAAGGCACCTAGAGTCATTGGTATGGCACTGACAAAACATAAAACAGTGTTTTCTCAAAGAAAAGACCAGTACTTGCTGCTCTGGTAACTCATATCAATGTCAAATGCCTAAAACCATCAAATATTGATCCTATAGTGCCATGCTTGTGCATCAGAGCACTTTCACAACTTTTGTTTCAATTCCCACAGACACCCATTCTGACAGAAAGAGTGAAATTGTAGAAAATATGTTTCCAAAGAGGATGAATCTGGGATTTGCAACAAGAATATAGTGGTCTTTGATGTTCAATGTATTTGTCTGTGTTTGGGTACAAGATGGTCAGCAGAAATTATTAAAAATGCAGACACAAGTAAATGAAAAACAAAGAAACAACTTGTCTGATGAAGAGACAGACAGACAGACAGACAGACTGACAGACAGACAGACAGACAGACGGACGGACGGACGGACGGACGGACGGACGGACGGACGGACGGACGGACGGACGGGCGGGCGGGCGGACGGACGGACGGACGGACGGACGGACGGACGGATGGACGGACATACATACATACATACATACATACATACATACATACATACATACATACATACATACATGCATGCATGCATGCATGCATGCATGCAGGAGACAGATAAACAGATAGAATTCCAGTCACACATTTAGGAAGTCTACATTAGAGTACTGAATGACAAACAATAAAACATATAGTGGAGGAGCCAGGACAAGATAGTCAAATAGAAAAATAACTCAGCGGATCATGAGTGCTGCAGTTGCAACGTAAATTATAAGAAACTGAAAGTTATGATATTAACTTCAGCCTCTAAACATATGTTGTACAGCCTTTTCAACTGTTTATCACCGGTAGAAGGGTTAAGTGTGTATTGGAGGGGGACTTGGTTGAAAGAGATGGCAAGATTTCACAACTGTCACTGTAAATTTGTGCTGTATCATGGGAACTATGACAGCACTAGTACCAGACTACTATATTGGCAGCTATGCACAAATTCCATTCATTCACATTTGTCATTTTATTATGCTATTCTCCCACTGCAGCCCCTCCCCTCCCCAACCTTGTATTCCAAAATATTCTTTCAATGAAGAACTTACTTTTTGACATTTTAAAGAGCATAAGAAACAACAGAAACACTTCTGAATACCAGTGAATAGAAGTGCAGTATGGTTTGTTTGGCTGTGTGTTTGAATGGCGTTTTGGAGGGGGGGGGGGGGGTGAATATTGGAAACAGCCTGCCCCAGTACTATGAAGGGGAACCATGGTTTAAATAAATGTGTTAATAGGGTAAGGTAGGCGATTAGTTAGCAGCTGCCAGATGTTATAGTGTGCTCCTGGGTAACACACTTGCCCAAGATGTGAATTTGATTGCATTAACAGCCTGAATTTTGGCAATATATAGCCGTTGTTGCTTGTTGTGACAGAAATGCAACTTTTCAAAACAATAAAACAGTTCTCTAGGGTGTGTGGTCCCCTAATGAACATTTAATTGTGAAATAACCCCCAAAATAATAACTGAATCTGGTTTGGAAGCAAAACAACATATTTCCTATAGGAATCACGGAACTAAATATTTTTCCATAGGCGACATTATAACGTTCAGGCAAAGAAAAAATATGATCACATCACTTTAATTTTGACATTCAAATATCTTTGTCAAGTATAGCCCTTCAGACCAATTTTTCTGACCCCAAAACAGGGGGTCATGCAACAAATAAGAGAGAAAAAATTTACAGCAAGGGAAGTTACCAGTAAAAGTACTCGCAAACAGCTGTCGGAACTTCTGTCGTAAAACATTACGGGAAAAACCCTCTCATGAGCACATATTTTTCAGGGAATTCCCTACAAAAACACACCAAATGTAAATTGTATTTTTTAGGTCGAAAGTCATCAAATCACCCTCTTTTTTATCTGGAATATTCACCAATAATGCAAGATGTCAATACAATGTTTCAAACGTTTATTGAAACAATGTATTTTCCCAAGGCTGTTTATTTTTAGAGATTGCACCATTTCCTACTTTTGCTATATTTCTACTTTTGCTAAATTGCATCGCCCATGACAAAATATGCCTTGATTTAAAATAATCAGTTTTTAAAGTATTTTTTTAAAGTTTTTAAGGTAAACCGATTAATATCTTTAACCTGCAGCCAAACGGCTGCAGGTTAAATATATTAATTGGTTTACTCTGCAGGACAGATCAGACGCCTGGTGTAATGAAGAGATACCAGTTATCTGTGTTGCTCCAAGTTCGAACACTATGACAAGGTCGTTGTCTCCACAAATAGCTCAAGAGAGAATTTTTCCCGTAATGTTTTACGATAGAAGTACCGACAGCTATTTGCGAGTACTTTTACTGGTAACTTTTTACAATGTGTCTTACAGAATACTCTTAGAATCCATATGAAAATTAAAATGTGGGGTTTTTCGTGGACTTAGCCGGCCATTATTTAATTCTCCTTAAAATAATACCGTCTCCTTCACCACATCGGGTTCATTTTGAGTCTGTTATTAGTCGTCAAACTTCCCTTCATACTAATGGAGTACAATAGGTCTCCCTATAGTAATATTTCCCACAATAGATTCAGTCATAATCCAGTGGTGTTTGCACGTTTCGGAAGTTTATCATTTTCGAAGAAGCCATACTAAACAGAATGAGGTTGTGACTGTGAATGCAGAGTTTACAAGAAGGGGAGATATTTTTCGAGATGAAACTTGAAGCGAAACCTTGGCAGACGTCCCGATGAATAAGCTAGCCTAGAAGTGTTTTCAGAATACAATTTTAGTTTTCATAAGAATTATGAAATGCATTTAATTTATGTTTGCTCAAAAGTTCTCTCTCAGCTCCCCTCATCGGTCAATCACCCATCCAAAGGCTGTCCGTAGATTAAAGTTCCCAATTATATACTCGACAGAATATTTTCGTTGTGATGGCCTCATACCTCCACGAGTGTCAATAATTAGTAACATTTTGGAACAAGATATTAAAACTCTTGCTGTTAGGAGATGATGTTATAAGGGTCCTTCTCACCTTAAGTCTCTGGAGACTCGATGGAAGCACGTCGTAGGATGTAGAGTAAACTACATCTACATTGACAAATTACTTCTGACGATAAGATGCTTGATGCGTCAACGAAGCATATCGAGATTTCTTTGATGTTTCTGTTGTAACATTCTTAGCGCTATATACAGACCACCCCTACACCACAAATCATGCACGTTGTTTTTTTAGCTCGAATAGATTTTAGAAAGTAGACCTGTGGAACATCAGAAGTTATCAAGACTTTTGTTCTGGAAATTGCTTCTAGAGACTAGACAAAACTGATCAGGTTATGACACTACTTACAGGCTATTATTCCAACGGTCAGTGCGTATAGACTCGATTTCAGGCTTCTACGTGTTGAATATTTTACCGAGATTTAGTTGATATCTGTGTCATGTAATGAAGTACAGTGTCATACCTCACGGTTCCAAGATGTCCCACGATATCTACCTGACAGTTTTCGTCTAATTCCACAATATCTATTCTTCTTAATAAAAAAACTGTTGGTCATGATGGCCGTTCTGAGTGACAGTGAAGGATGCAAACGTTTCCAATGGCAGCACAATTCCGTAAACTTTGTCGGGATTCCCGCGCTCCACTTTATAAATAATGTTGTAACAATGTAACTTGCAAAGCAGACAAGCCTGTCGATAAGCCGATTGAACACAAAACGCAACAGATCAGATTTCTCCAAACAAAACATGTACACTAATTTCCAAATTTATGGAACAGCATGAGTACTAATATTAAAAATATTATATCGCGAGCATTGTTTACAAATACGTTTCGCAGACTCATCCAATTCCCATTCCGTACACCGCCAGAACGCTGCCTGTTCTGATTGCAGATCCAGCTGGATATCACATTGGTTTGTGACGGCTTTAGTGTTGATTATATAAAGTCAATAGTTTGCGAAATCCAGCCAACGGCGTTACACATCAGTGTAAAAGAAAGTAACGTCGATAAATTATCCCAGAATTATTTTGTGCAGATGAATTTAAGTAGGCACGTACTTGCATTACCAGATACATTTATTCCGTTGCAAAAAAAAACACCAGATGCATTTGTGCCGCTGTGAAAAGCGCAATACCAATAGTATAATTGGTGAGATCCCCAATATAATACTTATCATATTCAGTAGCCAGCGGTTATGTAATATAAGACAACAATTTCAGAGCAAATTGTTGCATGACTATCAATGCAAGCGTATCACAGTGTACGTGTGTATCAATACAAATGTGTGTATATCCACGCACCGTTGCCGCTTTCCACCTCTTAAATTGCATCTCATAGCGATCCCTCTTTTTTCTCTTTTAAACCTTTTTTCAAGGAGATAAAGGAAAATAACAAATCTGGATATGTTAGGCCCCCAAAGTAGATTCTTTTGGTAAAATTGCATGCGGCGGGCGATTTTTTTTGTTTGTAATTATTTCTTTGCCGTCAAAAGTTCATGTTCTTGGTTTGTTATATGTTTTAGGCCTCATAATCTACAGAATACCATGGGTGGTGGTACATTTCGTCCCTTGAGTACAAGAAGGCTTTGCAATGCTTAAGCATTGCATCGCCTTGTTGCACTCAAGGGACAAATATATCAATTTTATTAACTTGGGTAAAGTATCAGACATAAACCATTTCATTTTTATTCTTTCAAGTTTGCATTGGTTATAAAAAGAGAGCATGCGCAGCCCGAAGGAGCACGCAGGAGGGCATGTGAAACAAATTTTTAACTCGTTTAGGCCTTAATTCCTTACAATATACATTTTAGCTACTTTGTTGTAAAAATATCAAGATACTATTCCATATGTGTGTAACATATTATCACATAAGCCTTGTAACATGCATATTGTTAAATAAAGAATTCAATTTAATTCATTTCTTTTCCACCAAGCTTTCTTGTATGCCCAACATTACGGCTGCTATGCCATACACACCGCGCCAATCGTGTATCCATTTAACTGTCAATATAACTCATTATTTCCCGAAAGTCAAAATTCAACACTCGGTTTGCGTTGACCGTAAAAATGAAAAACGTATCCAACCCAGTTTCCGTATTACTTATTTATTTATTTGGTGTTCAAGGTCACATAATTCTGCACAATGGTTAATCGTGGCCGCAGTTTCCGTATACGCTTAACATAACGGATATGCCACAAAAGCCAAATCTTGTTTCCATTTAACTATCAGTATAACTCGTTATTCTTGCCTTGGAAGACAAACTTCAGCACTCCGGTTCCGAGACTCCTTCTATTTAATAAATACTGAACTCGCGTCTACCTGAACATATTAGAGAGAATTAATTTGTCTCGAAATGTACAATGTAGATTATCGATAGTTTCATTAGAGAAACGATTCCCGTTCGTTTGTATTTTCAATTTTCAGTCTCCCAGAAACTATGTAGCTGCCTTATAAATCATTTCGTACAGTTGACGACGGGGTACGGCTCAAAGAGAAAAGTGATTAATCGCATCTACATCTACCCCATCGTCAACAGAAATGAGCTCCCGGCTTATCACATGACATTTCAAATCATTATCTACAAATTTTTCTCTGAATGCTCGTGGAAGCTAAAATTCTACATGGCTCTGTGTACACTTTCTTTAATGCTATATTATGATTTATCATATGACTCGTCCGTTTTGTTCACTTTAAAACATTTGATATTTTGTTTTCATATTAATCAGTGTTAAATAAAGCCTTCCGTCAATTTCATTGGTCAGTTTCAAAACTAGACAATTTGATTGGCTGAACAAAATAAAACTGGGCCACATTTTCATAATTTGCATAATTAGAGTTCGAAGCTTTCATTGGTCAATTTCAAAACTGGACAATTTGATTGGCTAAACAAAAATACAACTGGGTGACATTTGCATAATTTCAGTAGGGAGAATTTACGTTATCTGTCCTATTTAGGGTGTTATATTGTATTAATCTTTTACCTACAAGAAAAGCGCCATTCATTTTTTTTATATTTTCACTTTTTGCTTCCAAAACATAGGTTATGACTCCTCATTGGAACGAGATCGTTCCAATGAGGGATCATAACCTATGTTTTGGAAGCAAAAAATGAAAATTTTTAGTTGTACGAGGATGTTTTTTCCAAGTGCCGTCTGCAACCTCAAGTTAGGTGATGGGTTAAAAAGTCATACTAAGTGGCTGATTTGTGCGTGTGTGTGTAATATGATAAATAGAATATGAAATGAGTGTTTTTCTCATATAATATTTATGAAACTCGTCCGAATGTTCCGTTTGGGCTCGCCAAAACGGAAAATTCTTAGACTCGTTTCATAAATATTGTATGAGAAAAACACTCACTCCATATCCTCTATATATGGTTCATCGGCGTTCTTTAGCGTGTTTACTAACTGTCCTCCAATTAGGACGGCCTTTTATTTCTACATGTAAGAGGCAAATCGCGAGGACGGATCGACATCGCTAATCGAGTGTGCAACTATTTGCTTTAAAGGTTACATAATCTGGTTCTCAATATGTCCGAATATAATTGTGAAAGCAGAGTCTAGGAGTTCCAATGGATCAGCAAAATATGCAGTTGTTGAGTCATGGCTAAGTAGCCTTTTCCCAAAATGAACAGTTCACGAAACATACATTTAACACATGTCACTAACGGATGAACAGTCATTCTAGAAATCACGTTTACGTAACTCGCTGGGATCCTCCTAATACGACATATACAACAGTAAATTGGGTTTGGGCGTCGTATTCCATCGAGTTGCCGAAAGCAGCTGCCAGGGGCAAATACTATAAAACTTTTACAATTGTACTTACTAGAATTGTTATCAAGTTATGACTTTAAATTGGTTGAAATGAACCATTAGAATTTTCAAAGATCTTTTAAAATGCTAATGATTCATTTTAGCCAGTTACATGAATGGGTAGAAAATAAAATTCTAGAAAATACAATTGTAAATGTTTTATAGTATTGGCTCCTGGCAGATCAGCCACATTACACAAGACGCCGCATTTGATGTGTTTAATCTGGGTGGTCTCGTCTCGTCGACGGTATGATGATATAACGACTCAGACTGCTTGACTGTTGTAAAATTTGATTATCTCATGACAGTGAATATTTTATAATTGTATATTACGAAATGTAAACAAAAATTTAATTACAGAATGCTTGTTTATTCTTGTTTTTACACAAAAAGCCACCGTGGATTTCAAGTTACACCGTACCTCTCAGCCAATCAAAATGCAGTATTTTGTTTTATTTGGAAATAATGTATGTTTTTTTTTTTGTTTTTTTTTCGTCCCGTGGGGGTTGGTCTTATCCAACGGTTCACGGACTGGCGGCTCATGGACGCCATTTGTAATTGATGTTCGGGGGGTTGATTTGCCCTCTCGTACATTGGTAGCGTTTCTCTCACAAACCGTTTACTATCCACCATAATATTATTCCTAAAGAGGTTCTATCACTAAACCTAATGTGCCAATGATAGAAACTATAGCCCTTGCCGTATAGCCCTTACCGTATAGCCCTTACCGTATAGCCCTTACTGAATTGTTGCTTAGTGTATTACTTATTGTATTAATTATCGTACTAAACAAAAAGTCGTATCCCTTGTCTACATCCTTGTAGGGTGGTGAGGGAGGACGCTACAGAGGTATCAGTGGTGAATTCTCCACCCGACAAGTTTCTAATAACTGGCGAATATACGCCACAGGAACAGGCGATGGGTTTTCGGTCGTGGGGGTTGGTCATATCCAACGGTTCGCGGACCGACGGCTCATCGGCGCTTTTTGTATTCTCTGTTCGATGGGTTGATATGCCCACACGTACATTGGTAGCGTTTCTCTCACAAACTGTTTACTATACCCCATAGTATCTTTCCAAGAAGAGGTTCCATCACTAAACCTAATGAGCCATCAACACAAATCTTGCTGTCAAGAATATACTTTTCGTCAAAAGGGAATGGCAGGAAGACAGCCTCTCAGGCTATGCCATTTCCTTGCAGCGCGTTCAACTATAACCTGTTTTATTGTTATCTTGTATATTCTTATGCTGCAAAATCAATCAATCAATCAATCAATCAATATATGTTATCCGAGTTGACTCATCTCCCATACCCACAAGCGATTTACGACGGGGTAAAAATGTTAAACCAGTCTTTTTGGGAGGAATTTGATTCATCTAAAAAGCGAACAGGCATTCCTCTTCTGCAATTCTTTTGGAAACACGTATGGCTGAGACTAATAGCAAGAGAATCATCTGTCGTAATGGGTTATACTAAAACAAAAGATAACGATTGCTGGCTAAACAGATGAAATTTTCGAGCAGGTGAACATACGATGATTGTTAAATTAACTGTCTACGCCAATTTTGTTCCGTTATTTCATGATTCCCCTTGCATTCCTCCAAAGTTGCGTCTTCCAGATTAACAAAAGCACACAGATTAGATGCCTTATTTTATGAATTTTCCGAAACATGTAGTCTAACTTTTTCCCATGAGACGAACAAAAATGGCATGCGATGTTTTTAGTTGCGTCTGTATCCATTTCTGTTTGTATTCTACCTCCGGGAAGTAGATGACACCTGTAAAACACTTTCTGAACAATTATGGAGTTTCAATTTTGCCTACAAACGTAGCATAGAAAGCTCTAGAAACCCTTGGTTCACTAATAAGGCATATTCTCCCTACTGCAAATAGCAAGTTTTCTCGGGAGAATGTATCCATTTACTGTAAACCCACTGGATGGAGGGGAGAGGGGGGGGGGGGGGCTTAACTTTTTTGGACAGTATACATACATGTAGTAGTTGTAACCAAATTGGTCATACCAGACACCCAATAATTCGAATCGAGTGCCACAGACCTCCTTTTGTATATTTTGTGTAACATGTAGTCCAAGTAGAAATCTAGTCACGATATCTAAGACACTGAATCAAAAGAAAATGTCTCGACTGGAAAACTATTGGGTGTGAGTCACATCCACACGCCCCCTCAGTGGCGCCTCTGATTCTGTGTACTGCTTTTACACGTGTTTCGCACTTAAGTTTGAGGGCTGTAAGTTTCATAGTCTTTCAAAAACCGAGAAGAGTGTTCTTGCTCCCCTCTTACATATTTCCGACACCCCAAGGAATTTTCACAAAGGATTCGAACTGCAATTACAAGACATAGCTTAGCTTGCCAGCTATTAAATCAAATTCCATTCTGTGATGTATTTTTAACAGTAAACCCATGTGTATTAAACACAAGTTACAACTTCAGAAAAGAACGGTACAAATCTAGTTCCAATTAAATCTCTAAATCGAACAGTGGCACTGAGAGAGTGAACTAATCAACGTTCTTGGATGTTCACTAACAACTCAATTCATTCAGTTCATCTCATAATTGATTTATCTTTCACACGAACTTATTAACAGCCATACAAACCGCGTCGCGGGAATTCCATGTCTTCTACAGACTATGAGCAAAAATAATTAATTATCAAATATCAAAGTGCAAGAGAAAAAATCAGAGATATAGGATATAGTCTACTGTCTTTATTTTCCCAATACTCAAGAACTCCTTCAGCCCTATATATTCTGTCAGTGAAAATAACCGTCCATCGCACAATAGAATTTCACCCTTTGCAAACCTATTACAGATATTTCAGAAGAATGCATCACTTAATTCTACACACCAAGGTGAGAACATCTCCTTTTCTAATCTCCCCAGGGCTACAGACTCAGGAAATGACGCTGATGCTATGGCCACGTTCATAAAGGGGGTTTCGAAGCAATGCCGAGAGAGTTTCATTCGGCAGGAACCGACTGACGAACGTATACTAAACCACGCACACCATTTGGCCTCTAGCAGGTTTAATCGTCAAGCGAAACAATACTAAACCACGCTCACGACTCGGTTACCCTACCGGTAGCCGATGGGTTTGTGTGGTTTAAAACTGTTTCGCTGGGCGGTTGGTGCTGACGGAAACTCTCTTGGTGTGGGTTCGAAGGTGTATCACAATCAGAGTCTCAGGTAAATCGAGATTCCATTTTACAATATTAAATTAAATATCGACATTTTATTTAATCTATAAAACTTATCCATTTGTAACCGCCATATTAAACGTGGTTTCATCAGACTGGTGTTATTGTATGGATGGAGACAGTGTCACTATGTAACTGAACACAAGGATCATAATGGGAGTAGAACTAAAGCATGTTGAATTCTTTCTGCAACCCATTGCCCCTTTTCTCACACGATTAGAGGACCACCAAAAATTAACTAACAATGAGAAGTTTTGGCTTTAAGACATGTTACATAGATAATAGTGAATAGTCATCTGTTACGACAGTTCTAAAAATATCCAGTTATTTTGAATTGAGATTCTCAACTTGGATCTCTTCTTGATCATCAAGGTCTTTGAACTGAGAATCCAAAAAAAAAATGTGTACCAACCATCTAGACTAACAGTACCTACCGTACAACCTCCGTGGACTGATCGTACACGCTAAAAACTAAAGTGTTAAAAACTACACTTGAAGTGCTGTATTTAACACTTACTAAGTGCTGAACTAGCACTTTGTTCAAGTGTAGATATCCCAGAACTTGACAGGTGTTATAATAATACCACTTGACAAGCGTAATGTCGCGACACTTAAAAGGAAACAACGCAGATGACGCGGATCAGGCTCGAACTCTCGAGCCTGATCCGCGTCATCTGCGTTGTGTCCTTTTAATTAGGTACCCACCAAGCGCAAATCAAATTATGGACGATTCTGGATGACCCACCAATGCTAGACACATGGGAAGGTCCATCCATTCAAGTTTCAGATGTCTGACGATTGTAATGTCTAAGTGCTTAAAGCATTGCACTTTGAGTGTTAAAATCAAACCCTAAGAGTTAGAATGGGTTTAACACCTTGAAAGTGTCAGTTTTAACACTGTAGTTTTTAGTGTGTAATCCACACGTGGGCAGTGATGTATCCGATGCTACATTAATTAAATTTTGGATGATTATTCCTATAATTAGTATTTGGAATCTAATATCATTACGTCTGTGGAAATATTGTCCAAGCATGGAAAGTGACCAGTTCACGGTGGCCGTACTGTACACCCGATATTGATTTCCTCTCATGTCCACCATTATGCCTGTCATTTTAGAACCTTAGCAGTTTCCAAAAATCTGTTACACCTTCACTCTTTTGGTGCGGAATAATCTGAGAAACAGAATTCTTAGCGCCTAATATTCATCAGGAATTTTACAAAAAGTATAGGTTGTTAGATTTAAAGCGTTATTATTTTAAAAGATGTTCTAATGATCTTATTGACAGTTTGTCAAATGAATTTCTGTGTATATTTAAATGGCACCTTTATACTTTCAAGGGGCGATATCGTTGTTCATGGATAGGACATAAATGGTGCACGAAACATAGGAATACGTATGTTTGTTCAACCATTTACCCAAGGAATCGGCCGCACCCCCCCCCACCCCGCGTAATATGCAACTTCAGCAGTTGAAAAAATGTTATTTTTCAAAAAAATTCAACAAAACCATATCATGTGACCCCTCGTTAAAGGAGCTCGTCGAGGTCGTTCCAACGAGGGGTCACATGATATGGTTTTGTTGAAATCTTTTGAAAACTTTGAAAAAATGATATTTAAAATAATAAATTTTTATATCGTCTGCGTTGGATAAGGGTTAAAAGCACTTGGAAATGGGCACACACAGTTGGCTAAAATGACTACTGCAGTACCTTTCCGCGGTCTGTCGCCTGTCGCGCCAAAAGAGTTAAACGTATCGAGATGGCTTAGGTTGTCATCATGCTTCGAGAAATCTTCTACGAGACATCTTGAGCCCCATTGTCAAAGGGTCTCAGGATCACGTGGCTTACCCTGCCTCTAAGCGCTAGCGTATGGGGTGTGGATGGGTGTCAATTCTTTATCTTCGATATAAAAAATAAAATATCAAAACTCATAATACCGCTTTCAAAATTTATACTAGTTTCGTCACGGTTATTCGTCCACCGGAAAGTTTGAAAAAGCATAACATTTTCATTCTAGGGTTAGTGTATATCGAATGAATTGCATCAGGAAAACCCTGGTGATTTCTTGAAGGTTGTCGTGAGTAACCATGTCGTAACTTATGACCGTGGTGATATGTGGTGCAGCGCATATACTGTCAAGGCGAAATGCGTTTCTGTCGTTCATTTTGTTGATTTCGCCACCAGCTTAGATGTCCAGTGTGTCACGAGGATGTTACAAATAGATTGTTATGATGCGGTGTCTATGTTCGACTGTGAGACAAATACATGGTAGTAAAGAAGTGACAGTTTGGACAGTTTATAAAATGTTTGGTTTCTGGAAAAGACCGTTAGGCCATAAAGTTCTTATACTATTCCAGCCCACCGTTGCAAAAAGCTCGTTTGTCCCTAAAGTCTTGTTTGACTTAAATCGCATATTTTAGGATTTGTGTTGGAGTGTACGTGTTGATATGGTAGTAAAGTACTGAGGATCTACATCCTTTCGGTCCATTTTAGCCATTTGGAAATCCAGTTGTCCACACAAGACAATTACCGTAACACTCTGCCAGTGTGATGTTATAGTATCGTGATTTGGCCGTGTTCCAATTAGTTGGTGTGTGATCTTGCAGTGCCTTTAATTTAGAGCAGTTGTGATATCCCCTTTTGTGTAGCCTTTTGGAGACCACCACTTTCACTGCTGCAACACCACAGAACTGCTACAACCATCACTTCTCTTCGAAAGAGTGCTACCGATTTCTCGCAATCCAATCACATGTATCGGCAAAAATACCAACAGTATCGTCTCGTCTCGTGTGACTGCTGAATTTTACAACTATTGTGTCGCCAGAGCTACAATCTTTAACCCTCTTCCAACTGATGTGGAAATATCAAAATGCAAGCCGTATGTTTTCCCATAATGCAACTTGGAATTCAACCGCAGTTCAATCATGATTGACAGAGCTGACTGAGTTCGGTCAAACAAGATTATATTGGTTAATTTGTAATTTGTAATGTGTGGGAAAAATGCTTGAAATTTCAATATTTTGATATCAATGTTCCGAGTTTTAATCTCTTTCTGTTTCTAGTTTCTGCCACTAGACCAAAGCACGGTTTTTGTCGATGGCAGTTATCACTATCACTATTTCAAAATAGTGGTAGCACTGCGACCAGGGGAACCGGAACACTTCATGGCTGGGGGTCAGACCCTGGGAAAGGGGCATTTACTCGCACTAGAAGCCCCGCCATGACATGCCGAAGCATGCATGTCTCGAAGGCCGAAGGCCCGAGATGGGGGAGTTCGAGATGAGGTGTCCCCTCACATCGGGAGGGGGCACCTCCGCTCAATATTCCCAATTGATTTTTTGACAGCTCCCAGAACGTATTTGAGGTGTATTTTAGCTTTACTTCAAGAAAAAATCATTGAAAAAAATTGACTGACGAACCTAAGAAGGGCATTGTTTGCCTCCTCACGCCCCGGTGGTCCGAAAGCAGGGAGGACAGCTTCCCACTTTGTCCCCGTGCTACCGGCGTCCCTGACTGCGGCGAGCTTCACTGCCTTCTTCTGGCACCTACTTCGACTTATTTTGCTCCTAACATCTGTACATAGTTTTCTCATATAACCTAGTGGATGCCAGTGTGATCCCTGCCTTCGTACATAAGAATGCCTATCTACCGGAAGTGTCGAGATGTCCTTCTAAGTGCGTACATCGCATGCTGCACATGCGCAACTATGGCTTTCAAAACAAATAAGATATAATTTTGTTGAATTTTTTTTGAAAAATAGAAATTTACATAACAAATTTTGATATCGTGTGATATAAATGATGTTCTAGGGGATAATTCGGAACGCAGCGCCGAAAGGGTTACTTGAAGTTTGAGGAATAACTCCAAAGTTTTTACACCGTATAGATCTGTGATCGCAAAAGCGGTTTTTCACAAGCAGATCGCGATCTGATTACGACACATCTTCATCAACGGTAAAAACAACCGAAAACAGCATCTTCTATTACGTTGTGGGCGGGAAGGTTAACAGAGTATGTCACGCTAACTGCGACCCAGTCGACCAGTTCCAGGTTAAGACAGTCGACCAGTTCCAGGTTAAGCCCCAGTCGTGATCCGATCAACATTCTATGTGTACTTTTGTAATGATGGTACTGCGAAGTGAGAAAAAAAGAACAATCTGTGCGAGCAAAACCAAAAAATATGTTCAGAATTCAATACAGATATTTATACCATGATTACCTATTATACTATATAATAAAAAGCCTATGATATAAATTTTAGCTTTACACACCAACTGCGGTGAACACGCCAGCAATGGAATTTCAATAGTTAAAATTGACACCTACAGTGGAACTACATCCAAACTGATCTTTGGTGACCTCGACCTGAACGCAGACTTGTCCAAATTTATCGCTTATCACCTCGCAGAGTGAAATGTAAGCGGCATTTATTTAATATGTTTTTAAATGAGTTAACCTCATTAAGATATCAAAAATTAACACACATGCGTTATCTCGTGTTAATAAAGCAACCATAGCTCGAAATAGTATGTTATTATGTTATTAAAATGAAAAAGGCCCTGTGATTTCTCGTTTTTTTTTCCATTTCTTTTCGGCGATAAAATTGACAGGTGAATTACCGCCCACCGGTGCTCATGTAAACAACAAAAAAAAAAAAGATTCGCATGTATGTACTTTTGCTGCTCAGTAAAATCAAGAAAAAGAATGGTGACTCTTAATATCTGATGATCATGGCAAAAATAAAATATACCCAAAGTAGCTTAGTGTACCAAATGTTCACCACTCGTGGAGAAGTGGTGTTAACTGGTCGCCAAAGGCTCGCGGTTAACATCACTTCGCCATTCGTGGTGAACATTTGGTACACCAAGCTACTATGGGAATATTCTATATTTCTGAATATATCTGAATCACACATATTGTCCTCGGAATAGACTCGGTTAACAATACGGCGATACAAGGCATCTAAATAGTTAAATTCATCAGGAATCACGTTTGTGCTACGGTAGTTGCGCACTCGGTGTATAAATACGATGAGCTGATTAAATGAGTATATGTTTATCGTGAGAGATGGATTGGCAGATATTGTATGTATTCATCCAATAGATAAGATTGGATACCAGATCTGAAACAAAGGTAGCCGACGACACTCGAGAGATTATTGAGTGGAAGTACATGGATAAGAATCTCGTCAAGGCATCGGAGCGGGGAATTAAGGTAGTGCAATCAGCT
Organism: Pictodentalium vernedei; assembly: GCA_031216915.1. Lineage (NCBI taxonomy): Eukaryota > Metazoa > Mollusca > Scaphopoda > Dentaliida > Dentaliidae > Pictodentalium > Pictodentalium vernedei. The sequence continues at coordinate 170,058,981 of CM062290.1, read as the reverse complement.
GCTGTCTGTGCTCGCGCGAAATTCTATCTCCACTAAAAGAGTGTTGGATTTATTCGCTACAGAAAGAAGTGTTATTCACAGGTCCATATATATATGATGAAAATTGTTTCTTACTTTGAATATCTGATACGCTGGCAGATTTAAACAGTTCCAGTTTTTATGATAATTTTGTGATAAGAAGACCTATCAATTGGTTTTACGTTTGTAATATGTTGTTTGGAACTATGTTACGTGCCAAACTTTCTTTACATGCCAAACGGATTTATTCAGGTTGGAATTATCGTATGGAATTTTTAGTTATCGATTTAACTGAAGTCTGATGTAGCAGTCAACAGAAAAATTAATATGCAGGTAAGCGTTGGGTTGCATTTGAAATAAATTAACACTTTAAATTAGGTCGAACTCACCAAACGTTGTTTGCAGCAATAGCCAGAGCAACTTAGTTATTTTTTATTGAATTTCCACAATATCCCCTTTAGGAGCTCAAGCCACAAGGAAAGATCTTAAGTTACATTTCTGATGCAATAATTAAAATATTTCGTTAATCAAGAATTGCTTTTGCAAATGTCATCTGCTATTCATACAGGTGAAAGGTTGAAACGAACATATGACTCAATTAGTTTTTGTGTCAACTGATGATGAAAAACGTTACCTATTTTTTTAACAAATCCTAGATTTTTCGGAGATCATAATTAAAAATTTTAGAGAGCACTGAAAAGCTTCGAAATTCATTTCGATTCGAATTAGTCCGATTGATTCGATTCTCATCGATTCGGAAATTTTAGAATCATCGACGTATTCTCAAAATCCTACCAGGTGATGAACTCTTCATCTATCACTTGAGCTCCTAGACAGGAGAAGAAGAGTACATGGACGCGTCCGAAATTACTTTAATTCCGGTTGGGAATATTGCGCGTTTTGATTGATTTGTCGTTGCATACAATACTTGGGTGTAGGCTTACAATATTTACGGCCGTAAAAATGTGCGATATCTACAACATGAGGATAGTTGAGATTCGATTCGAGATTCGATTCGATTCGAAATCTTTTGTTTGATTCTATTCGACTCGAAATCTGGGACTCACATGGCCCTGACATTCTACGTATCGACAAAGGACATTTGAATGCAACAGATTTAATTAATCATTCATTATCTGTTTGCAAGCCGTCCCCTGAGTTCCAATGTGTTCTATGTGCCTACTGGCACATAGAACACATTGGAATTCAGGGGACGATGTATTCGGGTATTACGCATAACGTATGCAATAAACAACCATTATTTATTTGTTAATTGATGTTTAAGGTCACATACTTATGCACAATGGCTAATCGTGACCGTGACAGTTTTACGGGTGGAGGAAGCCGGAGTACCCGGAGAAAACCATCGACGAGCAACTGTTAGCTTCTCAACATTCTAACTCTGTTCAAGCTCCGCTCAAGCAGAGTTACAGCGGTTGAAGACATGCGCACCATCGACGTACAGTACGCCTTAGTACACGGCGCCCTCGAGCACCCATGTAGGCAACCGGGATAAAGTGACCTGCCCAAGGACTCAACGCGTGTCGTCCCGGGCGGGGATCGAAATTGGGACCTCTAGCATAGAAGTCCAATCTACTACTGAGACACCGCGCTCCCCAATAAACAACCAAAAGCATTGAAAGTGAAACATGGATGATATGACACTGTATTGAAAGAGAAAGTTAAACTTTTACAAAATGATTCAGAAAAGCAGATTTAATCGGTACCGATATATTCACACAAGAATACGAGTTGAACATCAATGAAAATCGCCACAAGTATTTTTAAAAGTATTTTCGAAAACTGAATTTAATATTCACAATGGTAATTGTATACATGCAATGTCTGAAATACTCTAATTAGGTTCATTATATGCGGGGAAGTGCAGTGGGTTTTCAACGAGTGAAGTATATAATTTTCTCCAGGACAATATTACAGTACTTCAATCAAGAAATCGGAAAAAGAGTTCGACTGTATCGCAATCCAATGACGATCCGCCGAACTCTCGGCTGCGCTGTGGAATGAATTTCAGATGCTATTTTAGTTCGTTTCTCTTGATTCAATCTTGATTGCGGAATATTTTATATCTGAAATCTCGACCCACTGCAGTAATGTTGATAAGACTGGATAGAGACCTGATCGAGACTGTGGCAACTTTTACGATCATCGTACTATCAATGTCATTGCTGAAATTTACAGAGTTATAGAGTCACATGATTTTCGAGGGCTGTGAGCTCCATTCCTAGACTGGACTGCCAGCTGTAATTCGCAGCCTAACAGGCATTAGCTAGCGCCCCGAGGCTGGATGTGAGGCTGCTAATCACAGATGGAGGTCCAGTAATGGAGCCAAGCCACGCCTGAGAAAATCATGTTATTATTATTAGTAGTAATACTTTGAAATTACAAAAGTGATTTTAGACCCTTTTGGATTTATATTGTTTCGTGAAAAAAATCAATGTGAAACACCATTTATTTACTCTTTTGGCGCGGAATAATCTGAGAAACAGAATTCTTAGCGCGTAATATTCATCAGGAATTTTACAAAAAGTATAAGTTGTTAGACTAAAGCGTTATTATTTTAAAAGATGTTCTAATGATCTCATTGACAGTTTTTCAAATGATTTCCTGTATATATTCAAATGGCACCTTTATACTTTCATGGAACGATATCGTTGTTCATGGACAGGACATAAATGGTGCATGAAACATAGGAATACATATGTTTGTTCAACCCTTTACCCAACGACTCGGCCGCATCCCCCCGCGTAATATGCAACTTCAGCAGTTGAAAAAATATTATTTTTCAAAATATTTCAACAAAACCATATCATGTGATCCCTCGTCGGAACGAGCTTGTCGAGCTCGTTCCAACGAGGGGACACATGATATGGTTTTGTTGAAATTTTTTGAAAAATTTGAAAAAATGATATTTAAAATAATAACTTTTGATATCGTCTGCGTTGGATAAAGGGTTAAAAGCACTTGGAAATGGAGACACACAGTTGGCTAAATTGACTACTGCAGTACCTTTCCGCGGTCTGCCGTCTGTCAACTTTAGTCGCCTGTCGCGCGAAAAGTGTTAAGCAACTTAAGGCAGAGCACATTATATTTATCGCAATCAACACCATCAGACGTCCAGGAAGATGGAATGACGTCATGTGCAGAACGTTGGCGCGTGCTAGCCGGTCCGCGGGCGCTAATGACTAAAGACAGCCATTAGCGACCGGCCACACTTTACAATCTTTGTTTCAAGATTTTTATGCTCCCTTACAGGCTGTTTGAATTAGGATTAACAGGAAGGTGGCCCACAGTGAATTTGTAATAATAGAGGAGAAATTAGATATCAGCATGGTAAGAAGAGAAGTCAGTCGCACCCAAATTTGATAGATAAACTATTGTAATGAGAAATGCTGAATGCCTGTCAGTTGGAAGGGTCGTCAGTTATAGGTTTCCACGGCACAGTTTGTAGCAGATTAATCCAAATGTTCGGGCCAACGGCATATTGTGATATGACAGAAATAGTAACTAAACCGGAAATCTAACACAATGTCTATCTGTCTTAGAGCTGGACGCAATGAATTAGGGCCCGCGAAGCTTTGAAATTCGATTAAATTCGAAATCACCCTGTCGGATATTTTCGAATCGTCGAAATGTTGTGAAAGTATCTTTGAACTCTTCTTCTGTCAACAGATCCCCCGTACACTGCAAAAAATATAGGTTCTCTTTAGAACCAAAACTGGTTCTAATCTTGTCCCTGAGATGGAACCAGTTCTGTTTAAACAGTATTTATTTCAAATCTAATAAATTTATAAAGATTAACATTAAATATTAACAGAATTAAACATAAATTGAGAGGGTTTCAACCGTAAGTTTAGAGGTTGTCTCAAATCATTATTAAGCGAAGGAGATATGAACAGTTGGCATATTGAACCAGTTTTGGTTCTATACAGAACCAAAACTGGTTCGATATGCCAACTGTTCATATCTCCTTTGTTTTAAAATGTTTGGCGACTGCGTTGAATAAGCTCCAAGTTTACTGCTGAATCTACTTCAGTTCATGTAATATTCTGTTAAAATTGAATGCTAATCTTGATAAATTTATTTAATTTGAAATAAATACTGTTTAAACATAAATGGTTCCATCTCAGGGACAAGATTAGAACCAGTTTTGGTTCTAAAGAGAACCTATATTGTTTGCAGTGTACAGGAGACCTGTCGTTAGAGGATTCAAGGAAGTTTCGCTTCCGAATCTATTTTGATTCCGCCCTGGAATATTACGCTTTTCTGACTGATTTGCCCAAACAAATCAATGGTCGTTGAATACAGTACCTGAGTGGATACTGGCGATATCAACGGTTGTACGACACAATTCGTGAGTGGATACTGATGATATCTAGGTTGTAAGATGCAATACTTGAATGGAGACTGTCGATATCTACAGTTGTAATAATGTGTAATATTTATAATTTAAAGAGCTGTGAGATTCGAAATTCTCAACCTGATTAGATTGGACTAGAAATTGGAAATTCGCGGGGCCCCACAAAGATTAAGAACAGGCGCCAATACTATAAAACTTTTACAATTGTATTTTCTAGAATTGTATTTTCTAGTTATGATTTTAAATGGTTTGAAATGAACCATAAGCATTTTCAAAGATGTAACAATTTGCCAGTTGGCAAATTGCCATATCTTAAAATGCTAATGATTCATTTTAGTTATATTAATGGATAGAAAATACAATTCTAGAAAATACAATTGTAAATGTTTTATAGTATTGGCTCCAGCTTTTCCAGTGGTGTGGTACTTGAAATAAATGCTTGTCCACCGCGATCGTCGCATGAAGATTGCAACAAATGCATTTATAGGAAGGAAAGAAAGCTTATACGGGGTACGGGGATTTTTTTTATCCAGCACTGGCTTTGGTCAATAATAAGAATGTCGTGTTTGCACAGACTTTAATGCAACACATTACAATGCAACAAGAAACGCCAAAAAGCATGAAGTGGCGTCCAATCGCCAATTCGACAAGGGCTCTGGCATCAGCAGTTCAAATGCCAGGAAAAGAAAACACCATACAAACTGGGCAGATATAAATAGTAGGGCGTCATCTGGCAGAATAGCCGACAACACTTGTCTGGAACCATCACAGCTAGGCCACATGTCCAGATCTTTGTATCAAGTGAATTCATTTTTCTTTTGACATTCTACAAATTAAAAGGACCAACTGTTTCTACAAACTCCCGTGACTGTGCCCATCAGAAATATGGGAAAAAATTGAACGGACACCTTTGAAAGTCGAGCACAGCTGCTCTTGATTGGCATTCGCACTCTGTTCTTGGGTAGGCTGTAATAAACGTTCCGTCACAATACAGAAACTTTGTATTGCTCACACATGGTGCATTTGCAGGTAAAATTAAACAAAATCTAGTGAAATATGGCTGAGCACTTTACAATAGCAACTACTGAACTGGTGAATTTACTAGACAATCATTCGACCAAATGAAACGAAGGGGAAAAATGTATGAAATAATAAAACTTGTAGCTGGTAATAGAACAAAGCATTTCGAAGTATCTCAGTAATTCCACATCACTTCAGCCAGAGTTACAATACTCTTCGCCGAACAGACCAAAAATACTGTAATCCTCAAATGGGTTTCTTTCATGATCAGGAGCCAATACTATAAAACTTTTACAATTCGTCGCCTGAGTGCTAGAATGTTCTATGTCCCCTGTGGGACATAGAACATTCTAGCACTCAGGCGACGAATTGTTTTTTGTAGAATTGTATTTTCTAGTTATTATGATTTTAAATATGTTGAAATGAACCATTAGCATTTTCAAAGACGTGGCAATTTGACTGTTGGCAAATAGCCATATGTTTTAAAATGCTAATGATTCAGTTAGTCCGTAAATTAATAGGCAGAAAATACAATTGTAAAAGGTTTATAGTATTGGCTTCAGGTCGTTATTTGATCAGGGCACACTCTCGCTTGTTGGTCGAGATTTCCTGAAAAATACCCTGGGAAATCGAGACGACGTCAAGAAAACTAAACGAAATAGCACCCCAGATTCAATGTTCACACATTTCTTTTTCGACTGCTGAGATCCCACAGCACTGCGTGGAGGAAAGCAGGCTGAAAATTTCAACCGGATCGCAAATATTCGTGATCCGGTTGAAATGCTCTATCCATTTCACAGTATTGTACAGAGAGAGAGAGAGAGAGAGAGAGAGAGAGAGAGAGAGAGAGAGAGAGGTGGCTAAGTGTTTTTTTTTTTGTTGTTGTTGTTTTTTGGTGGCTAAGTGGTTAAGGCAATGGACTTCAAACCGATATGCCTACGGTTTGATCCCCGCCGGGGGTAACTGCGTTGTTTCCTTGGCCAAGGCATTTTATCCCGATAACCCACGTGGGAGCACGGTTGCCTTGTATGCTAAAGCGTACTGCACGTCAATGGTGCACTTGTCTTCAACTAATGCTAACCTTGCTTGTGGGGAGTTGATAAGTTAGGGAGTCTGACAGTTTCTCGCCGCTGCTCGGTGGTTCTCTCCGGGTACTCCGGCTTCCTCCACCGGTAAAACTTTCCAAGGCGAGGTGACCCCGGTTGTCGATAGTTCCGTTAAACCACATTAAATAAATAAATGTACAGAAAGAACTGCAACGTGTATATCTAAACAGAAAAATACTATCGTCCGTTTTATTGAAGTAGAATGATTCTGATTCACATAATAGACCAATTAAACATCGTAAAATCAACTACGTACTAGATAAACCCATCAGCTGTCTACCTTACTGAATACCAGATTGCTACTTTTGCGCTTCATGACTAAAAACAATTAATGTTCAACTGTTTATACTTATAATTACCCAAAATAAATTAGGTCAGTTGCCCCCCCCCCCCCCCCCGTCACACAGTTTATTTAATAAGATGACCACACCTAGCAACCATACTGATGCGAATACCAGTGAAATATAGAGGTCTGATGGGACCCATTGAGATTGTTTTCAGAGTAATGTGCTTATTTTGAACCATCTAATTACACCATCACTACCAGACTGTCAATGTGTATGTCCATATGTTGGCTGACGATGCACACACTGTTGACATACTTGAAAGAAAAATAATACACAAATATTGAGTGAAAACGCACAATTTTATTTTTCATAAATAGGTTAATCCTTTACCTAACCTCAAAAGCAGACAACACTTGCCAAAAAACTTCTTGAATAACTAATTTTTTCATTTTTTGTCTCAAAAACATAGGTTATGACCTCTCGTTGGAGCGAGTTCGACGCACTCGTTCCAACGAGGAGTCCTAACCTATATTTTTCAGACAAAAAATGAAAAAAATAATGAAATAACAATAATGACGATTTTTGAGAATAGCGCTGGCCGGTTTTGAACGTTACGTTTGGTAAAGGGTTAAACTATCACATATTCAAATAGCGAAGCTATGAACACTATTGATAGTCTACTGAAGTAGTATTGCATTGCGAAAGCGGGTAGTAGAGTATTCAGGCCTGGAAATAACCCGCGAACGACCGTTTAAGTTACGTATGGGTGAGGTCAATTGTAAAATACGCGGTAGAACTACAGATTGCCAAAAAGAAAAACAACATAACTTTAATTACTAATATCGCATATTTTTCATCCACATATCAATAGAATGGCATGCTGTTTCCATTTTAAAGGAATTTCTGCCAAAATAAACAGCAACACCCAACGTGCGATCTCGTTTCGGTGAGATCGCGCGTTAGTTCTTGATATTAAAAAGGCGGAAATCTCGCTATGATGAGTAGAGAAGTAAAAACAGAAACAGGAGAAGCATCACAATATCCCTTTCCCTATGGGTTACCACCGTGCTATATATCTTAACCTACCAACGGGTTACGATATGAACCCTTTATTTTCAGGCTGTGAATGTCGATGGTCTCGTTCGGGTCAGACCGAGATCTAATCGGGATACACTTGCATCGTGTGGAGTAGATTTCCAACCCAATACTTTAAAATCAAGAAAAACAAATAAAAATAGCAATTGAGATTAATTTGTTTATTATTTGCGTTTGGCAGGTGAGATTCCACAGTGTTCGATTCAAACTGTCTGCCCTCTTTTGTTACTACAATAATGTATATGATAGTGTATGTAGTTTATCAAACTCTGCGTACAATGTTGATTTAATTTTTATAACATTCCACAATTTTCATATTTTTTAAAATTTCCAAATCATGTACTTTGAATGCAAATGATAGGAAATTAAGGTATGACCCCCTTCGAAGCTTCGAAATCGTCTCAGTTATTCGAATCGATTCTTTTCGATTCTATTAGCGCCGATTCTGAAATTTTAGATGCTCTCAAAATCCAACCAAGTCTCTCTTCTGGAACTCTTCATCTAAGATTGGGGCTCTTCTACAGAATACCGGTTGACAGAAGAGTTCAAGGAGATTGTGCTTCCGAAGCTTCGCTGATTCCGCCTTGGAATATTCCGCCTTTTTCATTGACTTGACTAAACAGACGAGTAACCATTGAATACAATACTTGAGTGAGACCGGCAATATTCACGGCTGTTAGTTTGTAAGAAGGTGCAATAAATCCATTTAAAAAACGGTAAGATTCGATTCGAGATTCGAACTTATCTGTCTGATTCGATTCGGGATTCGATTCAACCCGAAATTTGACAATCGCAGTGCTCCAAATTAAAAATTGTTACCAGAAGAGGCAGCTGCATTCTTAAAATAGATTTTTGACAACTCGGCGAAAGCATTAGCGATGAAGAAAAACTGCATGCATTAGTGTCTTTGTATTTCTGGAAAAGTACTGCATTTGCTTGAGTAAACATACAAAAAATCTCCACTTCATGTACATCTCAGATTCTACAGCTGAAACATATAGCGAGAGAAGAATAAGTCGGTTACCTGTAATGATAATTTGCATAAGTCGTGGAATAATTATTATGATCCCATGAGTTTCGTTGAGAACACATATACAAGAACCTGAAAGTAGTGTTTATTTCATTGTTCATCGAATTTCTAGAATCCAACCTGTTTCAAAATTATGGATCAATTGAATCACATATGAAACATGCGGCATATTATTCATGTATTTTTGGTGGAGGTAGGGGAGGGAGGCAAGCAGCTGGGCTCGATCCAAATTGTAATTTTCAACAGGGGCTAGAAAGGGATGGATGTTAAATAGGAATGGGAAGATACACTGGTTAACCGGCGTATTATGATTCGCCATGTCAACTTACACCAACCGGTTAAGAAGGCCAGTATCGATCTGTCGCGATACAGTGTGGGCTGTTGCAGACAGTAGTTCTTGGCATTAATAACCTAAACATGAGCCTGACAGCCAGTCTTTTAAAATTTCTGTTTTGGACTCCCTGTTAGGGAGTCCGAATCATAAATTTTAGAAGATGGGCTATCACACCCATGTTTGGACTGTGGAATTATCAACAAACTTCTGTGCTAACTGTATAGGAAGCATGCACCTACAAGGAGATACTATTCTGAAAAATGTTGAATAGTTACCCAAATCATTTTTAAAGGTATATCGCGATATGCGATCATATCGCAAAAACTGTATCGAGATACATATCGTATCGTGACCTAGGCATCGTCCCATCCCTAATGTTAAAAGTAATCGCTTTGAATGACGAAACCGCCTCGTCTCTTTAGCCAACACAAGTAGATGGCAACAGTTCTGAAACACTGAAAAGTGTGCCGTTTGCCAGAAAGCCCAGTTTTAACCCCTGAATGAGTTTGACGGGGTGAACTTATATATAAAAAAAAAAAAAAGAATATATAAATAAAATAACATAAAGTATTAATATGGACGTTATGTTAGACCACGGCTGGAGAGAAGATGACAGATTGGGAGTATACTCTTAATGACTGAAATGGCTCAAGTCTCGTCTGCGAATATATCCCATCTATTCATCATGAAGGCATGCCTTCGTAGACCGCACGCCTTGACGATGTAGTTGAAATTTTGGTCAGTGGGGATAATTGTTGGGAAAAAGACCTCTTGGTGATTTATTTGTAGATGAATAAAATATGCACGTGGTTATGGCGTAATTTCTTAAATCAATGAACACGTGCCGTACATCAAATTTGTCATACTGGGCTCCCAACTCCCAAACCACACCTGTTTATTTCTATGACTGAGTTAATGTGTGTGACTTAAGTCCCATCACAAAATCTAATCTTATAAGAAAGAACACAATTAATAGCAAGAGTCAATATATCTCTACGACTCCAGACGAAAAAGTCCCGACTGGAACAAATAGTATGGGCATGTTACGCACACACACATTAAACCCTACGTCGTTACTCCCCAGAGTTTGGTAAAGGGCTAAAATCGGATTTATGCACTGCAAAAGGATGGTGGGAATTCCGTGGGAGTATGCCGCATGTTTTACTGTACAATCGCCGTGGACTGGCGGTAATCCACACGTGGACAGTAATATCCACGCATGCGTGTACCAGGTAATAAAAATCATCATCATCAAAATGTTATTTAATGAAGCACCGGGTTGAACCCGGTGCTTCATTAATTACATTTTTGATGATTATTCCTATAATTAGTGTTTAGAATCTAAAAATATCCCGTGCGTGGGAATATTGTCCACACGTGGAATGTGACCAGTGCACGGCGGCTGTACTGCATGCCTGGCAAATGAGACTACTACGCCACCAGTGAGCTGTAGTGAGATTATTATTACTTCAGTTGGTGTGGGATGGGAGGGGTAAATCTCATCCGAGGGGTAAGATATTTGATCCAGACACGAAGCTTGCCGAGTGGGTCAAAATGTCTTTCACCCAAGATGAGATTTAGACATCCCACACTTACACCATTCGAGGACGAGTTTTCTCCCACCATAAACCCACATGATATCATCGAAATCGAACTACTGCTCGTGTAAAGAAAATGTACTATTCTACCCGTTCGTCGGAGAGGAAAAATGAATTGCATAAGTGCTTTTTAAAGTTGCATATATACCAGATGTATATATTACGAAAACGAGCGTTATTTCACTACAGCGTGGGTCAATGTATTAAAGTTAGTTCCAGTGTCGTCAGTTTTAAAAATATGGATTTCGACTAAGACATGTGGCATTTGGTGGGAGAAAAGTCCTTCGAGAGTGCCACGGGGGAAGGGCCGCTGAAGACTGTTCATTTTCTCGGGGTGGGCAGTATTTCCAGGGACGCAATAATATACTATTCGAAAAAAGTAGGAGATATTTGATAAAAGTGTGATATATGAAGAAATATATTTAAATCTTCATCAAAAAGACAGTTGAGGCATTGCACTGTGTGACATCTGGTGAATGATTTCAACGATGGTTGGGTGTCTGACAAGCACACATTCCACGCAGTGAGCAGTAGAAGACATGGACTGTCAGCCAGAGAATTTACCACATACAGTCCAAGACCTCACTATCTTGTAAATCCCCCTCGGTTCGCGAGACAAGCGCAGATCCGACATGGCATACTCCTCGCCAAACGTTCAAAAACAGCTTGACTGATGTTATTCCATTCTTTCTGCAGTACAGCGATGAGTTCCTGGATATCGGTAGGGAGCTGTTGGCGTTGTTGTACGCGCCTGCCTGACGTGCTCGATTGGTGAAAGACAGTGTAGAGATGTTCTGCTCCTGGGGGAACCCTGTAGCAACACGGGCCATGTGTGCTCTTGTATTGTCATCTTGGAAAATGAATAGATGGCCGTGACGTCGCGCAAATGGCACCACATGAGCTGCTAACATGTTGTGACGGTAGTATTGCCGTGTGACACGACACGCCCTTGGATGACATGTAATGTTGTTCTGCTTGTCATGGTTATGCCCCCCCCCCCCCCCACACACACACACCACAACCGACTCACCATCAAAACGATCGTGGTGCCTAAATCGTAATCGAGGTTGTTGAGCATACAAATCCCAGCGGTGTAGGCGATTTCGGATAGTCTGACCACTGACTCGCACATCTGTCGCTCGGTGCAGCGGCTATCCGATTTCTGAGGCACTTTGATGGCGGTTATGTAATGTTGTGGTTCGGATGAAACGATCCTGGTCAGCAGTTGTCGCCCTTCGACGACCTGACCGATGTCTGTCATCAACATTGCCTGTCTGACGGTAGCGTGACCACAACCAGCTAATCACCGATTGAGTAACGTTGAGAATTTGAGCCACTGCAGTCTGTCTGTTGTGAGCTTCCAACATGTCAACGGCACACAAACGTTCAGTACAAATGGAAATTTCAAAACGTACCCCACAGACATGAACGAGGCGCTCGTGCGAAAAGCCCACACGAAGTATTCGTGAGCCGGTGACATTCATGAGCCACACTGAACTTGGTAACATATTGATGTGTCCAGTCACGCGTATCCAATGCCATTTTCCGAAAATATCAACATCAGTTTGGATATCCCCTATATTTTTTGAATAGTATATTAGATTGCAAACACTAATTATAGAAATAATCATCAAAATTTAATTAATGAATCACCTGGTGCTTCATTAATTAAAATGTTGTTGATGGTGATTTTTATTACTTGGAAAACGCATGCGTGGGCATCACTGCTCACGCGGGGATTACGGCCAGTCCACGGCGACTGTACTGCAGATAGCTGTAGTTATGGAGACGAAGCGAGGCGCTATCTTTATTTACAGTATGCATATGATGCTGAGGTAGCCCGGCGGTCATTAAATATTCGCATGGAGATGGTCATGTGGGGTGGGTGAGATAGACTGGCCTCACCCAAGTTGCTCGCCCAAAACGTGCGCATCTCAATAAGCGAATCGTCTGACAATCAGTAGAACAGAAACGGTTAAACGATTAATCGATTAATCAACGATCAACATCTTGATCGATCCAAAAAGTAATTGATCCATTAACAATTAACTTTTGAACTACTGTATTATATGGGTTAACAAAGGAACAAACTTGCTCCAAAACAGGCAAACATTGTCACACTGACTCACATCAATTTTAAGAGGCAGAGTAAAGCATGCAAGTTACTTGCTGACACACTTGTTTACTTACATGATCATCATACTGTATCAGTGGCTGGAAATGGTCATTCTTAACCCTTAAAACATAGTTTATGACGAGCTCGTTCCAATGAGGGGTCATAAGCTATGTTTTTGAGACAAAAATTGAAAACATAATAAATGTGAATGGAAATTTTTGTATTTTAGCCTAGTCGGTTTTGTTTGTTATGTTTGGTACAGGGTTCATGTTGTAAATCATCAACGTTATGGCAATTATTCAGATATATATTTGGACAAGTGATTAATCGGTTAACCAAGGTTAATCCACGTGACCAATCGATCAAGAAAACTCTTCAACCGTTTCAGCTCTAACAATCAGTGATGTTTTTTACGTGTTTCACTTTTGATTTTCTGAAAAAATGAAACGTGAAAAAAATAGTTCTTTCTACTCAGTGTCTATTATCGTCAAATATATTAGTAAAGCATATCGATAGGGCCCTGTGAATCATAAATTTTGAGTAAAACTCAATCTCGAGTTGAATCGAGTTGAATGTAGCAGATAATTTCGAATCGAGAATAAACGTCTTTCAAGATGTAGATATTGAATTTTATTATATGCTAGCCTGTGAATGATCGCAAATTTTCAAAAAGATATTTTTCGATATCCCTCAACTCGATGAATATCGAGAAATATCCCTCAGTAGCTTCCCAAATGACGTCACGCTTCGGCATATGAGGTCGCCTTGAACGTCGCCTTGACGGAACGACCAGTAGATCTTTGTTATTGTCTTGAACTGTTTGCAGTCGAATTGGGTTGAATACTGCGCAATAAAATGTCACGTAGCATATAATAAAAAGAAAATCTACACTTTTTCGTGAATATCGGGAAATATTTCATTCGCGTGGACCTGAACGTACTATTTTTCACTCTCTCAAGCGCACGTGAAAAGTAAAACTTAATAATTCCCGATATTCACTAAAATAGCGTAGATATCCTCTATGTCTTGCAGACGTGGAATATAGTAAATATTGTCAGTCTACACGCAAGTAGTGTATTCAGCGCGTCTGATTAGGCAGGTCAGTCAAAAAAGTGAAGTATGACACGGAATCAAAGTATTTTGGGAAGGGAAGCCTCCTTGAACGTTTTTTTTTTCTATCCGCATGGCTTCTGTAGACAAACCAGGATGAAAAAAGAGCAGTTCTACGAGTTAACTTTTTACCCGACGTAACGGCCAATACCGTCAGCGCTATTCACCAAAAATACTATCAGTTTTCATTATTTTTCATTTTTTATCACAATGAGGGGTCATAAGCTATGTTTTTGTGAGTATTTTATTTGCAAGTGTCGTCTGCTTTTCGTGGTAGGTAAAGGGTTAATTGATACTTCAATGAGAAAATTTCGATAATTTCCTAATCAACTCAACCGGAATCTTATCGAATCACATTATCGGGAAGATTTAGAATCGAAGCAAATTTTGAACCTTCTCAGGTCACGTCGCATTATGGTGAGAGATATTTTCCCCTTAACCGTTTTACCTAACGTGTAGATCACATGTCAGCGCTTTTCTCAAAATGAAAATTCTATTTCCATATGTCTCTTTTTCAATTTTTGCCCACAAAACATCTTGTCGAACATGTCCCACTTAGGGGGAAGTAAGCTATGCTCTTGAGGAAAAATATAAAATGTTTAGTAATCCAAACAAATGTTTGAAAGTAGAGTTAGCTAAAGCGTCAAGACTTAACTTTTTGGCTGTGATTAGGAATGTCGACCACGCCAAGATTTGGGAGCACACCTCTTCTCAAATAGCAACGTATGAAAACACCATCGAGATCGTAAGAGGCAATTTAGTCAGGCTAGACGTGAACATGGTTAACCATGTATATGGTTATCTTACAGCACATTCCAGGAATATCCAAACTTGAGTTGCAGTGCGTTAAGTTAGTGTCTATAATCCGACCTGTGATTGGGCCTTGCCGTGCCGTGGTCGCAGTCTTCATTATGTCGCAGTTGTCGAGGTCTGGGCTCTACAAGCAACAATAGTTATGAAATAGTTTTTACGAAAAATCCCATGCATTCAAATTTAACTTGACAACCCATTAGCCATGCTTTTCTTTCTTTCGTAGAGTTCGATTTTCCTCGGAATAAAATTAAAGATGTGACGATAATATAGTCAGAGGAATAATTTTTTCGCATTCCAAACTTGTAATAACGTGAAACTTCCGCCTGAATTGGCCTGCTCGCTGACTGAAAATTTGATTGAATCTCGAAGCTTTTCAAGGCCTCAGTTATACTTAACATTGCATTGAGCATATTATGCTAGCATTACACGCGGCAGTGTTCGTGTAAACCATTATGTCACAACGGTATTTTGCATTTGTGATCAGATTGTGAAAACATCGATCACAAATCAAAGGTATGTTCAGTTTAACCGGGGCACTAAGAATATTTTGAACCCTTTTAAAGTTTGGTCTGCAAAATTCATAGAATACAGGGCTGTGAATACAAAAGCAGACGACGAATATGGACCGATCTGGTGCGTGTTGTTATTTATCTTGGCAGAAATTCTGCAGACATTTTAGTGTAGTAAATGACAGAGAAAGCGGAAAAGCATCACAAGACTTTTTCTACAGGTTACCACAATGTAACATAACGTAACATGCCCACGCTTTACGATATAAGCCCTTATTTCCAAGCCTCCTAAAAGAGACATAAGGAACTTCGTTTGAAGAAACTAGAATAGTAACTGCAGTTAATTCATGAGCGCATTTGAAGCAGTGATTCTGGGCGAAAAAGACTCTTTTAAAGTTCCCTGCATTACTCATCGCATAAAGCTGGGAGGGGGGGGGGGTGGATAGGGAGTCTTGACACCTCGATGGCCCCTGAAGCATATTTTGAATTAACTTATAAATTAACTTTGCAAAGTTGTTTTTTATGAAATATTGACGCATCTGGGATAATCGTTTGGGGAATAAAGCTTTCGTAATGTTCTTCTTCTTCCAATGAGTACATGACCGCTCTCAAAATATGGGCCTGGATATTTATTTTTAAGAAACTTGTTAATTCTCCAAACAAAGATGTTATATGTCAAATGTGAAAGCATTTGGAGCAGCGGTTTGGTAGAATAGGGTTTCTAAGGTTTTTCTCTCATTACCTGCAGTGTTAACGTATAAAGACACGACACACAAAAATAAAACTCCAAGGGCCCCTTTTGAACGATTTTGTAAATTATTCTTTAAACATAGTTTGTATTAAATGTTGAAAAATTTGGAGCAGATACAAGGAAGATGTCATTTGTTCCTATTCCCATTACCCACAGTGTTACAATGACAGTGCCATATGGCACACCTCAATACAAGTCCTGTAGTAAACATCCATCCTAATGACCAACATAAAGGCAATTGTAACAGTGGTTTGGGAGTACAACATTTCCTGAATGATTTCCCGCTCCCACAGCGTTAAAGTCTGGGGCCCCACGGCAGGCTCAAATTTGTCAGGTGCTGAAAAAATGTCAAATACGAGCATGGTCTAAAATTGCGCCTCTCCCTTTATGATGGTGAATATTGCCCCTCGAACTTCTTTTGAAGAACCTTTTTTCTACACCTCAAAATGGAATTGAATACCAACATAAAACGTTTTTGCATCTTATATTTCATGAGTAAATTTTTGTGAAAACTGGTATGCCTCCCACCCACTCTCCCCGTGGTGAACAGCAAATTGATTTTAACAAAATTGAAATAGTCAACCTCAATTATCATTCACTTTTATTGAAATCAGGTCAGCGGGTTGGAAGAACAAAACTCACAAAAACACCTTTACGACGGACGACGACGGACGACGGACGACGACGGACAAAGGGTTTTCAGTATAGATCACAACAAGCATTTAATATTTTCAAGCCCAGACAAGCAGGTGATGAACATATTGTTCAACGTTTCTACAGGATTAATTCACTCTGCCTTATATAAAACAAACAGAGGACAATTACGTGTATATTAAGCGTACTTATTCCATTCTTTGTACGATTCCACCACATTCATAGGGAATGATCACTTCGAGTGTCAGAGGGAATTGGAGGAACATATGTGTGCGAGAGATTACAGTGATGCCACTGATCTCCATGATATTGTCGAAGAGTATTTTTGAGCTGACTACGAAAGCGTCTTCGGGCTGCAAATTAGAATTTGGTGTATGGATATATCCAGTGCAATTATTAAAAACACGGATGTTATTTTAACCCTTTACCTCACATGAAAGGCAGACGACACTTGCAAAAAGATTTTCTTGAATAACTATTTTTTTTCTTCATTTTTTGTCTCAAAAACATAGGTTATGACCCCTCGTTGGAACGAGCTCGGCGAGCTCGTTCCAATGAGGGGTCATAACCTATGTTTTTGAGACAAAAATAATGAAAATAAAGTGGCGATTTTTGAGAATAGCGCTGGCCGGTTTTGACCGTTACGTTGAGTAAAGGGTTAAATTGTGATGCAGACATCAAAGATTAATCCTGACTTTATGTGACGGTCCGTGATGCGGGGAATGAGAAATTCGCGCATCCCCTTGCCCAACAGGAACGCTTCCTAAAAATGTCAATGGTGACAATGACTGCTCTAAAAGATACGGCTTCGAAATAATCCTTCACCCGAACATTTTGGGCCAGGCCTCGTATTTCAGCTATTTTAAAGCATTGCAAACGTAACGGCTCCCTATATTTTCAAACAGATTTGCAACTTGTAAACAATAAAAACAAGAAAGAGTTTTTATTTTCGATATCTGAGAGTTATCGTTTTCCCAATACTTAACGTTTACATGACATCATATTCCAAGAGTAAATAAAAAAAGAAGCCTGCGCATGTCTTTGGTTATTGGTGAAAATACTGAGAGGTTGTATTTTTCGTTGTTCCTATCAAGTATTTTTTACAATGACATTGTGAGTTTCTCATTATGAATACAGCCGAAATTCACTCTTTCTTCACGTCTCAGATCACATTCACTCATCATGACTGACGAACGAATGAAGATCAACCAACTATTCTTAAGGGGAATGTACACAGAAACATTGTAGGCGAAAATCTTAGTGGACCATTTTTTTTTAATTCATATCTTGTGATACACTCTGGATACTTTTACATTCTATATCATAAATAAAATATATTCAGGTCTCCAAAAATTGTTTTAAAATATAAATACTCAATAAACTTAATCTCATAACTGAGGATACAAAAGCAATGCCAAACCTCCTCTCTTTCTGTGGTAGATATGAGATGAGAACAGGAATTTGAATATACACTACGTGGATAGTGTATTATCATTAAATCACCCGTAGAGTGGAGAATCCACCCGAGCAATAATTGCAAATTTATTGCAAAGCATAACCATCACAAGCAAAGTTCCAGCCAATGGACCGCCGGGTTAAACCCGGAGGTCCATTGGCTGAAACATTGCTTGTCTTTTATGTCCATATGTACAGGATTTGAAAGTGACACTTTGGGTGATAACTCCACTCCGCGGGTGATTTAGTTACAATCCACTCTCCACGTACTGTATTGTCCCATAAATGAAATAATAATGAAAGTTTTGTAAATATTTTAATGTGAACAGAAACCAGACATCTGAAGGCCGAAAATACAAGTCAGTGATGTTATCTAGAGTGTGTTTGGCCCAGATACACAGAGCAATACCATTACAAAGACACTAAAATTTCCTTAATGGTAGGATCTTTATTGTGTGAGGAACCTCAACGATTATTTTCAGACAACACTTTTCTTGTTTGGATGTGATGCAGCTGATACGGGTATGACCACATAGAAAAGTGAAAAGAAGTGTCAGCTACAGTACATAATGTTTGAATCTGATGAGCAAAAAATATAAAAATGTTAAGTAATATTTCTCCTTCTATGCAACCAGTACATTTAAATGGTATCCGTATGTACACCAAAACCACGCTGCCTAAAGTAAACTTCATTCAGATCATATTCCTTGTGTCATATCTGAGTGTCCCTGGTATTGAGTCGCTTTCAACATAATGGTACTTGTCCTGAGTTAAATACTATCATAGAAAACATTATTCACTGAAATGACATACCATACACACTAAATAATGGTAGGTTGTGTTACATCCGCTTCATTAAAACATATTTTTAAAAGTTTCAAGTATTATTTTTTTGACAAAATATTTCAAATGTTCAGACTTCAACTCACATGTATCACAAATGACAGAACCGTTGATATTGGTTTTGTCTGTGTTATAACCCCCCATGGTGATGAGAAAGAGAACACAGAAAAATATTCTTTATACGTTAATTTATTAACTATTTAAATTGTTAAGATCAAAACTATAGTTCCCGGAATATGCTATCTATTGTGTAGATAGCAAATAAATTAAAAATAAATCGCAAACAGGAATTAATAACCCTTTTTGCTCTTTGTGATATTTGGTAATTTTCCCCATATTGTTTCTGTTTACATTCCCCTTAACTGTAGTGCTATGTAGTTATATAAAGTCGAAAGATATAGAACACAACATAGAGCCGTTATATCCAGGGATGTATACGATCCGCTTGTTTGATGACAAACAAAACTCGAGATTGATGTATGTTTGCTGAATATATACGTTTATGCCATTCATAAGTTAAAATGATAACGTCAAAAAGTTTATCTACTCTTGGACAGTACGTAACAACGCTTCCCCTCTTCCATTGTTACAGAGCCGTCGTTTTGGGACGAAGGGTCCCTCTCTCCCTCTGTGGCCCATCCAAACTGAAAATGAGTAGAGCGGCCGAAAATCTACATAAAGAAACGGATTCTAAAATACCACGTTCGCACAATAAATCTTATGGGAACATAAGAGTCTCTTTCATCTTTGAAGAGGTAACAAGCCGCTAATTTAAAAAAACACGTAAGTTCGCCATTTAAAAAAACCCCACAATTTTCGTTTTGCAAAAGTACCCTAAAGGCCAATTTACACGATACAACTTTTGTTCAAAAACTCCATCCAACATTTCTACGATGATGTTCAAGGGAAAATATTTTTATGGTGTATATTGGAAATTGAACATCTGCGAACAAGCGCGAACAGGTTGGACGATGTTCGAGCATGCACATTAATTTGAACAATGTTTGGAGATGTTTTATGTTTTACAAATGATGAATTGAGTTTTTGAACAAAAATTGTATGGTGTAAATTGGCCTTAAAGGCCAATTTACACGATACAACCTTTGTTCAAAAACTACATCCAACATTTGTATGATGATGTTCAAGGGAAAATGTTTTATAGTGTATATTGGAATTTGAACATCTGCGAACAAATCCGAACAGGTTGGACGATATTCAAGCATGCACATTAATTTGAACAATGTTTGACGATGTTTATTGTTTTATGTTCAAAGGCCAATTTGCACGATACAATTTTTGCTCAAAACCTCCATCCAACATTTGTAAAACATAAATAAAAAAACATCGTCAAACATTGTTCAATTTATTGTGCATGCTCGAACATCGACCAACCTGTTCGCGCTTGTTCACAGATGATCAAAGGCCAATTTACACGATACAATTTTTGTTCAAAAACTCCATACAACATTTGTAAAACATAAAACAAAAACTTCGTCAAACATTGTTCAAATTAATGTGCATGCTCGAACATCGACCAACCTGTTCGCACTTGTTCACAGATGTTTAAATTCCAATATACATCATAAAATATTTCCCATGAACATCATAATACACATTTAACTTCGGCTCTCGTGATATCCTGGGCCAAAGCAATCGAGTGCGATAATGCTTAACCCATTCAAACGTATGTAAGGTTCTGTATCGTGTAAATTGGCTTTTATGTTTCATATATCATTCGTATGGACGCGTTCGTATCAATACAATAACTTGAAGGCGAGAATTTATTGGCTTTATCGAAAGAGGAATGCAGCGTTCTTTTTTCATCCCGGTCTAGTTACCCTATCCCTCACTGAAATATGCAATGTCATTTTCCATATTCTTTGAACTTCGCTCTTTTAGAAGGACAAATTTGAAGTTTGTGTATACTTTTTCCTATTTATAACATAAATGTTCATGAAATCTAGTTTGGATTACCGTTGTCGCAACACGTTCTGTAGGTCCTAGTGGAAGTATAACTGTTTATGATCTGATAATGCTCAAGTATTGCTAAAAAGGCAGGAGATCAATCAGTCGAAGAGTGGCAAATGTATTTAATTATTTCCATGTGTATCAAAAAATTATAACACGCGGGTGTGTTTACTTCCGACCACTTCGGGAAACTTCGTTTACCGCTTCGGAGTTTATCTTCCTAATATTCGTTGGCATTAAAGTTTTTTAATCACAGATTTAAGTCATTTCGAGTTGCTTCTGACGTATAACACTTTGCACACAGTTTTTTCTTGACATACTCTTACACACACAAGCAAAATCTGAGAGTCCATATTTTTTCAGATTAGCGGCTTATTCTTCCTTCAGGGATCCGAGTAATTTCCCAGACTTCATACTTCACCAAGCGTGGTGAGTGTAGCGTTTTAGCGGTGATTTCGAACCAAATTTAACTGCCTCTAACTTGTAAGTTAAAGTGCCTATTGTCTATGTTGGGGAAAGACCTTTGATGTGCAACGGCCTCGAACGGATAGTATTAAAGAAATGCCAATAGTACAGAATTCTTAATCATGGTGAAAAGACTGTCGCCCCTAACCATTTTTCAGAAGGACAATTAATAATCGTTCTCCTGTGATTTTTTTCAATTACAGGCCTGTTGTAAAACAGCACGTGATCGTCAAAACAATAAAGATCCAAGAATGTAGTATCTAATTTATTAGTGGATTGTACAGAGTTAATGCAAGAATTCATAATGGTATCAAAACGCAGTAAGACACACGGAACGATTATTTCAACCTGACCTAATATACGAAACTTCCAGTCATGTCAACAGAATTTTAATAAACTGAGATTGGTATTATTCAATAATTATTCTATTAAAATGCTGGAAAGATAAACACAAGGGAGGTGATGAGAAATGAGCGAAACTTGCCAGGTGTGGGTTCTTTCTCTCCATCAATTCCTGTGCGAGATTAATTTAGATTACCAACGCTCTTTATCTATATTTGCTCCCATTCACGACCAACAATGTGAGTTAGATATCTTGCTCTTTGTCAAGTTTATATATACTTGACAAGCCCACCCTAAATAATCCGAAAAACGGTAGATAATTTATTTCGCTACTTATGATTTAATTTAAAGCAGTGCTCGTATTTTAAACCGTGGGCAGTCGAAGGTTCCGCCACTCAAACCGATGGCGTATATTACGAATACCAGCTCAGTAGGGTGAGGTTTTGAGCAGACGATAGTTAAAAAGTTTTCAACAGAGGTTAAAACACAGTCTTAGATACCGAGGGGGAAATTAGTATGAAAGTACTGATTTCTAAACTAATATCAGCATTATAATGAATGTAACCCTGCTCAGTGTCAACAGCGACCCACTTTTCAAGGGACAATTAAGAATCACTGTTTTGTTTATAGGCTCGCCGACTTTACAAACCGTGTGCAGCGATTACAATATAATCGAACTGTTAAGCGCACCCATAATATTTTCGACATATGTACGCGAGAAAATCGAAGACATTCATACCAAAGGAAAAACATTTGTCGAGTCATGTGCAAGAAATTGAATATCCAAGAAAAAAAGTTAGTTATCGTTAATTGCATTTCATCAACAGTTTTGTCAAGTTTTTGTCCAACAAAACAAAGTCTTTTGTGGCATAAGCAAGAGGATGAGAGACCATATGGGGACTGCAATTTGTCATTAAACGCCTACAATGCAGTAGAAGGCTCTGTCTGAAAGTCTGCTATAGTCAAAGTAAGAGAACAAAATTGTTTATAATACAATACCTAAATTGACGGAATAGTGCAATCCTTCTCGCGAAACCTCGAAGAAATCTGTTTATCATTCATGCGATGAATAAGCAGTAAGACTAATTCAAATTCCTGGTGTCTATAATTCCTCAAAGCTGGCACTTTGTCTGTTCATGTTTTGGGTGAAGATTGTTCAGCAGGTGTAAGCTCAGTTCAAATCAACAGACTCAAGCGATTTTATCAATGTAAGAATGCCCAAAGTGAACATTTTGCTTTTCAGTTTACAGTGATTATACCCCGCAATTCTGACAAAGATGGTTTAAAAAACTTGCGGAATAAAAAACATGATCGACAAACTAAGGGGAAAAATATATCAAAACGGACAACTGCCATCCCAATGCTCAACTATGACTATGGCACCAAAAATTAGAAGCACCAACAAAGCTAACTTTCCCATATGAAGAAGATTGGTATGAATTAACCGAGTTAAGTTAGAAAGTGTGAATTTTCGTATATTCGTGTGAATATCGTAATAACATAGGATTGCCAGCAGCGATAAAAATCGATATTTGATCCATCTTGCACATTGTGGGGTGGCAGGGGAAGGAAAGTTAAATTTACGATATTTCCAAGTGTCAATGTATATGGACAGCCGAATAGGACTATTGTTGGAAAAATGTCATCTTATTTGGTTGCAGACAAAGGATTGAAAAATGGTAATTGAGACCTTCCGTGATAAATATTTTTTCGGCCTTCAATCGAATGATATTTTCGAACAGACAGCTTTGTGACGATTACCATGCATGTTGATGTGAATATATACATTTTTCTTTTCAAACCCAACTTTCCAATTATATGTTTTACATATCCACAAAGACACAACTGAACTATCTCGAAACAGAGGCGTTGTGATCTATTTCTAAAACTGGAATCACTATGGGCGAAAACAGAAAAGTCGTCGTTGGAAGATTTAAAAAAATGAGCACATTTCTGCAGTTTTTAGATCTTGGGAAAACAATATTTTGCCCAAGTTATAATGTTGGAATTATATTGTTACGCAACGTCACGTGACCAATCCGCATGGTGTTGTCGAATGTAAGTATATTTCTGTTTCGTTCATTCGTGGAGTTTTTAACACATCAGAGATTAAATGGTGAAATATGCTTTCTCCGAGTCTGGAGTTCTGAGTCTTTCATTTGAAACCTGGATATCAGAATTACCCATCTGCTTGTGCTTATTCCACCTGGTTAGTTATGCCGTTGGTAGATTCTTTCTCGTCAAAACATAAAATGTATTTTTTATGGTCAAAAAGTTGATATATACAAAATGCAATTTTTCCGTTAAAAGTTGATATATTCTCGTTCCATGTACTCTATTCGTTATTTTGACATATAAAATGCCGCTACTCACTTCCTTCATCCATATTTGCGGTACTGGTGAAACGAAAATTGACGAAAGTTTTGTTGGATGACCCTTTAACTGTTCGGGTTGCTGGTTCTTAAATTGTAGAATATCAACTTCTTGATCTTGCTTTTGTGCGTTTACTTGGCTGGCCTATATACTATTTTATTTAAGTATTTTCGTTCATCAAAGCTACTGTATTTATCAGGCCAGACACGATCAACACGAAAGATTATACAAAACTGCGATGACCGCTACACCGACAAAAAAGCATAGTCGGGAGAAGGATGATAAAGTTTTGAATTGTCCACGTTTTGAATTGATTAAATATCAGCTGCAGCAACATGTAGTAAGCAAGATATGTGAGCATTTCGATGGATGCAAACAACAGCATACCTTGTCATTAAATCTTTTCAATAAGTCACGTAAAACAATGTTTATGGCCCAAACAAGTTTTCCTGACGACACCCTCAATTGAAATTTAGACTCCAAAAGCAGACTTCACAACAACAATGACTAGCTTTGATGAAAGATATCTAAAAATACCCGATGAGGTAAGAGTTAAGAATAACTTTCAAAGTCACTATTACTAGAGAGATGCAATGACACTTTTTAGAACTCAGTATGGGAGACATAACACCCAATTTAAATCCAAGGTCTATCCTACATATATTACTCTAGCAAGACGACTCACTGTAAGGCAGCGAAGGACCATTTTTGTAACCCAGATGTTTTAATATGCCACATATATTCAAAAGTCTTGCCCTGAAACATAACGGCTTATTCTTTACATGCTTAATATCTTGACAGTAGGATACATGTCTCACAAACATAAGTTGCTGGAGTCCGTGGTGGGTTGTTCGACATGCTAACCAGACGATGTATACGGATATCAATCTCAAGAGGTTTCCAAGGTTTGTTCAAGCAAGTGCAAGTTTTTTATCTTTTTGAAAAGGCCCCAGAGAAGAATTAGCCTATGTGCATCGAGGTATTTTAATCCGCTACTGGTTGGAGTTTTGTGTAACGGCGAGTGGTGTCATCAACGATCAGTTAAGATTCAATCTCTCCGAGGTTTTGTTTATCTTCTGAATTAATTTTAATAATTTACAACACGTTCGTTTTTAATGTATCACAAGAAAGTTACAGCAGTATAATATTTACCTCAATTTTGAATGTATTTTATAATAATAATATTCGGAAAGTACACACTCTAACTTGACATAAATTTTAAAAAAAACTTGAATAAATATTTTTTCAGTTAACACTTTACCCAACGCAGACGATATCAAAATTTATTATTTTAATTACTATTTTTTAAAATTAAAAAAAAAATTCAACAAAACCATATCATGTGACCCCTCATTGGAACGAGCTCATTGAGCTCGTTCCAATGAGGGGTCGCATAATATGGTTTTGATGAAATATTTTGAAAAATTTATTTCTTTTAACTGCTGAATTTGCAAATTACGTGGGCGGATGCGGGCGATTCGTTAGGTAAAGGGTTAACTAGGAATCATTAAAGTGGCATTCCTAATAGTTTGTGATCATAACATTTTGAAAATAATATAAATACGACTCCAACATTGTCGTTACGTAAGCACTGGAGAATATGTTAGTGAATTTGGCTTTTTGTAATGTTAGGATCATAATATTCGGAAATATACGGAAAAAAAAGGAAAATGTTTAACACAGAAATTTCTAAAATTAACAACCTACATACAAAGTCCTATCTGTTTAGCGCACTAGCAATACGCCAATTCGATCAATAATTTAACAGTCTCTTATCTTCCCGATATATATTAACCATTTATATAACGTAACGTGAAACAACAGGCAGCGCTATTCGCCCAAACAGTCATTCATGATTTAGTCTGCATTGAAATTTAGCCTCAAAATGAAAGCTTATTACCCCCCGAGTAGAAACAGTTGGCAGCACTCGTTCCAATGAAGGGTCCATAAACTATGTTTTTGAAGTAAAACAAAAGTGCAAATCTTACTTATTCTGGAGCAGGAAAGTTTCGATTTTCAGCTCCAGTTTCGGTTTCGGTTCGGTTTCAGGAAAAAAATAGGTTTCTCTTCAGCTTTTGTATGTGTTGAGAACATATAGTCAATAACATTCCAAGTTCCTTAACTTGGAAATATTCCCAATAATTTGTACGATACCACTCATCGCAAAAAGCTCTGTTAGTATTTCTTTTGGTTTCAGGCAACGTTCCCTTTGATCATTCTTAGGCGTTCTACGGGATCAGTTACTTGGCGTATTGAGACAGAAAAAAACGTTAATTAGGGTAACAAATGAATAATGTTAATCTAATCCATGGTGTGTTCTCGTTGTCACATATTCTCTCTTATTGACTCGTCCGCTGGACGAGTCAATAAGGGAGAAATTGTGACAACGAGGTCACTACGTATTCGCCCCTTTGCGGGATGGACTGAGTGACGAGAGTACATAGGAGTCACGAATCCATTCCCTCAGTGTAAAGAAGTTTGACCAGTTTACGCACAAACACAGTTACACCATTCGGCCGGTTTTTACTGGGTATTGCGGTTCGGTATTCCAGTTTACCGCAAAGACTGGAATCGAATCGGAAAGCCCAAACCATAGAGCTCTTACTTATACAATAGTTGTTTTATAAGTATCGTCCTCTATTCGTGTTAGGTGAAAGGTTAAACTATTTAAATAAAACCTCAGGGTTTGACGCGGTGGAAGGAAGCCGGAATATTGTAACAAGTTAAATCGATCACACATTGCAGAAATTAATTGACTCTGTAGTGTTTCTGAAAACAGGTCTGTTGCTTACAATTGTTCAGAATCCAAAGGCAAGTGGTATAGCTATGGTGTCTTATCGTTGAAAGCTACATAGCACTGTAAAACTTCAAAAATGTTTGGTTCACCCCTAACACACATACAAGTGGTAGACTGTTATTATACGTGCAATGTTGATATTTATTGCTTTGGGGGTGGGGGTTCAATGTTCGAACGCCGTTGGGGACGCATCGTTGAAGGAATTACTGTTATTTATATTCCGTTTGTAAGGAAAATAAAACTCCAAATTGTGGTTCGTGTATTAAAAAGAAAAGTAAATAAATTCTATGAAACTGGTTTTATGCCTATCCGCTGAAGGCCGAGTAAACATTTGATGCAACATAAAGTAAAGATGCTCTTTTTATCAAAATCAAAAATAGACATTTCACACGGAACTAGTTAAGTCTCCAGCTTGGATGGATACACGAGGTGCTTAGACATTCAGTACAAGTGACTGTTATTTAACCCTTTGAACTCTGGTGGTATCTTCCATGTCCGTTCAATGGCAGCAATTTGAAGAGTCCATATTCATTATTCGGGGTAGAGTAATCGATATTTTCAACGTGCAGCCTTTGTGCTGCACGTTGAAAATATTGATTGGTCTGCCCAACATATTTACCGAACAGCCATCCTATTTAAGGATGTTATGACGTATCATGTTCCTGGCCGGAAAAAAACAGCCTCTCATATTCAAAGTGTTAAAGTTACTTCGATTTGTCATTTGTTCAAACAATATAGGATGCTATGCATACAAGATACGTAGCTGTATTCGGCAGAAAGTCTTTGGATTATAAAATTGTTATTCTTTGTCATCATTCGGAATACCTATCTTAATGGGGTGGGCAAAAACAATTCCATCAGCTAAATATTTTTCTTTGATATTCCTTCAGAATATATCCGAAGGGAAATTTCACATTCAACAAAAATAGTTTTACTAAAACCACGTTTCATCGACTTCAAATATATACAGCAGTTTCCCGTTGTTATTTATGCATCATTGGAGAGTATTCTCCTTCGATTGCCTGATGTGATGTTTATTTGTTTATAGGGTATTATTTTAAACGACCAGGATCCTATCGTGTCAGACATTTTTACGGTAGTAGAAAGCCAGAGTACTCAAAGAGAGCCAGCGATTAACGTTCGGACTCTCTGAACTTACTAACCCAACACAAGTACAGTTAGTATGGATTGAAGTTGGGTGCACCATTGACGCAGAGCACACCTTAGCACACCTTAGCACACTACACCACAGTGCTCCCACTGGGTGAAGTGTCTTGTCGAAGGACTCTACGCAGATGACGCCGGTCTATGTCGAAACGTAGACCATTCCATCGATACTTCAATGCTCTAACCAATGAGCCACATGGCTCCTGACTGATGTGAACAGAAAACTTTTCTTGAATTGAGCCATCTGTTGTGGATGCGTTTCCAATAATGCTATCTCTGATAAAATGAAGGTGGTAATCAACTACCACTGATGGTACAGGGCTTGTTCAGTTTTTGATCTCATTGGTCACTGCACCAGCTACATTCAGCTTTATTCTGTTTAATTCCTAATGCAAATAACCTTTTTTGAGATTTCATTCCACAGAGGATGGAGACCAATTTTTTCTAGGACGAGCGGACTGCGAAACTTGATTTTCAGAACAGAATATTGATATCGAGAATAATTTACCTATCCCGAAATATATACCGTATATATGGGAATGTAATTTCTTATGTTTTTTTTGTGTGTTGCTATTTTTTAGACAGAGACTAATATGGACAATGGATATTTTTTACAGGTAGATACATATATGTTGTTAGCATTATATTGTAAAATTGTGTTTTTGTTACCATCATAATTTTTATGTGCAATGCCTTATAAATTGATTACCACAACTAACTCCCCTATTCCGCTGCAGTTTACACATAAATTCTGGCCGACGGAAAACGCCTAAACTTTTCCAAAACCACATCATGCACTTCTAAAAGGAGGCGCATGTAACATAGTGATGTGCGCAGATCTTCGAGGCGGAAATATTAATTACAAACACGAAGAATAATGCTTGAGTGCTTTACGATGATTACTCAGGGTAAACATTCTATCATTTTTTTAGTTTACATTCGGGTGTGGTATTCATTTTTTAAAGACCCACTGTCATACATTTAGCGAATTATTACAGCAATCAATCAATGACTTCATCACGAAAGTCGACTGTGTCACGATCTGGTCGACTTGCTCGTCCGCGATCTTATTTCAAAACACTATAATATTCCACTTGTCGGACAAATGGAACAAAATTGAATCTCATTTATTTTCGTTCATTTTGCTTGATTCATTATTGATTTCGCAGTATTTTGTCAATGAAATCTCGCCCCCCTCCACCACGATGTAAGCGTGACGCAACCGAGTCGAGATCCCATCGAGAACAAGACCTCTTTTGTGGTCGCAGTACTTTTTGAAGTGCATGATTCGCGCTTCAGTGAACTCCAGGGAAACTAACTAAATAAATTTACTTTTAAGTAAACAACACAACCAATACATGCTGTCCCGAATGGCCGTTATTGCGTTTATTTTGGCGTACTCGACTGTGCATAATATGCTGCCTTTTTTATTGGAGTTTAGCGACACTTTCAACAGCCAGGGTCACCTCGTGTCGGATTATGCTTATCGGACTATATCGTTATCGTATTGGAAAATCTGAAAATGTTTTTCCTGGTTAATATTGGGGTTGGATATTTAAGGGTCAGGCACATTCCACATCATTTATATTTTCTAAATGTGCGAACGTAATTAACATTATGGGTACCCTGAAATTAGAGAATTGTGTTTTTGTATGATTTAGTAGAAAATTATTGAAAAATTGGTTCTTCGGTCAGGGGCTGGAGATGCTATATTGAAGTTGTTTTCTCCGAATTACACAGAAACTCCTTGACAACATCTGTATATGTGCTATAGTAAAGGCTTGTTTTGGAAGAAGAGACTAAAACGTTATCAAAATCTGGCTAAGGCAAGCCATGAAACATTTTCACATAATACAGTTTGCTTCTGGGAGTAATAGTACATCGTTCATCAAAAGACCCGAATTTGATAGGTCATAAAGCCTATCGATGAATGTATTTTGGTATCAAAGTGGTCAATCTAATGACACGACTTCACACAGGAATCAATTCGCTCGGCTTATACAAAGTCTGTAACGTACTAAGTTTTCATCATTGGATATTCTTCAAACAGACAGGTTCATACTCCTTGCCACGATGATGGGATATGTACAGTTCTTTTCGAAACCAGAAAAGGGGCTTTTCAGATGTTTTCGTCATATGTTTTAGGAACAACAAAGTAGATAGAACACATCTACAACGGGGCGTAATATTCATCCGAGAATCAAAATCGCTTCGTGCAAATGATTCTCGCAAGGGAAACAATAAGAATCCACTTTGATTCTCACAAAATGTTCATTTAACGCTAGTCATAGAATCTAACGGATTCCTTAACCCTTTATCTAGCATGAAAAGCAGACGACACCTGCAAACAAAATTTTTGAATAACTATTTTTTTAAATTTTTTTGACTCAAAAACATAGGTTA
The DNA here is from genome assembly GCA_031216915.1 of Pictodentalium vernedei. NCBI lineage: Eukaryota > Metazoa > Mollusca > Scaphopoda > Dentaliida > Dentaliidae > Pictodentalium > Pictodentalium vernedei. The sequence goes on along the minus strand of CM062290.1, from coordinate 170,028,349 downwards.
TGACTCCTCACTGGAACGAGCTCGTTCCAAAGAGGGGCCATAACCTATGTTTTGGAGACAAAAAATGAAAAAATAATGAAGATTAATTGGCGATTTTTGTGAATAGCGCTGGCTGGTTTTGGACATTACGTTGGGTAAAGGGTTAAAGGCTTGTAGAAATCTACTTATGTTTTGCTCCCTCATAATACGATAACACTCTGACTTAGCAGCTGTGTCTAGCGACGTCTTGGCTGCCTGTATAGGCAGTGGTTCAGACTTCACTAGAAACTACTGCCAAAGTATATGCACTGTACTGTAAATTCCATCAGCAGGACCACCAAAATCCTACATGTTGGAATATGTGTGTCTTCCGCGTACATGTGAGACAAGAAACCCTCAAAAACTGGACCGAGGCGGCCCTAAATGGTTATACCCCAATATTTTTATAAATATGTTTCTTGTTGTTTAATATGAAATACCAGTATTTACTGGCTTCTCTCACATGGGTATAGCAGTTCTCTTAAATTTTAAATTATTTAAGAACTGACAATTGATTCTTGAAACTGGGGTTCGCGAGATTCAAAGCCTATTTTCACGAATCAGGAAAAGATTAAGGCATCTACGACAAGATATCTATCGTCTCATGGAAGGCCGGCAGTCGATTATACATTGGGATTGAATCTGCAATGGGCCCAGCAGTACAGCAAAAGAGTGCCAGGTTTGGGGGCGAGGGAGAATGTTTACATATTTCTCCACAATCCTAAAATACTGTTGCTGAACAGCAAATTGAAACATCATCATCGACCAAAAGTGGATCACTGACCCTAGATAAGGAACAGAGTGGTTGACCGCCATACTTTGATAACGGCCGGTCATATTGTTGTAATTGTCGGCCTAAAGCCTTTCACCATTGATGCCCTGCATGTTATCGCATTATGTACTATTGTCGAGGGGAAAATGGAAGAGTCTGTGCTCTCATGTAGGAGGTTCAGTTATGATTTATTATTTATTAACCTTTCCAATTTCGGATTTAGTTTATTGTCTGCTCATTGAAACCCAACTAAAGGGTTAATTAACCCTTTGGTCCCTGATGGTATATTCCATGCCGCTTAAGAGCGCCCAATTGGTAGAGTCTATATGCGTTAGATGGGGCAAGACCGATTAATATTTTCAATATAAAGGCAAGTGGCTGCACGTTGAAAAACTTGATTAGTCTACCACGGACATTCACTGAGTAACTACCTACTTTATGAGTGCAGGTTGTATCACGATCCTGGGCCAGAAACGCAGTTTTTCGGGTTCAAAGTTGTATAGCCACTGGTGACCAGATAGCTAAATGATTGCCAACATTACGCGAGGTCTGGTCGGGTTAATAATCTTTACATTTACCGTCTTATCAATTCAGCGAAAGATTACCACCCTGTTTAGAAAAACAACAGTATTTATACACACATGCGCTTTAAACCCCTTCAGCAGCTAAGGTATCCTTTCACCGTGAAATCACCTGGAATGTGCGCAAATAACTTCAAGTTCCTGAAACAACAGAAAAGTGCCCCGACACGGTACACATTGTTTTGGTTCTTATTGTAATTAGTTAATTAATCTCGCATTGTCATGAGACATTCTATTACTGTTCTTGGCAACTGACATCTAAACTGCTATCCCCCGAGATAACATGATTGACTGAGTAGCAACTGTAAATGAGGGGACTCATTTGGACTGTCCATTACCGGCTAATCTAATGAATTGGATAATTGGTTCATAATAAATGACAAGTCGTTCTCCATTTCCGATACTTCTCATCGATTGTGTCGATTCGAGTAATTCTTCTCACCAGTCAGTCGCTAAACAGCAATCCCTTGCTGAGATATAAGGATGCCGTCTGCATCATCAGAGTGGATATATATCACAAGAGTAATGTAAATACAGCATGTTTTCATCTTTTCACGGTAATTGAAACAGTTGCCATCTTGCCCCAGGGAAGATATTCATAAAGAAACTAAGATATTCATAAAGAAACTAAATAAGAAATTCTTGCTATAGGTGTGCGAAAGGTAGCAGTGTTTGACAATCACAAATATAACCTCAATACTACTTCACTTTGCTCCTCAATTTTGGCTTCCGGAAAAAGAGAGTCGCATTATTTCGTCCAAAGGCATATCTTGCGTGTCTCAAACAACGCCCCCGTGACGATATTGGCGTGCTCAAATTTAATTTTCGATGTCCCAATTTTACAAACACAGAATTAGAACTAGAAGAATTTTGCGCTGGACAAACATTTCCATAATTTCTGTTTTGTGTACATTTCAGGGGTGGTATTCATTTTGTTGTTATTCACTCTCCTTGTTTACATGTCAGGGGTCTTATTCATTTTGTAGTTATCCACTCTCCTTGCTTACATTTCAGCGGTCGTATTCATAATGTACTTATCCACTTTCCCTGCTTACATTTCAGAGGTCGTATTCATTTTAAGGTTAACCACTCTCCTTGCTGACATTTCAGGGGTCGCATTCATTTTTTGGTTATCCACTCTCCATGTTTACATTTCAGTGGTCGTATTCATTTTGCAGATATATACTTTCATTATTTACATTTCAGGGGTCGTATTAATTTCGCAGATATCCACTCTCATTGTTTACATTTTAGGGGTTGTATTCATTTTGTAGATGTCCATTCTCTTTGTTTACATTTCAGTGGTCGTATTCATTTTGGCAGATATTTACTTTCATTGTTTATGTTTCAGTGATCGTATTCATTTTACAGATATCCACTATCATATATAAAACAAATTATTACAACAGCCTATCAACCCGGAAAAGAACAGAGGGCAATCAATCTGGATTCTCATACGCCGTCTCGTTTTCGAGACAAAAATGAACCTGACCAAATAAGTTTCATCATATACGAAAGCACTTACGTTGGCAAACTTAATAGTTTGCATAAAGATATGGGGGATACTCGCAAGCCGCTAATGACCATCAATGTTGAACATTCCGGAGACTGAGATCGCGTGACGTCACGTGAACATCCTATATATTTGGTTATTAGACATTAGCTGTGAAAGCCATTTGGAGACTCAAATGAAATGGTCGGAAGACGTCGCAGTCTTCGTAAAGAAATAGTTATGAACAGGAAATGAAAACGAAAGCCGAAAGTTGGCGAACACAAAGATCTACAGAAACAATACAGCCCTATGGAGACTGGTTACTATTTTCGAGTTTCTAAAGTAAAATCAACATTCATTGTTGGACTTCCATCAATGATTATTAGCTAAATAGTCATTAGCCACCAAAGGTAAAGACGCCGTCCACTAATGACTGCAAAGCTTCAAATCACTTTTGCCGGTCTGAAAATAAAGTGCTTTGCAATTGGAAGCCACGCTGTTATTTAAACGTATCTTCGTGTCCGGCTGTAAATGTAGGCTGTAATTTTGAAAGGTTTCATAAATGTTTTGTATAGATTGATGTCTCTCGTCGTATTCCATATTTTGCCCACGACTGATAACAATGTATCGATTCACACCGGAGAACTAGAAGAAAACTCTAGCTCTAAGGTTGTTTATTTACTGGGATTCAGCGAAAGTTTCAACAACCACGGCGGTCAGATCGTATCAGACAGTTTTACGGGAGGCGGGGGAGTGGGTGTACCGAGAGAAAACCACCGCGCAGCAGCTTGCAACTGTCAGACTCTCCAACTTCCAACGTTGCACAAGCAGAGTTAGCAGCAGTTGAAGGCAAGTGCACCATTCAGGTGCAGAACGCCTCGGTGTAGTACCGTACAACTAAGCGAGCAATCGGGATTAAGAGTCTTGCCCAAACACACAACGCGGTTACCACTGGTCACGATCAAATCGGCGAATTTTCGATTCAAAGCCCAATGCTCTAGCCACCGCGCTCCTAGCCCCAAAGAAAGGGGAAATATTAAAAAGGTAAATATCCTTAACTGGTAGAGGGCTAAATTAGTCCTGGTCTTCCAATTTATCTGCATGTATTTGTCTAACTACAATGTCAAGGAGTGCCTAGAGGCACTCTCCCATAAATTGAAACACCACAGACCCATAAAAATGAAATAGTATCACTTCAAAGATATTGTGAAGTACATCCACTGACACTTAAGCTTTTAACCCTTTACCTAACATGACCCAAAAACATAGGTTAGGACCCCTCATTGGAACGAGCTCAACGAGCTCGTTCCAATGAGGGGTCATAACTTATGTTTTTGAGGCAAAAAATGAAAACAATAATGAAAATTAATTTGAGATTTTTGAGAATAGCGCTGGCCGGTTTTGGTCGTTACGTTGGGTAAACGCTAAGTTGCGGTACCTGCTTACTGAGAGAAGGAGGGTAACAAATTTCTACTCTTGGCAAATCATAGTTAGTTACTGAGGCATTAAAGAGTTATGCATTATGTCTGTTGAGGCTTTTGGGAAAATGCCAACAATGGATTGAAACAAATACATCAATGGGACTTTATCTCGTCACATTTTAAACCTTGTAATTCTTCTTTCAATATAAGTTTTAAGGACATAATAATTCCCATAAGCATTTCATTGTGATAACATGTCACTGCAAGTATCTTTTCAAAGAGACAGTCTGCGTTATTTGTTTTCTAATTCAAAAGAGAAAAACACTATCGATCTGAAACCAATTCGGTTCTGAAGTGTTCAAAATAATTTGATACAAACGAAATAACTCCCATGAAAACTAGCTTTAGAACTGTGCTCTATACCGTATCTGCACACTTTTATTGAACTGAAAGAATCTCAAAATACCCTCGACTCTAGCTAGCAATACGTTAGATAAATAGAACATTAACCCAAAACGACTAACAGGACGAGTGTGTGGATTAACAAAAAATGTTAAGGGTTATTACTTGGTTTGTTTCATATCGGCCGTGATTTCAGCCCGAGTTAACTTCATATCACCCTTCGACCTTCGGTCTCAGTCTGATGTCAAGTTATGGAGGGTTGATATCTCGACCGATATGAAACTAACCAAGTTAATTAACCAAATGTATTAAACTAAACCATATAATAATAAAATGTTCTCAGATCTTTTACAGTTTTCTGACAGTGTTATTGTTTCTCGTTCTTTTCACAAAGTTCGAAGTGTTCACTTCTCCTCTTCATAGTTTAGCTGTTCGAACATGTCGGTTTTCCCGTTGGGAGAGCCGCGACGTTCGTATAGCTCAACTACTTCTCCCTCCACTTCGACGAATTTCCGTTTACAACTCTCAATCTTAGTTTCCGATGAATGTTCTGTATAACTCTCTTCTTCCTTCTCTTCATCCACCTAATCATTACGTATTGCCATCATTAATTCCTTGTCATGAATAACCATTCTTCAAACCACTTCATCATGCCTGCATGGTAACGCCAATTTTCTTGATTGCGTTCCACGAATAGCTATGATTATTTCGATCACGCCTAGTCACGCATCAATGGGGACCACTCTAGCTTATTTCATATCGGCCGATATCGGCATCATATCAGCAGAGTTTAAAGCCATATTCTCTCTGTGTACTCCAACTTCCTCCATCCGTTAAACTATCCGACTCGATGAGATACTGGCTGTCGAAAGTGTCGTTAAACCCCAATAAAATAAAATAAATATATTAAATAAATGAAAATACCGGAATTCAAATGGGTATACTGGGCTGCTATTCGGCACCTGTTGAATCTAGCCACCCAGAAAAAAAATCCCTAAACCTCCTGTTGTTATTTAACGTACCTAAGTTAAAACTGTTTGGCGTGCAGGCTCATAATATGAAATTACTGCTAAGACCAACTCATTTTATTCATTACAGACGTTGTTGTGGCCGATGGTACTGGTCATTCACTATGGAGTACTAGCCGAACATAGTGACTACTCGGATTACAGTCATGGTATTATATTGGACGCTGGAAGTAGTGGAACTAAACTGAAAATCTATAGATGGAAACGACTGGAGTTCATGTTCCAATTACCGGATATATATCTAATTAAATCATACAAACATGAGCCTAGCATTACTGCTTACAACGATCGTGTTATTGATTTAGCAATCTACTTAGATGACATAATACAAGTTGCAAAAGACTACGTGCCTTTGAATCTATACAGTGATACACCTATTTATCTGATGGCAACAGCAGGTAATAATAATATAAGTGCATGTGTTTAACCACTTTAGTAGTATGTTACCAGGACATTATAATTTATATACATGTCCTGCAGAGCTGATTAATACATTGAATATCCGGCGACATCATTTCTGATATTTATTTATGAATGGCATATATTTATAACACAATGCGTCTCCGAAAGGTATGTAAACGGGGATTCCTAAATTGGAAGTGCATGCCACATAATATTCACAACGCTTCATCAACAGAACTTTTCACAAGGCTATGTTCCAAACAATTGGTACCAAAAGAATGGTTCATGGGTTGTTTTAACCCTTTACCCAACGCAGACGATATCAAAATTTATTATTTTAAATATAAGTTTTTAAAATTTTTCAAAAAATTTCAACAAAACCATATCATTTAATCTTTTCAACTGCTCAATTTGCATATTACGCGGGCGGATGCGGACGATTCGTTAGGTAAAGGGTTAATTCCAAAATAGAAACGTTTATTATATGCTGCCTTACAAGATAGCGGAAATGTCCAACAAATAATTTTCGAGCTTTATTGTCATAAAAGATATATAGACAATAGTTCACTGCTCGTATTCGAGTACGAATTTTATCCTTGAGGGATTATTTCCCAAGGCGTTAGCAGAGTGAAACAAGGGCAACGCAAAGCGTGGGCCAATTCCCCCGACCGTATGCAAGTTCGAAGTAGCCTTGAAGGTATTGTGGGACAGAAAAAAATTCTAAGTGGAAAGTGTTAAAATAGAAAAAAAATTCTAAGCCGAAAAAGGGCCATAACTCTGGAAAAATTATTGGACGGAACCCTTCCCTTGTTCATATCCGTTCCCCCATGCAGGTCTATAAACATCCCAAAGGAGATCCACATCCGAGCGATGGCTTTGAAATTACAATGCAAAACGTTTATACGGACAGACAGACGGGCGGGCGGACGGACGGACGGTCGGACGGAGGGCTTCACTAGATACCCACGAATCCTCCTTCGGAGGGCTAAGGCATCAGAATCCGCGCGGCTCACGAGAGGATAAAATCGTACTCGAATCCGGACAGTGAACTTTTATATTTATATTATTTCTCCTCATTTGTTTTCCCCAAACAAACCCTTTATAATTGATTCAACTCAACCGATTTGGAAACAATAACAAAAATGGTGCGTCGTCGCAGAGAGTGGAATACGATGCTAGGAGTTGAATACCATTTTCGGCAAATAGGATTTGGAATCTTCTGTTTTAGAGGAATGAAAACGAATGAAAATAGAGGATATGGAATGAGTGTTTTTCTCATATAATATTTATGAAACGAGTCTAAGAATTTTCCGTTTTGGCGAGCCCAAACGGAAAATTCGGACGAGTTTTATAAATATTATATGAGAAAAACTCTCATTTCATATTCTATTTATCATATGACACACACACGCACAAATTAGCCACTTTGTAGGACTTTTTAACCCATCACCTCACTGGGGTTGCAGACGGCACTTGGAAAAAACACCCCTGATTAACTAAAAATTTTCATTTTTTGCTTCCAAAACATAGGTTATGACCCCTCATTGGAACGAGCTGGACGAGCTCGTTCCAATGAGAGGTCATAACCTATGTTTTGGAAGCAAAACGTGAACATATTAAAAAAAAGATGAATGGAGTTTTTCTTATAGGTAAAAGATTAATACAATATAACCCACCCTAAATAGGACAGATAACGTAAATTTTCCCTACTGAAATTATGCAAATGTGACCCAGTTGTATTTTGTTTGGCCAATCAAATTGTCCAGTTTTGAAATTGACCTATGAAAGCTCCCAACTCTAATTATGCAAATTATGAAAATGTGGCCCAGTTGTATTTTGTTCAGCCAATCAAGTTGTCTAGTTTTGAAATTGACCAATGAAATTGACGGAAGGATTTATTTATCACTGATTAATATGAAAACAAAAAATCAAATGTTTTAAAGTGAACAAAACGGACGCGTCATATGATAAAATGGAATATCTCCCTGGACGTCACTCGCATTGCACAATAAGGTTAGATAAATGTCACACACGTTTTCAGAGTTTGGGTATTATAATTATAATTAAAACGTGTTTGACAGCCATTAAAACCTCGATTATAATAAAAAGAATACCACTGCTGTTGAATGGTTACCAGAATTATCTGTTTCCTGTCGCCACGGATGAGATTATTCAGGTACTCACTCAAAATCAGTAGGTACCTCCTATTTAGTTTCGGAAAATAAAAAAATCACACACTTATTTCGTAATTCCAAGGAACCGATGTGAGATCCGTCAGACTATTTTTCTCGGAAGAAGAATGTCTCAACGTTCACAACAGCGTCGCGATGTACCGTAGTCGGTCGTTCTCACATGGGATTTTTTCTAGCAACTAAACTTTGATAAAAAGATAATAACGATAAAAATATGTATCATGTGAGAAATACAGCATAGATCTCTTGTTCACCTGGAGTTAGTACTGTAAAACATTTACAAAATTATGTTTTCTAGACTTTGTATTTTCTATCTATTAACGTAACTGACTAAAATGATTCATTAGCATTTAAAAAGATATGGCAGTTTGCCAATTGGCAAATTGCCACATCCTTGAAAATGCTAATGGTTCATTTCAACCCATTTAAAGTCATAATTAGAAAATACACTACTAAAAAATACAACTGTAAAAGTTTTATAGGATTGGCTGCTGAACTACTATTTGTGGAACTGGCCCCGAATTATCCGTTTTGCTGAGCAAGATACTTGATAAAATGGGAACAATTCTAAGAACCTGTATCACAAAGATAATTCGACACGAACAATCCTTTCATATCTTCTATTTAGATGTTTTATTTTGCTAATGAAACTTAGGAATAACCCCAGTGAAGAACATTACCGTCTCCGTTCATATAAACATACCCATACGATTTAAACATAAACCCGTTACGTAACATGTATAGGGGACGATACTTACAAAATATTTCTTTCTCTAAAACTTCTCATTTTTTTCCTAATTACCAAAAGATTATTACGCCTTACTGAGACGAGGTCGCCGTGATGGTACGCCAAAAGCCATGCTTTTGAGACTAAAATTTCCAAATAAATAATTAAATTGAAACGTTTTGTGAATCAGACATGAAAAGGGCAGAAAAGAACAACGAGATACAAATTTGTTCACCCGCCTGTCTTCCAAATTTGAGATGAAGAGTTCAAAGTCAAGCAGTTGATTTCTAGACTTTCCTTCAGTACGCCAATGGTGTGCAGTGATGTAATCATACTGTTTGAAAGGGTGCAGTGAGCCATATTCGCCAGTGTGTTTGAATCACCGCAGTACACCATTCCTAACCTCACTTAACAAATTGAAAACAAAAGAATACTAAGTGGGGTTCGGGAAATCAAACCAAACTATTTGTTGAAGAATTTATATATAAGTATGGAAATGTATGTGAACCAGAATCGGGTCGATCTATTTAGTCGAGTAGAAAATACATGGAAACAATACAGTGGGTGCGTTTTATGATTCATATTTTCAACACTGTGCAGAAAAACAGACGGATATCACTTTGACGCCACTGTGGAAATATATGTTAATAGAAATTCAGAATGGTGACAAATTCCAGAACGTAAAGTATTGTTTTCGTAGGACGATACTTCTTAATCAAAGGCGATTTCTTTTTTATCCTCAACAAAAATGGTATCATATCAAGACAAAATATTAATTAATCAATTAAGTAAGAAAATAGATCTACAATCTCCCGAACAGTTATTTATCCAAGAATAATGTTGGAGACATTGAGACATTTACTAAACTTATGAAATATATGAATTTGTAATCATTATTTATGTATACTGTGAATAAATTATCTGAATCTGAACAGGAGAAACAATTGGAACACAACGTGTTCAAATGTCGGGTGGTGTTTGCGACAAACCTCACTAGGAACTACATTGCTACCGACTACACATCAATTTGATGCTGTATACTGGACGTGGGGCGAGGGAAGCGATAAAAGGATGACACAATGTGATTATGTACTCCCTGCGTCAGTTTTTTGATCAATAATTTTATGTTTCAAATTGTGTTGGTATCATTTTAGCAAGAACTTTGTTTCTTCCTGCATGATAGTTCCAATTTTCGACTCCACACTTTACCAAACGCGTCGGGTTAATTGTGTGGCAATCTTTGACTGGTACAATGCTATGAGCCCATATTTGGGGGTTGTTGTGAAGTACCGGTACCGAAACATAAAGGTTTTAGATTCTGTAGATGAGCTTCCTGTTATCTTCGAAGTGAAATTGTTCAGTCTGTATGGATTTACCTAGTAATGATTTATAGGAGAGTGCCTCTTAGCAACCTCCCATAAATTGTAACAAGACAGAGATATGTTAAGAAATTTCGTCAATCACAAAAATACTTGAGCATTTTCCAGCTGAACACTTTTGTGTTTCAGACATGTGCACTTGTCGGTACCAAAATGAAGGGACAATCAGGCCTGAAAAAAAGCAGTCTGACATTTGCAGAATGAGGGCCCCAGAGGGTGAATTTGATGATGCTATCCCATACAGTGGGCGAATTTATCTTCTGGGTACCTCTTTTTGTTTAGTTTTGAGACCCTGATTGAGACTGAGATTCACAGAGGGTATATTTAGTGATGCCACCCTGCTGTGCAGGGTAGCATCACTAAATTCACCCTCTGGGGACCTCATTTTGCAGATGACAGTCTGCTTATTTTCTGGCTTGGGGACAATGTACCAATGGTGTTTTGGGAAAGTATATTGTTTACCGTGTACAAAAATGCATGATAGCCTTCGGGCAATGATTGCTTTATAGGATAAAATAGCTGATGTAATCTGCAGTATTTCAGCGAAATTGCATTTATGACTTTTATGTGGGTGGTTAAGTTTTCCGTGAAAGCATTTTGTCAATTAAAAAGGTAAGTAAGTAAGTGAAGTAAGTAAATTTTATTCAACAGAATATAAGAGTACAAAGTGACAATTGGTAATAAGGGAATAGTGATATTCTGTTGGGAAGCAGCATGGCCAGATTGGCCGTCTTCCTGCCGCCCCCATCAGTATAAACATGGAGGTATGTGTGTCAGAAGGAGTGATTTTATTTTCCATGAGAAGTTGTCATAACATTAAACACGTATGTTTTCATTGTCCTTAAATTTGGTTTTGTCCCGAGACCGACCAGTCTTACATCAATCTCTACAAGATTATCGGAGCCGGACAAAAGTAACGGAGTTGAGCATGCTCTCGGCGTCATGGCAACTGGACAAAGACTGAAATAAGACAATACAAGGGAATGAAGATAAGAAAGTATGTTGTATTCCTCTTCAGCGTTATGACTATCTTCATTACCTCACCACAGACTCATTCATCCGCAGAGTCTATTTAATTACCACCACGCGTGTACTCGATAGTAAAACCCACGAGTACATTGTGGAACCGAGGCTTATTTATTGACGACTTGTCCTCTTTTATTACAAGATATAAATAAAATATTTCTTTCATGTTCTGAAAACATTATTTATTTTACAGTTAAGGGTCAATTTTCTTTAATTTCATAATTTGTGTTGTGGAAATACAACCTAAAGACGGCCGATTTAGTCTAGAAGTAAACATTTAGATTATGGATAACTCTTCTGAGATACGAATTGCGGGTAATTCTGAAAACTGTCCGCAGGATAAAACAATCAAAGTAAAAGGGTGAAACTGGAAACATCTTGTACAATTCATTAACATATCAAGGACGACTCTGGGTCGCCTTTAATTAACCCTAAAGAGATTCAGTAATGGAGCATACCATCAAAGACCGGAGAAACCACGAACCTGTTTTAATTCCTAGTAGGTCGAAAGCTTGAGAGAAAATTTCATCCATTTTTTATCACCGAGATTGTCGCAGTGAACTTATGTTTAAAAAAGAAGTATATACTTTGCAAAGACAAACCGTACTTGAAGATAATTTTGAGTAATGCAGAACATCAACATCACGACACAAATCACCACAATCGAGAATATCTGAAACAAACTTGTATCTTTTGCTCAATAGTAAAATCCTAAAATGGCACCAATAGTGGGGAAGAGGATTGGGACTTGCATATGTCTCTAATACACAAAATGATTCCTTGATGTTATGACATAAACTATGCGCGCTTATTTGCCCCTCTACTATGCCAAAATAACAAACCTCCAAGTTAACCATCCTGGTATTTACAATCACTTCAAAAACGGCGGCGTCTCTGTCCACCCCCGTAAGATTCCAGAGAAGTGCACTGCAAACAATTACCGTAATTCTACGGTTAACTACTGTCCGATGACTGTCAAATACAACGGTCTCGAGGCCGTAAATTAATTTTAACGGTGTTGCCGGAGAAAAACCCGCGAATTTGATCCAATGAACGCATTTCTCCCGCAACGCTGTCCAATTACGGCGCACGGCAGTAAAAATGGTGAATTATGGGATCGGCCGTGCCATATGCCACTCTGGAAGTCGCCATTTCCAAGAAGGACGCCCGATGCTTTCGAAGACGAACAACAACGTATTACTATCAGTTTGTAAGTTTGTTGCCAAGTGAATCATGTTGATTGCAGTCTTGGACATGATAATCAAATAACGTAAATTTTTTATGCGTATAATTGTTTCGGTAATCATGCAGAATAGCAGACTGTTCGTACTGCGTCACCAATATTCGATGGATCTTATGGCTTCTGGCCATGGATCTCCACTAAGGCCGGCATGCCCAGGGCCCGGGTCCATACCGTTAGGAAAATTAGCGTTATAGATACCTATGATTGGGAACTTTGACCTTAATTATTTTGATGGTAATTTTTACGGGAAAATAAGGCAAATGATGGTTGAAATTTTTTATGGTCATATAACCGGCAGCTAGATTCCAGGCATTTGACCGTACAAATAACGGCAAACCGTGAAAAAAAATTACGGGAATATACGGCAAATGACAGTTAAAATTTGTTTACGGTTTGCCGTAATTACGGTCATATGCCTGGAAACTAGCTGCCGGTCATATGACCGTAAAAAATTACGGTAATTTGTTACAGTATGGTGCAGTGTTTGTTTTCTACACGCCTGGAGAAAAGTGTGCAGCACAGATTTAACCGATTTACTAAACTTGACTCCATACCTATGTTGTTTTCTTCATGTAGCCGAAGATGATGAGTATGACACTAAACACCAATAAATAAATAAAAAAATAAATACTCCGTGCAAATTGGCTAGGAAAACACGACCGTAAAAATTCCAGTGGACCCAGTGACTTGAGACACTGCGAATAAAGACGCCAAGTTGCTGGTGGCAGCAGAAAATTTAGTTTGAAAGGAAGTTCAGTATGTAGGTTTTACTTAACCCTTTATCCAACGTAACGGAAAAATAAACCAGCACTATTTTTAAAAATCACCATTCAATTTTCCATATTTTTTTTCTTTGTCTCCAAAACATTGCTCAATGAGTCTCAGCACAAAGGTAAAGTACGTCCAGTCGTTTTTGCCTCAAGGGTAGTCTATGTTACAAACTGGTTGTTACTGAAATTATAGACCAAAAGCATATAATTTTGAAACCAATTTTGTCGATAGCTGGAATCCGATTCGCTAATCTAACCATATTACATGTTTTCGAGAGCAGATCATTGCGGCAAAAACATTGTTACATAATTATAAAGTACAGTTAACCCTTTACCCAACGTAACGGCCAAAACCGCCCAGCGCTATTCTCAAAAATCGCCAATTAATTTTCATTATTGTTTTCATTTTTTGTCTCAAAAACATAGGTTATGACCCCTCGTTGGAACGAGCTCGTCGAGCTCGTTCCAACGAGGGGTCATACCCTATGTTTTTGAGACAAAAAAATGAAAAAAATTATTTATTCAAGAATTATTTTTGCAAGTGTCGTCTGCTTTTCAGGATAGGTAAAGGGTTAATCAAAGTGGTTCAGGTCTGAACGAGAATCAATGAATTGACGATACGACGATTAAGGATTCCGCAAAATATTAAGGCTAGAGCATTGAATCGAGCCTGTTAATCGACAAAGAATAAAAAGAAATTTAGAAAATCCACATGGCTTGACTACTCGATCAAGACTGTAGTCCTTCGTCCAAGCAGGCAAAATATAACACATTGCAACCACACTTTGAGGCAAATTTCCACTGCCTCTGTTCATTAGTGTGATCGATAAGCTTATTGAAAAAAACTATGATAGCTTTATGAATCAGATAGAAATATAGATAACGCTTCTATTTTCTTAACGCTACCAATGCAAAATATCATTTTGTATGCAGAGTTAATATCACATTATGGGAGCAATGAAACACACACAAAATAAAATGGGGCGTTCCACATGGTTTTATATTATTTATAAACACCTGGAAAAATAATTAAATTGGGTAAAACAAAAATTAACCCATTTGTACGAAAAAGATAATACAGATCAGTTATTTTATGGAAACTGGAGAGTCATTAATACCGTTAAAGCTGAAGAGAGTATTAAATTCTAGGTGCATTCTGCTGTTGTTGTGGTTGTTGTAGTGTTTAGGTTGTTGCCCATGTAATTCTCTTTGTTGGGCTACAGGATTGCTTTTCTTTCGCTATGTTTTGTTGATCATGGAGTTTCTTCGCGCCAAAATGTATACATATACATCGAAAGAGTTAATTGCCCTGAGAAAAATATCGCAAATGAATTCAAAGATACCATGTATTGTTTTCTAATCACTTTGTTGCTATTGTTTCAGTTTAAGTCTATATCAGTTCAAAACGCTCAGGAAACGTGAGATTCCAAAGCTCGACCCGGTCCGCTTTTATATTTCTTGACCTGTTGCCTGAATTTGCTTCGAGTGCTCCATGGAGGTTCTTGCTGATCTTCAATGAGATGGAAATTGTAGAATGAATTAATTGCATCTGATCAACGAATGAATGCAAGGCGACAACTTTAAGAACAATAGTCCACAATTTCTCCATTAGAAATTGTATCACACGTCAGTAGTTGACATAACTCTCCGAAAGATGCCGAAAGCTGCTTTTCAGCGCATCCCGCTCTTTTTACAAGATGCTGGATCTAACATTTGAAGATACCCTGCGATATTTAATTAAATGATGTGACCAGATTTTCACTACTGTTATCGCCCCCACCCCCCTCCTCCAGAAAGATCTATAGGCGCTCGGTACGCAGTGGATCTTTGGGTTCTGTATTGACAGCGAAAATTTTAACCCTTTACCTAACACGAAAAGAAGACGCCACTTACAAAACAAAATTTTTGAACAACTATATATTTTCATTTTTGTATCAAAAACATAGCTTATTACCACTCATTGGTACGAGCTCGACAAGCTCGTTTCAATGAGGGGTCATAAGCTATGTTTTTGAGACAAGAAAATGATAAAAATAATGGAATTGAAAGGTAATGTTTGTGAATAGCACTGGCCGGTTTTGACCGTTATGTTGGGTGTAGGGTTAACAGTCAGAACAACCCACATACAAATTGCAGATCAGTTATGTGCTAGCACAGTAAACTTCTGTTTTGCGAAATAAAGAAGGCGTGTCATGGAAAATTAGAGAATCTAAAATTTTAAAAACACAAATCTATTCAAACATTCTCAAGAGGATTCAATACGATGGATATATGTAAACGTATTTTTGTCGGAAGAACATTCGGATGCGTAATGTCATTATAAAAAAGGAAACAATATTTTATGCGATAATCATGTTCATGCTACCATAGAAATGTAATCAGTCTTTTATTTTCATGTCAGATGTCAAAAAATACATCGACTGGCAGACAAGAAACAACGGCTGTTTCAGATGAGAAAAGTTGCTTTCAGTGAAATGTGTCTGAAATGGAAGTCAAATTTATATACCAATGAAACGCGAATTTTTGCATAGTTTTACTGATAATATTGTTTTTTTATGAATAGGCCCTGGGGATGTTTTTTTCCGCACGTTATTAAATTATCTATGAGTGCTGACCCCATCAAACGAATTGTCAGAAATTTGATATTCTGTCGATATTGTCTTTATTCACGCTGCAAGTTGAAGCTAAAAGTAAGAGCAATGTTCTCAATTAGAGGCAATACAACAATGGCATAGCCCCAGGAAAAGATGAGCTGCAATATATCTGGCTCTGTATATGGGTTGGGGATAATTCATACAATTACTTCTCCAGTGGCGTAGATTCGGGAAGAGGGAGGGTGGGGGGGCACGAAAACGTTTGTCGAGAAGTTTTTTAGTCATTGTCTTGGTAAAACAGAGGACTAAATCACGAGTTCCCAGACGGAATGTTTGATAATTGGGTCGTTGTGGTGACCAAACCAATTCGGTTTCTCAATCCATAATCTGTCAAAATATTATATTGCACGCTTACGCTTTTAAATTCATAAAATACATGATTTCCAAATCGATCGAGTGAGGTAAACATGACAGTTCGAACGCGTATGCTGTTCTGTATTTATTACATACCTACAGTTTACAGAAAAATATTAAAAACATAAATTATTGCCAAAAATAACCCAGACGTAAAAAAGAACTAGTTAATTAGTCCACGCACGTGATCCGTATTGTTGAAGGACAATACAAAACAAATTATTTTTCGCTTCGGTTTTTGCAGAAAAAGCATGTATTTTATGAAAATAAAAGCATAAGCGTGAAATAAAATGTTTTACAACATATATAATATAGAGGATATTCACGAAAATTTGATGAATACCGAAAATATCTCGTGAGTGGCTACAAAGATATATGAGGATCTTCACGAGCGACGCAGTCGCTCGTGAAGATCCTCATATTTCTTGTAGCCACGAACGAGATATTTTCGGTATTCATCAAATTTTCGTGAATTTTCTTTTTATTTAATGCTCTACGACTACAAACTCTCCAATTTGTGGCCTTTATTTGCCATTAAGGCGCAAAATTTATGTGCCGAACCGGCGTCCATACAAAAATTACAACAACCAAACTCCAACCATTGGAATGTGTGAATATCCGCACAAAAAGTAGTCCCGTCTTATTTCTCCCCTAACTTTACGATTTACCAAGGCTGGCGAATTGAAATAATCGCAATGTGTTTCGAAGAAATAGAACAATAACAAAAAACACCACTTTCTTATTTTCAATAACAAGACACGTCATTTTATTTTTTTTGAACTCAATGCACTGAAGACGTGTGAAGTTGAACTGAAGAAATTTGAAAGTGATTTCGGCTTTTCGCTGGAAGGTGAATGAGAAAGTCAAACTTTGAAACCGCTGATTTAATGAATTGATTTAGTCACTGTCACTATCAATTATTCGAATTCGTTTGTATTTGGGGCTCTGGAATTCATTACTGATGTGCTGACTCGTTTAAAGTACATGTGATTCGTCATCCGAACCTACGATGAAATATCGATTTCTAAATATCATTTTGATAATCGTTTTGCCGACCGACAGGGGAATATGACTTAATTTTTCAGCGTGAATTGATGCCTGAGCATTAAATAAATTTCTATATTCTATGAGGCAATATCAAATAGGATCATATTTCAATCGGACACAGAAAAATAAGCTAATGATTGACATAACATTTATTGATATTTCTCAAAGAAACCACCTTTCTAGAATGAAATACAAAAAAAATGTACACTCTAGAGCCTACACTGTGAAAAGTATGGCGATATTTAGGCTGTCAGTGTGTTCGTGTTGATGTCCTCACTGCAACGATATAAACATGGTTACGAATTCAATTTTACGAGATTTATCGATGATGCTTACATCTAATTTCATCAGGTTCAGAGGAGGTCCATTGAATACGAGATGTTTATCGAAACTTGTAATTATTACAATGTACTGCAGACATTTATCATTTTCAAATAAATTATTTTCATATCCATGTAAAATCAAAACTGTCACAGTCCGATACAAGTTCAATCTGTTTGCATATATCATACAATCGCATGTTACACTGAGGACATCATTGTAACAGTGAAGACCCCCGCCCCTTTTCTAAGTTACAGGATAGAACGCCCGACATCCCGAGTAACTGTCAAAAGAGAATATATATATGCCATAAGTCACATAAAGACAACATTAACCCAATGAACACCAGCGGCCGTTTTTTTCCGGCCAGGAACTTGATACGCCATAACGTCGTTATTTTGCATTGCTGTTCGGTGAATGTGAAGGGTAAACCAATCAATTTCTTCAACGTGCAGCCCCGAGGCTGTGCGTTGAAAATATTGATTGGTCTACCCCAAATAATGAATATGGACTCTTCTAATTGCTGCCAATGAACTGGCATGGAAGTTACTACTAGGGTTCAAAGGGTTAAGCAGTGAAAGTTTTCGGAGGACCAAGAAAAAGGCAGTTCGCTGTTCGGATAGAACTAAAATACTCGACAAAGCATTATCGGCTTCAAAAACTAGATGGGAAAACTCGTGTTAATAGGTACGAGTGTACCATTTCCTTCTGTCAAAAAGAAACGTTTTACGACTGTTTCCTCAACCATCGTTTCAGAAGAAAGATGTCCGGACTGGCGGGGGGTATTATAGAATGTATGACAGATGTACTCCATCCACATTTGCATACATTCTTGTGCAATTGGTCCTTGGGGGTATAAAACTTATCAGGTGCTTCACACTCGTCTGCCCAATTACTTAAGAATGAATTTCCTGTAAGAAACAAGCGTTTTTCATTCTGTGCAACGACCTCAAAGTTATCAGCTTTATTCCGAAAAAGAATACAATTTACAGCGAGTGTAATATCATGTAGGGCATATTCGTTATTTTGCTTAGTAGGTGGCCTCCCGTTGAAGTATCGAGTGGCAGACACTAACTGACTGACCTTCAAAGTTGCCAATGACCACACACGCATCTTGATCTATGTTCGCGCAGGCAAAATAGTACGGCATATCTCCGTCCAGTGCACTATCATGCTCTCGCACAGGAAGTGGGTAAACAATTTGTTATCAAGAAAACAGCAACGGTGATCCAGGGTGGAATGGCAGTCACAATTTGAGATAAGCGTACAATAGAACGTTTTAAAATTTATTACAGAACTGTGATCACAACAACGGACAGAGAATTTCGGCCGGGTCATGACTGCGTCGCAATCCGAAGCCAATACTATATTTTATAACTGTATTTTCTAGAATTGTATTTTATACCTATTAATATAACTGACTAAAATGATTCATTAGCATTTAAAAAGACATGACAATTTGCCAGTTGGCAAATTCCCACATCTTTGAAATAACTAGAAAATACAATTCTAGAAAATACAATTTTAAAAGTTTTATAGTATTGGCCCCTGGCCAAACTGTTTCTGCCTGTGTGCCCAACAACGATTTTGGAATTCACTTGTCGAAAAAGAAAGGAAATAACATTGAACAGATGCTATTTTCGTACAATTTCCGCAGTATTTTGTTAATGAAATTTCGATCCACTGGATAAATTTTGTTGCGACCGTATGGAGATCCGATCGGGATACAGACTGCTTTTGTGATCACTGTACTGTAGTATCAGTGGTGTTGAGATATTGCTCTGTGACGATAAATACCCTAGTTTCCATTAATTCTGTTGAGTTTGTTTTCTGATGCAGGATTTCGTGAGTTAGATGAACAAAAAGCGAAACGAACTATGGATAACGTGATAAACCATTTATCTCGCCGTGACAAAAATCCATTCACCTTCGAACCTCGAAACGTGAAGATATTATCCGGGGAAGAGGAAGGTGTGTACGCATGGATTGCAGTCAACTACTTGAGGGGTAGGCTACACCCGTCAATGTAAGTATTTAGTGAATTGTTTGGCTATAGTGAATATGAGCATTTTATATAACTTCGTGTCCTTGTGACATTTTGTCATCGACGTTTTCAAAATACAGTACATTCAAACACACGTATTACGCGAAACTATTAAAAACAATACTTACCACCAAATCGAGATACCTATACAAGAATAGGAAATCCGTTTAGGTAATATTCTGGCACAACAGCCGCATTAGATGTATGATAACCCGCCCCGATTATAAATCCTGGGATGTGAGAGTTGTGCAAGCCTGAACATAAGCAATCTGTCATTTGCAGAATGAGTTCCCCAGATGGTGAATATTCTGATGCTATCCCATGCAGTGGGCCAATGCATCCTGTGAGTACCTCTTTCTGTTAAAGTGTGAGACCTTGATTCAGATTGAGGTCCACAGAGGGTGAATTTAGTGATGCTACCCTGCTGTGGACCTCATTTTTCAGATGACACTCTGCTCATTTTCTGGCTTGGAGTTACGCACACTACATATAGATCCTGCTGGCTTATATTTTAGAACCTAGAACATTCCAATGTGTAAAATCCGTACGTCCATCCCCATCAATCCTGAAAACAAATTATTCTCATAATTCTTATACTACATGTATTTGGCTCTAGGTTTTGAAAACTTAAGATGCAGATGCACCTTGGGAAGACGCAGACTATAAGTAGACCTACACGTTATTAAACAAGTCATTTTGTCCGTCGGGCCACACTCAGATACTTAGGTGTCAATCGCTTGTGATCTCTGCCGCCCTGTGGCAGGAGTCTTTCTTTGGAGCATCTCCATATTATAAACAGTGTAGAATCTTTCGCAACTAATCGTTCCAGAAGAATTTCCAGCCTGTATGTCTGTCGGGATGCCATCTTTCAGAGCATTGAATCTTAGAGGAGTACACTTGGACTTTGCTTCCGTATAACTTCAATTTTGTTTTGAGACTGATCCGCTTGGCCTGCCGGATGGCCTTCTGCATTGTAAAAATACTGATTTCCCTTGAAGTAACGGTTAAATCTTCAAAGACGTAAGTAAAATACATCGGTTCGGAATCACATATATGTTAATACTATATCGTTCAGTGTTTAATTGGACAGTTAGTCCTTACCTTATTAATACAGTAAATGAATGGATTTTGTCGTTTAATAAGGTGAATAGTTCATACCGATTCCAAATGTATTTTAGTACCCGGCTACCGGTAAAAAAAACCTGTCTTTTTGTAAAGTAAAGGCCATGTGACGATTTGTGGAAGAACGGGAAAATATCGAGTATAAAGGGTACGCTGCAAATCACTCAATGCCATTCAAGATTTTCACTTTCTGCCTTCTCATCCAAAAAATGCAAAAAATATATTTTTTTGTGCTTAAATGACAATACGTATGTAAGCCGTTTATCAGAAAATGACACTTTACCCCGTGCAAGCAAGGCAAATGTGTTTATTTTTCTTTTTTATAACCTAGAGACCCGAAGTCGAGTCAACTTGTCACAGAAGTTTTATTACAGGCCTGTTCTATGAAATCCCCATTTACAGCAACACTAAACCATGTGGAAAATGAAAATCCGTTTAGCACACATGTGCCGAACTGAAGTTGTTGACGGACTATTTTTGAATAGAAGCGAAATGTCACTGGAATTTTCTACAAATCGTGCACCGCAAATAAAATCTGAATCACTAGCGATTGCTAAAAGCAGTAACACGGGTTCCCCTCGCAAATTTAGTTGGCGATAAAATGTGTTCTTTTTGTTGATAGTTCGTCCCCTATTGGCACATAGAGCACATTGTAACTCAGGGGACGAGTTGTCAACTGAATTGCTGAGTATCCGTCTAATAATTGTTTTTTTATAGACGTGAAGGCGTGCACTAAATACAGAATGACACACGCGTGTGAATGGGTTAAATCGATATAGCACTTGTGCCATCGCGCGCGGAAGGATAAAACCAGAGTCCTGCGGTCTCTCATTCTATCCTTCCGTGCTGGCACTCGTGCCATATCGATTAACCCATTCACATACGCGTGTTGTTCTGTGCATGTACAGCATAATCTGTGGCATTGATATTTTGGATAGTAGTAAGCAGAAAAGGTTGTTTGACCCGAGCAGTTATTTCTAGTGAAGTATCGTCTACCTTTCAGCTGTATCTAAATTTGATACTCGGTAAAGGGAAAGTGAGGCTCGGTAGAATCAGATTTGTAGAAATATATAAGATTTTCTTCGATTTCCTGTCCTGCAAAAATTATAGAAACAAGGATCTACTCGTTTCTCTACAAACATGTATGTAATGTTCAGCTATGTAAAATATTTCTCTTTGGGTCGACTCCTTTAAGAGGCTATGGGCAAACATGAGTATTGAAACCTATTTATATATCATAAAACTTATATAATCAATGCAAGTCGAAGCCGTCTCATCTCTATTGCATGTTTAAACAGTGTAGGAGCAATGTCTGCCAGTTCCATATTTTATGATGATTAAATTATATGCTATATTCTTTAATGCATTCCAAAGGTTCTTTGTAACTAATATGTTATAAACGTCTGGTTTGATGTTTACCTTTGCGCAGATTAACATCTTTCGAACGTGATTACTGTGCTTATAAACTATAAAGAGTAAATGGTGTTATGACCATCCTCAGATTTCACGGATATCATTCTTTATGATTGGAGATTAGGTCTCAATATGTAGATTTCAGACACTGAGTGACTGATCTGAAAGTTAGTATCTAACGACCAGTAATGGATTTGTTGTACACACACTGTCTTGTTTTAACCATTAACTGGTAATGTGCTACGTTATTTTTGGTCTTGGAAATTTCTTTGTGCATCTTTGCCTTGTCACAATTTATGGGAGAGTGCCTATAGGCACTCTCCCATAAATTGTGACAAGGCAAATCCTAACAGATGAAATAATATCACTTCAAAGATAATATGAAGCACATCCACAGAATATGAAGCCTTTAAATTGCAACACTGGACTTCAGAATAAAGCCCAAATATGGGCTTCCAGCACTCTACCAGTTAAAGCCGGGAGGATCACCAACTTCACAAATTTCAAAGTAGAATCAATTCAGTATAAGTATATTAACCCTTTACCTATCATGAAAAGCAGACGACACTTGCAAACAACATTCTTGAATAACTATTTTTTTTTCATTTTTTGTCACAAAAACATAGGTTATGACCCCTCTTTGGAACGAGCCCGTCGAGTTCGTTTCAAAGAGGAGTCATAACTTATGTTTTGAGACAAAAAAAGAAACAAATAATGAAAATTAATTGGCGATTTTGGTGAATAGCGCTGGCCGGTTTTGGCCGCTATGTTGGATAAAGGATTAAGATAAGATAAAGTCTATAACACGACCAAGAATAAAATGGTATGGCATACACAAAACACACACACAATTAGAATAAGCATTAGGTTAACCTCCGACATATATTATTAAAGTAACAGATTAAACAGATTAATATTCACTATTGCGTCACCCCAGTGAGTGGGCATACGGTGCATGAGTCCATTGACATTAATAGTCTTGACCCCGACACCGCTGTTCAGTTCTTTAAAAAAAAATTTCCCTAACACAGAACGCGGAAATTTCAAGCATGCCGTCCACTCCTTCTCGAACGTTGACCAAATATTAAACTGTGACATAATATCCCCGGAGGAATCAGGAAAGCACTCCAGAAAATAAAAAATCTCCAGGTCCCGACAATATATCCAACGAACTCCTCAACATTTTAATCCCCTGCATGCTGGACGAAACAGTCAAGTTGTCTAACCAAGTCTTAATTTTGTCAAATTGCCGTCATGCTCGGGAGATAACTCTCTTTAAAGCGACTGTCACTTTTGACTCAATTAAGTGAGTTATTTGGTTATAAATCGTATGTGAAACGATTACGTGAAGAGGGACTTGCAAGACTGAGGTGGAAAAGAGTACATGGTATGTCAACCACAAAAAAAAAAAAACAAAAAAAAAACAAAATGACCTGAGAACGTTCGTCGAAGGTCACAAAACAACCGGTGAGTTGTGTATATCCAACACATTCCCCATGCCATTTTACCTGCAATATGTTTCTAACGTCAGCATACAATACAAAACTTGAGGCATCCTTTATCTTACAAGTGATTAACAACCAGGTAAAATAAAATGACAAGATAATTTCATTAGTTGCACAAATATCAAAATGGAATCGTTGCGATGTATATATAGTATGGTTATTACAAAAGCGGACAGAGTTACTGTAGGAGAACGTTCAGACTCGTTGGAAAGTGCTCTGGGTCTAAAGACGCTCTAGAAATTAAAATGGATGGGAGGGATAATTGTCAGCTCAGTGGTGTCTTGAAGATGGCGGTTTGGGGTGGGGTGTAAATCTGATTTGACCTGACTGTGATGTCTGAATTTGCAACTGATAAAATACTCCAACTACATCATCAAGGCATGCCTTCGTCGATGAGCCCTCATTATGTGGCTGGAGTATTAGTCAATCGAGATTATTCTTTAACAACCGGAAATTTATTTGTAGATAAATGAAATATACATACAATAGTCTTGACGGAACTTATTTAATGAACACGTGCCGTACCGAACTCTAAACTGGGCTCTCAGAAACCCGAATCGAGAACCACATGCGTCCACTTATAAGTTGTATGACCGACTGTGTGTGTGGCATAAGTCCAAGTATCAATTTTATAAAATTGTAAGAAAGTGCTTGGTTAGTATCAAGTGTGAATCGGTATCTAAGACTCAATTGTGAAATAAAATGTTACGATCACACCCCCTGTCAGTTGCCAGTTAGAGAAAAGGCGATTGGTTACATCATTTAGACATCTATATTTCATACGTTTTCATGTTAGGTAAGAATACACCTTCGCTTAGAAGTGAGATAAAGCTATGCGTCATCGCGTGGTACACTTGTCGTACGCGTCGATGCTCTTGAATAGGTAACGCCAAGTGTACGGTCATGTTCTACCAACTTCAAAAAACAAATTATATTCTTTTGGCTTTCACTTGACTCGTGGAATGAATTTAGCATCCACGGAAAACAAAAGAAAGTTTGGTTATCTGAACTCTCAGACAAGATTGAGAGAGTGTTATTTCCCAGGTAAAAAAATCTGCTCAAAATAAACCCAATGCCTCAACTGTGTTCGATTTCTATTGCAGGCCACCCAGTCATACACATGGAATTTTAGAAATGGGCGGCGGATCGACACAAATTGCTTTCCATCCAAGCGTACCGATATATGCAGGGAAATTTCAGGTGCGGTTATTCGGACGTGTTTATGGTTTATATACACATAGTTACCTTTTGTTCGGGCAGAATTACCTCAGAGGCCGCATCAATAAATTTCTGTACCGAAATAGTGATAACTCTACAAATGTGAAAAACCCGTGTATGTTAAAAGGTAAGTTTAGTTTGTTATATTTTCTGCATTTTCAAGCAGCGGCCCTTATGGTGGGAACAATGGATAGGTTAATTCTCCAATTCTTTTGGCACGTTGATTTTTCGATTTACTGTTCCGAGGAGATCTCAAAATTACCGAAACTACGGTGTTAAACATACTCCTTCCCGTTAGGTAAAAAGAGTTCGGATATACACAGGATGCCGCGACGGATGCGTTCATCAATACGACACGAGTGCCAACCCGGGAGGATAGAACTAGAGGCGCAGCCTAGAGATGTATCCTTCCGCAATGGCATAAGTCCCGAGCGCTTTCACCCAACGTCGCGTTTTGTGTTTATTTCACGCCTCTGTGACACTGAATCCGTTAATTTAAAAATTCAAACATCACACATCGAAAGTTTAAAACTTTTTGTTATTTTTCCAATTGACATTCCATTTATCGGCTCTCACTGCAGGTTCCGAATTGATCTTGGTTAGAATGCGACGTTTTGATTGGCGCTTATGAAAATGGGCGGAGTTTAGTTCTTTTGGTGGATCCTTGACGTCAGGTGAAAAAATAGTCCGTCAATGGAAATTCGTATGGAACAAGTGTTCCTTACGGATTTGTAAACATGGAACTGGATCAAAAGTAATAAACGTGCAATAAAAAAGAATATTAACACAAAATGCAAACTCAAAGCAGTGTGATCGCCTCTCGCTGCGCTACATTTACGACTGTTGTAAGTTGTACAATCTGCACGTTCTTGCAGATTGTGTTTATGGTACACAAGTACTCATAGTACAACACTACACAGAATGGCATTGATACCACATAAAACGACATAAAACTATATTTATGCCACACAGAACTTAAAAGGTGTGTAGGACAAAACTCACTGCAGACAAAGACCTCTCAAAATTTGAATGTGGACAAAACCCAAAGTCTATTTTTTATTATTTCATTCAAATACTCTTTTCCAATGAATTTTATTTATTTTTCATTTATTTGTTTATATATTACTATTATTTTTATTTTAAAATTATATTGATTTATTGTCCAAGCATGTATGTGGAAATGAAATTATAGAATCTACAATGCAATCTTCTCGCTTTTCATTTTTCAACAGGTCAGATTGTAGAATGGCGTGGGGAAAATGTGGAGAAAAATTTAACAGGAACGCAACTTGGTTGTATTGCAGTCCAAATTCGCTGTCTGCTTTTGTAATCACAGTACCGGTTTTGTGAATTTCAAAATGTAAATATGTACTCTGTTTTTCCGAGTACTTCTATGAAGTTCTATATTGTGTATATGCCATTGTATCTGGCCATATGTAGTCATACGTTGCTCTATGTAATGTTATGTGGTTGTATAGAGTTCTATATAGTAATTCGATGCACACTCCATTTTGAAAATGAAGAGAAAAAACGAAAAAGTTGTAGTTGTATGCTTCACATCCACCCATCACATACACATAACCGTATTACTCTCTTGGGGATGTACACCTGGTGTAAGGCAGGTATTGATTTATTCATCCAAGCTTTGAAATATTTTGATGATACAGACGAGTTTATGTTTTGTAACATTCATCTTACTTTCTATTCCTGAACTCCGGAATCGGACCTGTAACAAGTTCAGGTTATAATACACATACATGCGTATGCGAAGTGACAATAATTTGCCTTCTTATCATTTAATGGAAAGCTCTCTGGAAGAGAGCTTTCCAATAAATGATAAGGAGAATAGAATGTGGTATTGACAAAGCCTTTTAAATGCTTTTGATGTTAAAGACTCACATTCACTATGAAATTGCACTTGTCATTATGCTAAGTTAATTAGCATCTGGCAAACATGCAAACTGCTGAGCTGTTAATGACCAGGGTGCTTACTCCCGGGCTTATTTGAATGTAACAATGGCTAGTGAAATGTTCATATAAACGTACACTGAGTTTCAAGACAAGGAATATAATGGCCATTATGCTGGACACAAGTGAATATATACTTGTCAAACATGCCGATTGAGCCAGGCATTGGCGATGAAAATCTGCTTACATGGAGAGTGAATTACCATTAAAAACACCTGGAGGGGAGTTTCCACCGAGACAAAAACTACTTGTCTCTGAAAAAGCATACGAATGACACGCCGCAAAGTTTCAGCAAATTGACCTTCAGGTTGAAACCAGAAGTGAGTTAGCTGAATCTCTGCTTGTCCTTCTTACATGTGGTATTGACAATTAATGTATGAGTGGTATGTTTTTGTGGAAAGAACTGTCCATATATTGTATGTGGTACGCTTTGGTATTTGGTTATAATTTTTCTCAACTTTTGCCGGAAAGGGTCTGTTAACAGTTTAAATATTAAAATAAAATATATTTTAACACACAGAGCCAAGGGAAATGGATTGTAGGGTAACCACAAGAATATTTTAACCAATTTGTTTTCTCTGTTAATAATTTGAACCCTTGATATCATTGCTTAGTTTCTTCAATATATTATTGAAGACCCTCACAAATTGGGAAAACTGTTGGTTTGTTTGCCTGTTAACCACCTAAAAAGAATTGAGATTTTTCATTTTCATTTACCTGGATATTAGGCCCCAGGTGCATGGCAGGGAAGTTTACACGAACTGTTTTTGGTACTATTTAGTCTTCCAGACCACTGAGCTATTTTATAACGATGAGCTCCTAACTGCCCAAGCCTGTTGATCATGGTACTATAGGAACTCATATTCGGTCGTTGGGTAAAACTCGTCAAATAAACACGCGTGTTCTGGATTTTTTATTTTTATTATTCCTTTGCACTGACAATTTTAACCGGTAGAGTGCTGGAAGCCCATATATGGGCTTTACGAAATAATGCAGGTTGTGACTGCAACACCTAAACTTTGTTGGAACAGGTTTCGTATTGAATCTGGCAAGAATTCGATTTTGTTAATGACACATTGCCCGGTTACATTTGACTGGATAGTGCCTAGGGGCACTATCCAATCAAATGTAATAGGACAATATATGACGGAAAGAAATCTGTGGTCCTGAAAAATGCAGCACTCTACCAGTTAAATATTATAAGTTATTGTGGGAATTGACGGTAGCAATGTCTGTGGTTTGCGTCTCAGTGATTTTATTCAACCGAAGCGCGAAACGTCGAGGTTGAATATTCGCGCCGACCCGCAAACCTAAGGCCATGTTACAGTCCACTCATCCCAATGACATATATGTTCCGTTAAGACCCTACTAATAGCCCAAAAACCCACATCGTGAAATGAACAAGGCAACTTGAATGGACAAGGCAAAATTAACGATAACAAATGTAGTAAATAAACCTCTCGTATACCACATGATGCCACTAGAAAACAAAAATCAATAACTTAGATAAAGGTCGAAGTTACAACAAGTTCAGGATTTCAACTGGCGTGGAGTAACCTCGACCTTTATATAAGTGGGTTGTGGGTATACATTTATAGAATGATCACTGACTTCGAAAAATCTAAATTTATTGGCAGCATGCACTTTAAATCTCCTCCCGTTGTTACCATCTTTTTATTTTACCAGGTCCGTATGTTTGCTGTACTATTTTGGATTCCAAATTCCAGTCATTTATTTATTTATTTATTTATTTATTTATTGATTTATTTATTTATTTGTGTTTAGAATTATTTTCAGCATCTATGGCTACATCGTGGCCGCAACATAGGTATGCAATCAGGTTTAGTCAATCGTTGATACCTATGCTGCCCAGACAAGAGGACTACCACCACAGTCGTTGGCTACCACCATAAAAAGCACTGCTTCACTTCCCTGGGTTCCCACGGGGCAACCAGTCATATAAAGCACAAATATACATCTACCTACTTGTTGTTCGATGCCGATGCTTTACTGTTACTGTTTTTGTTGTTTTTATTTTTGTTTTGATCAAATATAGCTATTCTGGTGTTTCCCGTGTATCACGTTTATTACTGGAAACATCCATGGAATGGAATTTACAATTGCCATCAGTGCAAGTAACAGTGCATAATCTTGGTGCCTTCTTCGATTCTACCATGTCTATGGACAGACATGTTACAAATATGTGCAATAAGGCTTTCAGGGGTCTATACAAAGTTAAACAGATAAGACAGTTCCTCACGAAAGACTCCACAAAAACCCTAGTTCATGCCTTTGTAACTACTCATTTGGATTATTGTAATGCCTTACTGTTCAACCTTCCACAATATCATTACCCTCGCCTGCAGGTTAGTACCTGCAGATGGTACTAAATACACCAGCCCGAGTGGTATGTAGGGTATCACGAGCTCAACACATCACTCCTGTTCTGAGGGATATGCACTGGCTGCCAGTCAAGTACAGAATAATTTTTAAAACTTTATTATTAGTTTTTAAGACACAAAACAACATGTCACCAGCCCACTTAGAAGAACTCCTCAATACCAAGAATGTGTGTCAATACGACCTGAGTTCCGATGGTAAAATGCTACTACATGTTCCAAAACATAGGTGTCAGACATTTGGAGATAGGTCATTCTCATTTGCTGGCCCTCACTTGTGGAATAATTTACCAGAACACCTAAAAAGACTGTCAAATGTCAACCTTTTCAAGAAAGATCTCAAAACATACCTGTTTCAAAAAGCCTATAAGTGATGTTGTGGGCTGTAAAATACTGTTTCTATTCCGTTTGTATATTTGCACGAGCTCAGTAACATGTACAGCGCCTTAGAATATGGTTCTACATCTTCTGAACTATATACAGAGCAGCTAAATTTTAGTAAGAAAAGATGTAACTCAATAAAAAGAAAGATGACTGTGGGTATACAATGAAATTTTAATTTGAATATTCTGCCTTGAGAGAATTTCTGAAATTGGCATTCTAAAATTTGAGGTCAAATCTTGTGTCGTTTCTTTTCGGAACTTCGAAAAGGAATTCGTGGCTAGCGATGAATTCCTTGATAATAATAGAATTCACTAACTGCACCCTCTAAATAGAATGTTAATTGTTAAACGTTCTCTTTTCTCAACTTGGTTTGTTCCATTTGCGATATATAACAATTAACTTTTGCAACTATACAAAATATTTCAAAACAGTCACCGGAAAATTTCGATGTCGTATATGAAACATGCGTTGTCATGTTTATTTTCCTACTTTCCGTTTTATTATAACTGAGAATACCGTTAACCCTTTACCTAACTCGAATTGCAAACAAAATTCTTGAATAACTAAATATTTTCATTTTTCGTCTCAAAAACATAGCTTATGACCCCCCATCGTCTTAACGAAACAGGTATTGTAAATGGAAAGGTATGAATTCCTGTACGTTTAAAGTGATACTTGGTTGTAAATCGGGGTGAGGGTCAGCATATATTACACGAGCCGCCGACCGCGAAAGTCACCGCATACTAGGAGTTTTGACCGCGTTGTGTAGACAGGCGGCCATAATCACGCATTGAACCCACAAACGACTGGGGCATTATCGGAGATTGCTGCTGTTTAGAATTTAGGGGTAAATAGGATAGCAGTTTAATGTTCTATTCTTAAAATTTACATTCGAGGTATTAACCTAACCAACTATGCGGAGTTGAACGATCTTGTGGACAACTTAATAAAACTTATAACAGAGTACATGGAAGGAGTCACGATGCTGTCGTTTGCTGTAATTAGTAAACGAGATCGGTGTCGAATGAATCTTCAGTTCAAAGCACAAAAGTGTCAACTACAATGCTTAACCCTTTTAGCACTAGCGGCCACTTTTCCGACCAGTAACACGATACGCCATAACGTTATTAAATAGGATGGCTGTTCAAATAATGAATATGGAGTCTTCTAATTGTTGCTCTTGGACTGGCATGGAAGATATCACCATAGTACAAAGGGTTAAGCGTTGTACTTAGAACTATATGCTCTATATGGTCGATAGTAAAATGTTTTGAGAAAATTATGGGAACGTGGTCATGAATGGTTAAAGATCCGCAGTTCAGATTACAAAGCTGAACAGATGTTTTATTAAGGAAACATAGAAGACCATATCTTGAAGTCAAACTGGGAGTTTAAGGTGTTTTCATTGTATTATAGATATACCATTTGCTTGATGAATGTCAATCATGAAAACGTGTTCTTTGAAACCTGATCAAACTGAGTGTTTGAACAGCACATTAGATGGTCTAGCTGGCGCTATGCTTTGTTTTTATTGAACAAGATTAGATAGATGGGCACAGGTGAATTATGTCTCATTCTCTCGGTTAGAAAGCATCTATTATATTATTTCTGTGAATACATTATTCTAAATTAGAGCTAAAACACTGCACTGTTTTCCTCTTGCCATTTTAACTTTTCACAGCTGGACAAATGAAACTTATGTTTTGCTCTCAGCCTCACCGACATATCATCCCTCGGTAACTTCACATCAGCCTTCAACCTTCGGTCTCAAACTGATATGAGGTTACATCGGACTAATATCTTTGACGATATGAAACTAACCAAGTAATAACCTCCAGGTACTTTTGAATATTAAAGAGAAGATTATTTCTCACATAACACTGGAATCAAGAAAGAGCCGGTTTTTGCGGTCAAAGAACTGTAAGCTGTCTACCATATTGTTTTGGAAGCAATTAATATAATAACAAAACACATAATAGTTATTGGTGTTATATGACGTTCTTTTTATAAGATATGCAATAAATCATAAGGGAAATCAATAACGGTACAACATAAGAGCGATCCATGTTCCAGAGAGAGACATATATTGCGTGCATGCATGACTTGAATAAAGACGTCAAAAGCCATATATCAGCACAGAAAGCTGTAATTTAGTAAACTGTACGCTAAGCCTCAATGTCAAAGGTATTGTGTGTTGAGTACTTGATGAAGGGGAGTTCCGTGATGATGATCCGTCAACTTTATTGATTCTATTGAGTGGCTCCCAGTTCATTTCATCTTACGGTATTGGCGGAGAGCACTTGATTACGGCTACAAATAGATGGCCGTTCACCTTGTACAAATAGATCATCTCTTCTGGTGATACATTCTGTCGAGACAATTCTTGAAAGCAGCAATTAGGTTTTCTTCCCCATTTTAACACAAACATTGTGGCCGATAACTATAGTCT
The DNA here is from genome assembly GCA_031216915.1 of Pictodentalium vernedei. Classification (NCBI taxonomy): domain Eukaryota; kingdom Metazoa; phylum Mollusca; class Scaphopoda; order Dentaliida; family Dentaliidae; genus Pictodentalium; species Pictodentalium vernedei. Next base: position 169,996,018 of record CM062290.1, on the reverse strand, counting down.
TTTCGTGTATAACTTAACCCTGTACCCAAAATGAATTACCATGGATAATACAATTATCTGTTCATAAGCAGTAGGATATGTTTTATACAGTCGAGAAGGGGATCCGCTCCTCTCTAAGGATTTTGCAGAAAATTTGAATTTCTGTTTTCTGTTGGAGTTTGGAATTATACGAGGGTTCCTTCAATGAAAGAACAATTACCACCAGCTATTTTAATAGTCCTCCGAAAATAAATTACGGGGGATAAAAATAAGAGGATTATGCGCCACTTAGGCATTCATTTACAACAGTTTTCCAAGGGAAGAGAGTAGAGACCTTCCCCCGAATCAAGCGTACCAAGACCACAACATTTCCGATAGAAATTAACAACGCAAAGCATCACTGTGTGCTACTTGGGAAACACTTGAACGTTATGATTTGCTTTGTTAGTTTTGGTAAAACTTTGAATCATGCCCTGACCGATACTAGAGAAACTATCTACGACACTGTTCTAAAGTAATCCAAACATTCCGTTTTAGAAAAAGAAGTATGAATAGTCTTCTTTTGAAATGGCATCTTTCCAATAAAGAGATCGCATGTCATATTTTGGAAACAAGAGTAGAAACGTTAGTACACTCTACTGCATGCACTTTAATATAAAGACATAGGTATTGGTCCTTGTCAGTGCAAATTGAATTTGTTGAATATATTTGAATACTCAAAGAGAGCTCTTTTGTCTTCCCGTCAACAGAGGTCCATATATAATAATAATAATAATAATAATAATAATAATAATAATAATAATAATAATAATAATAACAATAATAAAAATAACACTTTGGCCGGGAGCTGATTTGTCGCGGTTCTCGGATGAGAAGGCCTTGGTTACCCCTGTACTCCCAACTGCCTCCCTATTTTCACGCTTCTGCTCTCCTTCCCACACTCGGAGACGAACTGCTTGATGATATCCATTGCCCCATTCTTCCCAATCTCTCCGATTAGCATATTAACCCTCTCCTTTGAGTCTCCCACTAACCACATGTCCTTCATTCTCCCACCCCACTTCCCCATCATACTCCTAGTGAATCCTATTCTTTTAGAATGGTATTTTTGGGCATTCTAGAAGAAAGTGTTCCAGGGTCTCCACCACGCCCATATTACACATCTGGCACTCCTCTTCACTGTGTTCCCAATTTCCCCCCTCAGCTCCAGGAACCGCGACCTCAGCTTGAACAACAGTGACCCCCAAAGGTGCCATCGAGGTACTCTTCAAAACCAGGCTTCTCTTTATCACGCAGGCCCCCAAAGATCTCTTTGATTTGACCCCTCTCGCCAATTACGGTTACCATCCTTCATGACCCTTTCTCTGACGATGTTTTACCCTGGTTTGCCCCATCGTCTAGGTTCGAGATCTGAAAAGTGAAGTGAGTAGTTCTCTATTAGCTCCCTCACTTGGACCATCCATCCTTCCCTTCCTGAACCCATTCTGGATCTCTCCCAAAAAACCCTTCTCCTCAATCACCTCCTCTAATCTCCCATAGAGGACTTTACAGAAAACTTTTCCAATGTTGCTACTAACAGAGGTCTCTCGATAATTATCCAAAACGTCTTTTTCCCCCTTTTGTGAATATAAATGTCACTTTGCTTTCTCTCCACTCATTTGGGATCTCTTGTTTTTCTATGGCAAAATTAAAGAAGGCAGTTAAGCTTTCCAAGAGTTCCTTTTCCCCCTTTTTAATAAACTCGTTAGGAATTTCGTCCACCCCTCCCGCCTTTCCATTCCTTAATTTTGAGATCACCTTTCGCACCTCCACCGTTTTAATTTCGCTGCATACGAAGTTCGATAGATTTTCCTTGACCTGGTTGGGACAATCCAGTGGGTTCCCCATGCCCCATCGCTTATCGTTTCCCTTTCCCAGTGCTTGACTAGTTCTAATGCGATTTGATCTTGATCATCTGTAACTCTGCCATCTACTTTAAAACTCTGTGGGTTACTTCCTTTGTTACGTTTATTCACCCCTTCCAAAATACGTTCGAACTCGACCCCTCCCTCCCTCCTGCGATTCTGATCGTCCTAATAAGACTGCTATTTCGCACTCTCCGATTATCGTCTTTAATCTTATTTACTTTATTTCGTGCTTGTTGGTATTCTTCCTTTGCTACCGTGGCCTCGGTGCTTTCCGCCCTCTTAAGTTTTCTACTTCTCCTGTATGCAGCACATTTAGCTTTTCTACCCTTTATGGCCTTTTTCAGTTCTTCGTTCACTCTGTACCCAAGTTCCCGTATTGGCACTCTAATTTTTCCTACACTTTCCTTCCCTGCCTCCACTTGGCTCGCAACTATGGCGTCGGCCATTTTCTGGACACAGCCCCTCCCCCTCCCCCCCCCACCCCCTTGTGTACGGTTGCAAGCTTTGGTTTCAATTTTTCTTCGAAGTTCGCCCAGTCAGCATCCTTTTGAGTTCCCAAATCTCCTTGAAGCTTCCTTTGCTTTTTACTAGGTTTTTGGTCCTGATTTGTCACTGTAATCAAGTTGTGATCACTATCCTTTTTTATCCTAATCATCCGCTTCTACCCTTATCACCTCCCTCCATAAATTAATATCTTAGAGAATGTAGTCGATTATTGATTTTCTGTCGTTCCTATCCCAGGTCCATTTCCCTTTATACCTCGCGTCCCTGTTCAGAATCTTCAGACCGAGCTCATTTGTGAAGTTTAACAGCTTCCTTCCATTCCCGTTGACTTTCTTGTCCCCGCCCTCTATACCTTCTTCCTTATCACCTATGTGTACATTGAAGTCACCCAACCCATCAGAATTATACCGAGCCCCATGTTTTCTAGTTCTGTGATATTGGACCTTAGTGTTGAGTATATCGAGTCATTCCACTCGGGTTTGCTTCCCTCCACCGCACAGTACAGAATCCCAAGAGCAATACACTCAATTTCTTTCGATACCCCAGCCGAGGTGCTGACATCTTTCAGGTCTGTAATCAGCGATGGTTTTAAATCCTCTTTAAAGTACATGCCCACCCCCCCCCCCCTTTTCTGGCCTTCCGTTCGCCCTACACCTATCCACACGCACCCACTTACTTGGTCTACCCGTTCCTCGTGTCTTGCCCGCGTCTCGCTTAAGCCCATGCCATCAAAGTTCTCTGCCTCGATCAACGAAGCAATTTCGCTTACTTTCCGGTGGAGACCCTGGATGTTGCTATAACCCACTTTCAGGGTACCGAGATTCATTGGCTTCCGCCTTCTGGTCCCTTTGATTTCTGGCGCTAGCCTTGGTAAACTTATTCTGTCACCATCGCTCTTGTTCACCCCACCTGTGTCCACTCTTGTTATATTTGACTCTGGCCTACCACCCCGCTCCTCTCCAAAAAAGGCTCCGCTACCCCCAGAATATTATCCCCCCAATACCCGTTTCCCCATCCGTACATGCTCGCGTTGCTCCTAAACGTGTCCCAGTGATCGATAAAGGGTATTCCTAGGTCAACACAGTAGTCCTCCAAATCCTCATTCAGCGCCAAAATCCTTGGGTTCCGTTCGTCCCCACCTCCAAGGACAGGAAGGACCCCAGATACAACTGCTCTTGCATTTCTACTTAGGTCCCACATGGACCACCACTACCGGTTCCGATCCTGACCCTACCACAATACCATCTACCCTGTCCCCCAGATCCTCCATCTTCGCCTCCGGAAAGCAAAAGACCGTTCAATTAGAACTATCAGGACCACAAACCACATTGTCAATACCACGTACAATGCTACTCCTTGCTACAACTAATTTTCTTCTTCTTCCTCAGTTCCAAAATCATCTGCAACTCGCCTCGTTTTGCATGCCTCTGGCCCCTTCTTTCTCTTCACCGCCCTTCTTACCCCATCTGGCCTATCAACATCAGCAGCCACCTCCCCACCCTCAATGTCCCTCTCACTCTCATCCCCAGGGCTATCGGAATCCAAAATACTGAGCCTGTTCTCTAAATATCGCCTAGCAACCTTGGCAGCCTTACGCCGACTCTGGCCTGACTATACGCAGCCCTGTCCTGACGCCACCTTCCGAATGTTCCTACTACATCCCCCTCCTCAGTTACACCCCTCCCCCCCCCCCCCACACATCAAGCATTTTCCCCCCACGTTTCCTGCCTCCCCGTTTCCTCCTTGAGTGTACAAGAGCTAAAACTTCACCGGGTCTAGTGTTGATAGATCCAATGTTTTCTTCATTGGTCTGTTAAAACAGACGCATTTTATTCTGAACTCCCACACATGCGCTGCCACCCCGATATCATCAACGAGGCTTGTTTGCAAAATTTGTTCGGTGAATTTGTTTAGCACACTTGGTGCATTTGTAGACTGTTATGCGAAGGTTGATACATGTAATATACACCATTTGACTTCGATGAGCGTGGTTACAGTTCACAAATTCCCAACTCACTGACAACTAACTACCGGTACTTCAACCGTAAATATATAAACGCGTATGTTTTGGCGTGAGGACTTTTTTTGATCGATCAAAGAGCAAAACTGAAGAAATGATAACTGGTGTTGCTTAATTACACCAGAAGACTTGTTAGTAGCCATGGGAGTAGATTAATTAATATCATTAACCTCCATCAGTACGTTGGCAGTTTATTTCTGTTGACTAGTAGACTGTATGGATGTGACCTTTAAAGACAAATATCTTTCAAGGTGGATGACGTAATTTTGCAAAAGCTGGAAATAAAAAGTTGAATACATTCGTTCTGAAAAAGCTATACGAGCCACACTCGTTAGTATTTCTACTGAGTACACTTAAAGCAGTGAAGGTGGTTACTGTAAATGTTAAGATTACAGGGACGTCATCTGGTTACCGGTAATGTTAACGTATTTTTAACGGTCATTTTGTACACTCTGCATGTGATGACCTTGTCCCCTGAGTTTATGGGAATATGATTAAGTTACTTAGAATACCACTTGATAACTAGATCACTACATAAAAGCTGGAATGTGAACTTTTACTGTTAGAGTCGCAAGAACATCTTTTTCGTTTAGTATCCCTGGTAATCATGTGCGTGAAATGTACTGCATAACACTATGATGTTGACGTTGGGAACTTACTGGCCACCTAATATTTTATAAGTGGGCCGTACAGACACGATAAATGACTTAATGACACGAAGAAGCACATGGGGGCACGATGACGCTGTGTACTAAGGCGTACTGCATGTCGATGGTGCGTATGTCTTCAACCAATCTAACCCTGCCTGTGCTGCAGTGCGGAGTTACGGTGTAGGGGAGCTGGCAGCTGCTCGTCGTTGCTCGGTGGTTCTCTCCGGGTACTCGGGCTTCCTCCAGCCGTAAAACTGCCACGGTCATGATTAGCCATTGAACATAAGTATGTGACCTTAAACACCAATAAATAAATAAATAGTAAATAACGAACTGTCGCAATACCATAAAACTTATCAAATTGAATCTTCAAGAACTATATTTTCTATCTGAAAATAAAAACCACTGGAATGAATCACTAGCCTGTCGGTAAATTGTCACTTATTTGAAAACGTCACAAATCCATTTTCATAGACAGAAACCGGAAATACTGTTTCCTAAAATACAATTGTATATACTAAAAGGTATTGGGACCAGGTCAGTCTCTGTGTAACTTCAGAGTTATACATACATTCCTCGGCTGTGACTCAAGAGCGATCAAATACCTAAAACATGGACATTTGTATTAGTATTAACTTTTCATAATATAAAATATCTCAGTGTTTTTCGTGATATTTTATTTCAGGTGACAGCCATGTTTCCTTAGTCTACAACAAACAAGTGAACTTTTCTGGTTCAGGGAATCCAAAGAAGTGCCTTATGATCTTGGAGCCGTATTTGCAAAAGGCTGACTATGAACACTGTAGTCCTAAGCCGTGCGCAATAGGCAGTGTATACCAGCCACCTGTTCATGGAGTGATATTTTTTGCCCTATCAGCTTTTATTTACGTAGCAAAGGAGTTACATGCTATAGATTCACAAAGCCGAATGAATATTGGATTATTGGAACGGAACGCACATGTGTACTGTCAAAAGGTAATATATTGATTGTTTTATAAGAATCCTGGCAGGCAGGCATTTGTATACGATTTCCAAAAAGTATCAATCATTTGTTTTAAAAACACGCAATTAAACAATTTGAAATGAAATAGGTATATGCAAAAAGGCTTGCACCTGTACAAACCCAGAAATGACAGTGCAACTATAATTGATCATACATAAAAAACGCGTTCGTAATAATCGAAATATGATGGCCACATATAACCTTTACCTTTATAAACTGGTTAAGTGCCAGAGGCCACTATCAGGGCTTTCAAAAAAAAATGAGATTACCAGAGAAAAAAAAGCTTATGGTTTCCCTGTTCGTGTTTCATATTCAGTCAAACGCAAATAATATTTTGTTTACATAAATATGTTCTATTACAAATTATTGGAGAGTGCCCAGAGGAACTCCCCAATAATTTGTAATAAACAAATTTTCAATAATTCAGACCACCAAAAATAATCTAGCCTTCAACAAGTTAATCTCATTCCTAATCCCGCATTTTCCTCATACTGTGTCATACTATGGTTCTGTTGTAACACTACTGAAGCAGCATAGTAACTCCAGTGAAACTGTGCCACTGCAAACCATCTCATGTAAGGGCTCCGATTGTTCGATGCGGTGGCAGAGTGCTACAGTATCAGATACGTGGACCAGTGCAACATTTTATGCACGTCTATTTCGTTCTACTCACAATATGGCCGCCATTTCAGTATACGTATCATTGCATTCCCCAGTTCTGTTTAAAAGGGTTTAACAGGAGGCAACAAAGTGAAAGAAAATAAATTATTGTTACCGATGCCTTCAGCACAAACGTGTGTACCAATCACGATTACGACCACGTTCCAAGAAACCCCTTTCCCAGGTACCTTTAGAAACGCAATAAGGCTAAGACAAGTGTAAGAATGAAAGAGTCAAATCATGTGATAGAGACAATTCTGTATTGGAAGTAATGTAAACTATGGGAGTTTGATTAGAGAATTTATGGATTTTACTACTCATGACGCCAACGACGGTACAGTGATACGTGCACATAAAAACGAATTGCTCTCCAGTAATGGCAAACGATGGTCAGTCGTTTCTTTCAGCTACTACATTCGCAATTAGTTAGATTTTTTGAAATGCTCTCGAAAAAGACATAACACATACATTAAAAAACACAAATTTGTCTTTTACTTTAAAAAACACAAATTTAAAAAAAATAATATTTCCACTTGTGTTTTTTATACCAACTGTACAAAATGCTATTGTTCGCCGTTACCCGTGAAATAATTCCAGTATCTATTCAACAAGTGTAGATGTAGATCGGGCTTAAACACAGAAAAGTTGTTGCAGGATGAGACGATATGAAATAAATATTTTTTTATATGGCATTTATGAAGCTCGACTGAATTTTCATATTACGGAGCTAGTGCTCGACTAAATGAAACATTCGGCCGTGTTTCATAAACATCATATGAGAGAAACAATATTTTCATATTCTGTTTATCATACAACTATTTTGCGAAAAATTATTAAAGATCTGTTCTGTTCTTGAAAGTTCAGCTAGAAAGAACACCAACATCATTGATAATCGTTTCTCAGACGTTTCAGAATAACTTTTTCGTTTTCTAAAGTCATTCACTAAAATTTCAGATACAGCACCAACCATGTGCAATTGTAACTTAAACCCTGATCGTAGGCCTACTGTTTTCATTCTGTCTGTGTATCAAAAAATAGGTCTTTAAACAGTTTTAAAATAAAATTTTATTTATAACAGAATGCTCCAGAGTATTTTTAACCCTTTGAACACTGGTGGTATCTTCCATGGCAGTTCAATGACAGCAATTGGAAGGGTCCATATTTATTATTTGGGGATAGACCAATTAATATTTTCAACGTGTAACCATGGAGCTGCACGTTGAAAATATTAATTGGTCTACCCCACACATTCACTCAGCAGCCATCCTACTTAAGGAACTTATGGTGTATCATGCTTCTGGCCAGGAAAGCGGCTGCTTGGTTTCAAAGGGTTAATATTGTGAGACGATGCGCTGTTACACATTATTATTTACCAACGTAATTCGAGGCCTTATAGGAAAAGTTGTGTATTTCTCCATCCATTTAGGGACCTTTTATCGTGTTTTAAATATATAGATATATTTAGATGGTTTATCCAATTATCAACTCGTTCCCAGTTTATAAAAACAGTTACCGTTTGGTAAATTAAAGAACACTTCGTAAATGTAAACTACCAGAAACAGCGCTATGTACATTTTGTAATGATGCTAAGGACAGTTGTTTTCAGGATGCTCTTTTTTCAAAAACGTTTTGCTGAATTTATCAGAGAAATTGGAAGAGAGATGCAACATTCTTTTCACAGCCACACCTAAATATGTTCTTCAAGGTCTGAGAAATCAAGATTACCAATGTACACACAACGATGCAGCCGATCTCTGTACACTCCTAGATAAGAAATTTATTTATTCCTGCAATGTGAGAAAATGCCTACCGACGTTCGAAAGTTACCTTCATCAACTTAAATATGATCGCAGTCAAGAACTGTTATCACTTCACTGTTACTCCCCTAAAAAGGATTCCTTTGAAATCAGATAGAATCTATTGGACACTTTTCTACAGTCATGAGAAAATCCATACCGGTTTTTTTCCTATCTGACCCTACGGATATGAGATATTCTGGATGATAGAAAAGAAATGAACTAAATAAATTCTATTTTTGTGTACACTGTTGACATGAAATAAAATAAAAAATAAAAAAACAAAACAAAAAAACCCAAAATAAGAAGGGGCCTCGCAGAAGGCTTCAGATCTAATTTATTGAACAAGTTTTGTATGTATTATTAGAAACTGGGGACCCGTTGTAGAGTCTCTGTATATTCATCGTTGATCGAAAAAGAGGATGAGTGTTGGGTTAAATTCCGATACAACAAATGCTAACTTCATTTTTTTAAGTCGCGGTGTAAATGCGGTGGGTATAAAATAGTATTTTACCATTATATACAGTTAAAACTCGAAGTCCAGTCACGAACTGTGCGCTTATCTAGGCTTATTTGCGCGCAGGAATTGCGCGTAATTGCCATATCGAATGGCATCCAAAGCACGGCAGGTTCTCCTGGTTACTCATAGAAAACACGGGCAATGTTTCTGCCAATGGACCTCCGCCATATGTACAGAATTTGATAGCTTAACTATAGTCATAACGCGTAGATTAACGCGCAGATCTACTTGCTACTTGAGCGCATTTCATGACAGGACTTCTAGTTTTAATTGTAGATGAACTATGTTTCTATACAGAACGATTTTTCAAGCTGAATATAAGTCGCGGTGTAAATGCGGTGGGTATAAAATAGTATCTAACCTTTACATAGTATACTCAATCTCTTGAAACAGCTGAAGTAGCAGCTGTAAATTAGTGTGGATTGGAGTGGACTCCAAACATAGAACACTACAGGAAGCGGTTCATTGTTATTGTTGAGACTCTGGAGTGCAATGTACCAATCGTACTATCGAACTATCGTCGCTCCTTTGGTTTCGCGACACAGATTGCGGTGTAATTAATGAAACGATTCCATAATTACGGTACTGCAGAAAACAAAACGATGGCAGGGCAGTGTTGTTAGTCCATTTGAGAAAGGTCGTTGAGAAAATAAATTATTTTCACCCTTAATTCGGCTTAGAAACCTCTTGCAATGTTATCAAGTATCGGCGGATTGGTTTGGAGAATCGGTAAAGATGGTCGTCAATTGTTCCGGAAAGAGAAAGCCATTTTTCACTAAACTTGTCAAGTTACGAATACCGTTATCGTAGAAAAATGTAATTTATCCTTAGCTATGTGTCTTGAAAGACGACTACCATTTGTTTCTCTCAACTTTACAATGGAAATTATTCGTACTCTCTGTTGGTATTTGATTAATAAAAACTTTGACATAATTGCGAAAACAGATTACAATCTTGTTGTGTATACAAGAGCTCTTTATTTGTTACTCTTTCCTTTTATTACAAGACCCCAACGTAACAACAGCTGAGGTAAAAGAGTTAGTGCACTAATAACTTGTTGGACCTTGTGAGTCGGAATTTTTTGTACTCGAAAAGGATCGAGGGTCCGATAATAACATGGACGTCTGAACCCAATCGAATCGGAAACAGTACGGAGCACATGTCGTGGAATCCTATGTTATTTTATCAATGCATCTAATAATCGAGTATATCCTAGCGGTAAGGCCGTGCCACAGATAGCACGGCTACACGAGTGCAGAGATTACAAGTTACATTACTATAACAGCACGTATAAAATGAAGCACGGGAATCCCGCGCTCCACTTTGTATGTGTTGTTGTAGTAATGTGAGGCAGTAAGGCATGCATGTAAGCCGATTGAATCAAAACCGGAATAGGCAACTACTATTCTTTAAATTTCTGCAGCTAGATTAAGCTGACAGAAGCCATTTATTTACCATCGCCCCCTGGTGATGTCAACATCGAATCGAATCTTCGATACTTAGCAGGAGTCCGTGTAACAGGGTTGATTTAATCATTACAACCAAAATACATACTGGCTCATCAGAAAATTAGGCTGTATTTGCTAAGAACTGAAAGCTACGTGCAACTATGGTTCTGATATACGTGAGAACCGCGAAAAGAAAAATCTGGAACAGAAGCGTGTTTGGAGTAAAGTTCCCTTACTACTTATGTTTGCTAAAGGGACAACGCTAACTAAAAGTCATTTTTAATTTTAGAATAAATGCAATAAAGTTTCACCCAGCAACTATACAGTTTGAATCATACCACATCTTATTTATACATTAAGTTAAGGACGGGCGATTTTTGAATGAGTCATCAGGATGGAGAACCCACGTCATCGGGAGAATTACACACGCCATCTTTTTCAGACATTCATGTTTTATCCATAGCTGATTAGATATTATTCAATATACTGACAAAGGGCGCAGTAGTTCAGAGGTCAGACCATTGAATTTCAAACCGAAGAGGTCCATCGTTCGATCATGACCCGCGTTAACTGCGACACTTCGTAACGACTGCCCACGTGGGGGCACGGTGGCGTTGTGTAATAAGACTTACGGCACATCGATGATGCACTCGCCTTCAACCAATGTTAACCCTGATTGTGCGGAGTTAGTACGTTAGGACGCCTGGTAGTTGCTCGCCGCTACTGGGTGATTCTTCCCGGGTTCTTCGGCTTCCTCCACCCATAAAACAATCCGACACAGGTTGACCATGGCTGTGGAAAGTATCGTTAAACCCAGCAACACAACCAAATGTACTCACAAACTAATCACCTTGCTAGTGACGCGATAACCACAAGTTGGGGTATGCTGATTCGTCCTATCGGCGTTTCATTTGAAAGGGAACGTTTCAGCCTCGTTATATATGGCTGAAACGCCTCATTAGGAACCAAAAACACTCAAGACAAAAATGCCTCGTTCCCTTGTGAAACGCAATACACAGATGCAGTTGATCACTTCTCAACAGTGGAGCGGACCTAAACTATGTCAGCGAGTACTTTGCCTTCTTGGTCGTTGCTGTAGATTATCGTTCAGTGCTTTGAAATAATCAGTCAGCGGATGTCAAATAAGCACGACAGTAAACGCATACACATCAATCGGCGGTGTGTTGTTTTCGTACACGTACATGTGTTATTGTGCTGCAGTATTCCCGCACTCTTGAACAGAAACGAAGCTGGCACTTATAGAATGTCAAAACCTTTGAACATGTTATGGCGAATATCTGACACTCGGGTGATAGCTGAAAGAATTGCAATAGCAAATTCGCGTCGTTCGAATATTTGCGAGCTTTACGGCTTGTTTTTAATATCAGGCCGATGTGTGGTAATATTCATTTTATTGACCACTCAGTGTATGAAGACAAAATGCATTAATTATTCCGCAACATATTTGCATTTCTTGAAGTGATCACGGAATTCCAATAACAAACTCTCGTTCTCCGAATATTTATATTGCTTTGTGTTGTTTGAATGTTTTATCTGAATGTCCCTTTCAATAAATACGTGTAGATTCATATGTACTAGTTTTGTAATTGTTGAATCAGATGCCTGGCACAATATGAATATTTTACTAAAATAATCTATAACTATGAAAAAAATACAGTGTATAATTTTGTACATGGTTTCGTTTGTTTATTATGATCCATTGTAAGCATATTCTTAACCATCATAATACGGAATGCATCTTCTTCCTCCAGATGATTGCAAGAAACTGTCTGTACAAAACACAGCACAACTTCCGGAGAACTTGTAAATCATTCGTTCTTGTTGTTTCTGTTTTTGTGGTTTTTCTTTTGTACTTCAACAAAATACAAATATAAGATTTGTTTGACACTTCAGCTGCACACGACTTCTTCCTGTTAACTTTTATTGCACGGGTCCAACAGTGAAACGAATTCGTCTGACTTAATCCGAAGAGGGTGCAAAAGACATACTTGCTTGTTTCTCTATATATATAATTTATATATATTTTACAGCTTTTTATTCAGATAAACATAAAGCAATATATAACAAATATTCACAAATTCATACTAGGCTGACAGAGGCTGCAGTTACAGAGAACAAACAAATACACAGGATGGTGTTTTGCAAAAAAGTATTTACTCTAAAAAGGTGTTTTGAGGTATATTGTTCGTAGAAGTGTTTTGTAAAAGGATTGATGAGAGTCTACACACTAAAAACTTAAGTGCTAAAAATGACACTTTCAAGGTGTTAAACCCATTCTAACTCTTAGGGTTTGATTTTAACACTCAAAGTGCAATGCTTTAAGCACTTAGACATTACAATCGTCAGACATCTGAAACTTGAATGGATGGCACTTCCCATGTGTCTAGCATTGGTGATTCTTCCAGAATCGTCCATAATTTGATTTGCGCTTGGTGGGTACATAATTAAAAGGACACAACGCAGATGACGCGGATCAGGCTCGAAAGTTCGAGCCTGATCCGCGTCATCTGCGTTGTTTCCTTTTAAGTGTCGCGACATTACACTAAGTCTTGTCAAGTGGTATTATTGTAACACCTGTCAAGTTCTGGGATATCTACACTTGAACAAAGTGCTAGTTCAGCACCTAGTAAGTGTTAAATACAGCACTTCAGGTGTAGTTTTTAACACTTTAGTTTTTAGCGTGTACTATGATATGACATATCATTTGTATTCAGTCATCAGGTCCTTTAGGGAGCTCGGTGGCTCAGTGGTAACGGCAATGGACTTCAAACTGAAAGGTTCACGGGTCGATCCCAACCAGTTGTAACTGGGTTGTGTCCTTATGCAAGGCATTTAATCCCGATTGCCTACACTGGGGCGCTGTATACTAAGGCATACTGCGCGTCGATGGTGCACTTGTCTTCAACTAATGCTAACCCTGCTTGTGCGGAGTTAGTACGTTGTGGAGTATGACTGTTGCTCGCCGCAGCTCGGTGGTTCGCCCCGGGTACACCGGCTTCCTCCACCCTTAAAATTGTCCAACACGAGGTGACCTTGGCTGTCGAATGTGTCGTTAACCCCCAGTAAATAAATAAATCAGGTCCATTAGATCTTTACCCTCTAAATGTAATAAGCATTGAAAGCGTCTAAAAATTATCAATGCGTTTAGAATCTGCTCGTCATTTCGCAGTATAATTCTTTTCTTTTTTTTTCATTGGAATTTAATGACACTATCAACAACTAGGGTCACGTCACGTCGGGCAGTTTTACAGGCGGGGGAAGCAGGAGTACCTGGAGAGAACCACAGATCAGCGGAGAGCGGCAGTCAGACTCGCCAACTTTCTTACTCTGCACAAGCAGCGTTAGCAGCGGTTAAAGGGAGGTGCGCCATCGACATGCAGTTCGTGCCATTACATGGGCCATCGGGATTATGTGACACAACGCTCTTACCGCTGTTGAGGATAGAAGCATCAACCTTTCGGTTTAAACTCCGATGATCTAACTACTAATCTACCGCAATCCCCTGCCTCAGAATAGGAAGTCACCATAGAATTAGACATTCCTCCCCTTACCTAAGATTAACAGTCAGATCCGCCAGCGCTGTTTACAAAAATCATTACAGTTCAGGTTTTGCCTCCAACACATGCCTATGATCTCCCAAAGCACAGCTAGCGACCTCTTGTTGGACCGGCTATTCAAGCTCATTTCAACGGTGTGATCACAAACTATGTCTAAATAATGACATGTCCTTTTCTTTCACTGATTCATGTCACATCGTATCTTATCGTTTTATAGATTAGCAGGTGAAGTAATCTCATCCGTAACTACCACCAAACTCATTGGCTTTTTCGCCACAAAGCTGACGGAGCTTGACCGTAGTAAATGGTGAAACTTGTTGACTGACAATTATGTTACATCTTAAAGATTATAGTCATCGCATTTCGTCGTCGAATATCACTATTATTACCACTTAACAGGGCATTTTCTAGTGCGTTAACAATGTCTAGTAAAGCGTTGCTTTTGCAGGTGGGGTGTTGTTATTGAACACATGGTTATAAAGGGTTTAGTGAGTACATCCCACCAGCTTATCACCTTAACCCATAACTTAATACGCTTAGAGAGCGCGGCGAGCGAAAAACAATTCTTGCACCAATACAATTTATCATTTTTGCCTGAATAAAAGAACCGATCCCCCACACCTCACTGGAACAAGCTCGGCGAGCGTGTTCCACTGATGGACCATAAGCCACATTTTCGAGGAAAGGGTACGCAAATTTAATAAGCTTTCAATGTCGATTCTTTGGTGATAACTTTGGTCGGATATATCCATTACGAGGGTTCACAAAATATGATCTGGGGCACATTGGAGATACTCAAAATATGATCTGGGGCACATTGGAATAATAAGACCAGATCGACATGCCGCATACGAACAAATCGTTACAACAAGGTAAGCGACTGCACACATTACAAACATATGAAAGTTTTATATGAAAATTATATCAGGATTAATAACATAATGATGAGTTTAGATTTGGTGTTCAAATATAAGGCTCCTCGGTCGACCAAAAAACAAATGTATTTTTATGCATGCGATGAATGTAAAAACGCTGAAAATACTTATTTTTTTATTTCGGTCGACCCATCGGATATTAAGACATAACACAACGAGAGTGATGTAGGGGGAGGGGAGGGGGGTGGGGGGGGGCTGAAATCAACGACCCGAGTTGGAGTTTTTTTCTGTATTTTACGTGCGCGTGAATTTCATGAAAAACTCCAAGAGAGTTGTTGATTCCTATCCACCGCACTCTACACGAGTTATGTTCAGTATTTGTACCACGATTGATTTGAATGCAGTGGATAAAGCGGGTAGTTTTAACCCTTTACCCAACGAATCGGCCACATCCGCCCGCGTAATATGCAAATTCAGCAGCAGAAACAATTCTATTTTTCAAAACATTTCAACAAAACCATATCATGTGACCCCTCTTCGGAACGAGCTGGTCGAGCTCGTTCCAACGAGGGGTCACATGATAGGGTTTTGTTGAAAAAATGATATTTAAAATAATAAATTTTGATAGCGTCTGCGTTGGGTAAAGGGTTAAAGAAAAATATCGCCTTTCGCGGTCCATTTTCTTTCTTGTTTGACGATGTTTTTTTGCCGAAGAATTTCGTTCACGCCAAAACGTCACTCAGATGAGTGAGAACCAATCAGTTTTGTTTTACTTTCTTACACGTAGATCGGATTCCACGTGTGGTGTACGTGATAGCATTTCTCAGGGTCTGTATAGTATCGGGTAACGTTGGATACACACAACAATCGTGATACAACGAGGTATTTTTCAGTTTTGCTTTTCGTGACATTACCTAACGTTTTTATTCGGCTTTTCCCTCTGGAAAATTACTTGTTTTTCTACGGATTATTATTGTATTTTGTTTCCGCACACATTTTGTCCGTTTGATTCTGAAGCCATTTTTGAACCGATTTTCACGCAATTTTGCTCACACATAAAGGGGCAAAAAATCTAAAAACGTACCCAAGAGGAGTTTTCGATGTGACCCTTCTTTCGCCAAAATTGGCCAAAAACTGTCAATATTAGGGTTTATCGGCACTTTCTCAAAACGCATCTTGTAGATTTTTTAAAACATTCATCACCGTTAGACCTGACTGTGACACTACAATTGATATACAAAAGATATTGGGCTAAGCATTTGTTAACCCTACAAAACCTGCCAAAGATCGAACCTTTGATAAAATGGGCTGTTTTCGGGCACCTACAGCTGCCAACAGGTACTCGAGAGATAAACATAACTTCCTGTATTGGAAATAGAACTCTCCGAGGATCATTTTTGTAAGTAATAAGGGTAATAAAAAAAAACAAGCGTTAACCTGTTTGGACGGGTTAACCCTTTACCTAACATGAAAAGCAGACGACACTTGCAAAAAAATTCTTGAATAACTAATTTTTTTCATTTTTTGTCTCAAAAACATAGGTTATGACCCCTCGTTGGAACGAGCTCGACGAGCTCGTTCCAACGAGGGGTCATAACCTATGTTTTTGAGACAAACAATGAAAATATTTTGAAAATTAATTGGCGATTTTTGAGAATAGCGCTGGCCGGTTTTGGCCGTTACGTTGGGTAAAGGGTTAAACAGCGATACCCCTCAAAAGCTTAAAAATTCACGTTTTCCGTGGATTTCTCTAAACGAGTCATGTAGATTTACATAAAAAATTGACCATTCGCAGGTCGTGGTGTGACATTACAAGTTGCAGGGACAAAATATTCCAGTAAGCGTTTCTAACCCTCCACAGGCTCTCAAACATCGAAATTTTGACAAAATGACCCGTTTCCGGCACCCACAACACCCACCCTGTGCATAACCTCCTTCGGTGGATGTGGAATTCAACGAGGATCATTTTTGTAAATAATAAGGGTATTCAAAAAAAAAAACAGTCCTTAACACGTTTTGGGCTGGTTAAACAATGATACCTACCAAAAGCTTAAAAATCCTTGTTTTCAGAGAATTTCTCTGAAAATATCTTGCAGATTTTCAAGAAAAAATGGCCATTCGCAGGACTTGGTGTGACATTACAAGTTGTATGGACAAAATATTCTAGTATGCGTTTGGTAACCCTCAGCAGGCTCTCAAACATCAAAATTTTGATAAAATGCGCTGTGGGCGCCTACCGACAACACCCAACGTATATTGCAGAGATAAACATAACTTCCTTTATTGGAAGTGGAATTCACCGAGGATTATTTTTGTAAGTAGTAAGGGTATTCAAATGAAAGTGTCGATGACACTGAAGCTCAACCTGACTGCGTGTTGTGTTTGATGAAAAGGATAATGTTTAATGTTTATGAAAGGATTATGAAATAAAACAAGAATTGTGATAATTGGGAATATGTTAATTTCTGTTCCCTGTGTGCTATGCTTTCAATAAAAATAATTTGAGGTGTAGACTGTACTAAAGAATTGAGGGGTGGGTTAATGTGGCCCTCACAGTTAATGTATGTGGCCCTCACAGTTAATGTATGTCAACCAAAGTTACCAAGTTACAGTGAAATGATTCCAAAAACGAGTCATTCTGTCAAGTTACAATGAAATCCCTTCATAAATACGGCCTGTAAACTGTGCTCAGGGTTTCTGGGCTTCGGACTTGTGTGGCGATCATGGTTGACCGATCGCAACCAAAAGGGAACGTCCTCATTTAGACATCATACAGAGTCATCCAACCAAGTTACAATGAAATCCCTCCATATTAAATATGACTTGTAGATTGTGCTAAAAGTTTTTGGGTTTCGGGCTTGAGCAGCCATTACAGTTGCCCGATCATGACCAAAAGAGGACATTCTCATCTACATATTATACAAAGTCATTCTACCAAGCTATCATGAAATTCATTTATAAATACGACCTGTAGACTGTGCTAACGGTTTTCCGGTTTTGGGCTCGGGCAGCCATCATGGTTGACCAATCGCGACCAAAAGGAGATGCCCTCATCGAGACATTATACTGAATCATCCTACCAAGTTACAATGAAATCCCTTCATAAATGTGACCTGTAGTCTGTGCCAAAAGTTTTCGGGTTTTGGGCTCGGGCATCCACCATGGCTGAACGATCGCGACCAAAATGGGACGTTCTCATCTATACATTATCTGGAGTCATCCTACCAAGTTACGATGAAATCCATTCATCAATATGACCTGTAGACTGTGCTAAAGGTTTTTAGGCTTCGGGCCCCCTGTAGCAGTCACAGTTGACCACTCGGCAAAACATGGGACCTTCTCATCTAGACATTTCTATAGTCATCCTACCAAGTTACAATGAAATCCCTCCATCAATACGACTTGTAGACTGTGCTAAAGGTGTGTGGGTTTTAGGCTCGGGCAGTCTTCACGGTTGACAGATCGTGACCAAATGGGGACGTTCTCATCGAGACATCATACAGAGTCATCCTACCAAGTTACAATAAAATCCCTTCATATTAAATATGATCTGTAGACAGTGCTAAAAGTTTTTGGGTTTCGGGCGTTGGCATTCGTCACGGTTGACAGATCATGGCCAAAAGGGGACGTTCTCATCTAGATATTATACAGAGTCATCCTACCATGTTACCATGAAATTTATTCATAAATACGACCTGCAGACTGTGCTAAAGGTTTTCGGGTTTTGGGCTCAGGCAGCCATAACGGTTGACCGATCGAGACCAAAAGGGCACGTTTTCATCTAGACATGACCTCAAATCTGCATATGAAGTTTCGTGACAATCGGACAAGAACTACGGGGTGTAGCCTGTGCTAAAGGAAATGTGAAGAGACTCACAGCCTCAGAGACTAACAGACGTCCACACGCCTGATGACAATAGCTTATCTTAACTTTGTCAAGTTAAGCTAAAAACCAATCCTTAACCAATTTTGGGCTGGTTAAACAATGATACCCATACCCAGCAACAGCTTAAAATTCATGTTTTCCCTGGATTTTTCTGAAAACATCTTAGATTTCCAAGAGAAAATGGCCATTCACAGGTCTTGGTGTGCCATTACATTCTTTGATCAAACAGTCATTTGAGACCACTATACCCACCTTTCTCGGGACATCAATAAAGGCACTTCAGTAATACAGTTAAAAACAATTCTTCAGACATTTGGGGTCATGGAAAATCATGGAACCTCATCTGGGAAAGCCATGATTCTCCAGAATCATTAAGTCTAATTCTTGTTTCTGTTCTCATTGTTTGGATTCAGATGAATTTAATGTGCGAGGATTATAATAACGAAGAGATCTGCAGTCCTTGAATGGATACCAGAATTAACTTTTTCCTGACTACAAGGACACTCAAGGTAGAGACGCTTATTAAATGGTATAGTCCTTGTGGCCATAGTGACTCATTAGATAATAATGGTATCCACTCCAAAACTATTTCTTTTTTTTTTTTGTTTTTCCCCCTTGGTATTGTTGGTTTACAGTATATCAGATGCAAAGCACGCTAAATTGTGTATTGAATGTCTAGCTTTAAATCGGGAACATAATAATTATGTGCAGATTTTCTCATGCGATGCTTGGATGGAATAGGTAATAATTGCTTCTTTGGGGTATAAAATACATTCGACATGCAGCAGGTAAACTTCCAAGAAGATCGCTACAGTTTTATGAACCTTACGAATAGCCATTAATTAAGGAATATTAACAGCACGGCTTTTTGTGGGATTTTAAATATGTACCTAATGGAACCATTAGGTGCATCTCATTTCTAAGGAAAGTAAAACACCATGGTGTACATGCCTGAGTTCAAACTTACTGCGAGCTACCGCCAAGGTTCCTTGATTATTTCTGTTTAAAACATGTAACTGTATATGTGTGGAGTTCCATCTAAAGGGCCATCTGGTACTAAATAAACCTCTGGGTGCCTAAGTACAATCTACGCAGCCGTTCAGTCTAAGAAAAGTTTTTCCAAGTACAGTTTTACTCAACAACTTCCCAAGGCAGTGAAATAAGTTTGTAACTAATTACTTTATGAATTTGCATCTTTTTGAGATGGGGCATGTTTTTATATATCTATTATACTTTTACCAGTCAAAAATAAATGCACTCATTTTTTTTTTCATTTTAGACAATTGAAGAGATTCTTGCCACGTCGCCTATGATATCAGAACAGTTTGCTTCAGGCAACTGCATGATGGGACTCTATATACCTCTCTTATTAACTCGTTCATATGGATTCAGCAAAGATACAAAAAATATTTTTATCAAACAAGAAATACGAGGACGAAAAATAGGTAGGTCTTGAAACCGGAACACTTTATAATGCATTCTACCCCAGCAATTGCTTAATGAATACCAAGTGTCCAAGGAACAAAAAAAGATGTGGGCTGCATTTACATTTTTATAGCCATGAACTTTTCCAAAAAGAAGGATATTTCTGGGCTAATTTTGTATTATCTGGCGGGTTGCTCCCTATTTGACAAGCTATGGTAACAGTGTTCCAAATAAGTTGATGTATTACTATATACATTCCAATGAAATCCTTTAAATTATGTAAAATAACAGTGCAATAGAAATCGCATCATCACGAAGGAAACATGTGAGATAATATCTTCGCTTGTAAAGAATATACTCCACTTTCGGAAACGTTTTTCGTCAACAGTCTGTTTCAAAGTTAAGTTTCACTGTTTTGTTTTTGTTTTTGGTTTTTTGCTCTGACACTATCTAATTATTTTTTCCTGTTATTCCTTTATCTACCACTATTCACAAAAATCGGCAAGAATATTTCATTATGTTTTCACTTTTTGCTTCGAAAATATACCTTACTATACCCCATTGGAATGAATTGAATGAACTCATTCTAATGGAGGATCATCAGCTGCAGTTTCAATAAAAAATGAAATGATTTAGTAATTCAATAATTTTTAAAAATTCTCACGTTTCGCCTAGTTTTCATGATAGGTGAATGGTTAATGGGTGAAAATACCACTGACGTGGCTAACAGGCTACCTTATTTTATCATTGATATACCTAAAATTTGCGCGGTATTTGCAAATCGTATATTGAAAGCACGCACTTGCAAAGTGAGATGCTTTAGTATTGCTTTTGTAACTATTTTATTTCCAGGGCTCCAAATACACAATAGCTGCTTTTCAAATGTGAAGGTTAAGGCAGTGACGCTGATATCTTTTCGCCATGGTCGGACAAAACAATATTTTTCCCTGAAAAAGGAAATATAATGGAATTTGAATGGATTATCAGTTAAGGTGAACCTCGCTGGCAGAATATTTTTGCTACGTTACGAAAGGGATACCTCTTAACTTGCTGAGTTATCTTAAAATATTTTTCATCAAGTCTAGTCATGGCTGCTATGAAGCAGCCATGACTGGATTTGATAAAAAATTATAAAAATTTGACACAAGAAATCATTGGTTAAAAGTTCCGTACAACTTAATCGGGAACATTTGGTTAAATATCTTCAGATTTTAATTATTTTTATAGCAAGACATTTCCTGTCCTCGGCAGAATATTGTTGCTACCTTACGAAAGGGTTACCTCTTAACTTGCTGAGTTATTTTAAAATATTTTTCATCAAGTATTGTCGTGGCTGCTATGAAGCAGCCGTGACTGGATTTGATAAAAAAATTATAAAAATTTGACACAAGAAATCATTGGTTAAAAGTTCCGTACAACTTAACCGGGAACATTTGGTTAAATATCTTCAGATTTTAATTATTTTTATAGAAAGACATTTCCTGTCCTCGGCAGGAATATCCACCAACAGCATGCAAGGGGTACAAGGGCCGTAGAAAAATCGGCTCTCGTGGTTGTCTGTCGACACAATACATTTCCTAAACAAATTTAATAGAATAGTTTGTTTTTATTCACTTTACACGTGTTTCGATTATTCCAGTAATTGACTTAGTGCGAAGAAACAACACTGAAATGTTAATAAGCAGTCATGAACTAAAATGCATCGTGCTGAAAAATGCGAAGTTCAGAACTTTGAAGATAACTAATGTCTGTCAGAAAATGAGAAAAGTAATTTTGTGAAAACACCTATTGACCATTTGTTCTTTTTCACTTTTACAAGACTGTCTGCACTAATGGTTTAGCACTTGGTTAATATATGTAATCCCTCTTTCAAATCCATCATTAATCGATTTTCACCTTCGATAACTGAAGACCATACGTTGGAAAGTATTTTAGTCTTATAAAGGATCTGTATCAACAGGCGCCTCCGCTCAGAAACGTAATTTCACACGTACAAACGCCCCCGGGCTGAAGCATTGGATAAGAGTTCTGAAACAAACAATACCTTACAACCCACACAACTATTCTATTAATCACGTCGAAGACAGGAAGACGCACATAACCCTCAATTTACCGTTACAAGATGCTCCCTCATTATAATCGACAACCGATACCAAGGAAGGACATACATGAATTGTTCATAGCGGACCATCAGTCAACCGCCATATAACCTCTTCTGATTTTAACAACAACGCTGCAGTTAAGCACAAACTTGCATATATGAAGCATGCCGTGTCTCTGACAGGCACAACATGCACATTCCACGGGCAATTCACTGATGTCTGACTTAATTACCAATTTCTTTGAACACAGTATAAGTCTGTTACTTAAAAACATTCCAGATCTATTAAGCTTTACCAACACCACATTCTTCACATATTATACTAAATGATAATAACACCAGATTATTGTCAGATCCGCCTACACAATTAAACATACATATTAATATAAAGTAGAGATATAGTAGACCACAACCTCGGGTCCTCTTCCCTGTAACAGCTACCAACATTCAGATGACACGCGCAAAATGTTGCAATGACAGGCACCAAAAAAGTGTAAACTGCAGGTTTGGTGAAGTCGCTTACTCTCAACACATCGGGTATGTCATTACCGAACGGTCGGGCGCGGACTCTCATGAACCGTATATTCAATAACATGCATGGAGAAGCACAGAAAACCGAATCAAATCACCCAGTCTAGAGATTGGTGCATTTTTGGTTCTGAAATCGTAAGCAGGTTTAGAACTGACTATCCACTTTGTGACGTCGTGCCATTGGAGTCCAACCGTACTACACAAACGTGTTTCGAAATTAAATTACTTCAGATTTTATGCTAACAATTGCTTAGAGGCTTTTAACTGATTTCATTAATTCTTACCTTGAATCAGCCAGCGCGATACTTTGTAACCACAACGAGGAAGCTACACCGTTACCAGAGATTTTCTTGATCCGGATTGCTGCTGGGTTTCTGTAGTAGAATGGAAATGAATAGGTTTTATATATTTGTTATCAATGTTAACGCATAGAAGTCCAGTGTCGCGTGTCTCCTAGCCCTCTATGTTGTACATCAGATGGCCCTGGATTATCAGTTAAGGTAAACGTGAAGAGAAAAGGTGTATAACCGGAATAGTCGGGAAAATATCCCCAAGGAGTGGGAAGCAGTTTGGCGGACCCAGCCAGTGCCTTCCCAGTTTTCTTGAAATAAGTATTTGGTCGCTAAATTCGAATGTGTAATAGATCGAAAGAGAAGTGAGGGAGCCGAAATTCGAAGCCACGACTTCTAGCACACGAAGCGAATGACTACCACGATACTATGAGATACGGATAAGAAGAAATGAATCTTCGACCGCTACACTAATCACACGTTCTCTTGAGACTCACAGCCAGATTATTCCACCAGAGCAGTCGAGACAAAGGACGGAATGTTTTGAGGGTCGGACAGTCCCCAAAATGAAACATCGAGAGAGAATTTCCCGGGGGCGAGATTCGAACTTACCACCAAATAGCATACAAAGCGGCCAATATATCACTCTTTGTATTGGTCGCTGTATATACTGGGTGGCTGGGGAACTACGTGCAACATGCTTCACACAGAGTATAGACACTGAAGTAGAGTAATTTGCTACACACACACCCACACGTAACGGAGTTTCGTACAGATAATTGAGAGACATTAGCAACATTTCAGCTGATGGACTTCCGTTTACTTTTTATTCCTGGTCTGTTGATGAATGATCTGGTCTGTTGATGGTCGCTTTGTATGCTAGGTGGTTGACGAACTACGTGCAGCAAGTGTCGGATAGAGTATACAGTCACTGAAGTGGAGTAATTTGTTACGCAAATACTCACACGTAGTGAAGTTTCACGCAGATAATAAAGAGGCATTAGCAACATTTCAGCTGATGGACTTCCGCTTACTTAATATTGCCTGGTCTTTTGATGGGTGACCACAGAACTAATCAGAACAAATTTAACATAGAATACATGTTGGGAATGTTTTGCGTAAACACCAACACAAAGTGGGATACCCTGATAATTAAGAAGCATCAGGAAATAGTTCAAATGACGAACCTTCGGATGTCACCTGGCGATTCCTCAGCAGAATCGTGGTGTTTCTTAATCTGATTATAGAGATACCATTTTTTCGGGTACAGTATTTAACGGCTTGGGGCAGGATTATTTTTGGTGGTCTGAATTTGTTATTCAAAATTTGTTTTATTACAGATTATTGAAGAGTGTCTGCAGGCACTCTCCCTCCAATAATTTGAAATAGACCATATCTATATAAACAATATATTATTACCGTTTGACTGAATAAGAAACTTGGGCAAGAAAAGCATTGACCTTTGGTCTGGTACCATCATTGTTTTGAAAGCCCTGATAGTGGCTTCTAGTGCTCAACCGCTTTAAGGGGGTTAGAAATTAACTGTATTTACGTTAGTAGTGGACATCAATATTAATACCGGAGTGTTACAAGAGGGATCTGGTATCGAAAGGTGGACGTTTCGATCCTGACCAGCGGAAACTGCGATGTGTCCTTGTGCAAGACGTTTAAATACGATTGTCAAGGTGGTGCACGGTCACACTGTGTGCTAATGCGTATTGTACGTCGATGGTGCACTTGCCCTCAACCGCTGCTAACTTTGCTTGTGCAGAGTTGAAATGTTGGAGAGTCTGATAGTTTGTCGCCACTGCTTGGTGGCTCTTTCTCGGCATTACGTCTTCATCAACCCGTAAAACTGTCCGACACGGTGTAACCCTGGATGTTATTTATTTATTTATTGTAGTTTGGCAACACCTTCGACAGACAGGGTCACCTCGTGTCGGACAGTTTCTTGGGTGAAGGAAGGCGGCGTACCCGGAGAGAACCACGAGACAGCGGCATCTGTCAGACTCCCCAACACACCTGGCCGTTAAAAGTGTCATTAAACCCCACTACACACACACACACCAGAGGGATCTATCTCAAGACCTCGTCCTGGTTTTCTCGTGGGAACATGTCCCAACCTCATGCTCGCTCAATGCTGACAGGCAATTTGGACAAATCGAACGTTTCCTTCCAAGCCCACGTGTCCACCTGACACAGCAAAGACAATTTGACCACAAACAACTAATGCATGAAAATAGTCTTGACAATTTTCGATATTCAATGAATTCAATGCTATTGTCCGGGGTTCTTGTGTCAAATCTCTACCCAACGAATCGGCCGCATCCGCCCGCGTGATTTACAAATTGAGCAGTAGACAAAAAGTTATTTTTCAAAACATTTCAACAAATCCATATCAGGTGACCCCTCATTGGAACGAGAACGTTCCAATGAGGGGTCACATGATATGATTTTGCTGAAATGTTTTAAAAAATGTGAAAAAAAGATTATTTAAAATAGTAAATGTTGATAACGTCTGCGTTGGGTAACGGGTTAACCAACCCAGCAATCTCATAATCAAGAAATTGATATTTCATCAAGAGATGGAATCTGTTCGTGAACGTGTGTTTTTGAAGATGTTTACAGTTCGTCGAACACCAACCACAAACAGTGCGTTACTTCAAGAACTGAATGCCTACACTGCAAACAAACATGTAAAATACACTATGTTGTGGTATCTTGAATAAGGTACCTCGATCAATTACAATTCCTTCTATCGCCTGAATGAATTGTAATCAAAGACGCCTGCGAAGCAAGAACTCCATTAGAATTTTTACAGATCATTGCCCAGATTGCAACAATAATGGATTTCCGATCTACTCATTTGTAGTCGAGGGGGGCAACGTAACCAAATAATGAAACTTACGCTTCCACTTCGACTAACAGAGATGGAAATTCACCAAGGAGTCAATAGAACGAAATAAGTTTTCCCATCACTAGTGTAAAGCGTGAAATACCATAATAACCCTCCGCTTACCGTTACGAACGAGCTTCTTCTGAGTTTCTTTCAAATCCCAATGTAAATTTTATCGGCACAATTGTCACAAAGTCTGTAAGAAAACCTCCATTAACGTAAGAATATAAATACTGTTGCACATTGGACACGATGCGTACGCTGTTCTAAAATTACCGATATTTTCTCAGTTTATCAAGTTTACACAGTTTAATATCAGTTTGACTCTTTACCTAACACAACTGTAAGAAAACACTTGACCCCCCCCCCCCCCCCCCAAAAAAAAACAAACTTGCCCTCATACCTATGCTGCGATCATGATATAGCCATAGATGCTAAGCGTTTCTTAAAACACGGTAAATAAATAAATAAATCGAAATTTGTAGCAGAAAAATAAAAATAATATTGAGACCGAGTCCATTGATTATTATTTTATCGCAGCCAATCATTGCGTCAGAATTAAACTCAGTGTTTTATGTTTCAGTTGGTACAAAGTCCTCGAAATAAACATTATCTGTCTTTGTTTTACGGCAGGACTTGATATTGAAACACTCGGTAGTTTTAATTTAACTTTTTCTACACCATATGCATAAATATTTGCGTAAACAAAATTTAGAAGTCCAAGAGAAACAACAGAATAAACACAACTAAACCGAATGTTCAGTAATAAATTAATCCTTGAGCATATAAGGCTACATGGATAAATTATTATTGAACTTTCCCATGAACAGACAGACACGCGCATTTCATTGAATACAATACTATATGGCACGATACCATTGAGGGCACTGGGGTTGAAAGGTTTAAATATGCTATTTATAATTTTAACGCCTCGCCCGCTCATTTTCTAACGAGTAGTGGCAGGGTGGATAAATACGCCGTTCCTTTATGGCAGAGGACCTGGAATCGATCCTCTGTCGGGAATGTTCTCGAAGAGTTTCCACACTGTCTGACAGCAGCATCAGTTGGGTTGATGCTACCGTCCTATTAGTTAGGGATGTAAAAGAGCTGTGCTATGTTTGGAGGGAGACACTTTGACGAAAATCCACGCATAATATTTGAAAAGAGTAAGACCTCTAGTTGTCTGCTGTGGAAGTTAACCCATATACCCGGGCCACTGGATTAAGGAGAGGTGTTAACCCTTTACCTAACATGAAAAGCAGACGACACTTGCAAACAAAATTCTTGAATAACTAATTTTTTCATTTTTTTGTCTCAAAAACATAGGTTATGACCCCTCGTTGGAACGAGCTTGACCATCTCGTTCCAATGAAGTGTCATAACCTATGTTTTTAAGACAAAAATGAAAAGATAATGAAAATTAATTGGCGATTGTTGAGAAAAGCGCTGGCCGATTTTGGCCGTTACGTTGGATAAAGAGTTAATATAATCGACAGACCTTTTCGCTTATTATTGTTAAATGAATACGCTTAAACCATATTTTTCTTTTACAGACTGGGCACTTGGAGCAATGCTGAGTGAAGTCGATTTGCAAAAAGTATGCAAGGTGAATGGCGGCGAGAAAACTTTCAAATCATCCATGTTATCGTTAGTTCTGACACTATGCACATTCTTTTTAGTAATATGTTCACAAACAAATTGTATATTATTATGAATCGAACTCTTTTTGAAGTGCCTTTTAGTATTTTGTACAATGGATATTGTTTCACGTGTGCTTTTAAGATTTTCTACTAATTACACGGAGATTCAACTTATATCATAGTTCTGGTGGAACTGAATTTCGTCTGTCTTGAAGAAAGCAGGAAAATCAGATTCGTCAGAGGTTTACAACCCTTGTGATTTCCCCATAAGAAATTGTGGGTTGCTACCTTAGAATGATAACTGATAATACAAAATGAGTTATCACTATTCAGTATTTGTTTTCTTTTAGTTGGTCGAGGTAGCGTACGGCTGCCGTGGACTGGTCACTTTCCACGGATGGGCAATATTTCCACGGACGCAATAATATTAGATTCCAAACACTAATTATAGGAACAATCATCAAAAATTTAATTAATGAAGCACCGGGTACAATCCGGTGTTTCATTCATTAAAAATTTGCTGATGATTTTTATTACCTGGTAAATGCAAGCGTGGATATCACTGCTCACGCGTGGATTATGCTCAGTCCACGGCTACTGTACTGTAGATGTACCGTAGTGTGAGAGTGGCCTCCTTCTCGACCAGATTGCGATCGAGTTTCGAAACATTTAAACCAATGGCACGAGATTTTCTAAATAAAATATTGCGAAATTTTGACTGAACAAAGAAAAACAAACGAAAGTAACATCTATGATGGAATTTTGAAATATTTGTGCGTTTCTTTTTCAACAGGTAAAAGTCTTCTGTGTTGTTGTCAGGAATCGTACAGAAAATTTCGACCATGTTGGGATCCAGTCTTGATCCGATCAACATTTTGTGTCCGCTGCCGAGATCACAACACTGTACAACAAAGAAAGGTTGTTTGATAATAAACATTGAAACCTCTCCATCCACTCAACAAAGCTACATGAGAGCGAGAGAGTGATAGTTTTAGTATTTTGAAGTACATTTGGCCACGAGTTGTTCTCGTGAACTATTATTTGATAAGACACCTTTCGCATAATGAACGACAACAGACAAACATTACGAATGGTTAATAGTAGTCGCAAATTCGTCGGGTGGTGAAAAACCTTTTTCGCAGAATTGACGACTACGGGTCCGTTTGTTTCGCAATTTTCTCATGTTGCGCGGCAACGAATGATTTGATGACCAGAAGGAAATGGAAATTTAGGCCACATGGCGATTACAGTTTGAGGACATAATCTAAGAGTGAACCCCCCACATTAAGTGGCAGGGAAACGCTCTCAAACGTTTTTGCAATATGATATACCTGCGTGTTTTAATGAGAAATCGTAATCGTAACTACGGATAAGGGAAAGCGACAGCTGATAGGAAGAACACAAATTTCAGTGACGCAGTACCCTATTTCGTAATTCGCATTAGTCGTCGTTCATTGTGCGGAAGGTCTCTGTTATCACTTCTGGTACGAATACGATTTCAGACTTCCAGGAACAGGGCCTTGCGCATATTCGGTATTCGAAATGATATTCCATTCGACGGCAGTATTCTATTCGAATTCGATTCGGCAATCGGTGCCGAATAAATATCGATTATTCTTGCAATCTTTCTCTCTGTCGGAATGCGCTGAATATCGGTGGGATGAAAACTTGTTTTAAAAATAGGCACACATCAGCTAAAACGGATTCCATTTCACACAACCCCACATTCAGAGCCGGCGACGGATTTATTCGTCAATCGTACTTCTTATTTCATGTGCCCGGCGACGGATATATCTATCGCCGGCACATGGAATAGGGAGTACGTGCCAACATGGTTATGTTCCTGACTAAAACACGGTGATTTTTCCAGGTTGCTCAACCGATAACCATTCTAATAAATTCGATTGGATTCGCGAAAGTGAGCAGTATTCGACTCGGCATTCGATTCGAGCTCATTCGAATATTCGCAGCGCCCTATCCAGGAACCATTCATGCCTGCTGTCAACTTTGTGAGTTGAATGCTTATTTTTCGTGTTCTATACATCACAACCTTCATTTTGGTGGATATCTAATTTGAATTTAAGGAATATCAGAGGGGGGATTTCAAAGTAAACTTGTTTTCCTTACTTAAAATGTTTCATTAAATTTATAGTTTTCAACATGAAATTTGAATTTTAAACTGGAATTCATGCATTCAATCTCTATCCATAACCAATTGCAAAATCCCGACGAGTCATTCAAAATTATAATAACGCATCTATCTAAAACACTTTACATGAATATGTTTTTAAAAGTTCCAAAAATTCGCAAAGAAAATAGTTAATTATGAACGTGATGTTTTACAAAAGATACGGATGGACATCCTTAAAATCCGAAGACAGTTAACCCATTGACACGCGTAGAGTCAGTGATACTTCCCTGTGTAAACAAACAATAAAAAGCTTGCATAATGAGAGCAGAACTGATTACCACTTGCTGCCCAGAACTTTTCAAACCTGCGATAACAAATATCGATCTCATTATCAAACGGAGGTTGAATGTTTGACCATCTTATACTTAAAAGTATTCAAACAAAATTGGTTAACCCTTTACCTAACATGAAAAGCAGACGACAATTGCAAACAAAATTCTTGAATAACTTATTTTTTTTCCTTTTTTGTCTCGATAACTTAGGTTATGGCCCCTCGTTGGAACGAGCGCGACTAGCTCGTTCCAATGAGGGGTCATAACCTATGTTTTTGAGACAAAAAATGCAAGAATAATGAAAATTAATTGGCGTTTCTTGTGAATAGCGCTGGAAGGTTTTGTCCGTTACGTTGGGTAAAGGGTTGATCATTGTTGTTTTGTTTTCTAAAGTTAACTGATTTAGAACTAACAACTGACTTTCAAGTTAAGGTGATGGTCACATGACCAAACGGGGCTAAAAATTTGATTTATATTCAGAGATATATGGACACTTATTAAGAATCTAAATTATATTATATAGGAAAGAATGATAAATGAAATATTAAAACTCCCCAAAAGTTGGGTTTTTGATTTCCATTAAACATTCCCAGTACGGAGTTCATAAGTGTCTAAATGTTCCCCCAAAGTATGGTAAAAGTTGCACCAAAAAAACCTTACTTCATTAAAGGAGTCACAAAACACCTGAAAACATTCTTCAATTGGAATGATGAAAAACCGTTTCGTATTTCTCTTTTACGAAGTGGATGGAAAACGACATCCATTTTAGATGACAGCATGCTTCAACAGTCTAAACTATGATTAAAGGACAGCTGATCAAAACCTGAATAGAATAGAATAGAACTTTATTGCAATAAATCACACGCACTGGTACAGATTGCATGTATAATAATACACGGATAATGAACTATAATTAAGAATATTTGATACAGCATCATCAGCAATATAGAATATCATGTCGTGCGTCAATATAAAGTCCTTTTATAACATCATGAGAAATATATAATGATATTTTGAACACATGTATAGACACATACGGGAGCGCGGTGGCTCAGTAGGAAGAGGTGCAGGCTGCAAGCCGAGAGGTCCTCGGTTCGAATCCCACTTGCGGCAACCGCGTTGTGTCCTTGGGCAAGACACTTCATCTCCATTGCCCGCGTGGGGGCACGGTGACGCCGTGTACTAAGGCGTACTGCACGTCGATGGTACGCGTGTCTTCAACCAATCTAACCCTGCCTGTGCTGCAGTGCGGGAGTTACGATGTTGGGGAGCTGGCAGCTGCTCGTCGTTGCTCGGTGGTTCTCTCCGGGTACTCCGGCTTCCTCCACCCGTAAAACTGTCACGGTCATGATTAGCCATTGTGCATAAATATGTGACGTTAAACATCAATAAATAAATAAATAATATAGACACATACATACATATGCACATACACCTATACACCTATACACGCACACACCCATACACACCTGTGAACTGGGTTAGATTGGTTTTGTGCTGTCACAAACAGCTCCTTCTTAAATGGACGTCATTTTACTCATCCACATGGTAAAACAGAAATATGATAGTTTTAAAAATTGATCTCTCAATCATTTCTTCTGTAACAAACAATCTGAATTACTTTTGCAAATCATTTTGGTCAGTCATATAGGCATTCACCAATACACAGAAATGGGTAGTACATACTTCAAAAAAAAACTTATTTCAGTATTTAGATAATACTGATTGATAGCTTGACATAAAGATGCGTATGAAACACAAAAATGTTCTCGCATTGGAAAGTGGATATCATAGACACGTATTCGGTTTCTGAAAATGGATTCTCATTTGTGTAACAATGGAGTTGAAAAGTGTGACTCGGACTTCAGAAACCACATATTGGGTAGGCATGTGCATGGTTTCAACAAAATACAATTTGGATATTTTTTCTGCTTTATCTCGACGATCATAGATTATAGTAATACAGTGCATAGAAATGTATCCTATAAATATGATGAGAGTTTCCTCAACCAGGATATCCTCAAAATAATGTATTTTTGTATGCGTTTTTGTGTGTTTTGGATTCCAATGTTTACAAAACGACTTACGAGAGGAGGTGCCCAGGAATACCCCATGACAAAAAGGTTCTCTCACTGCTCAAATATGATGATGTTTATGCGTCCCTTTATACATCTCAGTATATGAAACTGAACAAACTTTCGGGGCGGATATGTGTTATTGAAAATAGGTTTTTAAATAAAACCTCCGAAGTCGATATTTTGTTCAAAGTTTACCGAATACACAGAACTAGGTGTAGGGATTCCACATGTAATAAACACGACGACAATGATTCTTAAAAAAGTAAACAAAAAATATCTCTTAATTTCAGCAGTTGGAACTGAATTTGTAAAAAAAAAACAAAGTGAAAACATGTATATTAACGTCGTGGGATGTGAATGTCACCACTCACTAGTTGCAGTTTTGCACTTTTTTGGTGGATCTTGGACATTGTAAGGAGTGAAACCAAATGCGATTTCATGCTTTGATGTTCGCTGTTTCAGGCCTTATCAAGAGCATTCCGGGAACGCGGTGGCTCAATGTAAACTGTTGGGTTTCTATGCTAGAGGTCCCGAGTTCGATCCCCGTCCGGGACGACCCGCGTTGTGACCTTAGGCAAGGCACTTTATCCCGGTTGTCTACATGGAGGCACTATGACGCCGTATACTAAGGCGTACTGCACGTTGATGGTGCACTTGTCTTCGACCGTTGTAACCCTGCTTGAGCGGAGCTTGAATATAGAGTTAGAATGTTGTGGAGCTAACAGTTGCTCGTCGATGCTCGGTGGTTCTCCCCAGGTACTCCGGCTTCCTCCACCCATAAAACTGTCACGGTCATGATTAGCCATTGTGCATAAGTATGTGACCTTAAACACCAATAAATAAATAATAAATAAATCAATCAAGAGCATTCCCATTTTTATATGAACTAGTTTAACCTGCTGAACCCTGGAGACCGCTTTGAGGTTACAGGATCGTGATACGGCCCTCAATTCAAACGTAGATAGTTGCTCGGTGAATTTGTATGATAGGCCAATCAAGATTTTCAACGTGCAGCCTGAGGCTGCACGTTCAACATATTGATCCCCCACCCCTAAGTAACGAATATAGTTTCTACCAGTTAATGGGTCTGAACAGGCATGGGTTATACCATAAGGGGCAAAGAGTTAAACACACACTAAACGAATTTAGAAAAATTAAGCCCTCGCCCCCCCCCCCCCCGCCCTCTCGTGCAACCAAGAGAACAGAGGTGTAACAGAAGGGAAATCACTTTTGCGTAAACGTGTGTATACAAGACTGTGAAGTTGCAGCCCCGTTCCTCGAATCTCGAAACCAATATGTATTGAAGTCACCGTTTGTGATGTTTCTATTACTTCGGGTATGTAGTTTTTTCTTGTGTGTTTCTTGTGTATCGCATGCGTTGTATTAATCAAACGAAATGTTTCAAATGTTTCTCAGTGTTTATTATCAGATGGTACAATTTTCTTCTGAACACGACCTTTAGGATTTTTGCATAAGGACAACGACATACTGTATTTTTATTTATTAATTTATTGGGGTTTAGCGGCACTTTCGACAGCCAGGGACACCTCGTGTCGGGCAGTTTTACGGGTGGAGGAAGCCGGAAGCAACTGTCAGGTTCCCCAAAATACTAACTCCGCATAAGCAGGGTGAGCATTGGTTGAAGACAAGTGCACCATCCACGCGCAGAACGCCTCAGTACACAACGCCACCGTGCCCCCACGTGGGCAATGGGGGTGAAGTGTCTTGCCCAAGGACACAACGCGGTTGCCGCAGGTGGGATTCGAACCGATGACTTCTCGGCTTGCAGTCTGCACCTCTATCTACAGAGCCATTACTTTGAAATTCCCAAGAGTGATATACCATATATGTTAATTAATTAAATAATTTTTCATCAACATGAAAGTTGTGATGCATGGAACAGGAAAAATATATGCGTGAAACTCACAAAGTTGATAGTTGTCAATCAATGGTTCCTGTAAGTCTGCTATCGTATTCGTACCAGAACTGATAATAAAATGATATTTCGCAATAACAAATCGTGGACAAATATGCTTCAGATAACCAAGAACGAGGCACATTATGTAGCACCTTGAATTCAACTGGTTATGCGTCTGAAAGGATAAAACATTTTGGTTTCAGAATATCCTTTTCATCCGGACAATCATTCGCCAAGAGAAAGTAAAAATCACATGACTGACTGGACATAATAGCAGTTTTCAGACTTGCACGATGGTCTCGTGCTTTTCTCTTGTTCGAACGAAATTACTAATTACAATTTGAACTGCAGAAATAACACCTCAGATGTGAGGATGAAGGCGTCTTGTTGTGAAGCGAGATGTCAAATTTCGAGAAACGATATCCTTATGACAAAAATGCAGATTCGATTTTAAGAATGCGTTGAAACTTATCTGTTAGAATCGGTGATTTCCAACATTAGAATATTTTGCGACAACTATTTCGCAAAATAGTTGTCTTTTAGCTTCTGCGTTGCAGAAACAGAAAAAGTTGTGTCATAAATCTCCCATCCAAACAAGCCTTTTCTGCAGCAATTAGTCACGCCATCGGGAAATTAGTGAAGTATGTTGTCGTTAATCACTCAAGAGACACAGACATAAAACGGTTCTATTCGGAATTCGATTCGATTCAATTCGCGAATATATCTATGATTCGGTTCGGTATTCAATTCGATTGACAATTATCAATTCACAGAGCCAAAAACTACACTCTAAAATCAGTTATGTCAAAAAATAACCCACAAACGACTGGGTTGAGTGAATATGAACCCATTTGGGTTCAGAGGCACCCAATCCAGTTGATTTGGCTTGATCTTTGACCCGACTGATTTTAGAGTGTAGTACTGGACGAAAATGAATATTCAAATGCACTTTGATAACTGATTCACCTTTTCTGGTTATGTCGCACACACTCCGCAACAGTTGTTGTTGTAACGGAGCAACTGGTCTACCATAGTTATCTTGAAACACACTGAACCTTAAACTCGTTCCGTTCATCTGACAGAAAAATCTTCGAAAATAGAAAAAAATGGGCGTGTCATTCAACAAAATATAATGGTATTGTGACTTTTTTCTTAGTGACTGGTAATTTTAATTCTCAGGTTTCGTACTGGGCCTCTTTTGGTCGATAGCTCATCTGTCAAGCTAAACCACTGATAGTGTCTGCTATAATTTTAACCCCCTGCACACTGATGTAAAAATATCTAAATTTCATGCAGAAAAAAATTCCCATAATGCAACTAGAAATTTAACCAATTCAATCTCGTTTGACAGAGCTCGTTGAGCTCTGTCAAACGAGATTGAATTGGTTAAATTTCTAGATGCATTATGGGAAAAAAGAGCTTTCTGAAATTTTGGTATTTTGACATCAGAGTGAAGGGGGTTAAACGGGCGTGTAATGAGTGTGTAAGATAGACTACCAACCTGTCAAGGTAGCGGTCAAAGTTTATAAGCAATTCGACGCTGTTGTTGCCTGAAACAGTCTATCCCAGGAATAGTCACCTGTGTTTTAGATTTGATCGTCAGGTTCGCTTTTCCGACCAACAGAAATATTCCAGACGACTGAATCTAAAAGTACCATAAACATTCATTTTCGTCGAATCAACGCAGGACATTTTTTCAACCTATAACTGATTTGACTGTATCTTACTAACATAACTACTATTAGACAAGCAGACAAGCTTGTAAACTAAATGCTTGTGAACAGCATTATGAATATAGTCTAACCACATTTGTAGTTTTATGATAACGCTGCATAGTTCAACCAATTAAGTCAATAGATTGATGTTTTCAAAGCGAAATAAATGTGGTGATTGGAATATCTGTAGCAGGAGCATAAAATAATATCTGCGCACAAACTCCACGAAAAGAGGGTAAACAAACAGCCCATAGCAGCGTCAGATTACTTACGGAATTAATCTGACGGTCTGAGAGCTTAGAAGATCCATTTCAAAAGTCTAGGGAAGGGGCGATATTCATTGCAATGAACAGTCCATTTATTACTTTATCAACCATGAATGGCAGACGACACTTGTAAGCAAGTTTCATTACTAAGAGTCTTCATTTTATGCCTCAAAATATAACTTATGATCCTTCATTGAAACGAACTAAACGAGCTTATTCCACTGAGGTGTCATAAGCTTTGTTTACGAGGCAAAATAAAAAAGAATAATAACATTTGAAAGGTTATACATCTAAAGTTCTGATATAAGATTAGTATTATGCCGTCGGAATGCAAACTCTGTTTCTCGAAGATCGCGAAAGTGATTTCAATTCATTTGTATTTATATGTGAATATATATCATAATTATTTCCTTATGTGTTTAATGCAACATAAAGACATCACATTTGTACCTTGTTCTTTGTCTCGAATATACCCTACGTTTACTAGAGCATTTATATAGCATTCACATTAAACTGTTGTGTTCACCAATGAATGAGCACAACAGACCCCAACTTTACCCAACGCAGACGATATCAAAATTTATTATTTTAAATACAATTTTTTAAATTTTTTCAAAATATTTCAACAAAACCATATCATGTGACCCCTCATTGGAACAAGCTCAATGAGCTTGTTCCAATGAGGGGTCACATGATATGGTTTTGTTGAAATATTTTGAAAAATTTAATTTTTTCAACTGCTCAATTTGCATATTACGCGGGCGGATGCGGGCGATTCGTTACGTAAAGGGTTAACAAACCATCACGCATCAATTCCAGTTGAAATAGTAGAAATTATTTCATCGATACACCCCTTTCGACATGGATTTGAACCCGAAATCCCGTCTTTTCGTCTCCGGATCGTTATACGACTTGTAGTCATAAAATGGGTGGTTTCTTAGAGAATGTGCATGGTAGACCAAACAATATTCTCAACGTGCAGCTCTAAACACTGGTGTTTCATTTCCGTCAATCTCGTGGTAAACGTAATGTTTCTTTTCTGCCAATGTCAGAGTAAACGCGGTGCTTCATTTCTGTCAATGCCAGGGTAAATTCTGCGTTTCATTTCTGCCAAGGTCAGATTAAACACAGTGTTTCATTTCTCCCGACACATGGCAAGTTAAAACAGTGCACCTACAATTATTAAGATGCGCAATTAACCCTTTGAACCCTAGTCGTATCTTCCATGTCAGTTCAATGCCAGCAATTGGAAGAGTCCATATTCATTATGTGGGAGTAGACCAATTAATATTTTCAACGTGCAGGCCCACGTTGAAAATATTGATCGGTCTATTCCACGTATTTAGTAGGCATCCTACTACATTGTTGCTGGGCCCGAAAATTAGCCTCTCGTTCTCAACGGGTTTATAGAGTTAAACTTGTGACGGAAAATGTTCAATGCAAGTGATTTTAGATATCGTATTCTACTTTATTGATACAAATAAAATTAATAAATAGGAATAAAACGTTGCATCCGTGCAGTATAAAACCCCCTACATCGCTGTACCCAATTTCCTAGTACTCTCTGTACCATTACACCTCAGCTCTGCCGTACCTGTCCAATCAATGTCTAATAGTAACCACTCCGCACATCAGGCCTATCTGGGTGTAGCAGCCCAAGCAGGTCGGCAATATGGCGTAGAAATTATTAGGTTTTTCTTACAGTTGATAATTTAGTGGTACGAGAAAAAAAGTGTACCTCACTTATAGATAAGGTACGCCATAGGTGAACGAGAACGATAGCGCATCTCTGAAGTGAAACGCTGAATCGTCCCTTCTGTGCAACAAGGCGCCATCCGCAATGCATTCTTACACTCAAAGTACTTTATAATATTTGTCATTACCATGGACCTCTGAGGACTGTTATTTTTACTTAGTTGTTATGATACCGCGTCTTATGTTTCGTTAGAGATAATTTACAGAGGCAGCTAGAGGGCGCGGTGGCGTTGCGGTAACTGGCTCTCGTCAGATCACCGAAGTTAAGCAACGTCGAGCCCGGTTAGTCCTAGGATGGGTGACCGTCTGAGCGATCGATTCGGACGCCTGTGTTGTGTTCTTGGACAAGGCACTTAACTCCGATTGTCCGCATGGGGGCACGATGACGCCGTGTACTAAGGCGTACCGCACGTCGAAGGTGCGCATGACTTCAACCAATCTAACCCTGCCTGTGCTGCAGTGCTGAGTTACGAAGTTGGGGAGCTGGCAGCTGCTCGTCGTTGCTCGGTGGCTCTTTCCGGGTACTCCGGCTTCCTCCACCCGTAAAACTGTCACTGTCATGATTAGCCATTGTGCATAAGTATATGACCTTAAACACAATAAATGAATAAATAAATAAATAACAAAGGCAGCTTGTAATTATTAACTTGCTTTAGTTACTTTTCTCAAAACCAGTCCACCAAAGACAGTGTGTGCTTATAATTTATGCTAATACATTACATTTCTACAGTTTATTTGCAATCGATTGTACATGGCGGGGAAAATTATCTTTATTAGAAAATAAACAAACAAAAAGAAAAAAAGAAAAACGAATAAAATATAATAAAAAGAGACAAAAAAAAAGAGAAATTAAGAAAACGAACAATCCGTGACAACGGTAACTTTTGTAACCATGATTCCAACGAAAACTGTTAGCAGAGCAGCATCTGATCAGATGGTCTTCATTTCGAAACTGGCGAAGTTGGCGAATTCAAATTAGCTGATGATCAGCTAGTTTGATTTCGCCAACTCAACGAAATGAAGACCATCGGATCTTTTACAACGCTGAGGATGCATCTCATTTATTTACAAGAGGCT
This sequence comes from Pictodentalium vernedei, assembly GCA_031216915.1. Lineage (NCBI taxonomy): Eukaryota > Metazoa > Mollusca > Scaphopoda > Dentaliida > Dentaliidae > Pictodentalium > Pictodentalium vernedei. The sequence continues at coordinate 169,957,037 of CM062290.1, read as the reverse complement.
AGGATTCAGCTGAATGTATATCATTTTACTGTATTCTTGTCGTTTATTATGTTGGCATTGCTTGCATAGTGTGCAGTACACAATAGGTCTAGCACTGGTAACACCAGTTGCGTAGAAAGTTTCATTCATCTTTTATTCTATCGGAAATTGTATTAGCCACCCATCCTTACCATAACACCAATCAAAGAGGAATGTACGTCAGCTCTTCCAAATTTCATCTCCAGTTTTCTAAATGGAAGCCAAGACACGAGAGTTTCTCTATTCTGATTGACAATCGGCAATACTTATTATTTTAAACGTAAATGAACTATCGTGTGTAGGTAAGAATGCCCGACAAACCTCTGAATGTCTATAACAATCTTGGTCAGAGAGCAATCGGTCCTCTGGCCCCAACATGTATCTACACCACTTGTGTCATAGGTTGTGGAGTTTAATAAATATACTTTATTTTTTTCTACTTTTGCCTGTTTGCGCCTGTTAAATTTGAAGACTGCTGCAAGGAGGTATGATTTTGATTTCGCGATATTTTGTGTTCCTTGCTTTTCTATGTAGAGTTATTTCCCTTGGTGTGCGAAAAACGTTGCGACCAGACAGTTTATTATCTGGACAGCGTAAAGCATCAAGCGTCTCGTGTATACTCTCAGACAATAATGTGTTATGTCCAGCATCATCAAATACGGCCTAGGTTCAATTCCAGTGCTTTTTTTATTATCCAAGCTTTGCAAGAGAAATCAATTTTTTTCACAAACACGTAAATGGAAAAGATGGTGGTCGAGGCCCGGCTAGTCCAAATTTGGACCCAAATGTGGTAAAATAATTGTTTTGTGTTTTATGACCTTTCGGTCCAATTTACTCCATGTCAGTACACTGATGAAAATCATATGTAAAATTTCACACGACCACCTTATCTCATTAGAACAATACAGCATACACTGACACTTTGTGGTCGAAAGATGTATAATTATCGATTTGGATACAGAAACCTATCGGTCTCCACTTTATTTCCAAAACGATAAGGTTTCAGCACCCAAAAGGCTCGTCGAAAACCCGCCATGTCTGCTTATATAGAGAGTATTAAGCGTTAAAGGACTAGCTCACAACAGTCAGGTGTGCATTTGGTATTCCGTGAGCCATCGTTGAAACTGCATTAAACGTTACTGTTGAGTTACAGTAAAACTGTGGGCAAGCATTTACCGAGAGTCATACCGTAAAATACCATATTAATATATTTTTGGTTACACCGACCATTTTGTTCGATCTTTAAGCAAAACCTCGATACTGATATTTGATTTCTCTTCATTACATTTTTACACCAGAATGTTGGTTCAGTTGTCACGAAGAGTACACTCTAAAATTAGTTGGGTTAAAAATTAACCCAAATCAACTGAGTTGAGTGAATATGAACCCAATTGGGTTCGTATTCACTCAACTCAGTTGATTTGTGTTGATTTTTAACCCAATTGCATTTAGAGTGCGGCCAGACGGTTTCAGATTAAATATATTACTCGGTCTATTTTAACAGCTCTCTGCTCTGAACAAGACATCTTTCGACTTGTACGATGACATATAGACGCAGCCAGGAATTAAATAGTTTATAGAGGTAATAATCTACGTTTTGAGACAAGAAATGAAAACAAACATAATAAATTTTGAATGACCTATTTAGTTATTAACACAATAAATAAATTTTTAAAATACACAGGCGGATCCAGGAAGTGTGTGATTACGAGGGACGTGGGTGTTCAATCCAAATAGTCGAGGGGTATGGTGCGTTAAGGTCCCCCAGAAACTCGCGTGCTCGACATGACCCTTGTGTAAAAATGGTATGGCACACCATGCACATGTAATTGCATACACTGATATGCCAGGGTATTAGCCTTGTATACCAGGGTATTTGGGACAATGCATCGTACGTCATGTATTCTTAAATTGTGCAGGTTGTTGTGGAAATTAAAGACAAATACCTGATTGTACCCACAGTTATGCACAATATAGACAATTACGAGCATTTTAAACCGGGACATACGCTGGAACCGCCCGAATCCGACAATGAAATAAAACTACACGGTGGGTTCCCACAAGACAACAGAGTTGGTAGATCTACTCTGCTAGCCATTTGATCTTTAGCGTACGTTTCTATCACATAGGTCCACAAGGCCGATTGTGTACGCAATCCTATTATACTAGCAAAACGCTAGCCGATTGTGTCCACATGCGAACATGTGGACACAATCGGCTTGCAGTTTGCGGACACACTCGGATCACGTTTTTGCAGAGTCATTCTACCCAATAACAATACCCGGAAAAATTAAACTTATTCTGTAATATATAATATAGTGGTATATTTTCATGAACATGCCCGTATCGGAGGTGTGTCACTAAAGATGACAATAGTTGAGAGGACAACTTTTTCTTTCGTTGGAAATCTTTTCTTTATTTTCGTGGCATGGCCATTTTGTATTCAAAAAATATTGAATTGCCAAGTTTGCGCGATGATATATAACGCGGATGGGTCATATTCCTGGCCGGTGAGAGTACATGGAAGCCGGGCAGTAACACAGGTGATATGGGGGTTCTCAAGTTTGATCGAGCTTCAGAAGTTGGCAATTTTAGCCACTCATCTACAGACAAAATAGGAGAGCCCCTAGGGCAATCTGTAATCTATTTAATTTCATTCATTTGCATTCATGAAAATAGCGATTTTTGCAGTCCAGTTTCGGAAAACTTTTCTGGTTGTGAGGTCCCGAGAAACTTTCGGAATTCCGACTGAAAAATCGCGGGTGTCCGTCATATTTCTAGTCATGTATTCCATGCAGCTGCTTCGAGACTATGGGAATAAGTCCCCCCCCCCCCCCCCCCCCCCCCGCGAACTAGAAGACTATTAATTGGCCCGGGCGCTCCACCCCCATCGTATACTCCCATCCATTGCTCGAAGTTCGTATTGCTGGGTCTGGACATATTGAAGCAATAACCGTCTGTCGCTAGTATATTGCAAAGTCCCAATCTGCAAGGGCAGCGGGTGTAGTAAATGCCAATTATTAATGCGAGTTACAGCTGCAGTAATGCCAGAACGCCCAATCTCCAACGGAAGTGGGTGTAATAAATTGCAGTTATTACCACGATGAAAAACCAGCAATAGTTGAGATGTGCTTGAGAACTGGAGGAAGCATCGACCTTAACCCTTTGAACCCTAACGGCCTCGTTTCGGGCCAGGAACATGATACGCCATAACGTCATTATTTTGGATGGCTGTTCAATAAATGTGTGGGGTAGACCAATCAATATTTTCAACGTGCAGCCCCGAGGCTGCACGTTAAAAATATTGATTGGTCTACCCCAAATAATGAATATGGACTCTTCTAATTGATACCATTGAACTGGCGTGGAAGATACCACTAGAGTTCAAAGGGTTAAAAGGTAGGACACACCGGCGTGGGAACGGGTATGGTCGGACAGTTATGGTTGTGTCAATATCTGGAAAACAAAACATTAGTCTGGTGAGATATATTGCCATTTTATTGTTCAACTCTGTAGAGCAGTCAGTTGCCGCGCAACACAAATAGGTATGGTGAAATAAAAGAGGGTCATAAAATATAAGGAAGTGTAATTTGAGCAATGCTATGTCCATTAAGTTATCGTCCAGGGAAGATAAGCTGTCGATCTGTATCGTGTTTTTGATCTCCGATTACAAAGCCACCGACAAGTATCAATCAAGGCCCACTGTCAATGAACAAAACATACCTAAATACGCATCAGTATAAGAATCGTAGCGGTGTTTAATTATGCAAGTACATTCATTTTCCCAGCATGCAAGATGTGATGCGGAGCGGTGCTTGTTTACTGTGGCACACAAGTTCTGCTTTACTGGTTAAATAGGACCTGAGGTGGAGGTTCGCTAAAGTGGGCAGCATAAGTATAAACGATTAGCTAAACTCGACTTAATACCAATGTTGCGGTTATGATATAGCCAAAGATGCTTAAAGTGACTTTAAATACCAATAAATAAATAAATAAATAAATAAATAAATAAATAAATAACGTGACCACTTGTAACACCAGAATGCAACAGAAGGTGTTTTTTTTTCAAAAATAAATTTTCAACATTTTTCCAGTGTTAGGAGGAGGGCACTTCCTCAACAATACGACTACTACCTCAGTCGTTCGGTCATACCTGTGAGAGACACCCTGCTACTTCTCTGTGTTGGGTTTTCGTTAGTCGTATTCGTGAGACAGGGCGCCGAAAGATTTTAAATGTTTCTACGTCGTTATTTGGGTAAATAGAGGAATGGGCAGAAAAAATTCTCCCACGCGAAGATGAGCTGAAAATTTTAAGATAACTTATCACTATCTCACGTCAAACTTTCCTACGTCATGCATACTGAGTTAAATAGCAGTTTCGAGAATTAATATGCGATTGATGTTCCTAAAAATAAATAACGGGTCACCAAGTGTATTTATTCGTATATTTCTAGAGAGAACATGCAATTCGCAAAGAAGAATAATCTGGCATTCAAGAGAGTAAAATGTATTGCAAAAAAATATATTGTGTGAAAATTCATGAGATACCGTGCGAGTTGCAATAGCTGTCAAGGTTAACCCGTCGCTTAACAAAAAGGTAATATCCACCAAACACAGTTCACAAAAATCGTCATTCAAATTTCAGTGCTCTTTCATTTCTTGACTAAAAACCATTGATTATGTAACCTCAATTCAATGACTCAAGAAGGGCTTTTACATGTGTCGTTTTCTAGTTGTGTTAGGTAACTAATAGAGATGTCAGATACACGAGACTGACATAGATAACGGAGGCTCTCGTGCAATATTGTTTTTCAGGAGAACTGAGTAAAGGATCAGGTATATTTCAACGATTTTACTCCACGGCCGATCGCAAAAGATCAAAATTTCAGGGGCGTAAATAAGGGAGCGGGATTATTGAGGTGTGACACCCCAAAATAATATTTCCAGTCGGAACATTTTAGATTAGATATCAACTTGCTCTTATTAGTAATCACGTACTTGTATAACCCTTTACCTAACATGAAAAGCAGACGACACTTGCAAAACAAATTCTTGAATAACTAATTTTTTTCAATTTGTTTGTCTCAAAAACATAGGTTATGACCCCTCGTTGGAACGAGCTCGTTCCAACGAGGGGTCATAACCTATGTTTTGAGACAAAAAATTAAAATATTTTGAAAATTAATTGGCGATTTTTGGCCGTTACGTTGGGTAAAGGGTTATAGACTGGATTTGATGACTGGACTTACGGCACACAAAGAGTCGATCACAGAAGTTGAGGTTTGTGGTACCAAAACACGTACGTTGGTGGCACAGCATTACCAGTTTGGATTTTTTTTTGTAATTGCTGGGAAGCCCTTACCAAACGACTATTACATCTATTCATACACCAACAATTCAAACCACTTTGAGTTTGAACCTTTTCCCAACTGTCTAACAGTCCAACTACATCATCCAGGCACTCCTTGATGGTGTAGTTGGAATATTAGTCAGTATTATAGTTCAAAACTCCGAGTCACGCCTGGCGACTCTGGCAAAACACTTGATCGCATTCTAGAATCTGTAGTGAAGTTAAAATACTCAATAACAATAAATGTGAAAAACTGTAGTGTGGGTATTTTTTTGGTGGGAGACAAAATATATTCGACAGAAATCGCATAAAGACAGTAAGAGAAAGATGAGACACCTCATTTCCGACATGAACTGTGCTGAGCGCGAAATGTCTGTCGACGACCATGAGAGCAGTCACACATTTATTCGTCACGACTTCCATATAAAATACCTAGTGCGAGAAACGTGGGCAAAAATATTTTAAAGTGTTTTTGCTCATTACAAATTCGCCTTGTGCAACCGCATCTGACGAATCTACCTCCATAAATGGAGCGACTCTACATTGGAATATTATGGCACCAGAACAATGAAGTTAGTTCTATGGCTGGTCGTCTGTTCTTATCTGTATTCCAGAAATACGAACAGTTAAAACATATTTGGGGCTGAGCTGTTGGAATGAATAGCATCACTGTATTCCTCGGTTGTGCGCCTCCAATCATTTGTGCCATTGTGTTAGAGATGTTACTTTTGGCTGCATCTTCTGTATCGATCTATTACCCTGGTATCGATACAGTGATAACATAATGTATTAAAGATCGGTGTATCGTGCCGTTTGATGGATTTCTCTCTGCATGAAAAGAATGATTCCAGATAAAGTAAAGATATCTGCACTGAAATTACAAAAAGGCGAGAAAAAAACACCAGAGTAAGAAAAATGGCATGTGCTATCCGATTTGTGGGGCAAGGGAAGGAGCAAATTTGAAAGAGAGGTGCCAGAACGTTGTCGGCGGCTGAGCCTCCACGCGCTGTGAAACAAAACGTAGTTCTGTCGGTCTTGTGGTTTTCCGTTTGGTCTATTGTGGACGTCCGTTTTAGTATGACCCATACGGTTTGTCATTCCTTTTGTTAGAAAGGATTGACACGTTGCAAAATAACATCAGACGAGAAGACGACTTTCAATGTTTTAATTTTCCGGTACATTTAGTTTTATTTAAACTGTATGTACCGAGTGATAGGGTAATGATTAATATGTTTACCTAAAAACCTATCACCTATTCAATGGAATGTGAGCCTAATTGTGCTTCCATAATATAGTGAACTTCGTGAAGTGGTCAGAAATAAACGTTTATTGAATAAAACATTATATAATATTCTTTGCCCAATACATGAAACGTATTCTTTACGCTTTTGGTTTACCCTTTCACGTGTGGAAGAAAATGTCGGGTGACAGGTTTTAACCCTTTACCCAACGCAGACGATATCAAAATTTATTATTCAAAATACTATTTTTTCAAATTTTTCAAAACATTTCGACAAAACCATATCATGTGATCCCTCGTTGGAACGAGCTCATCGAGCTCGTTCCAACGAGGGGTCACATAATATGGTTTTGTTGAAATTTTGTGAAACATAACATATTTTTTCAACTGGTGAATTTGTATATTACGCGGGCGGATGCGGCCGATTCGTTGGGTAAAGGTTTTAATAAATGCCAAAACTTACAAAGTCCTCACTTGCATGGATTTTGACAGTCATTTCTCCCTTTCACCTGCCAGGTCACTACAAAATTACTGAGTAACCACCATGAAGTCCTAATTAAACTATTGCAACATTAATGATATTCCTTCGGAAAAAGGTTTAAAGGATACCTGTACAGGTCTTGGTTTGCGAACGTAACCACCCGGTGTGACGGATAGAACGAGAGCCGTCTCGACTTCAACAGATGAACAGCTGTGATAAAATATAATGTGGCGATATTTTCTTTATTTTCTCATTTTGTCAATAATAAAACGTTTGATATTTTTTGACTTTCCTTTCTTTGTAATCGTTGTGAGACAATAATGTATACTGGGTCAAACAAGAAAGTATAATAAACTTTGAGGAGCATTGTTTTTAGTATTATCGACTTTAATCCCAAACAAATTATTATAAATTCATATTTCGAGTCTAGCTGTATGAATTTGCATAATTTTGTGTTCATACTTTTGCCAGCGTCACATCAGGACGTCGCAATTCAGACCTGGGGTGAAATGAAAAGTTCACACATGCAGTCAATAGCGTGTATGTCCACCGTTTGCCTCTTGCATGGCAAGACATCGACGGCGCATGGGCCTGACTCTGGATATCACCCTGTGGTATTGCGTTCCACTCCTGCCTTAGAACATTACATAAATTGCCTAATGTCTGAAGATCATGAAGTCGTACCCGACGGTCCAGTTGATCCCAAAGATGCTCGATTGGCGACAGTGGCGTAGCCAGCCCAAAGCAAGTGAGGAGGACAAACACGCACAGACTGGCTTAGAGCTGTTTTAATAGGGGGTGAGCCCCCTTGAATTTGTAACCTGCAGTAGGGTGAATAAGCTTTCCAGGCCTTCACATTTCAGAATTTTGCATCCCTAAAAATTAATTTGAGCCAGGTAACCAAGGTAACAGTAATCAGGGTTTCCAACAGAGGGAAATAAATGTATCCGATATGATTTTGAATTCCAGAGTTAAAAAAAAAACATCTCCTTGCATCTGAGCGGATATTTTGAGGTTTTTCATGTACTGATGACTGTCTACCTTTTCACAGATACAGATATTAGGACAGATGTTAGGACAAGTAATCTACAAATCTACAACCTAACCCCCATGGACCTAACCCCACACCCCTACCCTATGATTTTTATGCCATTTTTGGACATATTTCGAGGACTAACTTTGAGGGAAAATGGGGGAGACGCATCCACCAATCCCCCCCCCCCCCCCCCCCCCCCGTGGCCACGTCACTGATTGGCGACAAATCTGGCGAAAGTGGTGCCAGGGAAGAAGTTCGATGCTCAACTCCTCAAGAAAGTCACGACATATACGCGCCACGTGAAATCGGGCATTGTATTGCTGGAATAATTGCAATCCGACGTTAGCGTTGAACAGCGGGACAACAACAGCGTTAAGAATTTCGTCCCTATATCGCTGTCCATTCAGATTATCATCGATGAAGATTAACTGCGTTTGATGGTGCGTGGAAATTCCTGCCCAACCCATTACACTACCCCGCCGAAGCGGTCGTATTCTCTCACGCAAGCTTCAGAAAACCATTCTCCTCGTCGGCGATACACTCTTGCCATACCATCGGCGCGCCGTAGACAAAATCGTGATTCATCACTAAAAGGAACTGTGCTCCAACGCTGCTGAGTCCAGCAAACACACTGACGTACCCATTCAATTCTGACGGTGCGATGACGTTAGGTAAGGAATGGTCTGTGGTATGAACACCTACTTCAGATGCCGTGTTCAGCGTGTCTGTTGCGGACAGTTTGTGCACTAATTCTATTGTTAGTTCTAGCAGGAGTAATTGCTGCTGTCGTCCTCGCCGGAAGGAAGCGATCACGCAAGAGAGATGCCCTGATGTGTCGGTCTTGTGCAGGGGTCGTAATTCTTGGTCGACCTGAACTCGGTCGGTCGGGGGTAGATCCAGTGGTTCTATACCTTCCAATGAGACGGTGCATAGTGGCCACAGTGACTCCGAACTCAGCAACGAGCTCATGTGGATGTATCCCAGTCCCATGCACACCAATGGCACGCAACCTTTGATTTTCGGTTAACCTTGGCATTTTTTAAAATGTCGGAAGACAAAAACTAGCGTGTTTTCTCAATAACCCAGGCTCTCCAGCACAACATAACACAAAGAAAATCGTCGGTCACCCATTCAATTTGACATTCTCGAGTAGCACGTGATAAATCCGTAGCAAAATTGTATACGGTTGGGTGGACAACAACAACATGTCATTAAACTTTTTGCACGACTTCTTGTCCACTAACATGCAACATTAGAACTATCATATTTCATCCTTTATGCTATTTTGTTCACATTTGTTTCTATTATACTTTCTTTTTTGACTCAGTATATTATATGTTACTTTAGAAGATAAAAGGATATGTCTAACGAATATTTTCGATATCCATTGTCACGAAATAGATATACAAAAATATTTCTACGGCGGTGACGCGCATTACGCAATACCTTTAGGTCGTTTCGGCGATTGGGAGTTTTAATAAAAGAAGACTACCTTTTGTTTTGGAGAAGATCAGCCGCTCGTGAAGACTTACTGTCCTTGTAGTCACCCAAAAGATAATTCTGATACCTACTCAAAAACGGGTATACTCTATTGCTTATGGGGTCTGTACACACTAAAAACTAAAGTGTTAAAACTGACACTTTCAAAGTGTTAAACCCATTCTAACTCTTAGGGTTTGATTTTAACAACCAAAGTGCAATGCTTTAAGCACTTAGACATTACAATCGTCAGACATCTGAAACTTGAATGGAAGGCACTTCCCATGTGTCTAGTATTGGTGGTTCTTCCAGAATCGTCCATAATTTGATTTGCGCTTGGTGGGTACATAATTAAAAGGACACAAAGCAGATGACGCGGATCAGGCTCGAGAGTTCGAGCCTGATCCGCGTCATCTGCGTTCTTTCCTTTTAAGTGTCGCGACATTACACTTTTCAAGTGGTATTATTGTAACACCTGTCAAGTTCTGTGATATCTACACTTGAACAAAGTGCTAGTTCAGCACATAGTAAGTGTTAAATACAGCACTTCAAGTGTACTTTTTAACACTTTAGTTTTTAGTGTGTAATAGAGATGTGCGGTATTGGAATCTTGAGTTCGGTATAGGTTTAGGCATTTTTTAGAGAGGCATATCAGTTCGGTCGGTATTCGGTACCTGACTTGACTGAGATTTGCAGATACTACTACCAAAGACGAATTCACATCATGAAAAATAGAATATGTAGTTATATTATATCTCACGTGACTTCCTTGCATTCTGATTGGCTGAAAGATGATACCCTATTTCGTGTAGTTTGCATCCACAGAACTGACCAGGCACTACACGTTTTCTATTTTTAGCACACTACTATATCAGTTTTCTTTTCATACTGGACGAATAAAACTGATCAGGCTAAATTTAAAAATCGATTCACAGAGGCACAACATCCACAAAACGAGCCGGAAAAAAATCTTTGTAGAAAAATGTATCGCTTTTCCATTGTTGAAGTCACATTTTTCGAGGCGTTCATTTTATTCCTTGAGAAGATGATCCATTTCTCGTTTCGAAGAGAATGATCCATACCTGGGTACAACTTTCATGAGAACGCGTCCGGATATGAAAAATCGTTTGTTTCGCTGCTCATGTTATTTCGCTATTTAATTGTATGTTTTGGGCAGTAAACGAATAAATAATGGAATTCAATTGAATCTTCGGAGTTTGTATCCTGTACTGACCCATTCGGTAATGTATATGTGTGATAAATGTGCGGAAATTATCAAACTGCGTTGTCAAATTTCGAAAATTGTAGTTTTCATTCGCGAGTTGCGCGATTCTAGAATACACAGTTCCGTTTGGGGGAAATGTTTTGTTTACCCTTGCCGACCTATTCAAAATCTGTCTTCTGCTCATATCAATAATCCAAGTTAGCCGTGTGTTGGAAGAAGAAAATGTGTTTTAAGAACTACATGGTATTTTTTTCTATATAACGCTGGTCGGTAGGGCTGCTACCTTGGTAATAGATTGACAGATGTTTTTCTTGATGGGTGTTCGATATAATATAAGGATTAGTGCATGTCTTGTCGTTGGCTACGCCCATATAGTGCCCAGTGGGGTGGTGTAGTTCCCTCCGCTTCGCGGCGGAAACTACACCACCTCACTGGGCACTATATGGGCGTAGTCAACTCCAAGCCATGCACTATTCCTTAAGTAGTATCATTCTTCAACAACACCACAAATGGCACTGCCAATGAGCTCAACAGTGGCATTCGTTTACAACGACAAATCATGTCTACAATAATGCCTTGTTCTAAACACACCTCAATGTTTAAAGGCCTATTTCAGACTTTTTCTATCTCAGAGCATGTGCTCTGACCATGCTATCTTTGGAAGGTCCTTCTGACAATAGATAAAACACCTGGGCAGTGATTTCTAGTCAGATCTTGGCTGACTTTATAGGCACCCAAGACTTGACTAGAAATCATTGCTAAGCAACTGAAAATGTACAGGTTGTAGTCTAGTGGGAATTCAGCAGAGTTATCAAGTCCATTGAGGGTTAACAAAACTGAAAAGATAATCAGCCACTTATTTCATGGAAATGAACCTTTCAACTGTTATCAAGCCTCAACAGGGACTAAAAATAGCAAATATAGTAAAATATGAAAATTCAGACTATATCGGTATTCAACTATTGGTTCGGTTCTGTTTTTCGATATCTCCATGATTGTCTGTTCGGTTTTTCGGTATATTGCCCATCTCAAGTCTGTAGAAGTAGGGCTAAGGTGGATACGATCGACAATATGACTAAACTGGTCCTTTAGTACTTTATTATTCAATACAGGCTTCTCCGTTGGAAATACGCTTGACGTATCTGTCCATCGGATTCCCAATAGTCGAAGGAACGGTTATCAAATTGTGGAATGTTTTCATAGAAAGTATACATTGCTGCATGGAAATCCTCTTGAAGGCTGGTTTATCAATCGTGGGGGCACATGCCCTCTCCCAAAACATCAGCAACTCTGACCCCATAACTATCAACAGAAAGCACGCCATGCTTTAAGGCCACCAGTCCAATTCTGTTGGAAATTCGACGCTGTTATGGGTTTTTTGTTTACCAAATTTTCGCGCAGACGACCGTTGACGTAATGTGATGTCCTTTTACTCTTACATACACAGATTTTCTTCCGTGCACCAGTCAGAGATATCTCAGTCAATAAGTAATTAATTCGCCTTGACACCATCAAGATGTTAACACAATAAGTGGAACTACGTGGCGTAATAATAAACCTACGGCTGTCTTGAGTCTTCATTCTTATGCTAATGGCATCAAAAATTCGGAAAAATCAAGTCTAGATTGAGCAAGAATTCTTCATTGTTTTATAGAAATGAATGTTTGTGGTATTTTTTAGATTCAATTGTCTAGAATATTTCCGTTGGTCAGAAAAGCGAACCGTAGGTTCCATTTTCTGACCAAATGAAACAATCCAGACGAGTGAATCTAAACACAGGTGATGGACTATTTAAGGACTAGACAAGTTCAAGTCCATAACAGCGACGAATTTCTCATAGAATTGGACTGTTGGCCTGAGAGCTTGAAAGAACGCCTAAAAATGCTCATTGTGGCGCCTTGATATATTAGTTTTCTGGGGTCAATTATTTATTTATTTATTGGTGTTTAAGGTCACATACTTATGCACAATGGCTGACCATGACAGTTTTACAGGTGGGGGAAGCCCAATTACCTGGAGAGAACCACCGAGCAACGAGGAGCAGCTGCCAGCTCCCCAACATCGTAACTCCGCACAGCAGCACAGGCAGGGGTAGATTGGTTGAAGACATGCGCACCATCGACGTGCAGTACGCCTTCGTGCACGGCGTCATCGTGCCCCCATGTGGACAATCGGGGTTAAGTGCCTTGCCCAAGGACACAACGCGGGAGTCTGAATCGATCGCTCAGACTGTCACCCATCCGAGGGCTAACCGGGCTCTACATTGCTTGACTTCGGTGATCTGACGAGAACCGGTTACCGCTACGCCACTGCGCCCCCTATGGAGTCAATACTATAAAACGTTTACAAGTATATTTTCAAGATTTTTTATTTATTTTCTAACTATTAATATAACAGACTAAAATGAATCTTTAGCATTTTAAAAGATATGGCAATTTACCAAATGGCAAATTGCCAGATCTTTGAAAATGCTAATAGTCCATTTTAACCCATTTGAAGCCATAACTAGAAAATACAATTTTAGAAAACACAATTGTAAAGATTTTATGGGATTGGCCCCTGGTTGTCTTCATGCAAAGGATAAAACGATGTTTGTCTGAAGACCAGACGTTGCGAAGTGGTGTAGAACTGAACCTGAAGTACGCGCTATTTCTTCTGTGAAATCAGAGGACCGTTCTACATTGCAGAGTACTATTGGTGAACGTCGGGAATGACCCGAAGAGGAGATGAAACTCCAAAGAACAATTTGCCTATGCTACTTTTTCAACTCTTATGGGGAATCGGGTGATAGTCGACATGTTTGTACTATCGACGATTTATTATCTGAATATCAATGTCTTGCAGTCATAAAAGCATGTGGCTACTGTGAAATCTGTGGAGCTACCGTTGAAATCAAGAAAGAGAAAAAAGAGTCGCGGATTAAACTACTCCAAAGGGCTGTTAACTGCACAACTCCTTCGAAGAAATCACCATTTAAACGTGCCTCTCATCATTTATACTTTAAAACCTCATTGAGATTTCAGAAATAGCAGATTTTGAGTGTTTTTTTTTTCTCAGTTGGGGCACTGGGTCGTAAGCTGTAAGTGCCAAACCTTATCTATAGCATGTTGGCTTTTACAGTCGTTACAACTGAAAGGCTGATAGCGCTAACATATATCGCGAGATGCTGCTCGTATGAACAATTACTTGGTCAGCTCTTTGGAGAAGTCGTTTGTTATAAGTTAGAAAACGTAAAACACAAGAGAATAGCGAGTTTGACGCAAACTATATCACGGAAGTACATGAGGTTGAAGAGGATCTACGGTTCAAAGGAATCAGCCCTATTTCCAACATGACTAACAGACAACATTTGTCCAAAATACCTTGGATAACTAAAACTTCATTTTGCTTCTGACCCACAGTGGGACGCACTCTATGAGTAATGTTAATCGCGCGCGTTAATCATTTGTGATATTTACGATAGGTAGAGGGTTGAGAAAAACGTCAAATTACAAAAACCAGGAATATCATACATATATTGTAATGTACGTATAACAGGAAATACACACACAGCAGAAGTCTTCATTTGTCGAAAAGATTATTTCAAATGTATCCAGAGGCAAATACTATAAAACTTTTACAAGTTACTTTTTTGTAAAGGGGTTGAAATGAACCATTAGCCTTTTCAAAAATCTGGCAATTTACTAGTTGGCAAAGTGCCGTATCTTCTAAAATGCTAATGATTCATTTTAGTCAGTTTTATTAATAGACAGAAAATACAATTGTAGACTTTTTTTGTATTGGCTCTTTGTTGTTATGTATTTCCCCATGTTCCACACAGAATTCCAATCTAGGGCACTGAGACCACATTTCAGCTATTCGGTAGCTTTTCCAGACCAAACATGCAAGCACTACAAAAACAAAAAAAACAAAAAAAAAACAAAAAAAAAGAAAGAAAAAAACAAAAATGGGAACGCCCTCACACAGATTTCTTTGCATGGACTGTTCCTTCGATTGATTCATGGATTATTAACGTCGGTAGGTTCATTTACCCTAATCCACGTACCAATTAATACCCCCCCCCCCCCCCTCCCGCCTAACAAACACACACACGCACCTAAAACCTTGCTAAGCTTCTCCAGTGAACATGACACTTGCCCTTCAGTTGTGCATACAACTGTTTAACGTAATGTATTAACAATAAACCGTTTGAAGGACTGTCATTTTCGTCTAGTCAGGTCTCGTGGTTAATTATTTTATGGCATGCTTTTCATGTATGAAGAAGACTTTTAAGTCGAGACTCTTTGACAAAGTTTTGTTGTAAATAGAAGGGTGCGATTTCAAAAGTTATAAGCATAAACATATCAAATATATTGTAGAATTAATCACAGTTTGATAGACTTCTTAAAAACAACAATCAAGTACAATAGAGGCTTTCTTGAACTCCAGTACAAAGGCTTTTAACTCTTTGCGTGTCTTGGGTTATCTGAGAGGCCTAGAATTCTGTTAGCATTTCCGGATATTTTATCACCACGACACTTAAATAGTTTGAATGAAAAGCATATGTTCTAAAATATTTAACCCTTTAACCCTCTAACCAACACGAAAGGCATACAACAATTGCAAACAAAATTCTTGAATAACTACTTTTTTTCTTTTTTGGCATCAAAAACATAGCTTATGAACCCTCATTGGAACGAGCTCAATGAGTTCGTTCCATTGAGGGGTCATAAGTTATGTCTTTGAGACAAAAAAATGAAAAAATAATAAAAATGAACGGTGATTTTTGTGAATAACGCTGGCTGGTTTTGGCCCATACGTTAGGTAAAAGATTAAATCGGTATCAATAATTTTGGGGCAAAACACAGCGAAAAGAACACAGCAACTGAGATTATTATATTAATAAGTTAATTCTACAGCACGCCGTGATTGTATAATTCAACTATCACTGAAACTCCTGCTAAAGGTTCTACACGCCAATGTTGTATCCCAGTCGAGGCCTTGTTTCTAATGCCAAGTCTCCACGAGTTGAAAACGAGTCGAGATATCGCCATAGCAACAAAAGCACAGTTTTACAGTTTCTAAGAAAAGACCTCAAGAAGCACTAGCACTGGCAAAAAATCAGTTAATGGACTATCCCTCTTCAGTTTGGTAAACAGGCTCTGTTTTTCTGGTAAAATAGGACCCAGTGACCAATGCTTGGGAAGTGCAAACCCTCTCTAAAATGGGCAACATGGCTTATTAACGCTCACCCCTGGTCTTGAGTTGATACTCATGTTGTGGTCATGATTAGCCATTGTGCAAAAATATGTGACCTTAAACACCAATAAATAATAAATAATTAAATAATGGACTATCTGCGTTATCTAGTTGTTCATTAACTGAACGTTTTCTCATATTTTTCTGCGACGGTGGTCCATTATCTGAAGGTTTTTTGGCGCTTTGTATGCTGTACCCTTGTGTGTTTTAATTATAATCTACTTCACCACGGTTATATGTCAAAAACGTGTACGAATTCTCGTCTGTCCGTGCATTCGAGTTCTGCTGTTCACGTCTTGAGGAGAATTGTATACTACAAGTAGCAATCCATGACAGTGACTTGGAAAGTTCAATCCATTTCCAAGCTGAAACTGTGTGTGTTGGATCAGGAGTCTACTACCTCCCTATAAACTCACCAGTCGGTATAGTACAAACAGAGATAAGTTGTTGAATAACACAGGTAAATTTACATCCCATTTGTCCCCGTTGATAATTCTAAGTCTTGGCATCATTTCTTTGGAAGCACTAACCCGTGAGAATCACAAGAAACGATATCAATGTCAGCAAGAAAAAAATATGTAACAATTTTATTTGTTATCTTGAGAACTTGTTTCAGTGGGCACTGTAGCTGGACCTCAGCAACACACGACGCTTTCGAAATTCATTATAAACTTAAGACAAACATATTACCAAGAAACCAACACATTGCACTATTCATGTCCGATGACAAAACTTCCACGGAGGAGACGCTTACTACTGGAAGACATATCCCCCCAGACCCTACGTCTTTCTTTTGGGGAAGTACCTGCTGCATACCATGTTGCTAGTACCCTTGTCAGAAGCCTTCACTTCCGGCCTACTCGTGTCGGGCATCCTAGTTTCTGCCCTGCTATCCAACCTCTCCCCCGGGCTTCCCTGCATTAAAAAAGCCAAATTTGTTGAAGTGAAACTTAATATTTAAATGGTGAAGAACATTCATAAATGGATCGTATTCTAGAAGTTTCTGAGCGCAGTGAAAGTTTTAGTGTGTTTCTAAGATAGGGCCCTGCGTAGCTTCGAAATTCGATTCAATTTCCAATCTTAACCCTTTGAACCCGAGCGGCAGCTTTTCCAGTCCAGAAACAAGATATGTCATACTTTCATTTAGTGGGATGGCTGCTGAGTGAATGTATGGGGTAAACCAATTAATATTAATATTAATTGGTCCTATCCCATATAATAAATATGGACTCTTCCAATTGCTTCCATTGAACTGAGGTGGAAGATACCACAGTGTTCAAATTGTTAAGTAGATATTCAGTTCGATTCGAAATCGGCTGCACGATTCGTTTCCTCTCGCACCTTTTTCATAGGAATATAGTTTGGTATTGGTCATCTTCATCTTCGCACAAAACGTATAGTTCAGGTGGAAATCGTACATAAATAATGTTGACATAAAAGGCTGACTGTAACTTCTGATACATTAACATAAATAACATCTTCATTCATGCTATCAGATATGCTAAATCCAGTATCACTAATCCCCGCCACTGTAAAATGCAAAGTTAAGGTTTCGATGCAATGTTGACGATGAGCTGTATTCCTTAAAACTCTTTACCCAACGAATCGGCCACATCCGCCCGCGTAATATGCAAATTCAGCAGCTGAAACAAATATTATTTTTCCAAACATTTCAACAAAACCATATCATGTGATCCCTCATTGGAACGAGCTCGTCGAGCTCGTTCCAATGAGGGGTCACACGAGATGGTTTTGTTGAAATGTTTTGAAAAAAATTAAAAAATGATATTTAAAATAATCAATTTTGATATCGTCTGCTTTGGGTAAAGGGGTTAAAGGGTAATATGCCAACTGCATCACCAAGGCATACCTTTGACGAAGGCATGCCTTGATGATGTAGTTGGATTATTTTATCAGTCGGGACTTGAGTCGTCACAGTTGGAACAAATCAAGTTCAAGTTTATAATACCCCAGTCCCCATTGGTTATCTTCAGGACGCCACTGATTCGATTTGAGGTTCGATTCCATTTCGAATAACAGACGATTCGATTCGAATCGAAAATATGTGATTCGCAGGGCTCTATTCTAAGAACTTAAAAGATGGTGTGAGTTTGAAATATTGAATAAAACTGCCATGAAAACCTGCGCGTCATTCGATTTACTTTCTTGTTACAAAACCCCGATGACGAACATATGCCTTGCCGGTTCAAGTTCAGTTGAAATCATTGAGATAATATAGAGCAATCGGGAATTAAAGATCATACACGTCACCAGTTATAATTAAAATACGAATGAATCGAAACTAATAAAAAAAGGACTGAGAGCTATCAATTTCCGCAATCTGTGTTCAGCGCGGGACAACAAACGGCCAGACAGGTGTGATAAATAGCTCAAACAGTTTTCCCTGTACTGACTCCTACATAACACAAAATACGAGGAAATAGAAACGTAATTGATAACAAAGACGCGGGAAGACACCAAACACCACATGTGAAATGGTACGTAAATTTTATGCGATTTATGCTTTTCTAACGTTTCTAACTTTTCAGTCGCACTGTCGAGTTTAAGAGTATGTTACAAATTCTCCAAGGAAGAGAATTCTGTATCACTTAGGAAGGAAATCAGATATAATCTCATTAATTTATTGACAGATGCTCAACAGATGATCTTGAGCACTGTTGACTCATGGATTAGATGCAACATCTTTACCTTACAAACCTTTCAAGAAGACAACGGGGTGGTTTTCCATCCAGTACGTGTTTGTCGTATTTGTGTATTCGCCAATAATTCACGTGCAGGGTTTACAACAGGCCAGCCACTGGACAACGAGCTAGCTGTTCTCTCACCTGCAGGCAGACCAGATGGCCAAGGCTCAGCATCCACTCTCCCTTATAGGCTGACGGATGACACCCAGCTTTCAAAAACACATATTGGTGGATTTTTTTCCTTTTTGTAACCGTTAAGGATAATATGCTGGGGCTGCTCCCAAACCAGCGTCTGTTTGGGTTTCTTTTTCTTTTTTTCTAAAATAACCACCAATCTGCGGTTACATTATTACCATAAATATGCCACTTCTCTAAGCAAACACGGAGCAGAACTCTTACTCTTGTAGTTATGCAAAATTCCTAGCCATCTTCCAGTTCGAGGTTCTCGGGGATCTCAAACCACTACCCTACTGCCAGTCGCACACTGAAACTTAATAAGATTATTGGCTCTCGCTTCCGACTCTCGTGGATTTATAAGCATATAAAGCTATAAAGCAAATAAAGTTACTCGGGTCGCAAGGGATTTCAATCCCTCATCGTCCGTGTGCGCCTTTGGCGCGCAGAAACTTTTCATTTTATTCGTAGAAACGTAATTGATAACAAGACGCGGGAAGATATCGAACATCACATGTGAAATGGTACGTAAAGTTTGTGCGATTTATGCTTTTCTAACGTTTCTAACTTTTCAGTTGCACTATCGAGTGTAAGCGTATGTTACAAATCCTTCAGGGAAGAGAATTCTGTATCACTAAGGAAGGAAATCAGATATAATCTCATTAATTTATTGATAGGTGCTCAACAGATGACCTTGAGCACTATTGACTCATTGATAAAAATGCAACATCTTTACGTTACAAACCTTTCAAGAAGACAACGGAGTGGTTTTCCACCCAGTACATATTTGTCGTATTTGTGAATTCTGCAACAATTCACGCGCAGGGCTTACAACAGGTCAGCCAATGGACAACGGGCCAGCAACCAGGTTACCAGAGGCGGCGGAACCGGGGAGGGGGCACAGGGGACACGTGCACCTCCACTTTTTTCCATAGTCATGTTGCGTGGTTACACAATGACTTAATGGGCGCACGCAGACGTGCAAATATATACAGGCATTCATGTAATATGTTATTTGAAAATCCAAGCAACATTTGGCAAAATAATCCCACCTTCGATCGCTTCGGTCCATTTCTTCTACTTCACCCATCTTCAAATAATATATTACATGAATGCCTGTATATATTGGCACGTCTGCGTGCGCCCATTAAGTCATTGTGTAACCACGCAACGTGTCTGTGGAAAAAAGTGGAGGGACACGTGTCACGGTCACGTAAAACTTTCACGGTCGCGATTAGCCATTGTGCATAAGTATGTGATCTTAAACACCAATAAATAAATATATAAATTATACAATATTCCATCCTCCAGTGTATAAAAGCTGGGTCCATAGACCATTGTAACAGAAATCTGTGCCAACTGTACCGAATGTTTAGGCAAACGATCCGCAGGTAAACCTCACAATAAATACAGCCCTTTGTAGACAATTACGAATCACCGCTAACAGCAATAACAGAAAATCAGTAATTGTCAGTTCTCGAATATCAGTGTGGGGTTGGGTTGTAAATGTGAACTGACATACTGGCTAAGTTAATTCCAAAAGTTTGAGGGTTGCCGTTAGCTCAGTTGGTATGGTGGCATACAGAGCAATTACGGCTAGGCGATTGAGTGACAGAGATTCGGGATCGACTCCCATCAGGGTCAGTTCAGTGGCTCGGACCCGGTACTATGTTTGGTGGAATTCCTGCTTGACAAAGACGATACAAAAAATTAAATGCATTCAATTGCATCTTCACAGAAAAGCTGGGACCATAGAACATAATAAATAGAGTATAAGGACCTTTCATTTCAATCTACGTAAAACTAAAAAAATAAACAGAAACAAAAATAGATCCCTAGAAAGTGTTAGCGTGATGAAAGATTAATATAATTTAGTATTAAGACCATTTTTGACAGTCTTCATTTCGAAAATAAAAAGGATGGCAAAGTAATTGAAAAAGGAAGATGCACAAAGTACTTGACTTCATTTTTATTGCACGCCAGTTCTATGTAATCCCCATCTACAACATCACTAAACCATGTGGAAAATGAAAATCCGTTCCGCACATATGTGAGAAACGGAAATCGCTGACGGACGGTTTTTAAATAGAAGCGAAATTTCACTGAAATTTCACTGAAATTTTCTACAAATCGTGCAACGCAAATACAATTTGAGGCCCTAGCGACAGCTGAAAATCGTCCCCAGTAGGCACATATAACACATTGGAAATCGGGTGACGAAATAGTAACACGTTTTCCCCTCGCAAATATGGTTTCTTTTGTTGATAGTTGTAAAATGTGTTCCTTTTGTTGATAGTTGTCAAATGAATTGCAGAGTGTAGTTCTAATAATTATTTTTATAGACGTGAAGGCGTGTAATAAACACAGAACGACACACGCGTATAAATGCGTTAATCGAAATGACCCTTGTGTCATCGCGGAAGGATAAAACTCGAGGCCTGCGGCCTCTGGTTTTATCCTCCCGCGCTGGCACTCGTGCAATGTCGGTTAATCCATTTACACGTGTGTGTCGATCTGTGTATTTATTGATTTCTTAGCTTACTCCTAGAACTGGTACAGCAACATAATATGGGTGATCAGTCAAGACAGATACTATAACGCCCAATATGAGGATGCCACAGAAGGAAGTTTTCGACAGCGGTACTAACACTGCAGGATACAGGCATAGGCGAATGCTGAAGCTTTGGATTGCGGTAAAATGTGTCAGGGTCAGGGGAAATTCTAAAGAGTTCGGGCAAAATTAATCCTTTCTGGCGCTCTCCTGGGCATCAATTTGTCTTAATACTAAATCAATAATTCTTGTGTCGCCTACAGTATAATTGCTTCTTTATTCTTAAGTCTACATACAACAAGAAGACAAACATTCATTCTTCCAAACCATAGCATTTCCAGCAGCCCTTGTGTCATAAAATAATGTGATTTATGCCAATACACCAGTCTATTAAAAATGGACTTAATTTCTGTGTGCGTATCACTTATATTTGAATCCGAGTTGAATCAACACCCCATGAGCTCAAAAACAAGAGCTGGTACCCCGATACGTCAGAAAAGGTTGAGTTTGATTGATAATTCTCTCTACGTTTGGGTGAAGGTAGAGATAAGGAGACATACTTCCCTTAGATGATGACGAAAGTCTGAAAAGGGTGGCTCTTAAAGTTTTCAAGCATTTTGGCTATATCTTGGAATAACTGCGCTTGCAGCTGAAACAATCAGCTTGATCTTTGTTGGTGCCTACGTTTATGGTAATGATTTTCTGTCGAGAATGTGTGTACAGCGGTATATATAGTACGTGGAGAGTGTATTATCACTAAATCATCTATAGAGTGGAGATTCCACCCAAGCAATATTTACAAATTTGTTGCAAAGCATAACAAGCACAAGCAAAGTTCCAGCCAATGGACCTCCGGGTTAAATCCGGAGGTCCATTGGCGGAAACATTGCTTGTTATTTGTGTCCATATATACAGTATTTGAAAGTGATACTTTGGGTGATAACTCACTCCTCGGGTGATTTAGTCGCAAACCACTCTCCACATACTGTATTGTTTAGCGAATGGAGTGATAGATTATTTGAAATAGAAATTTTTCATCCCTGATTTTTTCTTGCGGTTTATTGGAGAGTGCGTATAGGCGGTCTCTTATAAACGTGAACAAAACAAATTAGTCTCAATAGAAAGCACCTGGGGCGCGGTGGCTCAGTTGGTAGAGGTGCAGGCTGCAATCCGAGAGGTCCTCGTTTCGAATCCCACCTGCGGCAGCCGCGTTGTGTCCTTGGGCAAGATACTTCACCCCCATTGCCCACGTGGGGGCACGGTGATGCTATGTACTGAGGCATATTGCACGTCAATGGTGCACCTGTCTTCAACCAATGCTAACCCTGCTTGTGTGGTGTTAGTATGTTGGGGAGGTGTCAGTTGCTCGCCGTTG
The DNA here is from genome assembly GCA_031216915.1 of Pictodentalium vernedei. Lineage (NCBI taxonomy): Eukaryota > Metazoa > Mollusca > Scaphopoda > Dentaliida > Dentaliidae > Pictodentalium > Pictodentalium vernedei. Next base: position 169,934,165 of record CM062290.1, on the reverse strand, counting down.
CTCGGTGGTTCTCTCCGGGTACTCCGGCTTCCTCCACCCGTAAAACTGTCGTGGTCATGATTAGACATTGTGCAGAAATATGTGACCTTAAACACCAATGAATAAATAAATAAATATAAAAAGCACCTGATTGTTGTTTATGGAAAGATAATAGAATAGCTAAATTTTTAATAAAGGTCTGAAGTGGCCTTCAAGTACATACCCAGTTGAAACCAGTGCATTGGCGCTTGGCAAAAAAAAAAAAATAAATAAATAAATTTGAAAAAATAAAAAATAAGACGCTCAAAGTGACAGATATAGTGGTGAGGGGTTGGGGCGATCACTCTCCTCCCTTGAAGCGGTAGGGCTGTTGTCGGAATTATTCACTTTCATCATGCCTCATTCTCTCAAAAATATCTGTCAATTGCCAATTATTGAGTCAACGGGATTACGCCGATAGATAAATTCACAAACATTCTAAGTTAAGATGAGGGGATGGCAATCGTCTAAGACATGCAATTTCAAACTTAAATTAGTCATTCTAGGTTGGCTACTTCCTTCACGAAGTTTAATGGTCTCACACCGCCCAATGTTCTGTAAATTCCATTCACCATTCAACTGGTAACGTTTTTACATTTCCAGCCCTATATATTCATCGGTTCTACATTCTACTTTCCCGTTTACACAATCTCATACATTTTAGTCCACAAGTCCAAATTTCAAAATAGTTGATTATAGGTCTCTCTCTAACAAAATGGTATGATTGCCTGTGCGCAGGAAAGTTTTAATTGATCCCAACCCAGTACCGTTTAACAGCACCAACAATCGACGTTAATCGTATACAGTACCATTCCCACAACAGCTGTCAGAGAATTGGTTGGGTCGGATCCGGAAATGATAAGGTTTCACAGTGTTCCAGAAGATAAAACTCTCTACTGCAACACATAAAATCTCACCCGTCGAAGAAGAAATGCGAGAATATTGGAACGAAAATGTTATTTTCTTTGCTTTTTATGGCACGGTCTTAATCTCGCAGTATTCTTTTAACGAAATCTTGACCCGCTGATGAAAGTGTCTCGATTGGGTTACGACCCGATTGCGATAAAAGACCCCATTTATGATTACAGTTCTGCACTTAACGTATCGTACAATCACTGTAGACTGGTAGTAATCCACACATGGGCAGTGATGTCCACGCATGCGTTTACCAGGTAATAAAAATCGTCATCATCACCATCAAAATTTTAATTAATGAAGTACCGGGTTGTGCCCGGTGCTTCATTAACTAAATTTTTGATGATTATTTGATGATTATTCCTATAATTTTTGGTTGGAATCTAATAGTGTTGCGTATGTGGAAATATTGCCCACCCGTGGAAAGTGACCAGTCCATGGCAGCTATACAGTAACCACAATACCCGGCGAGCGTCATCCCAAAAATCATCACTCAATTTTCATTATTTTTCAATTTTTGTCTCGACGACATAACTGATGATGGCCCGACAGACGGACGACCGGCCCGTCGGACGCACGGGCAGACGCACGGATGGCCCGACGAGAAGCAAAATTGACGGAATTTGTGTGATGCAACAAAATCTACCAGGTGTTTGGTTGATTACCAACAAGGGTATAAAATCAAATTGTGGGAGGACGGGGCGGCGTGGATAGTTTTTTTATATGTGGGAGACCACAAAATATCCGACATAAATTAAAGAAAAGGAGCATCAACAGGTCACAAGCTGTACATGGTGATGCTTTGTATCGCTAATCTGTATCGGAACAGCTCGTCTTGTACCATATCAAAATGTCTAAAAGGTGTATCCTCGATTACGAATGACAATCAGCCAATATTTTCAGCATGGATTGTCCATCACGCAAGTAAAAAAAACATCCTACAGAACTCGGACTTCCTGACAGGATTGTCCGGGGGAGGGTCGGCTGTCCTCCACCTCCTATATCTACAGCCCTGTGTTGCAGATAATCACGAATCTGAAGAATTTGTGCTTTTACTTACACAAACAAGACCGCGGTCATTAGTATTCGTTATTCATTATCGTTTAAAAGTGGTAGAATTTCTCCCAACCGACAATTGGTTCACGATATGTTTTAAACTGTCATACCATTTAGTCCAACGTCACTAACGTGTTGCAGTACTAGTGTAGACGTAACGCCCTCGCCTTCCGATCTGATGATCTACAGTTCGCTCCTAACATTAAGTAATTGATTAACTAATTTTTCAGACACCGATACAGAAACGTAGTTTTAAAATATATAAAAATGCGTTTGTCGCAAAATGAGATATACTGCTTCTTTCAATAATGCCCCGTGATCCACGGCAGCTAATTGGAGGGAAAGATCACGAAGATTTTTTGGAGTAAAACAGCAGTGTTAATGTAATGCGCACCGACTTAAGTTTAGATATTTCATGACACACCGAGTACACAGACAAAAATCACAAACAAATAAATAAATAAACACAAATAAAATGATTGATAAATAGACAGAACGCGGTGTGTGTTTAAATCGGTGGGTGTTTTACATAACGAGTTGGAATGGCGTAGTCATATTTCGCGAGAGCCGTAGGCTCGAGCGAAATATGACTACGCCATTCCATTGAGTTATGCAAAACACTCACCGATTCAAACACACATCGCGTTCTGTGTTTATTACACATCCCGTGAATAAAAATTCATTTAAATAAACAAATTTTAATTCCAATGTTTAAACCCAAAGGTGAAGAGTCCGTTTGTTTTGTTTGAAACTGTACTGGTCAAATGGATCCATAAAAAATCAAAACAACCTTTAGGGAACCAATTTTAGTTGAAATTTGTATCGCTGTTTCTCTTCGGCTGGTGTCCATTCACGCCTAACCATTTGGTGGCTATTACTGTTAGTGAACATATTAGTACAAATTTCGAAGCATGTCAAGATGTCCGAAGATTTACCGAAATAAAGTTGACCAATTAGGTATAACGGCATCCGCAAAACGAGACGGCTGCGGGACAGAACGCGGTGGTTGTGATTGGTAAATGATTTTTTTTTAAAAATATTATCTCATTTTTTGGTTAATTAATTTTTTTGTGAACCGACTTTATTTGCTTTGGGCGTTTTCCTTTTCACACAAAGGCGATAGACGATCGACAATTGTATAACGAAATTTGAAAACTTTTCGAAGCGTAACTAACGACTCGATGGGAAAGGAACTAGAAAAACGGTGCTGGGAAAAAAGTTCCGGCTTGTACATCACCTGATGAATACATAAACATTTATGTCATAGCGGCCATTCCGTTAAATACAAGGGTTTAAAGTTTAATGGATGTGTAATAAAATACCATATTTGTTTAAAAGTTTGTTTGAAAAACCGTTACCTGAGCACGATATAATTTATTTACAATAGATAACAATTTTCACTTGTTTATTACTTGTTTAGGGTAGAGTTAGCACGTTCAGTTTTTAACCTCATGGTCCACGTTTCGCGTCTTACCACGAGAAATGTCTTATTTGTTCTCACACTCATTCCCAGTTAACCGTATTGTTGAATGAACGAAAAAAATGCGATAGGTTCCTGCAATATATTGGATACTACTTATTTCAGTGATAGCACAAGATCATAAACACCTTTGTACTGAACTGAAAGAAATCTGTTACGTTATAAAACTGAAGTCAAAATAGGATTTGTGAGGAACAGTTCAGCTCCCAGGACGTATAGTGGCTGTCCCTGAACTTGTATGATGAGCAAAAGTTCTCGACACTGCACTGGTAATGATAAAATAAGCGATATAATTATGAAGCGACTAAAAATTTTCTGTTGTTGAAAGGTTGTTCAAATATGTGTTACACAATGCTATCTCAAAATATGCGATACATAGAGGATATCTTGTGTTTTTGAGTGGATACCGAAAATTATCTCATGATTGGCCGAGACATTTATTTTTCGCGAGCGATTGCGTGAGCGAAAATAACAATTTGTCTCGGTCACAAGTGAGATAATTTTCGGTATTCACTCAAAAAAACAAGATTTTCTTTTTATTAAACGCTTTTTATAGGAATCCGATAATTCCACTGGTTTCAACCTGGAAATGATGCATGAAAGTAAATAGCGCATTGAATAATTGATTCTTGGAAACCATTTGATCGATACTCGGAACAGATAGCGTCTTGCAATCTAATTCAGATGTGGGTTTCTAGTCCAAACATGGCCTGAAAGTCCGTAATATAAGTGTTTGGTTTGGTACGTCCTTGGAAAGGACGTACCAAACCAAAAACTTGTATTACGGACTTTCAGGCCATGTTTGGACTAGCGGATTTCATGCATGACTACGTGGTGAATTCCGGCTGGAAATGCTGGTTATCCACTCAAAAACAATATATTTTCTTTTCATTATACGTTTTTAGAACAAATTGATCATTTTCAGTGATAATTTGACTCGTATTCACCTTGAAGCGAGGCTTTGAAAGCCGCCATTTTGATTGATACCGTGAAAGTAAACATTTCTATATCTTCACAGTGGGGGATATGATTTCTATCTTTCCGCAATTTTTTCGATAATCTATCCTTTAGCGTATGATAAATTGATGCATGCACACTTGGTCAGTTATAAAATATTTTTTGAAGATCTGAGCATACCATATTTAAGGTATATATTTCAAGTGCACTTAGCGTACATCCTAAAATAGGAATAAAAAGATATTCCACGCGATGGTTTCTCCAGATTGTTTCTCTTTACATTCATCTTAAATAAACAAAAGGCCCAACTTGTTTCAATATTCTCCAAAGTGATTAGTGATTGTTTCTGTGATGATCTAAGATGATCGAAAAGCCTATAATCAATGTTGCAGGGCCGCTGGCTTGAATACGGATCAAAATCCCTATCAGATAAAATCGTCATGGACAAAATCCATATGGACAAAACACCCATCAGACAAAATCGTTAGGGACAAAACTATATGGACAAAATCCCTATCAGACAAAATCCTATCAGACAAAATCCCCATCAACTCTAAAAATGAAATACATATTTTTCCACCATAAAGTGAGATAGAATTTTATTTTTCAAAGGCAATGCCATTTATGTTTACAATTTTTATCACAAGCTTTTAAAAATATCTTTACCAACTTACAACATTTTTACTATATTTTTCAAAACATTTTAAATAACATTCCTCAACATTTTTACCCAACATGAAAGGGGTTCTGGGTGGGATTAAACTCTGATTAATTGAAGTTCATGTATAGTATCCCTGGTAACAATAAAACATTTTATTCTCGTGAAGCCTACTTACTCTCTGATCACAGTCAAAACATTTTACACAATCAGCGTATTGGTGCTCAGAGAGAAAGAGATTGACAAACTAACAAATACAAGCCAATGAAAACATTTAAAATGAACGTAAGAAAAGAAATGTCTTTAGATATTAACTGTAACAGTAACTGTTGTATAAATGGAAAAAAAATGAAAATAATTATTATTGAAAAAAATCATAGGAATTTTGTCTATTATACATTATCTGGATAGGGATTTTGTATGATAGGGATTTTGTCTGTAGGGATTTTGCCCCTAAGGATGTTGTCCACATGGATTTTGTCTGCTCGCCCTCTGTCTTACGTCCACAGTTATTACTGTTTCATTTGGATTATTCGTGTTCTTTTAAAAGGTTTTGTGTCGGCGTTTATTCAAGCATGGGATACATCTTCCATCGTTATTATAAAGTTGAGTACATTCCCGTGTTGTGATCATAGCAATTTGAAACAAACATTTTGTTCCGAAATTTTATATTAACGTTGAAAAAAACGAGAGTAGATTTTCGAGGATTTTCCCATCAACATGGTGCATGACCAACCGAGGTTCCAAACTCAACCAAGGGAGGTAACTCGAAATATAATTCAGGCAAAAAAACCTCTTGGTTCCAAGATTTCCATCTGGAAATCGAAAAATATTACATGCAACGTGCGGAAATTAGGTACTGAGACCACTTTCAACTAGATGACGTCTGCATTACCAATAGTGTTCTGTTCACGCGCACATCAAAGTTAGAGAGAAACTGACGAATAATTCATGGTAAAGTGGTTTTCAGTATAAATTGTACGTTCGGTAACAAGACATACGAAACAGTATAGGATTGAAGCCAATGAATTAATATGTTCAATTAAATATTTATATATACGTACTAATATTTTCCCAGCGGAAAAAATATTTATAAGATCACAAAGTCTTCTGCGACAAATTTAATTTGCGTTAACAACAGTTCAATCCCAAATGATCGGGAATTATAAGATCTTTCTTACAGGGGGTAAATACCTGGTCAGTTATAAACTGGTTAATATGTAGAACGAGGAATGGGAAAGACCTGTAGTGTTTCATTCAACTTAAAAGGAAAATGGTTTATAATATATTAAATGAAGAGATGTTTGGTTGGAGAAGATAACAACGGTGTATGAATCAGCATACAGTCCAGATAGAGGATTGAACCTCTGTGTTGGAGTTCGAAGGCTCGAATTCTAATGAAAATAAATTTATTTCGCTTGATGAATGTAAAAGGTTCTGCAGAATCCAACACATTTGTTTCCTTTTGGAAAGAGAGTGTTTTACTGCAAATTATTTAAGAAATAGTGCATGGCTTGGAGTTAACTACGTCCATATAGGGCCCAGTGAGGTGGTGTGGTTCCCACCGCGAAGCGGAGGGAACTACGACACCTCACTGGGCACTATACGGGCGTAGTCAACGACAAGACATGCACTAATCCTTATATTATATCGAACACCCATCAAGAAAAAAACATCTGTTCAATTTGTTAATCTATTACCAAGGTGGCAGCCCTACCAACCAGCGTTATATAGAAAAAAATACCATTTAGTTTTCAAAAAACATTTTCGTCTTATTGATATGAGCAGAAGACAAATTTTCAATCGATCGGCAAGGGTAAACAAAACGTTTCCCCCAAACGGAATTGTGTATTCCAGAATCGCGCAACTCGCGAATGAAAGGTATAATTTTAAAAATTTGACAACGCAGTTTGATAATTTCCACACATTTGTCACACATATACATTACGGAATGGGTCAGTACGGGACACAAACCTCCGAAAATTCAAATGAATTCCATTATTTATTCGTTTAGTGCCCAAAACATACAATTAAATAGCGAAATAATATGAGCAGCGAAACAAACGATTTTTCATATCCGGACGCGTTCTCATGAATGTTGTACCCAGGTATGGATCAGTTTCTTCGAAACAAGATATGGATCATCTTCTCAAGGAATAAAATGAAAGCCTCGGAAAATGTGACCTCAACAACGGAAAAGCGATACATTTTTCTACAATGATTTCTTTCCGGGTCGTTTTGTGGATGTTGTGCCTCTGTGAATCAATATTTAAATTTAGCCTGATTAGTTTTATTCGCCCAGTATGAAAAGAAAACTGATATAATTATGTGCTAAAAATAGAAAACGTGTAGTGCCTGGGTGTAGTGCCTGGTCAGTTTTGTGGATGCAAACTACACGCAATAGGGGTGCAGCATTCGTCCAATCAGGAGCCTAGAAGGTCACGTGAGATATAATATTATAAAACAGGCATATCATATACAGTAAGACTAAGAATATTACTATAAAGAAAACATAACAGGAAGAAGCACACGGAAGATTTGAAACAAAGAAACAAATCAGCTACCCCGTTGTCAATCTCCTAACATTTCGCCAGTGCTTCTTGATCTTCTCGTTAAGAATGACTCACCCTCTGCACTATGATGTCTAAATGGCAAAGTTTTCAGCAGCAAATATTTGATATTTGACCAAATATACCTTGTTTGGCAGGGTTCTGTGAGCTCTGTCAAACAAGATATGATTGGCTAAATTCATAGTTAAGCATTGAAACACAGAGTGATTGGAAATAATTCTCTCGCACTACCAAAGTTTAGGGGTTACCATATGTTGGATGGAAAAATAATTTCCATGAAATGCGCTATCTCTAAACTATAAATCAAAACGAAATTAATTGGGAAGCTCTCAACTTTCAAATACTGCAATAGTTGTTTGTATGTAACAGCGTCCTTCATATTTTCTGAATACATATTCTGCTTTAGAAGACCTGGGGTAGAAACGAGAATCAGACGCACGGTGGTCTCCGTGAGTGGATGGTGTGAATACGTGCAGCAAGAAGTGAGACAGAGATCTAGAAGTGTCAAATGCATCATGTGATGTAAATAAGTTGAATGAGAAAGAAGGATGGAATTTCTGATGCTGTAAGTAGTAACAGTGAGTGAACTGCAACAAAACTAATTTGAACTTGTCATTTCACAAAACGGCGAACTGTAAGGGACTACCTCTAAAATATTAGTAGGCGGATGATAACTACTTTATTTCATACACATATTGTTTTATCACATGTTTTCCACTCATTTCTCTAAGTTATATTTCAGAATATACGGCGCCTGTTATATTGTCGCGTGAAGTCACGTTACGGTTGTCTTTGTGTTATTCGAAAACGACACAGTCATTGATCTCTATACAACTGGAATGCTAGAATACAACAAAAAACGTCGCATATCAATATATCTTACCTCCTACAAGTATCTGGGAATTTCCTTGCTTCAAAGACGTCACATGCAGACTGCATATAAAACCATATACTGCATGTCAACATCAACAAGTGTTTGACCACCGAGGTGGTATTAGTCCCCTACGGCGCTTTTGTTACAAAATGTGTTTTTGTCACAGAAGACACTAGAGTATATAAGCATCTTGGATTTTGAAAAAAAAATATTGAGCGTGCATAATCCCCTCACAACCCTTTATCCATGTACCATATATGAAAGGCGTAGCTTGGACCATGTTGGAGGGAGGGGTGGTAACATAAAATTGAGAAAAAAAGCTTAAAAAAGCACAACAAAAATGGCCGCCATTCTGCCATCTTGGATTTTGAAAAATAAATATTGACTGTGCATCATCCCCTCAGAACCATTTATCCATGGACCAAATATGAAAGGTGTAGCTTGAAGCATATTAGAGGGAGAGGTGGTAACATAAAAACAGACAGACAGACAGACAGACAGACAGACAGACAGACAGACAGACAGACAGACAGACAGATGTTAGATTTTGAAAAAAAAAATTGAGCGTGCATAATTCCCTCACAACCCCTTTATCCATGTACAATATATGAAAAGAGCAGCTTGAACCATGTTGAAGGGAGCAGTGGTAACATAAAATAGAGAAAAATAGAGAGAAAGGCCTAAAAAACACAACAGAAATGGTTGCCATGGCGCCATTTTTGAATTTTGGAAAAAAAATATTGAACGTGCAACATCCCATTACAGCCCTCTATCCATGTGCCAGATATAGAAAGTGTAGCTTGAACCATGTTGGAGTGAGGGGTGGTAACATAAAATAGAGAAAAAAGATTAAAAAACACAACAAAAATGGCCGCCATGCCACCATCTTGGATTTTGAAAACAAAATATTGAACGTGCTTCATCCCCTCCCAACCCTCTATCCATGTGCCAAACATGCAAAGTGTAGCTTGAACCATGTTGGTGGGAGGGGTGGTAACATAAAAATAGAGGAAAAAAGCTGATAAAACACAACAAAAATGGCCGCCATTCCGCCATCTTGGATTTTGAAAAAAAATTTGAGCGTGCATCATCCCCTCAGAACCATTTATCCATGTACCAAATATGAAAGGTGTAGCTTAAAGCATGTTGGAGGGAGAGGTGGTAACATAAAAAACAGACAGAGACAGACAGACAGACGGACGGACGGACGGACGGACGGACGGACAGATTTTGGAAAAAAATATTGAACGTGCAACATCCCATTACAACCCTCTATCCATGTGCCAGATATAAAAGTGTAGCTTGAACCATGTTGGAGTGAGGGGTGGTAACATAAAATAGAGAAAAAAGATTAAAAAACACAACAAAAATGGCCGCCATGCCGCCATCTTGGATTTTGAAAAAAAAATATTGAACGTGCATAATCCCCTCCCAACCCTCTATCCATATGCCAAATATGCAAAGTGTTGCTTGAACCATGTTGGTGGGAGGGGTGGTAACATGAAAATAGAGAAAAAAAAGCTTAAAAAACACAACAAAAATGGCCGCCATTCCGCCATCTTGGATTTTGAAAAAAAAAATTGAGCGTGTATCATCCCCTCAGAACCATTTATCCATGTACCAAATATGAAAGGTGTAGCTTAAAGCATGTTGGAGGGAGAGGTGGTAACATAAAAAACAGACAGACGGACGGACGGACGGACGGACGGACGGACGGACGGACGGACGGACGGACGGACGGACGGACGGACGGACAGACAGACAGACAGACAGACAGACAGAGACAGACAGACAGACAGACAGACAGACAGACAGACAGACAGACGGACGGACGGAGTGCAATCCTATAGTCCCCTTACGGTTCCCGTAGGGGACTAAAAAAACGCTGACAGCTATGGGTAATCTCCCCTTTGTTCATTGATTATTCAAAATGGCGGCAGCCGATAAACGCTTCAAGTTGAAAGATTGAGTGTTAGAAGCCATATTTGGTCTGAAGTGCAGGTTAGGCAACTTAAAAGGCTTCATATTCTGTGGATGTGTGTCATGTTACCTTCGAAATGAAACTATTTGGTATGTATGAATTTGCCTTGTTACAATTTATGGGAGAGTGCCGGCACTCTCCCATAAATTGTAACAAGGCAAAGATACGTGAACACATTGTGAGAATTCTCTCATTTAATGATGATCGCTGTTGTTATTAGTTCTGTGCATCGATGCAGCAGTCGATAAGATATATTCGTTACACAGTTTGTTGGTGGCATAATATGGTATATATGGTGTCAGTTAATTCCATATTGGACTCGAGCTCTTCGCTCTCGTCCAATATGAAATTAATTGACACCATATATACCATATTAGGCCACCAACAAACTGTGTAACTAATAATATCCCCAAGGTGGCGTCAGGTCAATAAACCTATGTAACTCCTCACATCGGCCACGTTTGGTAAGATGAAAGCTATTGCTCTGAGGCTGCAGTCATTGTGTAACAACTTTCATCTCATTTATAATTCTTTTGCATGGTGTTTACAAAGCACGAAAACTAGTAACACGGTATCAACTTTCCATTATCGTCACTTGTTTGTTTTATCAATAATATCAATACAGTCTGTGTCTTGTTCTGACGCCCCCACCCTCCCAAGATGGCGTCAAATAACTCTTCCAATCGGTGAGGTTTGATGATGTGAAAGCTATTGAGCGGCGGTCTATTTATGGAAACAACATGGTTGAAGCTGGGACACTTTTTTGTTTGCGGCCGATGGGAGGTCCAGCAATCGAGTGGTACAGAGACCAGAGTTAGCAATAATATCGATTCTTTTGAGGAACTTTGATACATGTGCATTGTTCATAGCCTGTCCACGCGGCCACTTTATATAAAGGATATTAAATAGATATTTTATACAGATCAAGCTGGCCCACTCGTCTAAGGACGGAAAATACACTACCCAGCGGGAGGGCGGCGGGCACACCCACGCAAGGACTGAAAAGTAGCCCATTATATATCAAGGGAGAAAATCAAAGTGGAAATTTCTAGTTGGACGGAATCACAGCCTTCTCGTATAGAACAAAATGTCTCTGTTTCGCATTTAACACGTTTAACGAATACTGTACCAGTATTAGGTATAATAAGGGTAACCAACTACATGAAGTTAGGTAACCAATCTGATCACCAGACTTCACTTGTACACAACACAGTAAAACGCGGTGAAGATCGTAAGAAAATAATTGTACAGGTTTGTTTGTTGTAGTTTATAATTCGAACATTTTGAACTAATTCTTGGGCACTCGTACACTTTGTTGTGCCTTTATTGACGAAACCAGGGGCTGGTGAGATACATGAGGCAAGTGCCCCCAACGAGCTTGTTACGGAAATCTAAATTTTATAGTAAATTTCCTTTCTTATTACACCTACCACAATTGTTTACTACAGGCTTGCACTACAGTGGAAGTCCCTAACTCGGATAAAATACTCTCTATTTTTGTCTTTCCCAAGCAAGTTGGGAAAGAAAAGTGGTGCAAAAGCACCAATAAAAATAAGCCAAAACTGGGTCGAGTGCAACCGGCGCAGACCCAGTACGGGATGCTCTCTCCCAAGTACAACTCCACGACTTCCGTTGCCAGTGCGCATATACCGTCTCTAAAGACTCATTCTTTTTGAATCCGTAAACGTTAGAGTTATGTGATCAGCGGGGAGGAAAGATTCTTTACCCGTAAAGAAGACGGGAGGGCCTCCATGTAAACAATTGTGGTAGGTATAATAAGAAAGGAAATTTACTATAAAATTTAGATTTCTTATCAACCTACTCACAATTGTTTACTACAGGCTGAATAGACAAAAGGCTGGAGGGAATCGCATAACCAACCCCCACATAACCCTAGTGCACTGGAACCGTGAAGCAGAAGGAAGAGGTCCCGAGGCTTATCAACCATAATGTCGCAATCATTGGTAAAGGACAATGAAAAGAGACATATGAGCCTGTGGGACACACAGACAGAAAAAAGGGCAGTAACAGCACAAGGCTGAAACTGACCTTCAAGAAGCCTAATGGCTATGGCAGACAACAGCCTGAGCAGAAGAAAGAGGACCCAAGGCAAAAAGGTCCTCCGACTGCTCCTGCAACTGGCGTAAATAAAAGGTGGAGAAAGTAGAAGCATTTCTCCAGTAGGCTGCCTGCATAACATCCGACAACTTGACGGAGTTAGAATAAGCCCAAGAGGTAGACAGTGCCCGCACCTCGTGGGCAGAAATACGATTGGTAATACAATCGCCAGCTGCTAAACGACTATAAGCCGTACGAATAGCAAGACAAATCCATCGAGAAATGGATTGAGGAGAGATCTTCTGTCGACCCGGAATGAGAGACAGAAAAAACGGTTTTCTGCCCTTCCGAATGAAGCGTGTCCGATCAAGATAAATGCGAATAGCACGGACCGGACAGAGCAAAGGGCGAGTACCCTCAACAGAGGGAAGAGCCCTGATACAGATAGGAGGAGGAGTAGTATCTGGTAACTGATTCTTAGCCAAAAAGGAGCAATCAGTGGTAAAAGTAACACTGTTGGGAGAACTCCTAAAAAAGGCCGGGTCAACCGAGAGGGCGTGAAGCTCACTAACCCGTCTGGCCGAAGCAAATGCCATCAGAAAAGCCGTCTTGTATGTGAGAAATTGCATATCCACCTGGGATAAAGGTTCGAACGGCGCCCCCCCCCCCCCCCCAAGCAAAGCAGCACCCACGAAAGATTCCATCGTGGAGTAAGCTGCAAAGTCCGAGGCCTTTTCAAAGAAAAGTGCCGAACAAGCTTGGAGAGGTAAGGATTAGTGCCGATACGACGCTTCCCCACATAAAAAAGTCTCTGAAAGCATAGACCTGTAACCCTTGATGGTAACAGGCTGGAGACCCCGAGAATCAAACAGATATACCAGAAACTCCGCAATCTGTGAAATCGAAGGATTGGCATAATCAACAGAGTGATCAGCACACCATCGACAGAAGACCTTCCATTTAGCTGCATAAGCTAAACCAGTGGAGTGCCTCCTTGAAGAAGAAATGCACTCCACTGCTCGTCTCGAAAAACCTCTACGGAGGAGACAGGACCTGACAAAAGATATGCGTGAAGGCACAATGAAGTCGGGTCGACGTGAAACCTCCTCGGGCGACCTTGACAAAGAAGGTCGCGACGTAGCGGGAGACGTGCCGGAACCGCCGCCATCAGCGAGCGGAGCTGATTGATCCATACCCGCTGAGGCGACAGGGGAGCGATCAGAATGATTCGACAACTGCAGGTTCGAATTTTGGCGAGAACCTGAGGAAGAATCGGAACCGGCGGGAAGGCGTAGCCGACTAGACCGTTCCAATCGAGTGACAGAGCGTCCACGGCAAAAGCCAGAGGATCTGGACACGGGGACACGAAAGTGTCCACCTGATGGTTCCAACGAGTCGCAAAGAGATCGATGTGGGGACGTCCCCAGAGATCGCAAAGCGACTGGAACACTGCCCTGTGAAGCATCCACTCGGTGGAAATAACCCTGCCCTGTCGGGACAGGGAGTCGGCTAGGACGTTCAGACGACCGGGAATGTGACGAACAACCACTCCGGCGTGAACCTCCTGAGCAAGCAGTAAAAGATCCCGAGCTAACTCGTACATCGGAAGCGAGTGCGTGCCGCCCTGGTTCCGAATGTAAGCATCCACTGTCGAATTGTCTGATAGTAGAAGGACCTGGCGATTCGATAGGTGAGGGATCCACTGCCTGAAACTCAGAAGAAGAGCAAGAAGCTCCTTCTGGTTGATGTGTAGAGCTGCTTGATCCTGGTCCCACATCCCGTGTAGGGAAAGACCGAGAGGATCCAACGTCGCACCCCATCCGAGATCGCTGGCATCTGCCGTCAGAACGCGATCGGACGTGGGTAAGTCCAGCGGAACACCCTGCGTAATCCACTGAACATCTGTCCAGGGAAGAAGGTGAGGATACAGAGAGTCCGGAAACGGAAGCACCTGATCCAGAGAATCTACATTCGTCTCCAACGACTGAGCAGAAAGTGTTGGAGAGGTCTGACACGCAGCCGACCTAGAGGAATGAGATCCGTCACCGAACCGCAGAGACCGATCAGCCGGAGAAAACTCCGAGCGGTCGCGGACCTGGACTGGGACAGAGTCAGAGCAAAAGCTGAGAGAATCACAGCCTTGGCCTGGGGAACAGCCACCAAATTGAATTTGGTTTGGAAAGACATCCCCAGATGACAAAACGACTGAGAAGGGACCAGGTCCGACTTCTCCTCGTTGACTCTGAATCCTAGCGACGTGAGCAAGCTCAACAGAGTGGCGACATCCGATTCCAGTAGGGCAGCATTGGAATGCCTCTGGAGGATATCGTCCAGATATGCCGAAGTAGTCACCCTGGACTGTGTGCGATGGAACGCTATCACATGCGACATCAGTCTGGTGAACGCCCAAGGAGCCAGGTTGAGGCCGAAAGGCATGGCCTTGAACTGGTAAACTCGCCCCAGAAAAGCGAACCTGAGATACTTCCGTGACGCCCGATGCATCGGAACGTGGAAGTAAGCGTCTCGCAGGTCGATGCTGGCTGCGAAATCTCCCTGGTGAATTGATTGGCGGACCGACCTGAAAGTCTCCATGCTGAACTTGGGAGCAATGATAGACTGGTTCAGGATGCTCAGATCGATAACCGGTCGGAGTCGGCCGTCCTTCTTCGGCACCAAGAACAGGCGGGAATAGAAACCCACTGACTGAACGTTCTTGACGACCTCGATCGCCCCCTTTGCCAGGAGATTGGCAATCTCCGTGGACAAAAGTTCCCGACGTAAAACGTCTGAAGGAACTGTGGTTGGAAGAGGCACCCTTGACAGAGTGGGGTGCCGTCGGAAGGATATGCGCAGCCCGGACCGAACAACATCTAACACCCATGGATCGGATGTGATGGTGGTCCAATGGTCTGCGAACTCTGCTATCCTTCCTCCAACCTGGGACGAGTCGAGGTGAGGACCTTCATTTCGAGCCTCGACGAGGCCCGCGAGAGGAGAAACCACCTCCTCTGCTAAATGAAGAATCCTGAGACTTCCCTCGATTCTGCCGACCCCTACCTTTACCCCGTGAGTAAGAAGTAGAGGCGGCGGCAGAAGGACCAGCCTTTTGCTTCACAGAGGAAGCAGAAGGGTACTTGTTAGGCTTGGAACGGCCCTTGCCTCCCCGAGAAGGCTGATCAAGCTGACGAAACAGCAGCTGATCTTTGGAATGACGTAGGACGTCATCCCGGACCGTCGACACGGAACCATGGAAAAGTTGCGGACCTGCCAAAGAAGCAGATCGAAGAGTAGCACGCTGCTCCTCGGGAAGGGATCGTCCTGTGTCTAGCACAGCGTCCCTTCGAACTAATTCCAAATTGGCCGTGTTACAGGCATGGGTGTGAGTAAGGTGCATAAGCGCCTTGGACAGCACACGCAAAGGAGCCTGTACCTCGTCAAACTTATCTGGAGGCAGATAAGCAGCCAAAGCTGAGACGACGTGATCTGAGAGAGAAAGCATGCCAAGCATCTCTCTAGATAAGCCCAACGTGGACTCCAGAGTCGTCATTGGAATGACGGCAGACTTGGGCTTGGAAAGCCCGAGGGAAGTGGAGTCCTGATCCAGAACCGTCAAAGTCTGGCAGACTGACGGATTGGCGGAATCGTAGGAACGATAACGCACAGGAGGCAAAAAGGTGTCAACCCTGGTGAAGAACGAAGTCTTCAAAGCCTTGGAATTCAGCTTGGCATCCACAGCTGAAAAAGCCTCAACCACCTTACCGACTGGCATGGTCGAAGGCGCCCAGAAGCAGGTTGCTCCATAGGCTGTTGGCGCGCGACCGATGATCGCGGCCAGGCTGACACTGTCGGCTGGTTAGCAGGTATGAGCTCAGGCAGAAACCCAAACACAAAGTCAAGAGCCGCCCCCAAGTCCGAAGACTGCTGGCCCTCGACCTCAAGCATGTCGGACTCCTCCCCAGAGTCGGAAGACACATAGCCCATCGTGGGCAAACCAGCCGACGCCTCCCATGGTGTCGGGACACCAGAGGAATCGGAAACCGGCCTGTTTCCAATCCCGGGAGGCGGCGCCATAGGAGGCGCCTGGAAACCACCCATAGCCTCGCTGGAAGCAACAGGAAGGCTCTTAGAGAGAACCTGAGTGAGTAAGGAGAGGGCCTCCCTAAGTTCACTGCCTGTACCGACCGGTTCGACAGGGGAGCGCACCGGCAAAGTGGCTTCACCTCTGACCCTCTTAACCAGCGAAGGGTCACGATCCTCCAAAACACCCGACGCGGGACGACGGGCGGCAGCCAAAACATCTGAAGGCAGACGTGTATAGGGGTACGATGCACCCCGAGGATCAATATTGCGAGAACTCATGAGAGTCACCGCGGACCTCTGCGGGGCAGAAGGTCCAGGCTGCACAAAAAGCGTTGGTCCCCCAAAACTGGTCGTGTGACCAGAGTGAGTGGACGGAAACGCCACGGAGTTCATAGTGTTTCCACTACGAACATCCGAATCCAAAGACACAACTGTGGTACTCGACGGCGACGAGACCACAGCGATGGGCTCTGCCGGCAGCCCCTTCCGACTTCGCCGAGTTGAAGCCAGGGAAGGCTGGGGCCGATATCCCACGTCTACAGTATCGGACAGTTCTGCAGTCCCCTGCAGCGAAAAGCCGAGGCCGGCTGAAACAGACAACGAAGCAGACGGACCAGCAGCAGTAGTAGATACGTCGAGAGTCGTTGAGGCTGGTGAAAAAGTGGAGAGAGCACACCGGCTCGGCTCCGAAGGAGGAGTCACAACCCTAGTGACAGCCTCAGATGTCGACTGGAGGGGGACCGTAGTCCCGGAACCAGGCATCTCTACACCAGAACACTCAACGGCTCCCGCAGTATCCACCACAGGAAAAGACTGCACATCCCCCACGGAGGAGGAATAACTCTCACCAGACAAAGTCGGCTCGGGAGGCCCCGAACGACCACGTTCTCCTTTCCCGCGGGAGCGGGAGGCACGGCCACGAGAACGAACGACACGATTTACAGACGCCCAAAAGGTGGAAGACCACGTTCCACAGACACCACACGGCCGCTCGGCCGAACACCCATTACAGGAGGAACACGACGAATGTACATCGTCCACATGCTTAGGCAGCAGACACTGCCCACAAGGAATGGTCCTAGGCATGAAAGAGGTGAGAGGAGCAGAGAAGGTGAGATCAGAAAACAGAACACCCCCAAAGAGAGAAAGGTGACAGAAACAAAGACCCCAGACGGTCGACCGGGAACCACCCAACAGGAAGACTACTCTCAACAGAAAGAAGAAACACTGTAGGAGTGGTACCCCGCTGACACCTAACTCTAACACAATTAGAAAATTTTGCAAAAAAAGCATTAACAATAATTGTGAAATAATCTAAGTCCGAACCGCGTGGCCCGCAAAATTCGCGCGCGACTCGAGAGAGAGCAAATAAATATACATTATGAACATATAATAGAAAAAAGAGAATATAAAACACTGTTCCTGAGAATACAAAGGATACACTGTGGTATAATGAATCAGGAATCATCAAACATCGAGCTGGTGGAACACTGATAAGCGTGCAAAAACATCTCGACACGAAGCGGATTTTAAAAAGAATGAGTCTTTAGAGACGGTATATGCGCACTGGCAACGGAAGTCGTGGAGTTGTACTTGGGAGAGAGCGTCCCGTACTGGGTCTGCGCCGGTTGCACTCGACCCAGTTTTGGCTTATTTTTATTGGTGCTTTTGCACCACTTTTCTTTCCCAACTTTCTTGGGAAAGACAAAAATAGAGAGTATTTTATCCGAGTTAGGGACTTCCACTGTAGTGCAAGCCTGTAGTAAACAATTGTGAGTAGGTTGATAAGAAATATTGGAGATGGGGATAAAAAGAAAGAAAGAGACAGGCAGGCAGGCAGAGAGAGAGAGACAGAGACAGAGACAGAGAGAGAGAGAGAGAGAGACAGAGACAGAGACAGAGAGAGAGAGAGAGAGAGAGACAGAGAGAGAGAGACAGAGAGAGACAGAGAGAGGGAGGGGCAGGGGGGGGGGGGGTCTTTAGGTAATGATTATTTTTACCAACCCGTCATTGTATTTTTATTAGGAATTAGCAGGAAGGAAGTGCCATTTAAGGATGTAACCAAAGATTACCTCGTTTAATTTGTGTCTAGAAAGGCCTTTAAAGTTGAAGCATATGTACAGATTTTCTACAATTTATGTTTTTGATTCAGGGTGCAGTGTGGATGAAATTCAGTTTACTTGACTTGTTACTCGTCCATAGTGAATTGAATGCAGTTATGAAGCTTTTGCGTTCTAATGTAAGTACAGGATTGGAGTTCCATCTCACAAGTTGTTCTCGCTGCTTTGATTTCTTCTGATCATTTCATGGGTGAAAAATCTCAGATGGCATGTGTTATTAAGCGATACTATTACGTTTTTTCACTTTTTTAATATTACGATATTAAACTGTTCATAGGAGCTTCTGTATCATTCAATCTCACCAGAGAAGGAGCCGGGTTGTGGAAGGTTGAGACCGAAAGAAACAGAGAAATATGGAATGCTCTCTCGCACTGTCTCTAATTTCTGGTCTATACGGCTATCTTTTTCTTGCAGGAATCAGGCACTATGAGATTCATCTGAAATCAATACTAACCTGTACAGACTTAGTTACTCAACCTTACGATAAAATTGCAAAAGTATCCTGGGGCCAAAATGTGACGTATTTTATTATAAGTCTCTTGTGATATTTCCGATTGAATGTCGAACCGCGATGACAAAAGTAGTTCAATTAACATTTTTCAAGCCTGCGCCGCTTATCATGTATTCAAAGCTCGAGTTAATTCACCATTCTCGTCTCTTTTGCATAAATATTACGTTTCTTAAACACTTTTTTATTGTGTACATTCACCATCCGCCAGTTGGTTGTCATTTATCAGCATTTCAATATTTGCCTTACCGGTACACACATCTTTCCATTTGGTACACAGTGGCTGTAAAGTAGAAGGCGGAACAGCATTTTTATTACAACAAGAGGCCCGCAACAGGGACTGCGTTTCGTTTTTGAAAACCTGAGGGTGGAGAGCTGTGCTAAGGGGGGGGGGGGGGGGGGGGTATCAGGGATCCTCACCTAGAAAATTATGCAAAAATGTGATCTTAGAGGCAGTCTGAGTAATTTTAGGGGATTAGTGGACTTCCGGCACCGATCCGGTGCCGGCAGTCCACTAAAACCCTAAAAGCGCACAGATCGCGCAATTGTACTACAGTTATAGATTTATTTGCTTAGCAACATGCGTTCAGTTAACGCAAGTGTCTGTGCAAGTCGCATGAAAACTGGCGAATACACAGGTCATATTTGCACCGGGCTTAAAAAGCAAGGCTTATTAAATAACCCAATTAAACATAAAGAACACTCTAATATGGTTAATGGACGATTTTAAGTCTAGATTGAAGTATAAAGACTTTGTCTGAAAAGATTTTTACCATGTAATTTCCTTCCAATAATGAATATAGCCTGCCTTTGTTAAATGGTATCAAACGAAGTGTACGAAAACACCTTGCATTGTCGAATACCGTCATAAATCAATGCAATTTTATTGCGATACCATTGATGGGACTCGTTGTTGTAAATAAACAACTGCGCTCAAAAGAAATCGGCAGGTAAACAGCGACCTGCATGGTCCGGTTTTCTAACACTAGAGACAAGCAAATTTATTATTATCGACGGAAAATTATAGACGGGTTTTCATGCGAGCAGTTATAAATTATTGGTTGGCGTTTTGGCAATATATTTAAATAATTCAAGAAAAATTTGGTCTTTTATTGGACGTTTCCCACAGCTGTGTAAATCATTTTGTAATGAAGGTATTTTAGCGTGTTGTGATTTAATGATATGCAAGCTATTGATCTGTGCATAGCAGAAGGTTTCCGTCTCAATTGACTTTCAATGCAGCAATACTTTCATATTCGGCGCATAACTTGAGACATTGAAATAAGGGGAGCCACGATCACATGGCATGAACTTGTAACATTTATAAAGATGTTTGAACGTGAAGTGTTCTTCGTTGAATAGCTGACACACCAGTGAGCATTTTGATCTCAAGCTACACCCAATTTGTGTACATGCATGTAATATAATGTCATTCCACCTATGATTGAAACTGGAAATATCATTTTTTAAATTATGGAAATTACGGTAAGAACTACACAATTTGATTATATGCTGTTTTCTTCACTCTCGGTGCCCTTTATTTAACCCTTTACCTAACACAACGGCCAAACCGGCCAGCGCTATTTTCAAAAATCGCCAATTAATTTTCATTATTTTTTCATTTTGTGTCTCTAAAACATAGGTTATGATGATGAATATACTGCTGTATACAAAAAAAGAGAAAGGTTCTGACTGGTGGGTTAACATTTCACTAAATAAAATTTCGGGTTCCTATAGCGATCCCAGGGACTTGATTTGAAAAAAATGAATATAGCTACCTATTAATTCGATATACCGAATACCAAATATTTGACTGGTGAATCTGAAGAGGATGTTTAAAGAGGTTTTCTCATATTTCACGAAGTTAAAATCCAGGCTCCCACAGGAATTAAAATATAAATCGGGTGTCTTGATTTGAATAAACTTGAATCTAAGACTCCTGAGGATGCTGTATACAAAATATCAAAAGAGTCCCACTTCGCACTTGTGGATCTAAAGAAGAAAATTTTCAATGAGTATTCATCATACTGCACTAATTAAAATTTCGGACTCGCACGAGTGGATCCGAAGAAGATTTTAAAAAAATATTATTCCCCATATTCCACTAAAGTAAAATTTGGGCACCCATAGGCAGCCCAAATATAAACCTAGGGACATGCCTGAACAAACTCGAATCGTACCCCTAAGGATACTGCCTAAAAATATCAAAAGATTCTGACGGCTAAATCTGAAGAAGATTCCTAAAGAATATTCTTCATATTACACTATGTTAAAATTTGGGTTCCCATTGGGAACCAAAATATGGAGGCAGGGACTTGATTTGGACAAATATGAATCTCACCTCCACAAGGATGAAGGATGCTAAATATCAAAAGCTTCGGAATGGTGAATCTGAAGAACATTTTTTTTAAAGAAGATTTATCATATTACACTAAATTAATTTTTTGACTCCCACTCGGATCCCAAATATGAACCCAGGGACTTAATTAATACAGACTTCAATTTGACCCTTCTTAGGATGCTGCATACCAAATATGAAAAGATTCTGACTGGTTGTTCTGAAGAAGATTCCAAAATTATTCCTAAAAGTTAAAAAAACTCTTAAGTTAATTTGAGACGATAAGGATTCCAAATATGAACGCATTGACTTGATTTGAACAAATTTGAATATGACCCCCCCCCCCCCTCCCCCAGGCCACACACACACATACTCCCACCTACGGATGCTGTATATCTAATATCAACAAATTCTGATAAATTCTGATCGGTGGTTTTGGAGAAGATTTTGTGGGACTATCAAAATTATGTGGGGCTCCCCATCGGTGTGGCATCTTTATTTGAAGGAACATGAACTGACATATGATGAAAAACGTGTTTATCAAATTTGGTTAAATTTGGTCTCTGATTTTTTTTATTTATTTATTGGTGTTTTAGGTCACATATTTCTGCAAAATGGCTAACCATGACCACGACAGTTTTACGGGTGGAGGAAGCCGGAGTACCCGGAGCGAACCACCGAGCAACGGCGAGCAACTGTCAGCTCCCCAACATACTAACTCCACGCAAGCAGGGTTAGCATTGGTTGAAGACAGGTGCACCACCGACGTGCAGTACGCCTTAGTACACAACGTCACCGTGCCCCAACGTTGGTAATGGGGGTGAAATTTGGTCTGATAGTTTCTGATGTGAAGTCGAGTCGAAAATATCAAGTTCACGCCGGCAGACGAACGGCGGGCGGTGGATGGAACGTGATCACTAAAGCTTTCCTGGAGCTTCGCTCCGTTGAGCTAAAAATCTGTAGTATAGTAGATTCTGTTTCTGGAATGTGGAGAACCCGGCAGACAGTATGATTTGAATTTGCTGAACATGAACTTCGGCAAAATTCCGATCTTTATACTTTAAAGGAGTCGCTTGTAGAATTTAGTTCAGGCTATAACGAGTTGGAAGTGGCACCCCCTTTCGCTGTAAAATGCTTAAAACGTGCAAATTAACATAATGGATGTGCAAACTGCGACCTCTGACTCGATCGGTTAAACGGTTTAATTACCAGCTTGAAATACATGGAGAACAATGGACCGAGTGTATGAGTGACGTCTTTCCTTTCCCCTCGTCTACTGAGTATACCACGCGTTTTATCGATTGAACAATATAGAGGATTAAGTCAGTTACCTTTTATTTATTTATTTATTTAGTGGTGTTTAAAGTCACATAATTATGCACAATGGCTAATCCTCGACAGTTTTACGGGTGGAGGAAGCCGGAGTACCCGGAGAGAGCCACCGAGCAACGGCGAGCAACTGTCAGCTCCCCAACACACTAACTCCACACAAGTAGGGTTAGCATTGATTGAAGACAAGTGCACCATCGACGTGCAGTACGCCTTAGTACACAACGCCACCGTGCCCCCGCGTTGGGGAATGGAGATGAAGTGTCTTGCCCAAGGACACAACGCAGTTGCCGCAGGTGGGATTCGAACCGAGGACCTCTCGGCTTGCAGCCTGCACCTCTACCTACTGAGCCACCGCGCTCCAAGTCAGTTACCAGCCAAGCTGGATATATTCATGGATTTGAACAATCTGTCAGCGCGCTGTAGCGATTCGCCGCTACGCGGCTCGGCGTCACTCACCACACGTTGTCAGGTTGTTCAGTTCCATGAATACATCCAGCTTGGTTGTTAACTATTAAAAAAAAACGGCGAAAATGCAATTGCATAGGTTGAAATGCATTAGGCGCAAGTAGCTATGAAACTTGCTCGCGGCAAATATTTTATCAGTTGTTCACTCTTAAAGTAAAACCCCTTGTCACAAATCTTATATCAAATCAAATACAATTAATTGCTTCCTTGACCTTTTATCATGTTCATGAACACTTGGAGTCACGTTTTGAATTTTCAACAGACACTGTTTGATCATATGAAAGGCAGCTATTTGCCTGTTGGCGTTTTCTGGATGGCCTCTCAATTGAATGCACTATATCCTTACACATGTAATATCTTTTATAGACCTCATAAATCTATTCCAGAAACAGTCCTTCTTCAATCGGGCCACAAATTTCAGAGCTCTTTCTGTCAATTCAACCTTCAAAACATCTTACAATCCCCATTTCCTTGTCAAAACTGACCAAAATTCAAAATGTTTGGAGTTCTTGGGTACAACACCCAAACAATCGTTTCAATGGTTACTATGTGTTACCTTAACTGGTACAGTGCTTAGTTATTTTTGGTCATCAAAATTTGTTCACCTGTCTTTGCCTTGTTACAATTTATGGGAGAGTGCCAACAGGCAATATCCCATAAATTGTAACAAAGCAAACCCATGAAGACTAATTAATTTCACTTCCAAGATAATATGAAGCACATCCACAGAATATAACACCTTTGGGCCGGGTACCTGCTCTTCATATTAAAGCCCTGATAGTGGCTTCTAGCACTCTACCAGTTAACCCTTTACCTAACGTAACGGCCAAAACCGGCCAGCGCTATTCTCAAAAATCGCCAATTAATTTTCATTATTTTTTTCATTTTTTGTCCCAAAAACATAGGTTATGACCCTTCGTTGGAACGAGCTCATCGAGCTCGTTCCAACGAGGGGTCATAACCTATGTTTTTGAGACAAAAAAATGAAAAAAATTAGTTATTCAAGAATTTTTTTTGCAAGTGTCGTCTGCTTTTCACGTTAGGTAAAGGGTTAAAAGACAGCGGAAAATGTATAACAAATGTTCTCGATATATACTCTCAAAATAGATATAAGAGGATATCTCTGGAAAAGGCGCGCATTCTCAGTACGTTTATGCCAATGGCACTGCGCGTTTTCGGTGTTTGGGTTTTGATTGGAATTAAAGCATGTTTTAATTGCATTTTAAATAGGGTCCTTCCTATGAAGCTTCGAGGTTCGATTTGACTTCGAATCTTAAGTAGATATTGGGTTCGATTCGAAAGCGGCTGCCCGATTCGTTTACTCTTGAATCTTTTTCATAAGAATATATAGAGGATACCTAGTGTTTTTGAGTGGATGCCGAAATTATCTCATGAGTGACCGAGGCAAATGTTTATTTTTCGCGAGCACTTGCGCGAGCGAAAATAACCATTTGTCTCGGTCCCAAGTGAGATAATTTTTGGTATCCACTCGAAAATACTAGATTTTCATTTTATTATACGCTTTTTATAAAAATCTGATAATTCCACTCGTTTCAACCTTGAATTGATGCATGTGAGTAAACAGCGCATTGAATCATTGAAACGCGGAAGTGATTTGATTGATACTCGGAACAGATATCAGATTCAGATGGCGGGTTTCGAGTCCAAACATGGCCTGAAAGTCCGTAATATAAGTTTTTGGTACCAAACCAAGAACTTATATTACGGACTTTTAGGCCATGTTTGGACTAGTGGGTTTCATGCGTCAATTCAAGGTGAATACGTGTTGAATTATTGCTGGAAATGATCGGTATCCACTCAAAAAAACTAGATTTCTAGAACAAATTGATCATTTCCAGTGAAAATTTGCCTCATATTCACCTTGAAGTTATGCTTTGAAAGCCGCCATTTTGAGTGATTATTTATTTACTGGTGTTTAAGGTCACATATTTCTGCACAATGGCTAATCATAACCTCGACAGTTTCAAGGGTGGATGAAGCCAGAGTACCCGGAAAGAAACACCGAGCAACGGCGAGTAACTGTCAGCTCCCCAACATAGTAACTCCACACAATCAGGGTTAGCATTGGTTGAAGACAGTGCACCATCGACGTGCAGTACGCCTTAGTACACAACGTAACCGTGCCCCACGTGGGCAATGGGGGTGAAGTGTCTTGCCCAAGGACAATTTTGATTGATACCGTGAACGTAAAAATTTCTATATCTTCACAGTGGGGGATATGATTTCTATCTTTCCGCAATTTCTCCGATAATCTATCGTTTAGCGTATAATAAACCTTTGTATCAGTCATCTCCATCGTCTCACTAAAACGTATAGTTCAGATGGAAATCGTACATAAAAATTGTTGAAATAAAAGACTGACTGTAACTTCTGATACATTAACATAAATAACATCTTCACTCATACTATCAGACATGCTAATTCCAGTATCACTAGTCCCTACCACTGTAAAATACAAATTTAAGGTTTCGAAGCAATGTCTACGATGAACTATAATCCTTACAGGGTAATATTCCAACTACATCATCAAGGCATGCCTTCGACGAAGGCATGCCTTGATGATGTAGTTGGATTATTTTATCAGTCGAGACTTGAGCCATCACATTCGGAGCAAATCAGGTTTATAGTACCCCACCCACCATTGGCCAGCTTCGGGACGCCACTGATTCGATTCAAAGTTCATTCGATTTCGAATAATAGACGTGATTCGATTCACGATTCGATTCGAATCGAAATTATGTGATTCACAGGGCCCTAATTTTAAACTTCGCAGCAGTGAAATATACCTATTGTTTTGGAATGGGTACCAGAATTATCTCACCCGAGTCTGCGAGAAAATCCAAGTGTTCTCCCGCGGCTCCCAACCGCACGTCAAAACTTGGATTTCCTTGCAGTCACGATTGATATGATCCTGGTATCTGCACTCCAAAATCAGTTGGGTTAAAATGAACTCAAATCAACTGGGGGAGTGAATATGTACCCAATTTGGGTTCGTATTCACTCAACTAAGTTGATTTGGTTTGATTTTGACACCAGCTGATTTTAGAGTGTACTCAAGAACAATAGATAGCCTCTACATATTACTGCTGGCACTTGGGACTAGCCGGGTGTGCGGCTTTCGTTAGTCTTATCAACAAAATTTGCGTGTTAGTTGTTGCTTAGGTTTCTTTGCTTTGGTTGATGATGACAAGGGAGAACAATGAAATACAATTTTTAGCTGATGGTTAAAACGAAATGATGGATTCGGTTGGTATTGCTAGATATTAGTTAACGAGTTACAATTTATTACTAATATTTTCCCTAAAACTAAAAATATTCACAACGTAAAGCGATTGGAAAGTTACAATTATTGATGCGATCCATCGAAACTTTGTAATGTTTCTGCTGCATCCCGCATTGGGTGTAAAGTGCATGTTGGTGAGTGATTTTCCACGCTAAACTTTAATTTCCAATCACACCATGATGTGGCGAGGATTCATTTAAATCGATCGTGATGTTATCAACTCAAAACCTGAACACGGAAGTGAAAACAAACAACCTCATAATTATTGTGTGAGACTTGGTGGAACGAGTGGAAGCCGGTGCGATTATACCACTTCACCTTCGTTCATTCGATATTTTTAGACAAACTTAATGGTCACCAATCCATTCTCTAACAAAAGTTAAAATTTATCTTTATTCCAGACATCTGCAATATTTGTTACCATTTATTTAGCCCTGCAAAGGATGAAAACATCGACGCCACAAATATGGCTATTTATCGACACACACACGGGAAGCATCTGCCCAGGTAATTGCTTCCAATCCCCGTTAGAAAGAATAAGAAGTATAAGAAAATCTTTGGCTAGCTAATACATGTCCGGGATAAACCTGAAGATAGTTGAAACCTTGCCCGTGTTGCTTCTACTTTTCCACAAAACTTGAATACCCAGCGATTTGACTTGACAATCAATTGATTCAATTCACAATGCAATGTCGAATGTAATTGCTTCATTCGCAACGAGGAGCGGGGTTGGGGTCGAGAGGCGCTGCCCCTTAGTTTTAGTCTGAAGGGGCCAATGTTCTTTTACAAGTAATATAATCAAATTGACATTGCTATTTCATAACAAACGCTTATATTGCAATTACAGTTGGTGGCAAAACATAGCAAATGTGGCGGGTGATCGTCATTACCCAGATTACCCCTTCACACGCTATCCTTTTCACTACTTCGCGACTCGGGTAACAAGGTCTACGCCGTGAATAGGAGACCACGAAGCAAAATTCACTCCGGGAACGGAACTCCCCTCGCTGACCATGTCGGGGACCCGTGGCTATCAAACTACTCCCAAAGGAACTGTTGAGTGAGTCATATTTTTATGCACTATTCATTTGAGATTGGTTGTTTTTATTTACTATTTCCATCTTGCATGACCTTTCGATTGTCCAAACTTTTCATTTCACAAGTTGTCGCTATCAATGGACCTTAAGTTGATAATGGACTGTCATTGAACATCACATGGATCGTTTAATGAAGTGGATCTATTGTTCATGAAATCTGTCATGGAAGAATTTGTCTGCAAACGGACAACAAAGCGCCATCTTAGAGTTGCATCCTTGACTCGATCACCACTTGTATATTGAAAGCTTCTTTATGTCGTCGGATTCCGTTCATCACACAATTTATAGCTATTTCATTCCTATCTCGATCAGTGCCTTCCAAGTGAAAACAAACTGTCGTAACACCCCTTCTCAAAAAGTTAAATCTTGATGAAAACATTTTGACAAATTACAGACCTGTTTCAAACTGACCATTTTCATCAAAATTCATCGAAAAAGCAGCAGGTGAAAGAATATCTTCAAAAAATTGTCTTCCTGATACATTTTAGTCAGCTTTTCGAGAAAACTATAGCACTGAATCAAGAATTCCTTACTTAATCATGCCGAGGAACGTAAACTTACCTTATTATCTCTATTGGATCTATCCGCAACTTTTCACACATCAGATCACCAGATACTAAAGATACTAAAGACTCCGAGCAACATTTGGTGTAACAGAAAATGCCCGAAAATGGTTCTTATCTGGCTGACAAATATCAAAACTCTGTGTACGTACAGGAGACTCTCTTTCGCCTCATCAGAAACTCCAGTTTGTTGTACCGTACCACAAGGCTCCTTATTCCAAACTTCTCTCACACACAATCAGACACGACGGTTGTGGTTACCTGAATACACCGCCGATGATTCTCCGTTCTTCTTACATTATAACTCCAGCATCTTCGACAATTTATTTATTTATTTATTTAGGTTTAACGACACATTAATAGCCGACGTCATATCGTGTCAGTGACACTTTTACGGGTGGAGGAAGCCGGAGTACCGGAGAGAACCACAGAGCAACGACGAGAAGCTGCCAGCTCCCCAACATCATAACTCCACACTGCAACACAGGCAGGGTTAGATTGTTTGAGGACATGCGCACCATTAACGTGCTATACGCCTTAGTGCACGGCGTTATCGTGCCCCCATGTGGGCAATCGGGGTTAAGTGCCTTGCCCAAGGACACAACGCGGGAGTCCGAATCGATTGCTCAGACTCTTCGACATTACATTGAAAACTGTTGCAAAATGTACTGAATCTGTAAAACAATGGATGACTGGAAATGGATTGAAATTAAATGGCATCAGAACAGAGGCTGCAGCATAGTCACAGTCTCTAATGTCGGACCACTGTCTAACCATCACTTAACCCTTTACCGAACATAACGGCCAATACCGACCAGCGCTAGTCACAAAAGTCGTCAATTAATTTTCGTCATTTTTTTCATTTTTTGTCTCAGAAACCTAGGTTATGTCCCCTCTTTGGAACGATATTCTGTAACTTAGTTATCTGACCCATAACATGTATTACCTTTCCCAAATCCACAAAAAAACAACAAATAACACTATCTGACTAAGTAGAAATAGACAATCTGAATCTGGGTGAGAAATAATTTATTGTCAAAGGCAAGACTTCAACCTGCAAAATTGCACGAAAAATGCCAAAACCAGTCCTTTTCAGCCACTCAGCAGCCTCAAAACCAGAATTTTTCCACCTATCTACCCCTGGAACATAACACCCCCTGTTTCTAAAATGCCAAACACATTCAAATATTTCCATTTCATTTTTTAGTTACATGTCTAGTAACAAATCAGTGTATAAATAACATTTTAAAAAATAGCCAATTATTCGAAGCCACTGTTTCCCATAATTCATCTAGTAGTCTACCTCTATGCATCAGATTCCAACTTTAGGACCAAACTTCAAATTCTCTTGTCCAACAAATAGCCTAATGTAATCACATATCTGATACTAAAAATATATCTCCAATTTACATGGTATTAGTTTCAATATATGCCCTATGTTTAGAATTTCACCCCTGTGCAATAGTGCGAAACTGTAGAGCGGAACCTTAACTCATTACATGATGTTGGCGGATATTCCTGCCTGGACACAAAATCATTTGCCACTGAAATAAGTATAACCAAATTTCTCGCCTGTAAATTGAAGGGACTTTTGACTAATGATTTCTTTACTAAAATATAGATGAATTTTTCAGATTTAAAAAAAAATATTTTGAAAATACTCAGCGGGTTAAAAGTTATATATTTATTTATTTACTTATTTATTGGGGGTTTAATGACACTTTCAACAACCAGGGACACCTCATGTCGGACAGTTTTATGGGTGGAGGAAGCCGGAGTACCCGAAGAGAACTACCGAGCAACGGTGAGCAAATGTCAGCCTCCCCAACATACTAACTCCACACAAGTAGGGTTAGTACTGGTTGAAGACAAGTGCACCATCGACGTGCAATACGGCTTAGTACACAACGTCACCTTGCCCCCACGTGGATAACTGGGATTAAGTGTCTTGCCCAAGGTCACAACGCGGTTGCCGCAGATGGGATTCGAACCGAGGACCTCTCGACTTGCAGCCTGCATCTCTACGAACTGGGCCACTGCTCTCTCGAGTTAAGAGTTCATACCATTAAAGCTGTTACGCTGTGACTGTAGTCAAAGCGCATCAGCTATCACTTCCCCAAACGCCATGGTGTTGTCCTAGAACGAAAACTACTAGCGCTCTGTCCGCTTTGCAATCTCGGCATTTGGGTTTTGTCAGTTATTACTAAAACATATTGTAAATGTTCAATTTGCATGGCCACGAAAAAAATGTGCACTCTTCAGTACATTCATTTCTAGTGTTTAACCCGGTGATCGGAACCGGCCACCAGCACTGCAACATCGGTTCACCCGATTGTTGCCAAGCATTTTGTGATGATTCATAAACCGCATTTTATTATCCTGTGCAACTGTTCAATTGTTAATGTAAAATGATGTCAATGATACCATTCAATAAAGCTGAAAAACCACCACAATGTGTATTCTTAATATCTCTAGACGCCCCTTTACGAGATATACAAGTTAAATGACATGTAAAGCTTACAGTTGGGCGTACTTTGGGCAATCGCCAGTTCATACCGGAAAAGTGAAGGTTCCACTCCATTGACTCAGGTCGCAGTGAAAATTACCAGTTGCGCGCACTAGGGTGGTAAGCGTGGCTCCGAGAGCCACGTTTACCGCCCAAGTGTGCGCGACTGGTAATCTTATCGGACCTGAGTCAACGGAGTTTAACACTGAAATATGCTCAATTTGATGTCGCTCTTTCGCGTCTCGACTTATCTAGTAGGGAACGGACTGTAAACACTGCAGAATATGATCAATTTAATGTAGTTCTTTGCGAGCCTCAACTTGTCTAGTAGTGCACGGTATTACAATCGGAATCGTCATCGAAATTGGCCGATTGTAAACTCAAATAACCAGTAATAGGTCAGCGGCCATTTTGGTACTCGGTTGAGCACTATTATTTCTCACAGACATCGAAGTATACTCTTTGAAAAGTGATCGGAGATTGCGCGGTGTCGGAAACTTGAAAAGCTTTGCGACTCCTTTCGTTTGTTGGGCATTATTTATTTATTTATAGCAATGTCCGCCTCAAATAACATGACAGCGATGGTGATACTCTTTTCTGTAGGTAAGCAATGAATGTTCCAGCAATCCAGCTGTACAGAAATCTGTGGTATAAACTATGAAGTATGCTGATTTTAGTGACGAATACATAATTTCTAAACAGAAGAGTTTGCATTTTTGGCATTATTGCTACGGCTTTCACTATGACATTGCAGATTGTCGTGGCTACAGTTAAAACTAGAAGTCCTGTCATGAAATGCGCACAAATAGGACGTCGATCTGCGCGTTAATCTACGCGTTATGACCATAGTAAGGCTATCAAATTCTGTACATATGGCCTGTGCACAAGCAATGTTTCAGCCAATGGACCACCGGGTTACCCGGAGGTCCATTGGCAGAAACATTGCCTGTGTTTCCTATGAGTAACCAGGAGAACCTGCCGTGCTTTGGATGCCATTCGATATGGCAATTGCGCGCAATTCCTACGCTCAAATAAGCCTAGATTGGTGTCAGAACGCCTCTATCAGAAGCTTAAAACACCGAGTCTTAATCTCTTGCGTCTGTGCGCGTCTGCAGCTCTGACTGCCGGGGGATCCCGACTAGCAATATTAATTACCCTTGTGGCAACATAGTTCTGATTTGGATTCGGTTTATCCGCTCTGTCGGCTAGTTTAACAAGTCTACGTCACACACCTTATACATGTGTCCTTTGATAGAACTCTCCTTGAATGTTCCTGTCCTTTGAAATACACACAGTTCATGCAGAACTCACAACTTCAAAATGCGCTTTCGAGCTGGCGCGAATTGTCACTGTCGGCCTTGAGTTGACATTCACAGCACTCTGTTACTGAAACAGGCTACTACGCGATCAACCTCTGCCTTCCTAGGGTTAATACCACAATACAATAGCCTACACTTTGAGACAGGTGCGAGTCGATCCTCGCTAATAACATCTAAACTTAGCCGTTACTTGGGTTCGTAATCTACTCTCTAAAGTCGGGCTTGTAGTCTCCTACGTCCACCTAATCTGATAATAGCGGCGTACAACGGAGCTTCGTGGATTGCCCAGCAATTCCACTCGTACGAGACCCAATATGGCGTCTCCTATTCGGCCGAACCCACGTCTCTCTCCTAAACGGTCGGAACCCAAGTCTCTCTGAAATAGCTTGTTCCTCACACTTTTTATCTCGTCTTGTGATGGTCAGATAGCAATATGTCAAGATGCCTAAACATGGCAAGCGACATTTCTGAAGATAAAATCACCTCGCGCTAATGCATATGCTATGATGCGTATCCCGATAAATAATATACTTGATAGAAGTGATGATTGGAATTAATTTATAAGTGCCAGTCGATAATAACAGGAAGACATATTTTTCTGACTAGTAATATGCCAAAGAAGTATCCCACTGTGAATCGCCTAAGGCTAATTATCTAATTAAAATATGTGTGCTTACTACACAGAGAGAAGAAATATATACATATATCTAAACTTGTAAGTAGGGGGAGGGGGCCTCCTCCCCTTTTAGACTGGCTTTGCCCTGAAAATAAGCGCACAGTTCGTGATAGGACTTCTAGTTTTAACAGTAATCACACTGACTACAGACTCCTTGTCTGAATATCTATCCAAAAAGCAAAGGTACATGTATACAAAGAACCGTCGCACGAACTCTTTTCTTGGGATAGTAAACACGAAAGCGGGTTAGGGACCTGTGTAGTTAGTGTGCACTTCTTTGCAGTGCACAGAAGTCTTGTAGATATGTATATTCCTCTGTCGAACTGCGACCAAAGAATATCTAAGAATAACAAAATTCCACAAGCCCTCCACACCCCGACAACCATTTGATGACAAATCTACCCTGGAAATCCAACATTGTGTACAAGGGGTTATGTTTCCATATTCAATCTTCTAAATCCATTGTAATAACTTTTACGTCATTCTGACTCATTCGGAGTTCCGAGAAAGGTGAAAACATCTCGCGTAGAATGCTGTGAAGAACGATTAGTGTGTCTGTATACATTAACTGTTTAAGTCTCTTTCGTGAATTCCTCAATATGTACCGGAGGGATTCTCGCATTAACCCATTACCTAACGTAACGGTCAAAACCGGCCAGCGCGATTCTCAAAAATCGCCATTTAATTTTCATTATTTTTTTCATTTTTTGTCTCAAAAACATAGGTCATGACCCCTCGTTGGAACGAGCTCGGCGAGCTCGTTCCAACGAGGGGTCATAACCTATGTTTTTGAGACAAAAAATGAAAAAAAAATGAGTTATTCATGAATTATTTTTGCAAGTGTCGTATGCTTTTCAGGTAAGGTAAAGGGTTAAGAGAGGAAATGAAGTTTCATAACACACTGTTGTTTTTTTTAGAACAGTATTTCACATAAGAAAATTTCACAAGCTTATTGTAATAATATATAGGAGTAATATAAAGTCATCCAACAAATCTTTATTTCGTAAAGGAATCGGCTTTTACCACAAAGTCTTTCCATGTTTTATCTTCTAAACCGGTATAAGTATTTTTTTTTCACAATTATACATGGAGTATATCGAGTGGTGAGGGAGCTCGGTAGCTCTCTGGTTACAGCATTGGACTTCAAACCGAAAGGTCCACGGTTCGATCCCCGCCTGGGGTAAATGTGTTGTGTCCTTGGGCAAGGCACTTAACCCTTTACCTGACGAAACGGACGCATCCGTCTGCGTAATTTACAAATTGACAAGTTGAAGAAAACCAATATTTTTAAAAAGATTCAGGAAAACAATATCATATGACGCCTCACTGGAACGGGCTCGTCGAGCTCGCTCCGCGGAGGGGTCACATGATATGGTTTACTTGAAATTTTTAGAGAAAAAAATTATTAAAATAATAATTTTTTATATCCTGTGTGGTGGGTAAAGGGTTAATCCCAATTGCCCACGCGGGTGGAAGGGGGAACACGGTCGCGCTGTATGCTAAGAAGTACTGCATTTAGATGGTGCACTTGTCTTCAACCAATGCTAATCCTGCTTATTTGGTGTTAGTACGTTGGGAAGTCGCAGTTGCTCGCCGCTGCTCGGTTCTCTCCGGCTTCCTCCACCCGTAAAATCATCCGACACGAGGTGACCCTGGCTGTCGAAAGTGCCGTTAAACCTCAATAAAAAAACACCGAGTGGCGAGAAACCAAGAAGAGTTTTGAATCCAAAAATCCGTAACGGGTGTGTAACTATCCTTAGGTGGGTACACAACTCAATACGAGAATATTGCAATCGGGAAGGTTAAAAATTTACAACCGTGTTTATTTTTAAATCTACAGACTCCGATTTCGAATAAAATCAAGTGGTTTCAAGTTGATCGTGAATTATCAATTGTACTTCAAAAATACAAAAGTACACTAACACGGCTATCATTCAAGAGGTCCGAACGACATAAATTACAGACATATAAATAAAGACAGACATCCTTTTCTTTTGAGGTTCACTTATACTTCCTTGTTTCATCTGTATCTATGAGAGAAATACACGCTACACATGTGGCATGTTGGAAATCTAATCTAATTTCTTATCACAAATGCAATATTCTCTGGGGATAAGTGACAGATATTACTTACAAAGAAAACGCAAGCTTTCGTCGCTAGAGTAACCAAAAATTCTGTGAAAAAGCATAAGAGCACAAATATAGCTTTAACAAATGAAACGCCAAGCGGGGTAGAAGCTAGGACGCCAGATACGGGGGATGACAGATATTATTTACAAAGAAAACGCGAGCTTTCGTCGCTAGAGTAACCCACAACTTCTGTGAAAAAGCATAAGAGCACAAATAAAGTTTTAACAAATGAAACGCCGAGCGGGGTAGAAGCTAGGACGCCAGATATGGGGTGGGGGTGGGGGTGGGTGGTAGAGGGCTGGAGGAAAAGTATCCGACAAGTGTAATAAATAACATTGCATGCTGTGGACAAACGACGAATTTTATTTAAATTTATTTATTTTTTTTGTTGGTGTTTAAGGTCCCATATTTCTGTACAATAGATATACACAGAACGATACGCGTGTTCGAATGGGTTAGTCTATATGGCACGAGTACCAGCGCGGAAAGATAGAACGAGAGGCCGCAGGCCTCGAGTTTTATCTTTCCGCGATGATACAAGTGTCATATCAATTAACCCATTTACACACGCATGTCGTTCTGTGTTTATTTCACGTCTTCACGTCTATAAAAAAAAACAATTATTAGAAGAACACCCAGCAATTCATTTGACAACTATCAACAAAAAGAACACATTTTATCGCCAACCAAATATGCGAGGGGAGCACGTGTTACTATTTCCTTCCCTGAGTTCCAACGTATTCTATGTGCCGACTGGCACATAGAACACATTGGAACTCAGGGGACGATTTTAGCTATCGCTAGCGATTGAAATTGTAATTGTGGTGCCCGATTTGTAGAAAAGTCCAGTGAAATTTCGCTTCGTTATAAAAATAGTCCGACAACGATTTCCGTTCCGCACATATGTGCGGAACAGATTTTCATTTTCGATATCGTTTAGTGTTGCTGTAGATGGGAAATTACATAGAGCTAGAGCAGGCGTGTAATAAAACCATGACCGCAACATGGAGATGAAGTAAAGTTTAGTTAATAGTTCATATCCATGCTGCCAATTGTAGAGGACTTCCAGTCCAAGCATTGGTGTCTGGGGTCCTATTTTACCAGGAAAACAGAGCGTGTGTTCCACAGGAAACAAGCACTGCTTCTCTGCCCTGGTTCCTACGGGGGGGGGGGGGGGGGGGGGGGGGCTTCAGTACCCGCTGAAATATAAGTTGTTGATGTCAACCAAATTTGCCACGGCTTATATTTGTTTATAATTCCAATACTTGACATCATTTCTTGGGAAGCTCTCTGGGCGAGCTTCCCAAGAAATTATCTCAAGGCTTTGAATTATCCGAAAAGGGAGGTGTGATGAACACTTGCTTGTTTTATTCCTACAACTTATTTCATCTGATAATTATCAGACGTGCGAGTTTATAGAGGAGGAGGCAGCTTTCCATATTGTATATTGATATAGATATTATCAAAATATCCCGGAAGCTTCTCAGTATGAACTTTCTCTCTCATCCTTTTTAACGGCCAAAGCGGAGAAGCGTCTTGTTTAAAAACAGTTTAGCCTGTCCTGCCTTACTTACCGGCCATTTGTCATTGTCATAATGTTGGAAAGAGCACCTGTGGATAATTTCAGTTGTGCCTAATATGCGCAAATCTGATTTAATGAACGAATGACATAAACTACCCAAACATACTTTAGAACACTTCCCTTCCAGTACACTTGTTGCAGGCTGCGCCGAAAATAGCGCTTAGTTATATATAAATAACAGAGATGTGTGCGCCATGTCACGCTATCTCACCCCTTCGAGTTACAGACCACATCTTTTGTGATTTTAGTTGGCTGTTGTTTATTTAAAGAACAGAAAGACTCTTACAATTATTCTTTTAATTATTGGTCTGTGCTTTATCCCTCCCAGTGTCATTTTTTTACAGATTGACCATTTATTGTTGTCTTCCTGCTGTTTCAGGCAAAGAAATTTTCAGAAGAACAGCTTAACGGTTAGTGTGATTCTTTTTAACCCTTTCCCACCGTAACTGCCAAAACCGCCTAGCGCTATTCTCAAAAATCGGCAACTAATTTTCATTATATTTTCATTTTTTGTCTCAAAAACATAGGTTATGACCCCTCGTTGGAACGAGCTCGGCGAGCTCGTTCCAGCGAGGGGTCATAACCTATGTTTTGAGACAAAATATGAAAACAATTAGTTATTCAATAATGTTTTTTGCAAGTGTCGTCTGCTTTTCATGTTAGCTAAAGGGTTAAGGGATGGTCGGTCTTAGTTGGCTAGTTTTAGACACAAACAACCCGTCCCCCACCGGAATAAAAAAAAACACAAAAGTATTGTAGCATGAAGAATGCACTGCGAATTCACGCGTCAACAAGTGAATGCAAGAGGTGTATAACAATACCTAATGCAACATTATCAGTCCACTGGCTTAACCCTTTAAAACAGCGTGATATAGCCCATGCCAGTTCACAGCCATCAACTGGTAGAGTCTATATTCGTTACTTGGTGCAAGACAAATCAATATTTTCAACATGCAGCCTCAGCGTCGGGGCTGCATTTTAGAAATCTTGATTGGTCAACCACACAAATTCACTGATCGACTATCTACATTATGAATTCAGGCCGTGTCTCGATTCTTGTCAAGGTTAATGGCAAGAAGAAATAGTCAGCGGAGAATGACCAAAGTAATTCCTACATTTTCTCCAATGAGTTGATGCTATCCCTGTACAATATAGTGTTGGAAGGGATACTGAGAAACGTTTTAAAGATACCCATCATATACGATGAAGTACAGTGATAGAAAAAGTAATCTCTTCCTTGATTAATTTTGTTTAATAAAATATAACCAAAACAAGACTAAATCAAGGTAAACAAATAAAAATATCATCCGAGATGCAATGTCTCAGCGCTGTCGTCAGGTTAAACTGTACAATGCTGTGGGCAGAAAACATATAGAGAATTTCGTCATAATCGCCACCCAGTGGAGACCAGGGTCGAAATTTGATGTCTTCTTATTAATGACAATTATGTATGGTACTGCGATTTGTGAAGCCGACGCTGAATGTCGATCCGGTGGCGACTTTATCACGATTATCATCCGAATACTACTCACGAAGAGAAGTCAAGATAGTTTACACAGAGTGGTTTATAAGTGTTTCTTTTTTTATTAATTTTATTTCAGGAACGTGTATTATATTTTTAGTTTGTATGTGTTTTAGGGAAGGATTATAGGGTGAAATAAGGAAGTTTAGGTGATAGGTTTTTCCGAGTTTACATATATTTACTTTTTTTTTTAGTTGCCTTTTTTCGTGTGTTTGGCATTTTCTGATTTCGGTCATTAGGTCCTATAAATATCTGTAAACATGAATGGTAAGTGCTCGACGGGTGTCCGGACGGAGGTGAGCATGGGTATTAAAGGGGGTCAGGGGGAGGTGAGTCGAGGGGTGCAGGTGCAGGTGGGGGAGACTGAGGA
Source organism: Pictodentalium vernedei (assembly GCA_031216915.1). NCBI lineage: Eukaryota > Metazoa > Mollusca > Scaphopoda > Dentaliida > Dentaliidae > Pictodentalium > Pictodentalium vernedei. The sequence continues at coordinate 169,895,686 of CM062290.1, read as the reverse complement.
TACACAGGCGTGCAGGCAGTGTGATATGAGGTATGGTGGGGATCGACCAATGGATAGTAGTGGGGTGTGTGCCAACTGCAGAGATATTTTAGAGTTGTTAGAGAAGTGTGTTGGGATCGAGCGGGGAATTGCGGAGCTGGAGGGGAGGTTGGGGAAGGCTGATGTCTCTGGAGTCACACCAATGAAGGTTACCTATGATGGGGGGGGGGGTGGAAGGAGGATGGAAGGTCGTCGTGGACTCAATGAGGAAACATGGAGGCAGGAAACGTGGGGGAAGAATGCTTGATGCGGGGGTGTAACCGAGGAAGGGGGATCTAGTAGGAAAATTCGGAAGGTGGCGTCAGGACAGGGCTGCGTAGAGTCAAGCCAGAGTCGACGTAAGGCTGCCAAGGTTGCTAGGCGGTGTTTAGAGAACAGGTTCAGTGTGTTAGATTCCGATACCCCTGGGGATGAGAGTAAGGGGCATTGAGGGGGGAGAGGTGGATGCTGATGTTGATAGGCTAGATGGGGTAAGGAGGGCGGTGAAGAGAAAGAGGGGGCCAGAGGCATGCAAAACGAGAAGAGTTGCAGATGAGATAGGAACTGGGGGAAGAAGAAGAAAATTAGTTGTAGCGGGGAGTAGCATTGTACGTGGGATTGACAATGTGGTTTGTGGTCCTGATAGTTCTAATCGAACAGTCTTGTGCTTTCCGGGGGCGAAGGTGGAGGATATGAGGGACCGGGTAGATGGTATTGTGGCAGGGTCAGGATCGGAACCGGTAGTGGTGGTCCATGTGGGGACCAACAATATCAGGGAGAGAAGGTCAATAAGTTTGGTGGAGTCGTATAGAGGCTTAGTCGGTAAACTGCTAAGTAGGAATGCAAGAGTAACTGTATCTGGGGTCCTTCCTGTCCTTGGAGATGGGGACGAACGGAACTTAAGGATTTTGGCGCTGAATGAGGAGTTAGGGGACTACTATGTTGACCTGTGGATACCCTTTATCGGCCATTGGGACACGTTTTGGGGCAACGCGAGCATGTACGGGCGTGACGGGCTGCATCTTAGCAGAATGGGGAAACGGGTATTGGGGGATAAAATTCTATGGGTAGCGGAGCCTTTTGTGGAGTGGAACGGAGCAAGTATAACAAGAGTGGACACAAGTGGGGTGTACAAGAGCGAGGGAGACAGAATAAGTTTACCAAGGCTAGCGCCAGAAAACAATGAGACCAGTAGGCAGAAGCCAATGAATCTCGGCATCCTGGAAGTGGGTTATAGCAACATCCAGGGTCTCCACCGGAAAGTAAGTGAAATTGCTACATTGATCGCGCAGAGGACTTTGATATCATGGGCTTAAGCGAGACGTGGGTAAGACACGAGGAACGGGTAGACCAAGTAAGGGGGTGCATGTGGATAGGTGTAGGGCGAACGGAAGGCCAGAAAAAGGAGGAGGGGTAGGCATGTACATTAAAGAGGATTTAAAACCGTCGCTGATCACAGACCTGGAAGATGTAAGCACCTCGGCTGAGGTATCGAAAGAAATTGGATGGGTAAAGATCAATCTAAGAAACAAAAGTTTTGCCCTTGGGATTGTGTATTGTGAGGTGGAGAGAAGTAAACCCGAGTGGAATGACTCGATATACTCAACACTAAGGTCCAATATCACAAAACTAGAAAACAGGGGGTTCGGTATAATTCTGATGGGTGACTTTAATGGACACATAGGTGCCAACTGCAGAGAAGGCATAGAGGGCGTGGACAAGAAAGTCAACAGGAATGGAAGGAAGCTGTTGAACTTAATGAGCTCGGTCTGAAGATTCTGAACAGGGACGCGAAGTGTAAAGGGAAATGGACCTGGGAGAGGAACGACAGAAAATCAATAATCGACTATATTCTCACAGATATTAATTTATGGAGAGAGGTGATAGGGGTAGAAGTGGATGATGAGGGTAAAATGGAGGTGGATAGTGATTACAACTTGATTACAGCGACGATCAGGGCCAAAAACCTAGTAAAAAACAAAGGAAGCTTCAGGAAGATTTGGGAACTCAAAAGGATGCTGACTTGGCGAAGATTGAAGAAAAATTGAAACCAAAGCTTGCAACCGTACACAAGGGGGTCAGTGTCCAGAAGATGGCCGATGCCATAGTTGCGAGCCTAGTGGAGGCAGGGAAGGAAAATGTGGGAATGATTAGGGTACCAACACGGGAACTTGGGTTCAGAGTGAACGAAGAACTGAAAAGGGCCATAAAGGGTACAAAAGCTAAATGTGCTGCATACAGGAGAAGTAGAAGTAGGGGCGGAAAGCGACGAGGTCACGGTGGCAAAGGAAGAATACCAACAAGCACGAAATAAAGTAAATAAGATTAAAGACGATAATCGGAGAGTGCGAAATAGCAGTCTTATTAGGACGATAAGAATGACAGGGGGTTGAGTTCGAACGTATTTTAGAAATGGGCGAATAAACGTAACAAAGGAAGTAACCCACAGAGTATTAAAGTAGATGGCAGAGTTACAGACGATCAAGATCAAATCGCATTAGAACTAGTCAAGCACTGGGAAAAGGTAAACGGTAAGCGATGGGACATGGGGAACCCACCGGAGTGTCCGAACCAGGTCGAGGAAACTCTATCGAACTTCGTGTGAAGCGAAATTAAAACGGAGGAGGTGCGAAAGGTGATCTCAAAATTAAGGAATGGAAAAGCGGGAGGGGTGGACGAAATTCCTACCGAGTTTATCAAAAAAGGGGGAGAGGAACTCTTGGAAAGCCTAACTGCCCTATTCAATTTAGCCATAGAAAAACAAGAGGTCCCAAATGAGTGGAGAGAAAGCAAAGTGACATTTGTTCACAAAAAGGGGAAAAAGACGTTTTGGATAATTATCGAGGGATCTGTGTCAGCAGCAACATTGGAAAAGTTTTCTGTAAAGCCCTGTATGGGAGGTTAGAGGAGGTGATTGAGGAGAAGGGTTTTTGGGGAGAGATCCAGAATGGCTTCAGGAAGGGAGGGAGAGTCACAGACCACCTATCCCAAATGATAGAATCCGCGAAAGCAAAAAAGAAAAAGATGTTTATGGCCTTTTTGGCTGTTGAAAAGGCATACGATAGAGTATGGCGGGAGGGTATGTGGCGCAAGCTGGAGACTCTGGGCTTGGGAGGCGAGTTTGTTGGAATTATGAAAGCATTATATAAAGATGTACAGAGTGAACTTAGATTGGGTAACATAACAACAAAACGTGTACCCTTGGAGATAGGCCTAAAACAGGGGTGTATCCTTTCGCCAATTCTTTTTGCATTGTACATCAAAGGTTTAGGAGATGGATTCCTGCATAGCGACGAGGGGGTAGCAGTTGGGGACTTGAAGATCCCAGGGCTATTTTTTGCAGACAATATGGTGCTAGTGTCAGAAAGCGAAGAGGGGCTGTCGAAAATGCTGAGCATTGTTGGGAAATATGGTAGCAAATGGAGACTCTAACTTAATGAAAGCAAGAGCAAAGTTATACCCGCGGGCCGCAAAGTTTGGGGGAGTTCTGTATTTCGGAAGGTAGCAGCAAACTTCTTAGTGTAGGAGAGACAGGTGACTACGAGTATCTGGGGGTAAATATAAACATCACAGGAAGAGGCATCTACCGAAACCACACAAATAAATTGATTCTGGAGGGGAGGCGAATCCTTAACCAAATGAAACTTATAGGGAGAAACCGTTTCAATAAGGTTTTCATGGAGAAAACCATTTGGGAAATGGTGGGTCTTCCAAGTATAACATATGGTACGGAAGTGGTACCCCTAAACCAGACGGCTGTAAAGAGCTTGGAAATCCTGCAGAACGATGCATGCCGAAGGACAACGGAGTCGAGTAATGTCGCAGCACTAGAAGCAATCAGGGGTGAGCTTGGGTGGATGAGGATGAATGGACGGGATAGACTTACTGAAACTCGGTTATCTTAATTATTTGGTAAATCTCCCAGACAGCCGATGGTGTAAAGTAATGTTCCTGAGAATTTTCAGCTCAAATATCAAGGTGGTCCAAGTTAGGGAACTAATAGAGAACTACTCATTGGAGATCTCGGACCTAGACGTTGGGGCAAACCAAGGTAAAATAATCGTCAGAAAAAGGGTCACGGAGGATGGTAACCTTAATTGGCGAGAGGGGGTCAAATCAAGGAGGCCATTGGGTGGCCTGCGTGATAAAGAGAAGCCTGGTTTTGAAGAGTACCTTGATGGCACCTTTGGGGGTCATTGTTGTTCAAGCTGATGTCGCGGTCCCTGGAGCGGAGGGGAAAAATTGGGAAAAACACTGAAAAGGCGTGCCAGATGTGTAATTTGGGAGTGGTGGAGACCCTGGAACACTTTCTTCTAGAATGCCCAAAATACCAGCCTAAAAGAATAAGATCCACTGGGAGTATAATGGGGAAGTGGGATGGGAGAATGAAGGACATGTGGTTAGTGGGGGACTCAAAGGAGAGGGTTAATATGCTAATCGGAGAGATTAGGAAGAATGGGGCAAGTGATATCATCAAGCAGTTCATCTCCGAGTGTTGGGAGAAGAAGCGTGGGAATAGGGAGGCAGTTGGGAGTACAGGGGTAACCAAGGCCTTCTCATTCGAGAACCGCGACAAATCGGCGGCCGGCCAAAGTGTTGTTGTTATTATTATTATTATCAAAAAAATAAATTCCGTAGCACCTTTTAACAATTACACTGTGGTGTCAAATTTGTCGAACATGAAACACAAACGACCGCATTTCAAATACATTTTTCGTTTGTTTCTCATGACTCAGTCTTGATTTTGCAAGATTTCATGGATTCTCTGCCCACGGCACGGGTGTAAATGTGTCCTGACTAGATCGCCATCCTAGCATGATACTACCTAGAAAGAGTATGCCTTTGCGTACTTGATGGTTTGGTGATCGGCCATCTGACATGCAGACATTTACACGTGGAGTAATTTGCTGGTAAAGTAGAAACTTTAGGGTCTAAGAAACAAATTGCATTTCACTGACCACCGGTTGGACTTCCCGATCGTCCATCAACTGCAGACTTTCTTGCTGGGTCCCTCATGTCTCTTGGATAATCCAGTAAGTGGGATGTTAGAAATAGCGTGTGGCCAAGTAAGAAAAGCGCATGTGAGTTCTGTGACAACATTCAACATTTTGCATGCAGAAACAATGAAACACAAAAATATTTATGCAATGATAAACAGATACGCTATTCTCACTCCAGAATAAATTTCGGGTCTTCAAGATTTTGGCGTACGGAAAGTGAGAGTTAAAAAGTAATAATGTTGAAAACGGAAGGAGGTAAACATTAAACTAATTTCTGAATGGATGCTGTGACGATGTATGTCTTCGGTTATCTGAGGAGTCATTTTTTTGGTCTAAATTAGAAGACCAAAGTGGCGACTCATAGCAATAATATTTCACAAGAAGCGTCGAATATTGGACTTATAATATACTACTCAAAGTGTGCTAAGCACCAAGTACATCCAACTAAGTGTTTTGCGTTTTAGTTGAAATATTGTAATGAAAAGTGTATATATTTTGTATTTAATTATATCTTTAATGATTTAAGTATAGAAATTAAGATTTTATTTGTGTTTGACATTTTTTAGCTTTTGAATACGATAACCATGGAAAATGGATATTATTGGTAAAAGAGGAAGTTTTTAATATGCCAAAATGTTGACGGAGCGAACGGGTATGGCTTCAATATCGAGTATGAGACCCATTACGGTTAATTACAGCTTGACAACGCCTTCTCATGCTCCGAATCAGGTTCCTGGTGGTCCTTTGTGAGATGTTGTTCCATTCTTTGACCAGCATGGCACCAAGCTCCTGAACACTTCTTGGCTGGACTGGACGGGCTGAAATTGCAAGCTGCAACTCATTCCAGCCATGTTCGATTGGATTGGGGTCAGGGGATCTTGCAGGCCAGTCCATATGCTCAATCCACTCCCTCTGTCGGTACTCTCCGACAGCATGGGCAACATGAGGACGGGCATTATCGTCCATCAGAATGAATCTATCACCCACTGAACCTGCATACAATCTGACGTGGAGATCTAGGATCTCATCAATATACCGTTGTGCAGTCAATGTACCACGTTCAAGAACACAGAGCTCTGTAAGTCCATCCTAGCTGATGCCGCCCAGACCATGATTGACCCTCCGCCATAGCGGCCATGCTCAGCAATGTTGGCTGCATGGAATCGCTCTCCTGGTCTTCTCCATACCCTAGAACGCCTATCTGTGTGGTCTAGGCAATACTTTGACTCATCTGTAAAAAGGACAGGTCGCCAATCTTCAGCGTGGTCCATGGCCCATTCATATCGTGCCTGGCGATGGTTCTGGGACAGCGGAATGCAAATACACGGTCTTCTCGATAGGAGACCTTCGTGCAACCTTGTCCGGATAGTCTGCGTCGAAACATTTACCCCGGATGCATTCTGAAGGTCACTGCGAAGCAGGGTTGCTGTGGCAAAGCGGTTCCTATGGGCCTGAATGATCAAAAACCGGTCTTCGGCTGCAGATGTTGACCTGTCTCTGCCACCACCATGCCATCTTACTGGTGTGCCATACTGCTGAAGTCATGCCCAGGCTCTGGTGATCACCGTATGGTGCACACCAAGGGCTTCACCAACCTGACGATGGGTAGCCCCTTGCTCCACCATCCCTACAGCCTGCCACATTTCTGCTTCAAACAAATGTCTTCTTACATTTGCATTTGCCATATTCAATCATTAAATCACAAAGGTTTGTGTTGAAATGAAGACTGAATACCCTACACATGTCATGTACATGTAGACAGTACACGAAAACATCATAAAAATCAAGGGGTACATGCTTTCCATGACTGTCACGAAAAGTCTGCCTGTCCATAGAGCTAATGTAAACACTGGGGACCATTTCAATACATTCCTCAATCATATGCACCAAAAATATCGCAAATATGTCACACGCAAATTTCACAATGATGTGTCAAATATTTGGTGCTTAGCAAACTTTGAGTAGAATATATATAGACAGAACAGGATTTGTGTTTCAATCCAGGGGCGGCGGAACAATTTTCAAAATGTGTGTGTGGGGGGTGGGGGGGTGGGGGGGGGGGGGCTGGATCGGACGATGGATGGTCGTCGGTACGACGGGCCGACCGTGGGAAATTTTAAATTTCAGGGTCCCAAAACCTCCATTTCCGTGCATCTGAATGGATATTTTGAGATTTTTCAGGAGGTGTATTTGAAAGATTTCACACTTTGAGAGCCGTTAAAAACGTCGGTAAATCATACAGGTGAGGTCAATTTATCAGCTTTGGTCGTAACAACCAAAGTTGATAAATAGACCTCAACTGTATGCTTTACCAGACGTTAACAGCAATTATACTGTCTGTGGATTAGCTTGTCTTTGGGTGGATTTGGTACTTGTATGTCTGTCAGATTACGTTCAATTTCAGTTAACCGATTTTTTAACAGACTGCATACATGTACATTTTAGCGTTTGCTTTCACTTACTGCAAAAAATGAGCCGAAATCCATCGAAACTGAACCAGTACGAGAGAAACATAGCTGGCGAAAATATGAGAGGTGGGGGGGGGGGGGGTGTCTAGATCCGTCCCTTGTTTCAGCAGTCATTGGTTGTGTTAAAATATATGCATACAAAAAAAAAAACATGGCCCAGCAAAAAACGAGATGGAATTGCGTAGTCATATTTCGCGAGATGTATGGAAAATACATACAAATTTGCACGCCAACCCATGAAAGCGACAATCAACAGGTAACACGCACCTAAACGGCAATTATTACAGCTATTAAGTGACCATGCATTTTGGTTATAAATAAAACTAACAGCAATATTATATGTTTTTGTGATAAATTGACGGTAACATGATCTGAGGTTTGTGGCTTGAAACTTGAGTTCAACCAACGAGTTATGTAAAACACCCACCGATTCAAACACAATTGTCCCTATATCCCGATAAAATCGGTCTTTTGATTGATCAGAATGCCTTGGACAAATAGCCTGGGCAAAGGATGCACCCAACATCCAAGGTATATGAGAGCGTGCAACACCCAGGGTATAAGCGTACGCGATACATCGGGGGTATATGGTTTAAACGAAAGCTTTCTGATTTTGCTCGCCTCGAAATAAAAATCGAACCAAAAAACCCGAAAATAGTCATAAATATTATCAGATTTCCGACAATTCAATCATAAAAATAAAATAAGAATAAATAATTCTTTCCCTGAGTATCAATGTGTTCTATGTGCCAGTAGACACATATAACACACTGGAACTCAGGGGACGATATGTCAACAAAATACTGTTTACTCGTTTCCTTAACGACCCAAGGGATGTAACTCTATCTGTTGTCTTCTGGGACTATGAAAACAAAATAATTATCACGAATTTGGTCCAAGTGATTGTGGAGCTTAGAAATGCGTCCACAATTTATTTCCACTATGCTTGTATTGTGTTTCAAACGGGACAAAAACGTTATCTCTGACAACATGTATGGTATAAGGAGATTTAATACCTGGATGTCTCATTTAAACACCTCTCCTGCGGCTCGGTGTTTAAAAACTGACATCCAGGTATTAAATCTGCATATACCACACATGTTGCCGGAGATAACTTATAATCACGTTCTGTGTTTATTACACATCCCATGCATTAACATTTAGTTAAATAAGCACATTTTAATTCCGATGTTTAAACCCAAAGGTGAAGAGTCCGCTGGATTTGTTTGTAGCTCTACTGATCAAATTGATCGATAAAAAATCAAAACAACCTTTTGGGAACCAGTCTAAATTCCATTCGTTATCTTTTCTACTGGGCGTGTTTGTTGAAATTCGCATGGCTGTTTCTCTTCGGCTGGTGTCCATTCACGCCTAACCATTTGGTGGCTATTACTGAGAGTAAAAATAGAAGTACAAATTTGGGCAGATTTACAAAACAGCTGAGAGAAACTTTTTTAAAAGAAGTCGAAGCATGTCAGGATGTCTGAAGATTTACCGAAATAAAGTTGGCCAATTTAGATATAAGGGGATCCACAGACGAGATTGCCACGGGACTGGGTTAATGTTGTGGTTAGAAATGATTGCTTAATATTATCTCATTTTTGGTTAACTAATTTTTTTGTGAACCGACTTTATTTTACTTTGGACGTTTTCATTTTCACACTGCGCGACAGACGACAGATAATTGTATAACAAAATTTGGAAACTTTTCGAAGCGTACCTGATGACTCGACAAAACAATTTCCGGCTTGCGTATCACCAGCTGAATACAGAACTATTTATGTCAAAGCGGCGATTCCGTTAAATACAAGGGTTTAAAGTTTAATGGATGTGTAATAAATTCTTCGCACTATTGCCTTCGGTGCTCGACACAATGTCATTATGATCGCTGTAGTTGCAGAGATTTTTTCAAATGAGGATCCTTTGCAGGGGCGCCTGGAAGATAACCATTTCGGTGAGTGTAAGCCTGATTTGTCCCAACTGTGAGGTTCCATTCCTAACTGATAATCATAAAGTATTTCAACTACACCATCAAGGCACACCTTCGCCGAAAATGCATCGACTAGACAAATTAATGGTGTTGGTGGTGGTGGTGGTGGTGTTGGTGGTGGTGGTGGGGGGGGGGGGGGTCTCAAGGGCGATACATCCCTCCTTAACCCACGACGCCCGTGAATATGTAGCGAGCAATGTAGAAAATTGTTCGGATGGCGCTGTTCCATCGATACGCTAGACTGTATCAAATTATATACAAATGTCACTTGACAAAAGGCATGCCAATGTAGTTAGAAGGATTATAACGCGGCTATAATACATGATAACTGAGAGTGAGAGGATTTATAGTTAATACCAACGAAAAATCTCTTCTTCGCATTGATATGGGTGTGAAAATCTTTTGATCGGGTTTAACGAATTCAGGTTGAAACACACGTGTTTCCAAAATAATATCCAGCCAACCCTAAAATTGTTACGGACATTCATTTTGTTTTGCATTATTCGCACCAGGTGATAGAAATACAGCGGGAAAAACATTAAGTCAAACATTTCCTTGTTTAACTCTTTACCCAACGTAACGGCCAAAACCGGCCAGCGCTATTCTCAAAAATCGCCAATTAATTTTCATTATTTTTTCATTTTTTGTCTCAAAAACATAGGTTACGACCCCTCGTTGGAACGAGCTCGTCGAGCTCGTTCCAACGAGTAGTCATAACCTATGTTTTTGAGACAAAAAATGAAAAAAAAATAGTTATTCAAGAATTTTGTTTGCAAGTGTCGTCTGCTTTTCATGTTAGGTAAAGGGTTAATGTTGCTTTCACGACAAAATTATTATTTTGTGTTTGAAATCATGATACTTTAAATTTTTACCTTTTTTGGTCAGTGCAAATTCATTTTCACAAGTTTTCAACTGAGCCTAATTAAAATAGAGTGTCCATTTAGAATATTTGTTTTGTAACTATCCAGTTTGCTCTCTTCTGCAGTAGAAAAGGGCAATATACCCGTACCGAAAAACCGAACCGATAACAATATCATGGGGATGAAACCGAAACAATCGTTGAATACCGAAACCCACTAAATTGTCAAATTTTCCCACATCCACTATTTATTAGTCCCTGTTGAGGCCTGATAACAGTGGAAAGGTTCATTTTCATGAAAAAAGTGACTGATTTTCTTTTAAGTTTTGTTAGCAACTGACCAGAATTCCCACTAGACTACAACCTGTTCATGTGATTAGCAGTGATTTCTAGTCAAGTCGTGACTGCCGATTAAGACAGCCAAGACCTGACTAGAAACCACTGCCCAGGTGCTTTGTCCATTGTCAGCAGGAACTCCCACAGATGGCATGGTCAGGGCACATGCATTGAGATCGCAAAATCCTGAATAGTTCCTTAAACATTAAGGTGCGTTTAGAACAGGTAACACAATTACTGTAGATATGATTTGTGATCGTAGAAGAATGCCACTGTTAAGCGTACTGGCAGTGTCATTTATAGCGTTATGGAAGGATGATACTACAACTTATTCAGTTTTTTCAATTTGAATTCATCTTTGGTACTATCAGCAAATCTCAGTCAAGTCAGATACCGAATACCGAATCGATACCGACGTATACCCACTTAAAAATACCGCAACTGATGCCGAACTCAAAATTCCAATACCGCTCATCTTGTTCTGTAAAAAACAACTCAAATCTCACGGAGACCGCAATTCTGTGGGTGTGCTTCATATTGTTTGTGAAATTAAATGATTTGGGCGCTCTCCCATAAATTTTAACAAGGCAAAAAAATGTGAACAAATTTTTCCGACCAAAAATAATTTAGCACTCTACCGGTTGTCAAACAGAAAAAATAAAAGAATAAAAATAAAAGCCTCCCTCCCTCACTTAAAGCTGAAAAAAATAATTGCCCGATAACCAAATGTCTTTTTGCATTTGGCCTAATAAACAATAAATCAAGTTTGTAAGATAGCATTCACTTCAAATTTAGTTTTATAAATAATGTACGAGTATAACTTTCTTTTTTGCAAAACCTGCAAAAGAATACAAGAAGGAGAAAAAGGGGGAAAAATCCCCCAAAACACAACGAAAACCCGGTCAAAAAGTGCTAAAATAATCTAACTACCTTCTAAAGAAGTCAATGAAAGAAAAGTTAACAAATTTTCGGTTCGCTTTTCCGGCCCACTGAAAAACTCAGACGATTGAATCTAAAAAGTTTCGTAAACATTTATCGTCATTGAATCAGCGCTATAAAATAATGCTGATCAAGTGAGACTTGATTTGTGACAATTTTTTTGCCATTATCACAAGGAATGAAGACTAACCACAACCCAAGTTTTATGCTTACACAGCGTTGTTCCACTAATTCTGTTATTATCTTAATGGTTTAACCCTTTACACAATGTAACGGTCAAAACCGGCCAGCGTTATTCTCAAAACATCGCCAATTAATTTTCATTATTTTTTTATTTTTTGTCTCAAAAACATAGGTTAATACCCCTCGTTGGAACGAACTTGTCCAGCTCGTTCCAATAAGGGGTCATAACCTATGTTTTTGAGACAAAAAATGAAAAAAATTAGTTTTTCAAGAATTTTGTTTACAGGTGTCGTCTGCTTTTCATGTTAAGTAAAGGGTTATGTGTGAATTGATTATTTATTGACTGAATTATCTCTAACTGTGGCGCAATAGAATATTTATCTTTGAATATCTATATCACATTACAAGACAAATCACAACCGTAGTGTTATGATTACCTCAAGTAGTTCCATCAACTCTTTTAATATCTTGATGGTTTTTGGCTGAATTAAATTCCCATTGACTGAAATGTCTATAAATGGAGCACATATGAATATTTGGACATCTTTTGAATGTCTATATCACATTCCACCAGCGGTAGTCTGCGCGCAAAATTCGCGAAAAGCGGAAAATTTAAAAGTAGACCACGAAAGAATATTTGTATATCTTTGTGTATATCTGGTTGTCTTCGCGAGAACTCCACGAAAATTGACTAAACAGACAAACCCGAACTGTGTCAAATTCCGAACATAATTAGTCTGGTGGCCTGGGAGCTTAATTTTCGATAAGCTTTCTTCACTATACTGTAAAATGATAACGGTGTAACATATTCGAAATCGGCTGCTCGATTCGTTTCCTTTCGAATATTACGCTTTCATACGAATATTGCTTGGTATCAGTCATCTTCATCATCTCACAGAACATACAGTTCAGACGGAAATAGTACACAAATAAAGTTGAAATAAAAGACTGGGTGTAATTTTCGATTCATTAACATAAATAACATTTTCACTCATGTCACCAGACATGCCAAAATCCAATATCACTAGTCCCAACCACTGTTAAATATACAAATTTAAGGTTTCCAAGCAATGTCGACGATGATCTATAATCCTTACAGGGTAATATTCCAACTACATCACAAAGGCATGCCTTCGACGAAGGCGTGCTTTGATGTTGTAGATGGATTGTTTTATCAGTCAGGACTTGAGCCACCACAGCCGGAACAAGTGAGGTTTATAGTATCCCAGCCCCCAATGGTCATCTTCAGGACGCCACTGATTCTGTTCGACGTTCGATTCGATGTCTAATAGTAGACAAGATTCGATTCGAGATTCGAATCGAATCGAAAATGTGTGATATGCAGGTGGCTCTAATTTTTAGAGTTAAGAACCGGAATGCTTATAAGCTACATCATCATCAGGGAGAGAGAGGGAGAGAGAAATAGAGAGAGGAGAGGAGAGAGAGAGAGAGAGAGAGAGAGAGAGAGAGAGGGCGAGAACTACGAAATACTTTTCAATTTTTAAGTGGACTCGCTGCAACTCATTGCAGCTGTAGTACTCAAAACTGCACAATACACTTAGCGACATGCCGACAGCCGTAAATCAAGAAAAACTGATATTCAAACACAGTTTCTCTTTCATTCGCATACAAAAGCTAGGTAGCTTTCAAGGGTCTCTAGTAGTGGGTACGTAAATACTCTGTGACATGAAGTGTGTCACAGAATTTCTTTGTCTCGATGGGCAACAGTCGGACAGAGTACATTTGCCTTTGAGGTCGCATATTCAAACACCTCATCAAACGCATAACACTATTACAGGTGGTAGCTAGTTTGGTGTGAAAAATCAGTCGGACGAGCCCTTGAAATTGAACGTGGCCATGGGCAATGTTGCGCAAAATTCCCTAAGAGTCTAATACGACTTTGCACGATATTGCCTATTGCCCTGGCTAATTAGGTTACTGTGTAGACTCATTGTCTTAAAAGCTCGCCGTGAAGCAATGCAATGTCGGGAACTCATGGGTCACACCTCTCAATCTTGCAGTCTGAAGGAAGTGACGGTTCGTGTTATCAGTGACGATACACTCTAAAATGAGTTGGGTTGAACAAAACCAACCCAGATCAACTGGGTTGAGTGAATATGAACCCCATTGGGTTCATATTCACTCGACACAATTTATGTAGGTTGTTTTTCAACCCAACCGATTTTAGACTGTATAATTAAGACAAAGTAAGACTGTGGACCATTCCTGAACAGGTCCCAGCATGAAACCAATTATTATACGTTGCATTCCTAACCCGGTTATTCGAGATGTTTCTTAAAAACACAGGGTGAAAATCGTCCCTTTACAGTAGATATTTCATGATAATAGCACAACATTTTCGATTGAAAATACTATATGGCTGTCAACATAGGTGGCTTGTTGAGAGCACAATCTCATCGTGTGATAAATACCATTACGTAATTGTAGAACCTTAATTGTTTCAAGTGTCTGAAATCTCCTCTGTCCTTGGATTATTGGATTTGGTTTGCCATGCAGTCAGGGGTGTATTGTTAGCATAAATGTCAAGGGCCTGGAAATGGGTATAAATACTGCGAGAATAACAAGTTAATCTGTGTTATATTTTCAGAGTTCCGAGAAGCCTTCGGCTTGATTGATACAGACAAGGACGGGTCGATCAGTCTGGATGAACTGAAATCTGTCATGAAATCAATGGGACAGGATACATCGGAGGCAGAGTTAAAAGATACCATGGCAGGGATGGATTTAAATGGTATGCTTTAAGAAACTAGCATGTGAATTATTTAACCCCCTGCTAACACGACGAGGAGACAACAACTGCAAAACATGTCATCAATTTCACATTTTTGGGGTGTCACAAACATAGCTTATGGTCCCTTATTTGAACGAGCTCAATGAGCTCGTTCCAGTAAGGGTCATGATGTATGTTTTTGAGACAAAAATTGAAAAAAAACAATCTGAATAAAAATTTATAGCGAATAATACTGGCCTGGTTTGTCCGCTACCTTCCCCAAAGTGTTCACAATTTGAAATAAGTGGTATTCATACATGAGTAACAGGTCGAGAGAGAAGTGCGGAAGCGAGGCTCGAACCGTCGACCTCTAGCACACAAGGTGGCCGATTTACCACGAGACTAAGAGATCCGGACTATCCAGACTGGTTTGTAAATGGCCTTAAAACCTCGAATGCTAACATGTGACGTTACATAAAATCCTTTATAAAATGATAAAATCGGCCGTCCTTTGAGATGGTCTAAAATGTTTTAGTAAAAACATAGGACGGACAATGTGACTCGTTTAATATTCATCGAATTTAGCGTGATGTGAATTTATTTTTGTGTAAATATATAAAGCGATTTTCTTAATTGAAATGAATATTACGTTTCAGACACGACGAGAAGATAAAAATGTCGTCTATGAATATGACCCTAACGATACATAGTTATGGGTAATGTATATGCAAACTAATATCAAGTTGACAAGAATACATATTAGTTTCATCGGTCAAGTGGAATGCCTTCTTCAGCCCAAAGGCGGACCATTTCCTGTCGGATTAAAATTTACCTAAATTTGACAGACGACGAGCCGTTTTTCTGATGCTTGGTTGGTTCAATCTTACCATGAATTTCGGTTCAACCGAACCTATTCCCAAAAGCATTAAGCCCTTTCGTGAGAGACAAAAAGGTTAATCGCTCCCCTATTATTGCACATCGTTTTAGACGAGCTTCGTGTCATCCGCTATGGCACGGTATCTTCCGTTCGCTCCATGGCTTCATAAAATGATCGAAGTTGACAGATTCTGTGAGCCCCAGACGGATTATTGTGGTTATGACTAAGAGTTACCTACCCTGAATTGACTGGCCGTGTCCGAGTGCATCTTCGCCCTTTGTTGGCCTTGAGCTGGGAATGCCATTTTCCTTTAAGTTTTGTGTTGATGACTACTCTTCCCTGAACCAACTGGTCGATTTCCAATGTATGTAATTTTTAGTGTTCCGTACCTTATGCCACACAAAATAAATTAATCGATTCTCATGCAATATTTTTTTCAAATCAGTGAGGATTGAGAGGGTTTTTTTGCATATAATCAGCATGGATTGAGAGGTTTTCCGCTGTCTTTTCACACACAGAATAGACAGAAAGTGCATGTTATACTAATTAACTCATTTCATTTTAACCCCTTAAGGGCCAAATTCCTACTTTGATCACATTTTACTGCAATACAACAGGTGCTCCAACATGCTGTTTATGGGAAAAATTGCAAGTTACATTCTAAGTGCCTTGGTAGTCATTTCTAGGCAAGTCTTGCCTGCCTACATTGGCTGCCAAGACTTGCCAAGAAACAACTGTAAAGTCACAAGATACAGACTGTTTTTAGTTATTCTCTTCAAATTTCAGTTATAGATCAATCCAAAAATGTAAAAATTTTTAAGTCTCCCAGTTTTGGAAGGCACTGCAAGGTAATAAAACATCCAATGAGGGGTGGGGGGGGGGGGGGGGTCAATTTCAATGAGGGATTGCCTGCGATTCAAATCATTTTTTTCTGCCTTATTGTTATATGTTTTTTATCACAGCAAAGGTACAAATACTTGGCAGTTACTCTGTTTAGGTCTGTATGCTGTGAACTGGTCATGGTTCGGTCTCGTTCTTCTATTTCAGCCATCTTTCAGCTCAAAATCTATAGCCGAAAAGTTGAAAGATAGTTGGAGTAGAACAAACAAATCACACAGACTGATAGTGGAATTTATTCACAAGGATGAAAATAATTATTCTTATTGTAAGATAATACTAGAAAAAGACCCTCCTCACAAGCACGAGAATAATAATGGAGAAAAAAAGTAATTTCTATTCGGATGTTTTTAAAGTTAAAAGTTAAAACATACTCACTGTCAAAACTCCACACAAGCAGGGTTAGCATTGGTTGAAGACAGGTGCACAATCGACGTGCATTACACCTTAGTACACAGCGCTCCTGTGCCCCCACATGGGCAATCGCGACTTAAGTGTCCTGTCCAAGGCCACAACGCAGTTACCCCTGGCAGGGATCGAACCGTGGACCTCTCGGTTTGAAGTTTAACCCTTTACCTAACGAATCGCCCGCATCCGCCCGCGTAATATGCAAATTGATTAGTTGAAAAAATTTAATTTTTCAAAATATTTCAACGAAACCATATCATGTGACCCCTCATTGGAACGAGCTCAGTGAGCTCGTTCCAATGAGGAGTCACATGATATGGTTTTGTTGAAATGTTTTGAAAAATTTAAAAAACTTATATTTGAAATAATAAATTTTGATATCGTCTGCGTTGGGTAAAAGGTTAATGCCGTAGCCACTGAGCCACTGCGTTCCCCAATTAATAGCTAAAGGTATGCGTGTGTACATCCACATTGCACCAGTGTAGTGGAACAAAGCGTCATATATAGAATGTGGAACCACCCCCCCCCCCCCCTCCAAACAAAAGTTTTGTCGGAACATTTTGGAATGTAAAGCTTATTAATCCAGTCGAATGGGTACTGAAGCCCCCTCCCCCCCCCCCCCCCCTCAACACACACACACGCGCCACCACCACCAGACGAGAAACAATTTTCCCACAGTATTTGTTCCTCATCCATGCAGATCAGATCATTGAAACTGAGGTTTGGGGGTTCTGCTTCGCCGCCGGGATACTTGAGAATATACATTGGCAATGGACACTCATCCCACTCCCTCTCCTACAAAAAAGAAAAAAATATGTATATTTCTTTTTTCCATGCATTGTTAGTAGACCCTCCACGCAGGTCAGATGGTAGGATTTGAGGTTTTGGGAAGCACTGCCACTGGGGAATTTGATAATGCACAGGGGTATGAACCAACCCCGCCACGTTGCTTGGAGATTGGTTTTAACTGGTTGAGTGCTAGAAGCCACTATCAGGGCTTTCAGAAAAATAAGGGTACCATAGCAAAAGCCAACATTTGCTTTATTCATGTTTCATATTCAGTCAAACGCATTTAATATTTCCTTTATATAAAATGTGTTCTATTACAAATCATTGGAGAGTGCCTGTGGGCACTCTCCAATAATTTGAAATAAAACAAATGCTGAATAACAAATTAAGTCCACCCAAATTATCTAGCCCTCAACCAGTTTAACCTCTTCATTACATACATACATACAGTACGTGGGAGCGCTGGCGAAGCGAGACCGGTTCTCGTTAGATCACCGAAGTTAAGCAACGTCGAGTCCGGTTAATCCTTGGATGGGTGACCATTCGGCGGTTGATTCGGGTGCTTCCCGTAGTAATGGCTGGTGTGCGATCGGCGAAGTTGGAGTGTGTGATTCTGCGACGCTGCATCACATGCCAGCTGTGGGCGTTGGGAATGTTCACCTGTACTACTCCCCACCGTGCCTAGGTGTTAAGTAGGGACCTGATGAGGTGCTTGTCTTGTGTGCCTGTCTGTGGAGCACCGACAGTATGCTCAGTTGAGTTTAGCTTAGAATGAACAAAGAGTGTGAACAACTGTGATATGGGGTAATAACGTAAGTCAGAGAGCACTGCAGTTGATTCTAGACGTTAACATTGCATTATTATTATTTTATCACTACATCACCCGTAGAGTGGAGATCGCATTTTTTTGCAAAGCACAACAAGCACAAGCAAAGTTTCAGCCAATGGACCAAAGGGTTAAACCCGGAGGTCCATTGGCTGAAACATTGCTTGTATTTTTTGTCCATGTGTACAGAATTTGAAAGTGATACTTTGGATGAAAACTCCACTCCACGGGTGATTTAGCTACAATCCACTATCCACATATTGTACTGATTATGCCTTTTAAAACTTAAGCAATTTGGCAGGGAAGGTTTGCCCACCACCCCTCACCAAGGACATTTTGAAAAAGATCCTCAAATGGCATTATCTGGGGGACATTACGTAAATTCAATCTAAATCTGCTGTTTTATCTAGTTATATTAGTATTAGTTGTTTGTCATGTTTTATGAAGTTGAAAAAAACACTCGTTCTTGGTTGAAAAGTGTATTGGATTTTCTGTCCTTTGCCAACACACGTAAACTGATATTATTAATAATCTTTGACTTTCCATCGAATACAGTTCTTAGTTTTATATGAATTGAGGGGCGCGGTGGTGTCGCGGTAACCGGTTCTCGACAGATCACCGAAATTAAGCAACGTCGAGCGCGGTTTGCAGTTGGATGGGTGACCATTTCAGCGACTGATTCGAGTTTCCGCGTTGTGTCCTTGGGCAAGGCACTCAACCCCAATTGCCTATATGGGGGCACGATGACGCTGTGTACTAAGACGCACTGCACGTCGATGGTGCGCATGTCTTCAGCCAATTTAACTCTGCCTGTGCCACGGCGCAGAGTTCAGAGTTACGAAGTTGGCGAGCTGACAGCTGCTCCTCGTTGATCGGTGGTTCTCTCCGGCTTCCTCCACCCGTAAAACCGTCACCGACATGACATGACCCTGGCTGTTAACGTGTCGTTAAACCCTAATAAATAAATATTTGTATGAATTGAAGGCGTATATTTAAAGTACAAATGCTTACCAAAAATTATCCTGAATACCAATAACATGTATTTCGATTATCTCGAATGCGTGTTTCAGTTATGAAGCATGATGGCTGATGTGAAGTGAAAACTGGGTCGAAGTGTAGTCTCTTGTCCACTAATTTCATCCTTGATGTCAATCTATTATTACATCAACACAATGCCCATGCAATTCGGAACAGACCATTGTATCTCTCCGTCGTTCTGTTTTAATACATCGCGTGACGATTTCAGAAAGAAAGTATCCGTCTCCCGTTTGTTGTCACACTCATCTGTAATTAGAAGACATCAGAATTTCTTAATTTATCGTTCATTTCTCAAACATTAAAAAAAACTTAAACGTCTTATACTTGAAAATTTCCATCTTTGTTGCGTATGCTACAATTTAGAAGAAAGGTGGGTATGCTACAATTTAGACGAAAGAAAATATTTTGGCGTATTAGCTTCCTTCCGCAAAAACTAAAAAAATTCTCAGCTATCATACATCTTTTTTTGTTAGTTTCGCATTTTCTCTCTGTGCACTATTATCAGTAACATTTACTTTATCTCTCTCTTGAACCTCTATTTTCAATATTTACCTGAACAAACGCAAAGAGTCCCAAGTCCTTGACAAACATAAATTTATATAATGATTAGTATACATTTCATTTGTGTTAATTCCGATCTAATCTGTTTTTGTAATATTATTGTATACATGGAAACGACAACAATAAGCCCGTGACTTACTGTTGATTCCAATCCACATACTATTGTACAGATACCAGATGTTTTTGGAAATAAATATTGTTTATAAACTAAGAAACTTCTAAAAAAAAGCTCTATTCTTTTTGTACAAAATATACTTCTCATAATTTTCCGAGAATCATGATTCACTCCTTCTCGTGAACCTAGTTGTACATATATGGTAAAAGTGTATAGTTTTATGTACAAATATGTCGATAAGTAGGGGAGATTGTTAGAAAACTGTGAATAGTATAAAAATAATGACTGGGCTTGAGGTAACAACGTGGATTGTCTCCCCGAGGGACCATTATCTCCCGAGGCGTGTTAGCCTTGGGTGATAATGGTCCAAAGCGGGAGACAAGCTATATTGTTACCCTCAAGTCCAGCCATTATTTTTTTATTATACCGAATGAAGATTCCGTCTTAATGCATTTATTTATGGATTATTGTCACATTTATAGAAGAGGAATCAAAGTTCCTAACTTTTCCGGTTGACAGATTGCGTGTTTACATTATTCCACAACGTGGAAGTCGTTGGTAAAGACACTACGTCAACACGCGTCCATGCAACAAGACTTCGCGTGTCTCCGCTTTTTAGGGACGGGTCCCATGGTCTAGCGAAATATATTTTTCCTGCATATAACTGTGAGCAGAAATCGCTTTTGACGGCAATTTAATGCATCTTTTTGTCGATAAATATTAATGTTCCTGTTTGATGGTGAGTTGGAAAAGAAACTGGATTGTCTGATACCTGAATACCAGGTTTGACTGCAGTTTATTCTGAACAGCAGAGAAATCCAAAGAAATAGTTCGAACTGTTTGTCGCTAAATTGTCTGATCTATATAAATGGGGAGTGTGTGAATCCGTGTTTCAGTCCAGCTCGAAATTCAAACATTAATAATCTCCCTTGATATGCAACGCAACTGAAAAATTTCCGTAGCACGGACGGAACTTCCCATCCTGGGGCGGGTGGACCCGCCAGTAATATATCTAGCGAAAAAAAAAAAGAAACGGAAAGTGTTTTTTTGCTGTGGGAAATATTTCAAATATGTTATGGATGATTATTTCATTGTTTGGATTTTGATGTTATTTCTTCATTACAGATTAAATTTTGACGAGTTTTGTTGTCTTAACACAGACGGCGTTTGCATGGAATACGTTTAAACGCGGGTACCCTACGCCATTTCCTGATCAAAATCAATAGCGGGCGTGCTAAGCCGGGCTACGGTTTCTGCTCTAACTCTCCTTACCATTGACGCCATCAAGCTGTTTATTGTCCTTTGTGGGATGTTATTCCACTCCCGTAGAAGAGCCTGCGTGAGCTGAGCGACGTTGTTTGGGACGTTGACAGGCTTTCCGCTCCTCCTGCCCAGCTCGTCACACAAATGCTCGATCGGGGACAAATGTGGACGGTAGGGTGGCCAATCGAGAACTGGGACATTGTTTTGTTGAGGAAGCCACGACAAACCCTAGCAACGTGCGACCTCGCATAATCCTGCTGCAACGTTATGTTACGCTCATGGATAAGTGGAAGAGCGCGAGGCATGGGGACCTGATCCTGATATCCTACGGCTGCAAGACTGCCCTCGATGACCACGCCATGAGAAATCCCCTCCCCCAAACCATAACAGACCTTCCCTAAAATCTGTCGTTTTCCTTAATGCACAGGTCAGAATGTCGCTCACTTCGACGTCGATAGCAACGTTGTCGTCCATCTGACCCGTTAAGCGTGAACTGAGACTCGTCAGTGAATAACAAACGTCACCAATGGGACAAGTGAAACCGATTTGGTGCATGTGCCCGCAGCCATTGCAATCGACGCTGACGTCGCCTGGGTGTAAATTGTGGACCAGTGTAGGAACGTCGTGTCCTCAAATTGAACTCCCGCAACCGATTCCTAACTGTTATTGGACACACTCGGCGACCATGAGTGCCAACAACCTGACTCACCGTCCCCACCACCGTCTGAAATCGGTTACGGAAGTATGAGAGACGTATGCATCTATCTTGACGTGGCGACCTAACGCGCGGACGTCCGTTCCTGGGACGGCCAGCTAATCTTCCTGTGGCTATGGGGCGCCAACTAAACGCACTATCGTTGACTCATTGACCCCAAATTGTTGGCCGACGAGACATTGCGATTCACTTTGTCTAACTTGAGCAATATCCATACCCCTATCAACTTTGGACATTCGCGGCATTTTGCTTTTCAGTGGAGCTGAAATGAAATGTTGTGTAATCGATGTGTTCTGTTCAAAACTTCGATTTGGTATGGTTTTCAAGTCCACAGCAAGTTGGAGTGCCCCGAACGAACACTTTGTCGAAATATCTGTTGAAAGCATGCAGCTTTCACGTGGTCATGGTTGACTGAATTTTTACCAAAGTCTCTTTACACAATACACTGAGGTAGCTATGTGTCAAATATTACTGCATTTGGTCTACGGATAAAAAAATTTCATAACCAAAACTGAACTTGCGTTTCTTTTTCCGTCAGTATGTATTTGGCGAAGGACAAGCCGACGACAAATGATAATTGATAATAAGTAATAATTTACCATCAGAGCCCCGCGTCCTCGTACGATTAAGCATTTACAGCACAGAGTGTGCCACTACCAAGCAAGATATCGACAGGGGTAGAAAGGATTAAATCACATTATTATTTGTTGCAACTATAATTTGTAAGCTATTATGATGTTTCATAATTTTAGGAGATGGTTCCATTGACTTCGAGGAGTTTCTAACTGTTATGTCTAAAAGTACAAAGGAAGATGACGATCATGACGAAATTAAAGAAGCTTTCTACGTTTTTGATAAAGATGGCGATGGATATATAAGCAGTGATGAATTAAAACAAGTGATGTGTAATATAGGGGAGAAGCTCACAGATCAAGAAATTCAAGATATGCTCACTGAAGCAGACGTGGATGGTGATGAGAAAATTAGTTATGATGGTATGAACTTGATTTCAATTTTACATCTCTTCGAGTATTCCGTGCGGTTTTGAGATATACTGAATTATTTTTATCCTTTACTTTACACTGCAAGAAGTCGACACGCCCAAAACTGTTTTTTAAGGGGCTATATAAGAAATGGAATTTTTTTTTTTTTTAAATTCTCACCTCTCATATTCCTTAAATTCAGATTAAATATACACAAATTATACATCAAAATAAAGTTTGGGATGAAAAGAACACGAAACACGTATGCAATCAACTCACAGAGTTGACAGCAGGCACCACTGGTTCCTGAAAGTCTGCTGTCGTATTCGCACCAGAACTGATAATAAAATAATATTTCGCAAGAACAACTCGTGGCCAAATGTGCTTCAGATATTCAATAACAAAGCTGAGCATTCAAAACA
The DNA here is from genome assembly GCA_031216915.1 of Pictodentalium vernedei. NCBI lineage: Eukaryota > Metazoa > Mollusca > Scaphopoda > Dentaliida > Dentaliidae > Pictodentalium > Pictodentalium vernedei. The sequence continues at coordinate 169,872,268 of CM062290.1, read as the reverse complement.
CATTCGAGTGCAGTGACAGGACTGCATTTTGGAAAAGGACAACACTGTCTGCATTTTTTATTGAACATGGTTTCCATGCTCGACAGACATGCGCAAATCTCTCGATACCACGAATTTCCATCGAAAAACAAAATCGTAATTCTAAGAAATTTCAACAGGTATCATGATACCTTGCATTGAATATGGTAACTGTGTAATCTCTATCCAATAACAGTATACTGTATGAAGGCGAGCTTTTTCATTATTTGATTTTAGACGGCATTGTTTTCACATGCTTTTTCCGTCCGATGACGTCGACCGGAAATCGAAAGTATACTCATACGTAAACAAAAGCAAAGGTTTTGGAATTTTCCCCCATGCAGTTCTGTCGCCGTGTTTTGATGAATTTTGATCCTCTTGATTTGTTCTTGGATATGTAATGCACATTTGGCCACAAGTTGTTTTCGTGAAATATTATTGAATTATCAGTTCTGGTGCGAATACGGCAGCAAACTTCCAGGAACCAGTGGTGCCGACGGACGATTCTATGAGCTGATTACACGTGAGATTCGTGTTCTATACATCCCAACCTTCATTTTGATGTACATTTTGTGTATATTTAATTTAAATTGAAGGAATATCAGAAGTGAGAATTTTCAAAATAAACAAAATTTAATTAATTATTTTGGCCCTTAATGACTAAACATTTTCCATTTTAGCCTCAAATACAGAGCTCGCGACCTCTCATTGGAACGAACTCGTTCCAACGAAAGGTAGTGAGTTATGCTTTGAGGCAAAAATAGTATACATTTCTTTTTAAATATCGATATTTATGAATAATGCTTGATGTATTAGGCCGTTACTTTGAGTGAAAGATCAACGTGTGCCCATATTTGTTAGCCTGGAGTGTTTTCCCACTGGGCTTGTCCTTTAATTTTATTGGTCAGAAAAGGCTGTTTCTTGATTCCACATGAATGTGATCAGCAGGACCGTCTGAGCGAGAGGAAGAAGCTGTCGCTGTTGACATTCGTTTGTAGGAACACTTTTTGACTTGTGCATAAAAATCTTTGACACAGACAGAAAGAAAGTTTTAAAAGTACAAACACAACTGCACTTTCCAAGATTTTAATTCCTTATAAATACATTTGTGTTCTACATGCTACACATACCTTTAAGGAAAAACAGTTTGCATTGAGAGAGTACCAATTTCTAAAGAAAAAACAAAATTCTTAAAATTCACATTTCATCCCGTTACAGAATTTTGCTGTCATAAGCTATGCTTTGAATGAAAAAGACAGCACGGTGGTTCAGGGATTGACCACGTGTGGACAAGGTGGATACTAAAGCGTGCTGCATGCCAATGATGCACTTGCGTTCAATATTTGCTTATCCTGTCTGTGCGGAGTTAGTACGCTGGGGGGGGGTCTGACAGTTTCCGCTTTTCTGTGCTTCCATCTGGGGACTCCGGTTTCCTCCACCCGTTAAGCAGTCAGACACGGGATGACCTTGACTGTCAATATAATCATCAACACGCCCCCAGATATTATAATATTAGAACGTTCCTTTTCATGTTCTATCGGTCGATAGTACCTGAGTTTGTGTGATTTCTGAAATAAAACCTGAAGCAGCGAAGCTGCTGAAGGTTTTATTTCAGAAATCACACAAACTCAGGTACTACCGATCGATAGAACATGAAAAGAAACGTTCTAATTATTTTATTATGCCGAACAAAAAATAACTTCCATTGTTAAGCGTTAACTGCAACACGCCATCAATCTTGTAATAACAATGTAGTCGAATCTCAAAACATGACGTCATTTCGGAGGAATGACGTCTCTTCGAAAATGACTTATCACAAGGAGTTTCTATATAACCACATGCCAGTGTTTACAACTGCATCATGCTGTTCATGTTATAATTCATTGTTAATGCTTGTCTGATAAGTGATATAAATTAATGGCATATAAATTCATGTTTCTCGGACGACGACAGTTGATAGAATTAAGCGGAGTGAAACAATTTATTTTGAACTCGAGGCGGAGGCTCAGTGAGGTCGAGGAGTACTAAACTTGTGGAAATATAATTGATTGAAGTCACAACTCATATTCAGGATTCACTGAAGTGGTGAACAACGCGTAAGTTTTTAATATTTCTGATTGTTTTGAATTCATTGTTTGCAGTTAAAATTGAAAACACACCCACTGAAGATGATATATTTGTTGGTAAGTTTGTGTCTACCGGAGACGAAAAAAGTTAAACGGACACGGAGCCAGCGTTTGGTGTTGAGAAATTCCAATCGACGCTGATCAATGGAAGTGCAGCTTACATTTTCTTCGTTCTATTGTCTCCAGGGAAAACGTCCCGATAGTACCCGTGTTTTGCCCCCAAACTTCAGTACTATGACTTTTAGAAGGTGTCAAATTAACCAATCACGGCTGATGTTACAAACGTGAGGCATAATAAATATATATAGTACACTTGATTGCACATTCTAACCATCCAACCAAGTGGAAATCCCAGATAGTATATCAGCAACGCGGCAGTGTTGCTATTGTTCTTATGTATGCTCGACCCATGCCTATTAATACAGTACGATGGCCGCATGTGTTTAGTTCAGACAACACAACTTACCGTTTGCATTAGGGAGACGACCGCTCTCCACTCACACACCAAGTATTTTTGTCGAAAATTAAAAGTAGGGTCGTTGTGTTCCATTTAACACTTTGGTCTTTTCTCGCCATTTCTTAAACATCTATTTATCATGTTAGGTGCAAGCGCGTAGTCGGATTCTATAATAGGGAATGCCTTTTTTTTTGGGGGGGGGGGGGGGGTTAAAGGGGTTGGGGGGGGGGGGCAAATATGATATCTGGAAGGCCTTTGGGAGTGAAGGCCTCACCATTCTTAGCAAAGACCAATTCCTTTGAAGGGAAGTGGGTATTACAACCGAACGTCCTATAGTCTAAAAACTCTAGGTACTCTCTGATACCAAACTTATCCCGTGTGGGGTACCAACATTTTGGTAAACCAGGAAACCAAAACATTGTTGGTACTCCAAGAAACCGAACTGTAATGGTACTTTGAGAAACCAAAACTCTCTGGTACTGCGTTTTGGTTCTCTAAAAAAAACAAAAATTTGGTACTTTATTGTGGTTCTCCACCACAGATGATGTCGCTATAAAACAGAAAAATAAAAACTAAGTTATGCAGTTCCTTTAATAACCTTCAAAAGATATTAAAGACATATACTGCAACTCACATAACTCGAATGCAGATTGCACCAAATCACCCAACCCGCTCCCTATGAGCCATTCAGTCACGTTTTCAAGCTCCCAGACTTCAACCGAAACCGCCATCGTTGATATTGACGACGCGCGCGCGCTCGCTTGGTGGCCAAGTTGTTCACGTGGTGGATATGCAAGGGACGTAACTCCCGTTTATCTATAATTTGGTATTCCACAACCATCCATTTGGTATTACTCGCGCGCAATATAGGGGAGGCTATCCGTATGCGGTGTTTTGGGTATCTCATATACTGGTGGTATCCTGGAATACCAAAATGTATTATTTTTTAGAGTGTAGTTAGGACTAGGCATTCCACCCCAAGAAAATTTTGCGAAATTCACTGCTCTAAGGGCTGATCTGGGCCATTTATAGAGAGTGTATCCCTACACTGGATACCATTCAGAGCTCTAAATGTTATGTGAAACATAAACCCGATTGTCCCGATTGTGATGGCTGGAGTCCCGACCGATGAAACATTCCAACTAAAACACCAAAGCATGCCTCGTTGAAGTCATGCTTTGATGATATAGTTGGAATATTAATCAGAATTACACTCATGACTTTATTGCAATTTATTTTAGGACATATAAAATGTACATGCAGCAGTCGAGGCGCAATATCTTATTCAACTAACCGTATCGAATCGGTACGCCAAATTCATCTTTCTACCCCCCTCCCCTCCCCCCCCCCCCCCACACACACACCAATAGTCAGAATAGGATTCTAGACACCTCCATTTTTCAAAGTGTGTGTGTGTGTGGGGGGGGGGGGGGGGGGGGGGGGACGGCTGGATCGGGCGATGGATGGTCGTCGGTATGCAAATTTTAAATTACAGGGTCCCTAAACCCCCATTTCCATGCATCTGAGTGAATATTTTGAGATTTTTCTGGAGATGTATTTGAAAGAATTCACACTTTGAAGGCCGTTAAAAAACGTCGGTAAAGTATACAGGTGATGTCTATTTATCAGCTTTGGTCGTAACGACCAAAGCTGATAAATGGACCTCACCTGTATGCTTTATCAGACGTTTACAGAAATTATACTGTTTGTGGATTATCTTGTCTGGGGTGGATCTGGTACTTGTATGTCTGTAAGATTACGATCTACTTCAGTTAACCGATTTTTTAACAGACTGTATAATTTTAGCGTTTGCTGCCACTTACTGCAAAAATGATCCGAAATCCATCGAACTGAACCAGTACGTGAGAAACATAGCTGGCGAAAATGTGGGGGGGGGGGGGGGGGGGGGGGCTCTGGATCCGCCCCTTGTTTCACCAGTCATTTGTTAAGTTAAAATATATGCATACAAAAAAAAACCCACTGCCCGGCAAAAAAAAGTAGAGGGTCTGAAGCCCCCCCCCCCCCCCACCCCCAGCCTCCCCCCCCCCCCGTTCCGCCGACCCTGGTGACATAGGTCCAAATATCAAATCACGTCTCGTGAGAAAGTGCACGATTAGAGAGGGGGTGAATCCATATCTAAGATCTCAATCCAGATTAAAAATGCCCAACAAAAAAATTATTGGTGATGGGGTGTCGTACCTCCGTGAACACCCTCAGCGACTCCCTAGACCTCGTTATAACTTAATCGTAGCATGCACATTGAAAACAAGTTACCCCACGTGGCCTGAAACGCTCACCTTGAACAGAAGACGAGATAAACAGAGTCCAAGAATGAGTCTACATCTAAGCAATCCATCTCCATAGGATACATTGTCAATCCTTGAGCCCCACAGGAGTGACAAAAATAGTCCGAACATTATGCCCTTTCTTCAGTTGATCATAATGTAAAATGTGGAGCTCCCCTATGAAGCCCTTGATACAACCTCTGTGGATTAATCTTAGTTACACGTCTCTAGAGGGTACTGAATACAAAATTTCTAATTCTTCATCTACATGGCCAATTCTAGCTCCCATAGAGAGTCCAAATATTAACCCAGGTTCTCGATTTGAACAAAGTTGAATCTGACCTCCCTAGAGATGTTGAAAACCAAATATGAAAGCATTATGACTGTTGGATCCGAAGAAGAAAAACTTTTAAAGAAATTTCTTCATATTGCACTAAATTACAAACTGGGGCTACCATAGCGAGCCCAAATATTAACCTACGGACCCGATTTGAAAAAACTTGAATCTGACCCCCAAGAGATGTTGTATACCAAATATGAAAGCATTCTGATTAGTGGATCTGAAAAAGAAGATTTAAAGAAATTTCCTCACATTGCACTAAGTTAAAATTCGAGCTATCATAGGGAGCCCAAATATGACCCCAGTGAATCAGTTTGAACAAACTTGAATCTGACTCCCTTAGAGATGTTGTAAACCAAATATGAAAGGATACTGACAGGTGAATGTGAAGAAGAAGATTTTTGAAGAAATTCCCTCATATTGTACTAAGTTAAATTTCAGGTCCCCACATGGAGCCAAAATATTAACCCAGGCACTCGAATTGAACAAACTTTAATCTGACCCCCCCCCCCCCCCCCCCCCGAGATGTTGTACACCAAATATGAAAGCATTCTGACTGGTGGATCTGAAGAAGAAATGTCCTCATATTGCACTAAGTTAAAATTTGGGATACCATAGCGAGCCCAAATATATACCTAGGAACCCGATTTGAACAAACTTGAATCTGACCTCTTAGTGATGTAGGAAACCAAATATGAAAGCATTCTGACTGGTGGATCTGAAGAAGATTTTTAAAAAATATCCCCCATATTGAACAAAGTTAAAATTTGGACTTGGTTTGAACAATCTTGAATCTGACCCTCATAACAATGATGCATACAAAACATTAGAACATTATGACTGGTGGTTCTGAAGAAGAAGACTTTTAAAGAATATTCCCCATATTGCCCTAAGTTAAAAATTTGGGCTCTTATATTGATCCCAAATATGAACCAATGAGCTTTATTTTAACAAACGTGTATCGGAATCCCATGTGAATGCTGTATACCTAATGTCAAACGATTCTGGCCATTGGTTCGGGAGAAAAGATTTTTTTAAAAATTTTTGCAAGTATGCTGACTCAGCATTTTGTCGATGCCCTCTACAGAGCACCCTATCATAACCGATGGCAATTTTCTTACCTCTCAATTCTACTGGTCCTAAGGATGCTTCATACCAAATATCAGTTTTGTGTTCCGTTTGGTTTGGGAAAGATGGGCATTGAAAATATTTCTATTTTTAGCTCCTGGGGTTCCCATGGGGGTGTAGTCAAGTACTTATGACCCAATAATACCACATACCAAATTAGGTTCAAATCGGACCATCGGTTCAGAAAATAGAAATTTTAGGCGGGGCCAAAAATTTTACCCCTCCCATTACAAAGCTAAATATTGCTTCACGATCTTCGTTTGAACAAACTTGATTCTACACCTCAAAAGGAAGCTCCATAACAAATATCAAGTCATTGTACCCACTGGTTCATGAGAAGATTTTAAAAATATTTTGTGCATTTTCCCCCACCCCCTCCCTATGGGGCTGGGCATGTTGATTTGAACAAAAATGCAATGCCTCTCACTCTCACAAACGTTCACTTGAATTGGCCAAGTGGTTTTGGAGGAGAAGACTAAAACATGGTGTTGACGGATGACGGACGGGAGGACGGACGGAGAGCGATGAGATTAGCTCAGCTTGACTTTATGAAGGTGAGCTGAAAAGATATACAAGCGGATACTCGTACATTTGCTGTATCGTATACGATAGTTATACAAGGCTTCACACGACATGACGCCATCAGCTATTACAAGGCTTCAGCATATTTATCAGTTCCCCTCCTTTCCCCACTCCCTTCCTGCCACACACACGCGCACATACACTCACACATTTTTAAACACATGCCGTTGCTCTTGTCAAGACCAGAGAATCGGTGAAATGGCTTTTCTGTGGATCCATTTTTATTTTTTTCTCCACAGGGACGAGCCTTTATTTGTCCGGTACTTGCCCATCCCAGCTTCCATTGAGTTTCCGCCGCGCTCTCCGTCTCCTTGACTCTTGAGTGACAACTGACAATTATTTTTAAGGAAATTGGACCACCGTCTGAGTTGAGAATAAAACTCTGAAAGAACTTTAAATTTCCATCATTGCTGGGGTAGTCATCCTAGTTATCTACACTTGTGTCAAGGAGACAATTAGAACCCGACAGTCTGCTTCTACTCTAAGTGAATGAGCGATTTCGCGACAAGGCGGATAAAGGCGTCACGTTCATTGAGTCCAGAATTGCATTTGTTTGTGTTACCTGACCAATCACGTTCTAGGATTTCCAGCTGAAAATGTACAGCTATTTAATACCCTAATATAACAACACATGGAAATGACTTCTCTTTTGTCTTTTCAGAGTTCGTAAGAATGATGCGGGGAGACAAAGCTTCCTTTTAAATACCAACATTTTGATGACGCTTTCCAAGACTGAAAGGGCTCATAGACGAGTTTGTATTGGCTTTGTACACCATTTCTGTTATTAAAACTCCGGATGAGCGGTGATTCAGTTGCCGAAAGAGAAAAGGAGAAAACAATATATCGTCTATTACTTTTCAAAATTTAATCCAGTGCATTGGATTAATTAAAAAAAAACAATTAAAACAACGAAATGATGATGTCAACAAAATACATTTACATTAGCAGACTCGCATAAATAGAACTATGATTTGGTAAGAAGGTACCAATCGAAAATAAGGTGTAGGAACCACAAGTTTCATTTTGTTGACCTTTGAAGACGGTATACAGCAGTATCACCATTTTTAGAAAACTCTTTAAATTAGCACGGATGTTTTTCTAGTGATCAGGCTTTCATATATATATACCACCTGCAATAGTATACGGTTGATCTAATTCGTTCCACACAGAGGCATATACACAGAACGACACGCGCATGTGAACTGGTTATCCTCCAGCTCTGGCACAAGTGCCATATCGATTAACCCATTCACACGCGCGTGTCGTTCTGTGTTTATTACACGCCTTCATGTCTATAAAAACAATCATTAGAAGGACACTCAGCAATTCATTTGGCAACTACAAACAAAAAGAACACATTTTATCGCCAACCAAATTTGTGAGGGGAACCCGTAACGTTATTGTTTCATCCCCTAAGTTCCAATATGTTCTATGTGCGTACTGGAATATGTGTGGCCATCGCTAGGGATTCAAATTGTAATCGTCTGTGCACGATTTGTAGAAAATTCCTGTGAAATTTCGGTTCTATTTAACCCTTTACCTAACATGAAAAGCAGACGACACTTGCAAAAATAATTCTTGAATAACTAATTTTTTTCATTTTTTGTCTCAAAAACATAGGTTATGACCCCTCGACGAGGGGTCATAACCTATGTTTTTGAGACAAAAAATGAAAATATTCTGAAAATTAATATGCGATTTTTGAGAATAGCCCCGGCCGGTTTTGGCCGTTACGTTGGGTAAAGGGTTAAAAATAGTTCGTCAACGATTTCCGCTTCATTTTCCGCATGGTTTAGTGTTGCTGTAGATGGGGATTTCGGGAACAGGCGTGTAATAAATCATACGTAACGTTTTGAGATTCAAAACAAGCGAATTTTTGGAAAATGAGTTGTATAAATAGATTCACCGTTCTTTTTTCCGGTTTGATATCATTTTCTTACTATTTTTCATCAGCACTTTCCTGTCATCTTCAGCCAGCCAAATTCATCCTGCCAGGCTGGTGTTTTCATTTCATACGATTCGCAGATGGCACCAACAAGTCTGACACATTGTTTTTCGATTTACTCTCACAAACTTGAATTTAGACACCTTACTGGAACAAATGTGATGATACGATTCCTCTGAGGTGTCAAAGTTGCGTTTTGGTCGCAACAAATAAAAAAATGGAAATGAAATTAAAAACGAATTGTTTGGTAGTGGAGTATCATAATCATTGTCGCATCAAAACGTTGTTCCCTTTCAACTTCATACGTTAGACTTCTTTTCATTTTGGTTTTGTCTAGAACATGCTTTATAACTTCTATTTAAACGAGTGGCGCATGCACTGTAAAAGTATTAATAAGAATACAGAAAAAAGTCTTGCGACTAGATGCTATCACTGCTATGGTAAAAAAATCCATGCATTTGCAACTGAAACCATTTTTGTTCTGTCCAGTAGCGGAACCAAAAGCCAGCTCAGCATCATAATTACACCAGAATGATGTTCAATATTCAACACTCAAGAGTATACCAAGAGTATGAAGAGTAGACCATTTAATATTTTCACCTTACAGCCATGAAATATTAATTATTGAACCTTGTGAATGGTATCTTTTAAGACAAACAATTTTTGAACACGAACGGTGGCATTTTTCCAAGCAGCTATTGAAGAGCCACTCTTTTCAACACGTTATGTATAAATTTTGCCGTAAATCAAAATCTGACAGTTCATAAATATACAACACGATCAACACAAAGTGGACAACCGATGGGACGTACCGGGAGGGGGGAGGGGGGTGTGTGCTACAGCCCCGCATGTCAAGCTCTAGCCCCCATATGATCTGCCGGGGAACCTGCCACCTTTATTGTGGGCTTGCCAGGGATACTCTAGCCTCCTCCCCATTGTCGGGGATATCCTTACGGCACCACTGCCAAAGGATCAGTGAAAATTTGACCCTACAAGCCCATAGGGCTGTAGGACTTCATTATTACCGAACCTCCCCACACATAAACGGCAGACTCGCCCATTTTGCGACCTACATTAGCGTAGGAGACGCTAGCGTTCAGGACGTCATGGTTGAAAGAGTTGAATGGGTCCGTTCTGAAATCAGGTTTGTTCTACAAAACATGCGCACTCCTCCGTTTGTCTTCATGGTTCACAATGTTCGTTATTGGACGAGAGAGTTTGAAGTTAGCTCCCCTAAAGTTTCTAAAGTTATTAACAAATTTAACTCCTTGAACCTGGACGACCGTTCTTTCCGGTCCAGGATCGTGACACGACCTGATTTAAAAAAAAATAGACATTCACTCGGCGAACATGTGTAATAAACAAATCAAGATTTTCAACGTGCAGCCCTGAGCCTGCGCGTTGAAAGTATTTATAATTAGTCTACCCCACGCATCGAATATTGACTCTTCAAGTCGATGTCTCGAGACTGACATGGAACACACCCCATTAGTGTCCGAAGGGTTAACGCTGAGAGCATGGGGATTTCATATAACAATTTAAATTTCGAAATGTTAGCGAAGTTGTATTATCGATGTCGCATCATTTCACAAAATTCAGACAGTACGAGAATACAGAAGCTGGCTTTTTACAATTTCTTTCCCGATCATTTTGAACGTTTGAATATTATTTAAGAATTGAATGTAATTTTTATAATCTTTATAGGAGTATGAACGTGTGGAAATGGGTACAAATTATGTATGAATCCCGAAGGGATTCATACATAATTTGTACCCATTCCCACACGTTCATCCTCCAATAAAGATTATAAAAAGTGCCTTCAATTCTTATAATTACATTTCGTAACTGTTTAAACTACTTTCCCCCCCACGAATCGTCATTCGCTGTTGTTGAAAATCATACGGCTTTCAGTCGTTGGAATCAAGAACTAGCGCAGGTCTTTGTTCCGTCTAAATGATATCCCAAAGGCAAATAAGCTTTAATCTTCACAACTTTAGAAATGGAAACGAGTATTTTGGTAACGGGCTTTATGTCACAGTTGGGAAATGTCACCAAAGAGATATCAGCGGAGTTGATCACTGCGAGAGGCGCTGAAAGTTAAAAACCCGCCCAAACACCGCCCCAATTACATTCTGTCAACTGCGCTCTACTGTAAAAGCGGGTCAAAGTTCGATCAAATGTATTCATTGGAAAATGAATTACATTTGGTCATGACGTTTTCATTCAGCTAACCAATGGGAATTGAGTATTTGGGCCCAAAACGTATAACTACATTAACAATGTAATTATTCTTTGTTTAAACGTATTTTATAAATAAGAAAACAGCGCTTTCAGAATCTGTTGATGTTCTGTCACTTTTTTGGCTCTTTATGTCAACAGTATTTGCATCGCGACATATAATACAGACACTGTCATTCCTATTAATATAAAGAAACTAGGAGGTAAGATTATAAATTATTGTGATGAATTGACGGTAACATGGTCTGAGGTTTGCGGCTAGGAGCTAATGTTCAACCGAGGCGCGAAGCAAATGCATTACCGTAGCAGTGCCAGCAGCTGGTCGCAAGACTTTTTTCTGTATTCTTATTAATAATTTTACAGTGCATGTGCCACTCGTTTAAATAGAAGTTATAAAGTATGTTCTAGTCAAAACTTTCTTTCCCGATCATTTTGAACGTTTAAATATTATTCTCTGTTTAAACGTATTTTATAAATAAGAAAACAGCATTTTCAGATTCTTTTGATATTCTGTCACTTTTTTTGGCTCTTTATATCAACAGTGTTTGCATCGCGACATATAATACAGACTCTATCATTTCTATTAATATAAAAAAATCTAGGAGGTAAGATTATAAATTATTGTGCTGAATTGACGGTGACATGGTCTGAGGTTTGCGGCTAGGAGCTTATGTTCAACCGAGACGCTTCGCGTCTCGGTTGAACATAAGCTCCGAGCCGCAAACCTCAGACCATGTTACCGTCAATTCATCACAATAACGTATTTGTTCCAATAGACACTACTCATAGCCCAAAACCTGCATCGTGAAACACGAGAGGCTTATTTACTAAACTTTTGATCGTTAAAAGTTGTCTTGTTCAAGGCAACTTTTAACGATCATAGGTTTAGTAACTAAACCTCTCGTACATCCACGACGGCACTGGATAAATAATCAATAAACCAGATAAACTCATTCCAGCATAGTTCAACTCGTAAATCGGTTTGTAATTTAAACAACACTTCATCCGGAACGCCGACTGCTGCACACGTGAAACACTCAGAAAAATGAAACGGCTTGCTACTCACTCCGTTGATGAAGCAGTTACGAAACGGACGACGTCATTGCAAATATTTCGCGTTGTGACGTCAGACGGTAACATTTGCCACTTGAGCCGTAAACATAGAATATACTAAGCGATCTCTCGCCCAATCAGAGGAGGGGGATTTTAGTCTTATTGGAACATTTGCTAATATTTTTCCTGTGAAGAATAAATACATGCAAATTGCTGTAAAAACACATTCAAAACATAGAGGCAAAGTGGACAGTTACCTGGTCGCTTCTAATTAACTTGCCATTAGCTAAATTTCCGTTTGTAACTTTTAATAAACGAAAACAAGAGGCATCTCCGAGAACTGTCTTTTTTTTTTTTTCGTTTATTAAAAATAACAAAAGGACACTTAGCTTTATTTTCCACTGATGTCATAGGTGTTTTGTCAACAATTACATGCGCCTTAATGTGTGTGTGTGTGGGGGGGGGGGGGGGGGGGGGGTCTTCCTCGCCCGTCTAAAAATTTCAGGTGAGATAACTTTATCGAAAGTCGATTTTCATGACGAGAAAAGTCAAGGATGTTGTATTATAATTACAACAAAGCATTACCCCTTTACCCAACGTAGACGATATCAAAATTTATTAGTTTAAATATCATTTTTAAATTTATTTCAAAACATTTCAACAAAACCATATCATGTGCCCCTCATTGGTACGAGCTCGTTCCAGAGAGGGGTCACATGATATGGTTTTGTTGAAATTTATGAAAAATAAAATTTTTTCACCTGCTGAATTTACATATTACGCGGGCGGATGTGGGCCATTCGTTGGGTAAAGGGTTAAGCAGTAATTTTTGTTGCCGTAAATTTATGACGACTGGATCGGCAGATAATTACTGGTCTCTTCACCGTATGTTTAACACTTACGCCGCCGAGATCGACCATTGTCAGCTATCTTACGATGGTTATTTATTTATTTATTTATGTTTAAGGTCACATATTTATGCACAATGGCTAATCATGACCGTGAGAGTTTTACGGGTGGAGGAAGCCGGAGTACCCGGAGAGAACCACCGAGCAACGACGAGCAGCTGCCAGCTCCCCAACATCGTAACCCCGCACTGCAGCACAGGCAGGGCTAGATTGGTTGAAGACATGCGTACCATCGACGTGCAGTACGCCTTAGTACACGGCGTCATCGTGCCCCCACGCGGGCAATGGAGATGAAGTGTCTTGCCCAAGGACACAACGCGGTTGCCGCAGGTGGGATTCGAACCGAGGACCTCTCGGCTTGCAGCCTGCACCTCTACCTACTGAGCCACCGCGCTCCCTCTTACGATGGTTATCTGTGCATTCTGGTATGCGCAGATCGTAGCTATCATCTGATTAATTGTTGGAAAGGCCTCAGAGATCCCTTTCCAACAAATAATCAGATGATAGAGTTCTAAGTATGTCATAAATTTTATTAAACTTCCTCGCATATAGGCGAAATTAGAGGTCCTCCATATATGGCTAAAGTGGGCGTGGCAGTAAAATGGTTAACAATGTTTAACACTTATGCTGACGAAAGCGACTATTGTCACCTATTTTATGATGTTAACCCTTTACCTAACGCAGACGATATCAAAATTTATTATTTTAAATATCATTCTGCTAAATTTTTCAAAACATTTCAACAAAACCATGTCATGTGACCCCTCGTTGGAACGAGCTCGTTCCATCGAGGGGTCACATGACATGGTTTTGTTTGAAGTTTTTTAAAAATAATATTTTTTTCAAGTGCAGAATTTGCATATTACGCGGGCGGGTGCGGGCGATTCGTTAGGTAAAGGGTTAATCTGTACATTCTGATATGTGCAGATCAAATGTACCATCTGATTCCTTGTTGGAAAGGGCTCAGACAATTAATCAGATGACAGAGTTTCAAGTATGTCATAAATTTTAATAAAATTCCTCGCAAACAGGCGTACGTCCATAGAGGTCATCCATATATGGCTAAAGTAGACATGGCCGTAAAAGGGTTAACCCTTTGAACCCGTGATGATTATTCCATACTGGAAGCGCGGTGGCTCAGTAGGTAGAGGTGCAGGCTGCAAGTCGAGAGGTCCTCGGTTCGAATCCCACCTGCGGCAACCGCGTTGTGTCTTTGGGCAAGATACTGCATCTCCATTGCCCGCGTGGGGGCACGTTGGCGTTGTGTACTAAAGCGTACTGCACGTCGATGGTGCACTTGTCTTCAACCAATGCTAACCCTGCTTGTGTGGAGTTAGTATGTTGGGGAGCTGACAGTTGCTCGCCGTTGCTCGGTGGTTCTCTCCGGGTACTCCGGCTTCCTCCACCCGTGAAACTGTCACGACCATGATTAGCCATTGTGCATAAATATGTGACCTCAAACACCAATAAATAAATAACAATAAATAAATATATTCCATGCTAGTTGAGATCCATAAACTGGTAGAGTATATATTTGTTACTTGGGGAAGACCAATCAATATTTCAAACGCGGTGCCTTGAGAAACTATCCACTCAACGAATTCCAGTCATATAACTATTCTGGACCGAAGAAGCGGTCTTTCTGGTTCAAAGGATTAACATGGTTAATTAATTTTCGATTTAGCGTCATTCACCTCATTTTGGTTTTTTTCCGAAATAATAAAGTATTTTCTTTATTATTGGCTCCTCAAATGGGTCACCTCATTCACAGGGCCAGGTGAATATACCATTTCAGGTTTCTTCTTCATCCACTGAAGTACCAGATTATTGCCTCATTATTGCCAGATTGCTATAGCAATGTGGCAATAATGAGGCAATAATCTGGTGTTATTAGGCGTATAATGTTGACTAATGGTACATTTTGTTATAGGTTGTTCTGTATATAATCCTGGCCATTATAAGTTCTATCTGAGGCAACCCACACATGCAAGGAAGCAGTGTGTAAGTGTAAAATGATAAAATATGCATCTTGTGGAAAGGGATATATTACGCCACTTCCCTACAAGGATATAATTAATAATTAACAATAACCTCTTTCCGCATTTTGTTCTGATAACCTGGAATAACGCTAAACTGACAATTAACCAACCATGGCCTAATATTACGTACGGAAATTGCCGTTTGTTGCTGCGACTACGGCACGCAATATTACGTACTTTGAACCCGAGCGGGCGCCTTTTCGTCCAGGAACATGATACTTCATAGTTCCATTAAATAGGATGGATGCTAAGTGCATCTGGGTGGTAGACCAATCAATATTTTCAACGAGCAGCCACAAATAATGAATATGGACTCTTCCTGTTGCTGTCCTTGAACTGATATGGAAGATATGGGGTTCAAGGCGCTAACGATTGCGTTTGACGTTCCCATAACCCGATTCTTCGTGACTTTAAAACATCACCTTAACCGTAGTCAGAAAGAGTTAACAGTAGTTTGTTTAATGATGCGGTTATATGCTTTCATGAAGTATTCCCTACTTTTTATAAGTAACAGCGTATTTTATCGTACCAATTCAGCTCATTTACATTAAATGTCAAAATAAAGTGGACGATTTATTATTTATTTATTTATTGGTGTTTAAGGTCACATACTTATGCACGAATGGCTAATCATGACCGTGACAGTTTTACGGGTGGAGGAAGCTGGAGTTCCCGGAGAGAACCACCGAGCAACGACGAGTAGCTGCCAGCTCCCCAACATCGTAACTCTGCACTGTAGCACAGGCAAGGTTAGATTGGTTGAAGACATGCGCACCATCGACGTACAGTACGCCTTAGTACACGACGTCATCGTGCCCCCATGTGGACAACTGGAGTTGAGTATCTTGCCCAAGGACACAACGCGGGAGTCTGAATCGATCGCTAAGACGGTCACCCATCCGAGGATTAACCGGGCTCGACGTTGCTTAACTTCGGTGATCTGACGAGAACGGGTTAACTCAACGCCACCGCGCCCCCAGGTGGACGATTACTTTAACAAATTTCGCTCTTATTGTTTGTTTATTATACGAGTATCTGCAAATGATTCTTGGAAAACTTCCCCCAAGAATCAATGACAGGGACTGGTATTGTCAATGAAGACAAATAAGAAGTAAATTTCTGTTCGTGAATTTGAACAACCTGACAGTGTGCGGTGAGTAACGCCGAGCCGAGTAGCAGCGATATGTTACAGCACGCTAGTAGGTTCTTCAACACCGACGGCTGGATTGGTAACTGACTTACATCCTGTCTTTTTCTCAATCAGTACAACGCGTGGACTCTGGTATGCCCAGTACTCAGAGTTCTTCAACTGACATCACTTGAACAATCGGTCCACTTTTCTGTCAGGTACTTCAAGTTGGTTACTAACCCAGAAAAAGACAAAGGAGCCAGGGCGTAACACACTGTCACCTTCCCCTGGTATCAGCGGCTTCTGTGGATTCCCCAAGTCTTATTTTCACACATGGCCGTGTTTTCTATGTACCACGCAACTTGATCTAGTGAGGAATCCGTTTTTGGTGACAACAAGAATAGAATACATGTCAGGAATATTGATAAGAAATACGGTTGGGAAGGCGTTCACAAAATTCTAAGGTCATATATCACATAATCACGCAACGTACAGTACAGAGAGGGAGTGGATTACTACAAAATAATGATTGGGCTGAAATGTACTAATGTTTAATGTTGTTCATATACAGTACGTGGAGAGTGGATTGTAACTAAATCACCCGGAGAGTGGAGTTATCACCCAAACTATCACTTTCAAATTTTGTACATGTGGGCAAAAAACACCAGCAATGTTTCAGCGAATGGACCTCCGGGTATAACGCGGAGGTCCATTGGCTGGAACTTTGCTTGTGCTTGTAATGCTTTGCAACAAATGTGCAATTATTTCTTGGGTGGAATCTCCACTCTGTGAGTGCTTTACTGATAATACAGTATCCACGTACTCTATCACATAATCATGCAACGTACAGTACAGAGAGAGTGGATTGCTACAAAATCATGGTTGGGCTGAAATTTGCTAATGTGTATTGTGCTCTATTCTCAGAAATTGTAAACATTCGCCGTGTTTTAGTAGTTACACACTGACCCTGTACAACATCACACATCATGTCTTGCTTACATATCTCAAGCTAATGTTTCTGCAATCAATTTATTTTCTATTTTTCGTTAATAAATCGACTTTAAACCCTTAAAAATGTATCTTATTTCATTTTATCTGATTTTATTCTCCCTAAGAAAATGGTATTCAGTCGTGTGGAATAAGAAAAAACAGTTAACCACCTATTACCCCACAACACCGACGGCCTGTTTTTGTTCTAAAACTTAACCCTTCACCCAACGCAGACGATATCAACATTTAGTATTTTAAATATTATGCTTTCAAATGTTTAAAAAAAATGTAAAAAAAAACATATCATGTCAACCCTCATTGGAACGGGCTCCATGCTCACATGATGTTATTTTGCTGAAATGTTTTTAAAAACAATTTTTTTTTTTGAATGCTTAATTTGTATATTACACACTGGGGAGAACCGACTACCGGATATAGCGAGGCTCGAGTGGGAGATTTTTACGCGAAAATTTTCAAGAGTTGCTATCAGTCGCAGGGAAAGCGAGTTCTTTATTGAAATTTCATCGAAACTGCAAAGGAAAGTGTTAAATTATGGTGTCTGGGGGCGGGGGGGGGGGGGGGGGGGGGACAATCGTCTCATACCAGAAAAAGTTCTAAGAGTTTCCTTACGATTTTGGTTATACGTGACCGATAATTAGCCTCGGCTCAGTGCAAAACAACGTGACCGAGAGAAAAAAGTAAGAATTTTTATTATATTTCTTTAGCATTTGCAAGCAGATATAGCACATTTAGGGGCATATATGGACAAAGATTCAGTAAGAACAAACTGAGAGTAAAAATAAGTTAAATTATGTGAGAAATTGGAAGGATAAAATGCGATGCGGTGTACGAGGAAATGACACTGCAATGTACGGCTAATAGAAAAGAAGGGCGTAGCGCTGTGTACGGCTAATAGCAAATAATAATCTTTCAATCCACAAATATACGACCTTTTCTGAGTGTGCGGAAGAATATGAGTATGGTATTACAGAATATTTTGAAGAAATTAGGCACAGGAATGCGGGTTGACAATATATGATGAAAGAACTTGACCAATATAACGGGCATTTTGCAATCGATCAGAGTATGAGATAATTTATTTATTTTTATAACCGCCCCCCCCCCCCTCCCCCTTCCGCCGGGTGGATATTGATAATAGGCTCCGCCCGTCAGTCCACCCGAACTTCCCCAGACATTGTCAAACGAGTATTTAAGCCATTTAAAATTGTTTGGGGCAACAATCACTCCTGAATTTCCCTTCAAACTCATCATCTCCTAATAACAGTCCAGCTCATTACATCCAAAACATGAACAATAGTACATGTAGGATGTTTAATTATGAACTGGATTCACTGGAGGGAGATACAATTCACTTCTACCCTGTTGTTGTAATTCGTGTAAGATTGTGGAATGTGTTATTTTCAGACCAAGGCAATTTCAGGAGTTGAATCAGCAGAAAGAAAGTGGGGGAAACAAGAAGGAAAATGTAACCCTTAATATGTCATGGTTGCAGTTGAACATCCTATCAAAGCAAATCATAATGTGTCTTGCAGCGTGGTAGTTCCATCGGTGGACTGTTCGCATTGCGTTGCGTTCTTGGCAAGACAATTCGTCCACATTGCCTGTTTGAAGCATGGTGGCCTTGCGTGCTATGGCGTATGATGGTACATATGACTTCAGCCAATGCTACATGTACCTATGCCTCGGGAGGATAAGTAAGTTAGATAGTCTGATAGCTCCGCTTCTCCGTGGTATCCTCTGGCTTCCTCCATCCGTAATACTGTCCCTGACACAATGTGATTTTGGCTGTTAACCCTTTACCTAACACAGCTCTTTTTTAAAAAATACAAAATAAATTCTGAATATTTTCAGTAAAACCATTGAATTGTGGATATCATTGGAACCGGTCCGGCAAGACGGTTCTTATGATACCCATGTTTCTGTGATTTCATTTAGGCAGTAAAAGTTATTTTGGGTCTTGAAAGCTTATTTAGGGTACACACCCGCACGCCTGTCAAGGGTAATACGTGTTGTAAAATCACAATTAGCAAAATTCGCTAACTTCAGACCTATCGGGTCGCCATCTTGTCCGCCATTGTTCTCGGGAGCCACAACTCAAGCATGGCCAAAATTGTCTGTCCAAATAGCCGTGACTAAATTTTATCCTATATTCTAGAAATATTTGTGAGTAAGCTATATCGAGTATACTTGAATCAAAATTATCTGAATTCTTCAACGCATTTTATGTGAACATGGGATCGAAGACGAGTTAAATATACATGGTTTCTAATCAGTTATATGAAATTTACTAAGCGGTTTAAGGGTTAATTGTCTAAAATCTGCCAAAGACTTCCTATCATTGCGTATATAATTGTGATATCATCGAGTATCTGAAAAAGCTTACCTGGTGATCATGATATAAACTCCTCTTGTCAACACAGAGTTATTCAAAAATCAGTGAGGTAAAGATTTGATCAATTTGGAATTTATAGTCTGCTGTCAGTTAGCAGCAGATCACAGATTTCAAATTGTTTACATGTTGACGTTGCTTGTGCTTATGGACACTCTCCAGCAACATGTGCAGGGGGTTGGATTCGAAGGAAGTGGAAGCACGGGGCACATGGATAGATAATCTTCCCTTCAACCTAGTCGCGTTGGCATGGGGTGCAGAATGTAACCCTTCTGTTTACGAACTTATTTGGGATACTCAAACATTATCTCAGTTTATGAAGCTACCAAGAAAAAAGAAAGATAAATTAATTTTGTCAGCGGGTTTCACTGAAAAAGGGCACTTTGCAGTTTATGACTGTTGCTTTCTGTAGTATTTTTGCTGGTGATTCAACAATGTCAAATGTCGATTGTTCATAAATATTCAACTGATGCATTTTACTGAAGATTAACTACATGCAATCTTCCGTAAAGAAGAACATTTATATATTTACGAACAATGATCCCCAAGATGTCGACATCTGATGCGTATAGGTACCTAGGTACCTTGAGGATAAAAATAATTTGGCACTTACCAGTTGTTTGACGTGGTGCGTAAGGTCCAGTGTATAACATATCAAATTTTTAAGAATGTCTGTAGCAAGACGCAAGACACCTGAAACACCCCCCCCCCCCCACCCCCGTAGGGCTTCTCATTTGAGGTTCTTTGTGGCAGTAAAAACCGGCGTAATGACTGAATATAAAATATTCGCTAGGCCATTCTATCATGAGGTAACATTATAACATCCACAAAAGGGCTAGACTACATGTTATGTGTTACTTACGTTTGTTACACTGTCGCATTGAGTGACCCGCAAAAACACTTAAGGTGCAAGCGAAACCGAAAATACAAACTAGATAGTATGAGATAATTCCTGGAAATCTGCAATACCAAAAACTTTTATTACAAAAATTATGTAGAACTGTAAGATACAGTCAAAGTCAGTCATGTCTATACAGAGTTTCCGCTTTGGTAAAAATAATATTGCCGCCAGTCCATAGCTTCGAATGCCGAATGGTGAATTTTTAACAGACAAGAAATCCTACTGTAATATTTTAACTATCTGTGAGTCGCAACCACATGGGTAGAGCTTCTGGAAGACTAATTTTGACAAAGGTTTTTCGCGAAACGGCAACTTTTGTGCACAAGGGGAAAGATGGGGATTGAAAGTAATTTCCGTGTGAGAATAAGCCAATTTCGAATCTGA
This sequence comes from Pictodentalium vernedei, assembly GCA_031216915.1. Taxonomy (NCBI): domain Eukaryota; kingdom Metazoa; phylum Mollusca; class Scaphopoda; order Dentaliida; family Dentaliidae; genus Pictodentalium; species Pictodentalium vernedei. Next base: position 169,851,335 of record CM062290.1, on the reverse strand, counting down.
CATCTTTGATGTGAAGGTCCAGTTCACGAGGTGCAAACCACGTGACTAGCAGTTTATTTCCCTGTTTACAGTGTTGAGTCCAGTGTCCACCAAAGAGAGTTGTTTTGCGTAATATTAAGTTTTTATTTCTCAGAATCTATGTCATCTTTTGAATTAGCCGACGACACAAAGCATAGAGGTCTTTAAACGGGGATATCGCCGGTTTAAATACAATCTTGAGCCCATCGCATGACCTGATCGAAAATGTCAGGCTGAGGAACAACAGGAATCTTTTCCTACTCAACATGCCATCTCAGCCGCAGTTTGGATGAAGAATAAGAAGTGGTGACCCATGAAGTTATGTCTTTTAAGACTTAGGCCACAACACCACCTACGCAGGGTGTAGGGAGGCCTGTGGGCGATGGGGGGGGGGGGGGAGGGGGGCGCTCAGATGGGGGCACCCGCCATCGGATGAAACGGGGGGGGGGATAGAGTATGTTGCCCTTCATTGAAAAAAAAAACGGGTAGCGCTTGATCCAACGATAGGGGATGGGCAGGGGGGCTCAAACGGGGGAACCCAATATCGAATGACTCAGGGATCGGGGGGGGGGGGGGTAGAGTATGTTGCCCTTCGTTAAAAAAAACATAGCGATCGGTCCAGGAATGGGGGGGGGGGGGGGGGGGATAAACTACATGTATTCTTTGGAAGGAAAAGCAGAAACAGAAAAACCTACAATATTTTGGGGTAAGGGTGTGGGTGGGGAGGGCATGACAAGTTATGACCCCCATTTGGGAGGGGGGCTAAAAAAAAAATGCGTTTGTGACAAAAAATGGCGATTGAAGGCCCTGTCCATAGGGCAGGGCCTAGTGGCCCGCCTGTGGGGTGAGCTAGGTGGAAAAATAAGCCAACCCTGTGCTTTTGGGGGTTTTGTTCTCCTTTCTACTTTTCATACAGTTTAAATCCAAATTTTTTGCCCCTTCATTGACTAACCCCCCCCCCCCCCTCCCCCCTCCCCCACCGAAAGAAGACGGGTACTCTGCCAGTCATTTATAAATATCTTACTTTTCATTCAGAAGTTAACCCAGCAAAACAAAACCATGTTAGAAGCTCAAAAGGCTTAAGTAAAGTTTCAGTTAATGGACAGCAATGCCTTTGTCTGAAACTTTGCTTGCAGTCTTTGTGGATATGTTCTGTTGAATTTTGTATTATTTTATTGATAATTCAAACTCATAACTGTACATGCACATCTAATGCAAGCCTAGGTATCATATGTACATCTATAAACTTGTGGCTACAAAATTAATGATGTACATGTATGTACATCCATCTCCAACAGTATTTTTTCAACTACAGAAACATTTGTCATGCCTGTATATGTCTTGTTCATACAAGATGATCCAGTAAGAAAAAGTGAAATGTGTAATCGATGCACTGAGTTTTTATTTGTGATCCACAAGCTGAAACCCTTCTATTCCTGGCATGTCAGAATTCAGAAATACATCAAACTTTTTTTTTTTTTTTGAAATACAATTAAAGGTCACAAGGAGTGTATTACCAGTAAATCAATGAAAGAGCAGAAGAGCAATTATTGATAATTTGTTGCAAAGCCTGGCAGGCACATGCAAGGTTTCAGCCAATGGACCTCTGGTTAAACCTGGTGTTCCACTGGCTAAAACTTTGCCTGAACTTTGTACATGTACATTTGACATTTAAAATTGAGAGTACTGTAGTAGTTTGGGTGATAACTCCACTCGAGGGGGGATTTGATGTCGATGCCAATTCACTCTTCACATTTACATGTAGTATGCCTGCTTTCTTTTCTATTGAATCCCATTCTATACATGTCTGTCTGCATAACAATCCATTCATCAGTCATTTTCAAGACTTGGTGCTAATTTGCTAAAATTGAAAAAATTAATATACATGTAGTGCAAAAAATAAGCTGCAAGTGTACCACTATGAACTGTATGTCCTATGTTGATAACACCAGATTTTTTTTTACCCCCCCCCCCCCCCCTTTGTGAGGCTTTCTAAACAATAATGTCAGAACCTGGTGTTATCGTAGAAGGAGGACACATGGTTTATAATGGTTATATTACATCTTATTTGGACTTGTTTGGTAAATTGTAACTACACTCACCCAGCAACACAGCTGCAAAATGCATTTATTATTTCTCCTGTGTCCTTGGAAGCACACACCCACACCAGGTGTGGTGGTTCGTTTATCCTCCGTGAAGGCATGCATTGTGCCTTCAGATAACAATAATTTGATTCCTCTTTTATGTTGTGGAATTCAATATTCTTAATAAAGTTAGAAGAAAAATAACTGTACGCTTTTTGTTCCTTATAGTCACAAAGAAGTCGGTTTGTTGAGGAAACTTTTTCGACATTAGTGTCGTGTTTTGAAATGAAAACACTTATGTCCTGTGTCATGACTGGTGGCCATTTGTCTATTCCATCGGTTTCCTTTATCCATCCTTCTTTTAGCTCCGTGATGGGGTTGGGGAGGTAGCCTTCGTCTGTTTTCAGTAAACCTCTGTACATGTCACCCCTTTCGGCTTCTTTTTCCTGTGCAGTTGGAAGTGTTGGGACTTTCATCTCCCAAGCCGAGAAGCTTCGTGCAACAAGTGTTTCCTTCTTGCCACTCACATTGAGACCCCGTCTCCGTAAAAACGTCTCTAAACCGGCGATATCCCACCGTTTAAAGTCCTCTATGCTTGACTCGTCGGTAAATTCAAAAGATGACATCGATTCTGATAAATAAAAACTTAATATTACACATAACAACTAAGTTTGGTGGACACTGAACTTAACACTGTAAACACGGAAGTAAACTGCTAGTCACGTGGTTTGCACCTCGTGAACTTGACCTTCACATCAAAGATGTCAGATTCGAAATTGGCTTATTCAAAAGACAAGTAGAAAACTGTGTAAAAAACCAGAAGTTGGACTGAAAATGAACAGAAAGCATACATTGTGTGGAAAATATGACGAGGCGCTGGTTGACAGTGGTTGTGATATAGCATGAAGGCCAACATGAAAAAGTCACTCGCATCAACTTTCTGGTGAGCACTATTACCAGGGCCTCTGACAGCTCTCCTCAGCAATCCGAGGTGCATTTGTTCCGCTCGCTTTGTTCTGACAGAAAGAAGGAGTACCCCAACAGTCTTCTTCTGCACGGTGGCATGTTAAATTGTTATTACAAGGATAATGTTTCGATGACCTTGGTGGGATTGTAGGCCTATTACTTGGAGGAACAAGGTATGGCCCCATCCTTCACCATAGCCGACCCACCAGCTCATCCCCAGAGATTCTATTTTTTTCCATTCTAATTTTTACATGCTTAATGAAAATGACGAATATGCACAGAAAGAAGATGCATTGTTGATTCTAGGGTCTGTCTTGTCCCGCTAAAGCTACCAATTTGCTTAAACACAATGAACAATGAACTATCAGCCGTTCACTTCAATAACTATCCGCCATACAATGTTTTTGATAGCAAAACTATTCGCCGTTCACCGGAGAAGGCAACTTTTCACCGATTTCTCACCTAGCCCGTTGGATCTTTGGAAAGGGGCTGACGGTATGAACACTTTTTCAAATGCGCCTTCACAATTTACTGAACTTCGTGAATTATCAATAATATAAACATATAAAAATATGCATTTTTGCCAGGAATATTTCATTTTTCCACTGAGCCGGCCCAACTCATTTGACACATATTCCCATTCGATCACGAACAAACTTTATCAGTTTGTTCGAACGAGACGATTGTTCCCCTAGACACCATACATTAACACCTACCTCTACAAATTTCGCTGAAATGTCGATAAAAAAAACTTGCTTTTCGTACGACTGGTAGCAACTCTTGAAATTTTTCGCGTAAAAATCTCCGCCTCGAGGCTCGTTATATTCGGTGTCGGTCCTCCCCGGTGTTACAGGGAGGGATACGGGCGATTTGTTGGGTAAATGGTATAGTGCTTAAAGCACACTCTCTTATGAATTTATGCCATAACAGGATGAAGTTGTTGTGCATATACACAGTGAATAAGTGAACCCATCGCCTTTTCGGAAGTAGCGGAGCGCGAAGCGACGCATATCTATTTTTAGACGTAAATTTTATCGCAAGTTGATTTTATACGAGCGTTTGTACTTTAAAACGTTAGAAAAACACAAAATACAGACATCACCGTACACATGACGTAAGTACATATGCTAAAGATATCATTTCCAGCCCCAGCAACGTAACATTATGCCCCTCGTTAATTTTAGATGCATAAAACGACGTCCCGATCCACTCTGGAAACCGCTTCTTGCCCAGAAAATTCAACTTCAAATGTCGTTTATGTAAATTTCCGAACAGTTTTAAGTTTCAAATGATGCGCGTATTTGAAGATACATGATTAACTAACAATAATTAGTTTGAACGAATTTTATTAATTCACTCGGAGTGAAATAATATGCCAGTTTGTGAAGACACTATCTGATCTCTCACTGACAGGCTCATAATCATCAGTTACTCGAGGGGTCAGATACAGGACAGAGTATTAAGCAATGACTTTCGAACCTATTTTTCACGTGGACTGTATATTTCGACCCGTTATTTTTATTATTATTATTTACTAGGGTTGAACGACACATTAACAGCCAGGATCATATCATGTCGGTGACAGTTTTACGGATGGAGGAAGCCGGAGTACCCGGAGAGAACCACCGAGCAACGACGAGCAGCTGTCAGCTCTCCAACATCGTAACTCTGCACCGCGGTACAGGCAGGGTTAGATTGGTTGAAGACATGCGCACCATCGACGTGCAGTACGCCTTAGTACACAGCGTCGTCGTGTCCCCATGTAGGCAACCGGGGTTAAGTGTCTTGCCCAAGGACACAACGCGGGAGCACGAATCAGTCGCTGAAATGGTCACCCATCCAACTACTAACCGCGCTCGACGTTGCTTAACTTCGGTGATCTGACGAGAACCAGTTACCGCGACGCCAACGCACCCCGACTTCGACCCGTTAGAATTCTTGTGTAATCAAGGTCTGTACAAAGGAGTATCATCAGCCCAAACTAAGCCTAAACAAGACTGCTAGAAGCAACATCTGGGCTGCAATATCGTCCCTTGAGTTCCAATGTGATCTGTGTGCCTACTGGCACATAGAACACATTGGAACTCAGGGGACGATATGTCAAGTAATAAGAAAATGCTGTTTGATATCTTCTCTCCTTTTCTAAAATATTTTCCCCTGTCTGGAGTCATGAGGCTACAAAAAACTATATCTACCATTTGAAAAAGTCTCCAAACAGTAATAAATAAGTTAATAAGAAAAGAAAAATATTTGTGTCCTCCAGCTATGGGTTTCTGTAACATAGATTCGAATTATGCATACTGGTTTCTACAGCAGGTTTCTTCCGACAGTTTAGACAACATGCATAATACAAATTTCTCACATGATATGACTCTAAAAAAAGCTCTTCCCATCAGTTGTAGTTTTCTGTTATGCGAAGTTACGATTTCGGCTTCTCATCAACACTCAGAGATATATTATATGGTGAAATGTTTGAGAGAGGCCCCTTGAAGTGGAAGATCACTCTAAGAGTGGGTCCTTGATGTGTAATGTACTTAACCCTTTATCAAGCGTAACGTCCAAAATTCGCCAGCGCTATTCTCAAAAATCGCCAATTAATTTTCATTATTTTTTCATTTTTTGTCTCAAAAACATAGGGTATGACCCCTCGTTGGAACGGGCTTGTCGAGCCCGTTCCAACGAGGGGTCATAACCTGTGTTTTTGAGACAAGAAACGAAAATAATTAGTTATTCAAAAATTTGTTTTGCAATGTTAGGCAAAGGGTTAAACTGCTCGTGGAACTAAGTTTCATCGGTAGGATTTTCGCACAAACGGACTCGTAGTCGTCAATTCTGCGAAAAGCTATTTTAGCCGTCGGACAAATTTACGGCGACTATTGGCTTTTCATAATTTTTATCAGTTGTCGTTTGTTTCGCGAAAAGGTCTCTATAGTTTAACGAAAGTAATTCTTTTAAATAATAGCAATAAGTGAATGTTTCCGACCTATTTCCTTCATTATTATTGAATTTTAACAAAATGTCATGTGTGCCCCTCATTTTCTTTAAATAAAATTAATTTGTTTTTCAGTGGCTCAATTTGTAAATTATGATGGCTAATTCGTTAGGTAAAGGGTTAACCCTTTACCCAACGTAACGGCCGAAACCGACCAGCGCTATTGTCAAAAATCGCCAATTAATTTTCATTATTTTTTCATTTTTTGCCTCAAAAACATAGGTTATGACCCCTCATTTGAACGAGCTCACAGAGCTCGTTCCAATGAGGGGTCATAACCTATGTTTTTGAAACAAAAAATTAAAACAGTTAGTGATTCAAGAATTTTTTTTGCAAGTGTCGTCTGCTTTTCATGTTAGGTAAAGGGTTAAAGAAGTATAATGAGTTAGATTTCAAGTTCGTACCGACGGTCAACGAACCTGGAATACTAGCTCCACACCATGTCGTAAAATTTTGAGATCCTGGGTTTGAGCCTGTTCACCCGGCCACTATTTCAACGCACGTCTCGTCTCCTGAAACCAGGTCATCAGAAACTGTCTGTACCTGCTTATACTTACTGAAGTATTCCTTCATAATATCCATATTCAACCTTAAATCCATCTTCGACCTATTTGGAACGCAGGACTCTACAGTGCCCGAGATCAAATAGGCAAGGGGAATCCTTACACTGGGTTTCTGAATTGAACCAGTCTCCCTTTCGAACAACGAATCTGTAATTGTTTTTTATTCTGGCCCGCCATTGTCTGCTGCATGAACGCATCACAGAAACGACAAACGGCTGGGTAACTGGAAATCTCTCCTGTCTTCTTTCAGGCGCTTCCTATCAGAAAAAAAATTTTCCAGCTTGTCAGCCTTGCGTCTTTAGAACGGCTCCAAACAAAAAGTTCGTTTTGTTTGTCCAATTTCCGTTTTACAATACTCCAAGCAAAATTTGCCACCTGCTGTTTCTTTTCAAGTGTTACTCAAGACTTACATGCGTAACAATCTCTAAACTGGTTGACAACTACAGGTGACACAAAAGAAAGCAATCATCATTCTTGCGTTGAAAACACTTCAGTCATAAACTAAGGGACACTACTCTGCATTTTGCATAAGCAACTTCGAGGTTCAGAAGATTGACCATGCGAAGGTCTATAAACACTAACTGTTAATTAATTAATTAATTAATTAATTGGGGTTTAACGACAACTTCAACCGCCAGGGTCACCTTGTGCCGGACGGTTTTACGAGTGAAGAAAGCCGGAGTACCCAGAGACAATCACCGAGCAATGGCAAGCAACTGCCAGACTCCCAACTCCACACAAGCGGGTAGCATTTGTTGAAGACAAGTGCACCATCGACGTGTAGTACGCCTTAGTACAGAGCGCTACAGTGCAGTGTCCCCACGTGAACAATAGAGATGAAGTGCCTTGTCCAAGGACTCAACGCAGTCACCCCTGACGAGGATCGAACCCTTGCCCTTTCGACAAAGACTAGCTGTTGCAAAGCATAGAACAGAAACGGTTGTGTGGCCACTGTTGGTAAATTTCTCTCTTATATTTGTCGCTGATATCCAGGTTCTAATATTGAATCTTAGATTGCTTTTTCGGAGAGTTGTTCCATGAATCGACGTAACCATTAAAGTATACCGAGAGAAATATTCTAGAAAAAATTCAAATTAGTTGTATCAACCCATACTACATGCATGTGCAGTGACACCAAAATACCTTGGAAGAGTGGGGCGGAACTAGTCCGCAGTCCACTTTTGAATCCGCCATCGGAAAGAAATTATTTTCTCTGTCATTTTCCCTGTTTGGCATCATTGAATAATTTTATTCTGTAATGTTAATTGTGAATTTTCATACTTTCTATAAATTAATTTTTCTTCATAGTGATGCCCAATTATCTATATCGGGAATTCTGTGACGCAACCTCTGTGTATTTACTGAAATGTTAGCAAATACGCATACCAACCTGAGGATGAGAAATGGTTAACCCTACAAATCTGAGTAATTCTGCGTCTCAAACTTTAAACCTTTGAAATCTGGTGGTATCTTCCATGTCAGTTCAATGGAAGAGTCAATATTCGTTATTTTGGGGCAGACTTATTAATATTTTCAACGTGCAGTCTTGGGGCTGCAGGTTGAAACTATTAATTGGTCTTCTCCACATATGTTGTATGCACTTAGCTGCCACCTTACTTAATGAAATTATGACATATCATGATCTTGGGCCGGCAAATGGTTAAGAACAAAACGGAACGATATGCTATAAATTATTGAAGACGTGTTTATTCTTACACTACTCTGTTGTTTATATTCACCATATATTACAAATTATAATGACCCGCTTCGGCTTCACGTCGAAAATATTTCAAAGGCGTTCAACGTGAAGGAGGAATGGCGTGTACTCATTTGATATTATGATATAAACTAACTTACACCGAATTTCTTCAAAAAGTGCAGCAGATATATCTAGAAAAATTTATTGTCAACCGATGCCCCCAGACGGAACTACAATTCTACAAACATAAAGTGGTATATACACATTGCCCTCATTTCATAAATTCCGAAAACAATATACTTAAACTATGAATAGTAGTTGAAAATATGGGTTTTAAGGTACAGCAAGTCGTCGCCTGAGTGCTAGAATGTCCTATGTCCCCTATAGGGGACATAGGACATTCTAGCACTCGGGCGACGAAGTGTTTAGTAGAACACGAATAAACACCCACCATCTTGGGCTTTCACTCATATAATAACTCACAATCGACTGGGAACCAAATGTAAGAAGTATTGGCAACATTTCGGCCAATGGACCTCAGGGGTGAACATTTCGGCCAGTGGACCTCCGGGGTTAGTCCACAGGCTAACATTTTGCTTATTTTTGTGATTTTTAAATCCGAGATGCTATATAGGTTGAAACCCTTTCTCCATTGGCGTTCTCCGCATACTGTTTTCGAATTTTTTTTTGTTGAGAGTCGAATATTTGACACCTTTTTCCTGATAACATTCCAGTTGATGCTTTCTCTCTCGTCTTCAATTCGATGCAAATTGTGAAGCCGGGGACAGGATATCATTAAGTGTTAGCAAGGGGCATAAGCATATACATGTCTCTGAAATTGGAGCAGTGGATGAAGACATGCACTTTGCGCGTCGTCAAACCAGATTCTTTAGGAAGTTTCTTGTGAGTTTCTCTCTCCCCCACAAATGTTCTGGAAATTTGGAGCGCCTTTTCTTGATTGTGGCGTTGCATCTACTGCCAAAAGTAGAATCTGGGTAAACAATCGGATCCAGATAGGTACCACTAGCTTTTCTGGCGGACATTAAAAAATATCATCATGCAATATTTTATCACTGAACCACTATTTGAGATTGCCAAGTGCATGATTGGGGCGTTGTATCTACTGCCACCTTGTAAATCATTTGAGGGGCGACGCTTGCTCATTGCCCACAGAGTACGGACCCAAATGTTGTTACACTATGCTATCCGCCCGTACTGTGTGCAGAAATATCAATAGATATGCCTTATTCTATTTTTCGCTTTTAACGAAAATATCCGAGGCAACAACGTGCTCAGCTACCAGTGTCCAATACTATAAAACTTTTACGATTGTATTTTCTAGTTATGACTTTAAATGGGTTAAAATGAGCCATTGGTATTTTCAAAGATCTGGAGTTGGCAAACTTCCATATCTTTTAAAATGCTGATGATTCATTTTGGACAGTTCTATTAATAGGTAGAAAATAGAATTCTAGAAAATACAATTGTAAAAGTTCTATAGTATTGGTTCGAGGTCAGGCTTACCATTCTCATGTTCATGAAACATAAAAGTAATTCGAAACAAGTTCTAGTTACCTATTTTGTTGTTGAAACGAATATATGTTCAAATATGTCCTTATAATTTTTAAAACTGCAGAAAAGTGTGCTTTTGGGAGTTTTCGATTTTTGTCCACGTTAATCCCACACTGCAAAAAATATAGGTTCTCTTTAGAACCAAAACTGTTCTAATCTTGTCCCCGAGATGGAACCAGTTCTGTTTAAACAATGTTTATTTCAAATCAACTAAATTTACCAAGATTAGCATTCAATTTTAACAGAATATTACATGAACTAAAGTAGATTCAGCAGTAAACTTGGAGCTTATTCAACGCAGTCGCATAACATTTTGAAACAAAGGAGACATGAACAGTTGGCATATCGAACCAGTTTTGGTTCTGTATAGAACCAAAACTGGTTCGATATGCCAGCTGTTCATATCTCCTTTGCTTAATATTGATTTGAGACAACCTCGTATAAGATATAAACTTACGGCTGAAACCCCCTCAATTTATGTTTAATTCTGTTAATATTTAATGTTAATCTTTATAAATTTATTTGATTTAAAATAAATACTGTTTAAACAGAACTGGATCCATCTCAGGGACAAGATTAGAACCAGTTTTGGTTCTAAAGAGAACCTATATTTTTTGCGGTGCTCTTCCCCCAATATATAGTTGAGCACAGGATATTACCAACTGCGCAGCAGCGAAGGGGTTAATGAACATAAAATGTCAAACTTAAATATCTCACATCTGACTTTTTTCAGTTACTATTCATTGTATAATCAGTAATTGTGTGTATGTGCGCGTGGGGTTGGAGAGGTAGGGGAGAGGGTAATTTAAACCCTCGAAGCCCCAAGTCAAGACTCATAAACTTTGCAATTTCGGAACAAGTGTCTTGTGGCCTCACAAGAGGAAGGGGAATAATGCAATTTTCGAGCCGTTTACCACATTTTCCTGGAACCTGTTTCCTGTCACGTTTTAGCCCGGCAATTAGCTATCTTCAAATATTTTGGGTTGTGGGGGTGACCCATGATGCCGGCATGACATGAATTTGCCTGATGGCTCAGAATAGAAACCATTGCTTGTCGGCGAGATGTTTAGACAAGAAGTCTACATTTACTGTTATTAACCACGTTAATTGGCAATGTCGAGGTAAAAGCCAGTGGCTTTTATCACGACATGTCCGATTGCTGTGGCGTGGGCTGTTGTGATTCATATATCACCCAACTGAGAACCTGCTGTAACAGATTATTGCCTATACGGATACCCGTGAGTATGCCGATTATCCGACTACAGAGTACTATACCGCACTACTGTCTGACGAGACAGAATTGTTTTCTATGTAGAGAAGGGGTGTGGGGGCGGTGCAACAACCCCATGATTTACGCCGCTGGTCTTGGTTTTCTATATATGCACCCACGACATGACAAGAAATCAGTACCAAGGTGTTGAAGTCACAGAAAATAGCTTTATGGAGACTTGGAAAAAGTTTCCAGCCCCCGAGGGTAAAATAGGGACTCACATCTTAGGCAGCAAAAATTGGCAACGTGGCAGCAAAAAAAAAAAAAACAAACAAACTGTATGGCAACAGGTAAAGAAGGGTCGTATATTAAAACTAATTTCCAGTTTTTCGTAGAAAACAAGTCCCGCCTCATGTTCTGCGCTTGTAGAAAAATGTGCAAATATACTGTAGCTGATAATTTGTTGCCGTCGTAAAAGTCAACATTCAAAATCACATGGCAACATTCAAAGTTTAGTCATTGTGAACGTATTTGGCTAACTGCTGGTATATTCATCAGTGTCTAATTGCCTGAATGCCCACACTGAAAAGTAACATCAGGTGGATTCTGGAAATGATATCACGATGTGTTGTTGTACCTCATTAATCTTGAAAATTCTGAAAGAGAAAGAAAATAAGGAGAATAATATGATGGTGAAATGGAGTTATTATTTGTTTTCCTTTCTATGGTGACGAAAAGGGAAGAACTAAGGAAGGTCGGTTTTGTTATTTTGAAGTTCTCACTAAACAAGTGCTAGTGTACATGCAGCTGTCACCGCCGTGAACGTTTGATCGCGAACAGATATTTGATCAGACAATTTATTCATTTATTTATTAGGGTTTAACGAACTTTCGACAGCGAGGTCACTTCGTGTCGGAAAGTTTTACGGGTGGAGGAAGCCGGAGTACCCAGAGAGAGCCATCGAGCAACGGCGAACAGCTACCAGACTCCCCAACGTACTAACTCCACACAAGCAAGCAGTGTTAGCATTGGTTGAAGACAAGTGCACCTCAGTACACAGCGCCACCGTGCACCATTGGGCAATCGGGATGAAGTGCCTTGCCTAAGAACACAACGCAGTTGCCCCTAGAGGGGATCGAACCGTGGACCTTTCGGTTTGAAGTCCAATTCCATAACCACTGAGCTATCGCGCTCACTATTTGATCACAAACGGCCGCCCCTTTCACAGTGGCGTCGCAAAAATCACCGCTTGGGGTGGACATCTGATTTGTCCGAACTGTGGTGGCTCAAATTCGGACTGATAATATTCCAACTACATCATCAAGGCATGCCTTCAAAGAAGGCATGCCTTGATGATGTAGTTGGAATAATAGTCAGTCGATATTATAGCGAAAAATCGCGACATCGACGCCGTAGCTGCGACGGGTGGTTAGTCACAAAATTTTAAGTTCATCAAGGGCCATAACTCTAAGAAAAATATTTGGAACAACACATACATTGAACAGTGGATAGACATCAATAAGATACACTTACATGCCAAATATAAAGTCATTCCATTAAGGATTTCAAAAGTTATTGAGTTTTGAAACTCGTTGGTCACAGACAGACCGACCGACCGACCGACAAAATTCTAAGTTCATCAAGGGCCATAACTCCAAGAAAATACTTGGAACAACACATGCATTGAACAGTGCCTAGACATCAATAAGATACACTTACATGCCAAATATAAAGACATTCCATCAAGTATTTCAAAAGTTATTGAGTTTTGAAACTCGTTGGCCACAGACCGACCGACCGACAGACAGACAGACAGACAGACAGACAGACAGACAGACAGACAGACAGACAGACAGACAGACAGACAGACATTGCCACTTATAGAGCTGCTAGTCGCAGCTAAAAAACCCAAGACTTCTGGGTAATTTATTTGTGGATGAATAAAAAGCACATGCATACTTTTGTTTTATATTTTAACGCGTGCCCGTACTCCAGATGGGACATACTGGTCTCACGCAGCTAGATTCGGGTACTACAGACCTCTACTGGTATAATCGAATATGAGTGTGATGTAAGTCAAGTTTCAAATCTAGTGTCGTGAGAAACATTATTACTGGGAAGAGCGAGTCGATACATAAGAATCCAATTCAGAGGAGAGTGTCCCGACTGGAAGAATTATTTGCAGTGTCACTCCCAAGCCTCTCTCGCTTCGTCCCATGCCTTTCAAATGAAGCAGTAAATGTGTTTTGTTTGTTGCCCAACTCCAAACTACTTAAGACCAACTACTCAAGGAAAGAATATCCAATCCACAGATAAAATAAATATTTTGTGTTAGGCCCACCTCGCACTGCTCGGGTTAGTGAATGTCGACCTGGACATAGAGACAGATAGACGAAAGGACAGACTAACACTAGTACTCAATGTTTACACCACAGATGAAATTTTCTTCAATTAACACTGCATTGCCAGTGGATTCTCAGGTGATGTCATTTTTCTCATGAATACCAGTTGATCATGTGATTTGTCCCATGAATATCAGCTGATTATGTGACATTCGAACATCGTACTTTGATATTACGCACTACATTCGATTTTGCAGAGTCTATATTTACATGCTGTATTTTCTGTTTATGTTCTATAAATAGACGGCTTACCCGACATGAGTGTGAATTGTATTTTAGGCACTATATTGACTCTTTGTGGAAACTATTTTGTATCAGAAGTTACGTTGTTTTGTTTCTTTTTTTTTGAATACACCTTGACCGAATTTTCGTTAGTCAATGTGGTGCCTTTTAGAGAAGCCAACTCGATATGCTGTCCGGATCAAGCCAGAAAATAAGCAGACTGTCATCTGCAAAATGAGGTACCTAGAGGGTGAATTTCGTGATGCTACCCTGTACAGCAGGGTAGCATCACTAAATTTAACCTCTGTGAACCTCAATTTGAATCAGAGTCTCAAAACTAAACAGAAAGAGTACCCAGAGGATAAATTGGCCCACTGTATGGGATAGCATCATTAAATTCACCCTCTGAGGACCTCATTCTGCAAATGTCAGACTGCTTATTTTCAGACCTGGTCCGGATATAAACTAGTTATGTTTAATGGAGGGAATAAACAAAGAATTGAATCACAACTGTTCGAATAGACGAGGTGATGAAACAAATTGATCACGCGCAAATTGACCATGAACCCCGACGCGGTCCATGGAATTTTCACGCGGTGACTTTGTTTCATCACCTCGTGGATTTCGAACTGTCATGATTCAATTCTTAATCGAGCTGTCCATCTTTCGGTGGCTGCTGCAAAAAATGATGGCATCATGAACATTCGATCGGGAACAGACACTTAATGACGAACGGAGAAATGATCGTATAAACGAATGTGCATACTAGTACCAGTATGTCTTGAACTATTTAACTTATAGTTGTAGCTAAACACACAGTATAAACTTGATCAAACATTTTGTACTAGAAATTCGAGTTCGTGGTTATCCATCATCAAAGAGTAGACAAAATTCCTTCGCACTTTCTTTGCAGATTATTCCCTTGTCGAGGCTAAAAACAATCAATGCACTGGATATATACGGACACAAATTGTCTTTTCAAAAGGCATCGGTGTTGAAGTGGACTTCATAAATAGTTCTTGTACTGTATTGGTTGAAACGAGAGATTGGCTTGGACCCTTACCGTTACTGATTGTTTCTGCAAAGCAACCATGACTTGATATGGTAAAACATTCAACTGGATCTGGCATTAGGAAATTATTAAGAATACATTGTTTGAAAACCAGGATTTTACTTCTTGTGGGTAAAAGAGTATTTAATGGTCATGGGCAAAGAGTTCATTTTCATTTCATTTTATGAAACTCAACTAAGTGTGAGAGAGAGAGAGAGAGAGAGAGAGAGAGAGAGAGAGAGAGAGAGAGAGAGAGAGAGAATAATACACCACACCTTTTCACATAATCTTCCATTCGTACTGCCCATAGAAACCACGCGATAGTATAAGGCTTGAGGTGAGTACCAAAGGCTAACAGTACACCAAACGGGGTGCATACCGTCCATACTCTACAACCATACCTGACAACCACATACACCCAACAATATCATATGACCTAGAATTACGTACTGGCCAAGGCAACAACACAAGGTATAAGGTAGGTTAGTTGAACATTGGGGTAAGAGCGTTTTTAATACCGGTGGAAAAAACATAATGTCTTACAAAACATGTCGATTTCGGTGACAAAAGTGGTGATATTTTTTTAATGACAAAACCTATAGAATTTTATTACAAAACAGGTAACCTAATTTTTAACAAAACCTGGCGATTTTTATTACAAAAGTGGGAGTTATGTCAAAGCTCGTCAGTAACGACAAAAGTGGGCGTAACACACGACGCAGTTACTCCTGGTGGGGATCAAATCATGACAGAAGATTCATCACAAAAAAAAAAAAATAATCTGGTATGTGTTTATTAACCTAAATTTTGTTTTCCTTGTTGCCTCGTATCCAAAGACTCGGAGCACACCACCCAGTGATGCATAAAGAGGTCGCAAGTTGAATTTTGAGTGGCTAAAATCATTTGCGAAACACATTTTGTTCGTGCTGTCTTCAATGTTTGGGGTAAAAGGTTTAATCTTTACCCTAAGTTACAACAAAACGCCATTCACAGGAAGTCGTCTTTCTAATTTTAATAATTTCCATATGTTTGTCTCAAAACATAACCAATGATACTTCACTGGAACTACCTCTCTGTGCTAATACCATTGATTTTTCTAAGCTGGTTCTGAGACAAAATACATGAAAATGTCCAGTACTCAAGAATGGTTTTACAATTTCGCAAATGTTGTCTACAACAGGTTTTGGGTAAAGGTTTAACCCTTTTGACCCCGATGGTATATTTTATGCCAGTTCAGCGCCATCAACTGGTAAGTCCATATTCGTTACTTGGGGGAAAACCAATCAATATTTCCAACGTGCTTCCTTGGGGGTACACGTTGAAAATCTTGATTGGTTTATCACATACATTCACAGAGCATCTATCTACTTTATGAATTTAGGCCGTATCACGATGCTGGACCGGAAAAGCGGACTACAGTGTTGAAGTTTTAAAAGTAAAAGCACATTTTGTTTTTCACCCATTGTACACAGGTCAAAATATCAGATTTTCAACGAGAACATTTTTCCCATAATGCAACTAGAAATTTAACCAATTTCATCTTGTTTGACAGAACTCACCAACCTCATTCCTTGTTGCGTTTTAAAAAAATGCTGCCTGACATTTTCCCATTTTAACGTTAGTGTGTAAGGGATTGCATTTCAGAAAGTCGCACCTGCAAAGCTGACTTTTCCATCATTATCAATATCAGCCTCGTCCAGCATGGCACTCAATTCATCGGGCGATAAACGTTCTCCCAGGTTCTTCATTACTTTTCGAAGTTCTTCTTTACTGATGAACCCGTCACCATTTTGGTCAAATACCGCGAATGCTTCCTTTAGCTCATCTTCGGGATCAGCATCTGTGTTGCCTTTAGTTTTCCTGGACATCATTGTGAGAAATTCTTGAAAATCTATATTGCCATCGCCTATCAAATTAGAATTTTAAAAGAAAAATATATTACTCATTGGTCTCCACACTTCTTTACCCTTAACTGCCAAATTATTTTTGGTCAACAAAATTTGTTCACATATCTTTGCCTTGATACAGTTTCTGAGATAGTGCCAATAGGCACTATCTCATCAACTGTAACAAGGCAAATCCTAACAGACTAACTAATTTCACTTCAAAGGTGATATGAAAAACATCCACAAAAAATGTAGCCTTGATGTTGTGGTACCGACGCTTCATAGTAAAGCCCAAATATGTGCTTCCAGCACACTATCAGTTAAACCACTATATTTTTGGATTCTTCTGAAAGTATGAAAACCACCTCATCCATTCAAACACGTCGCACAAAGAGTTCTCGTAAACAACCGGATAAAAAAATACTGGCATCCAATTTTCGCTACATCCACCGTAAGATGATATGGTAGAAATTATACTGATCCTTGTACAAGAGGACTGCCGTAACGCTCATTGGTCAGACATAGAAATGTGTCTCCATCGCCGCCACCTTGGGGCGAGGGAGTGTGGGTTGTTATAAATAAAGAATGCTCAACAACAAAAAGATTTTTCGAAGATTTTCAAGTTCCCAAGACGAAGAGATTATACTCTGATGTCTGCGAAAACTGAAAATATCCATGATGAGCAACTTTTTCGCGTCAATACAAATTTAATACACCAAATTTTATTTATAAATGACAAAAACAATTTCCGAAATTTGAAAGTTAATACTGTGTAACTAGTTTTTGAGGTTGGTAAACACCACGACTTTTTATGAAGTGAAAGCTGTCATGTGACTGCAGTCACAGCATAACAACTTTCACGTCATCAGTCGTCATGGGCTCGGAAAAGTTATCGCATTGATTGACTTGACACCATAGTAGTAGGGGTTGGCGGGCAGACTAAACGGCAACGTTCCAACAATCCACTTGCATAGAGATCGGAGTAAACATGCTTCATTAAACTATACTATTCAAAAAAGTAGGGCATATCCTATATGATATGATGTTGATATTTTCGCAAAATAGTATTGGACACATCAATATGTTACCAAGTTTAGTGTGGATCATGAATGTCACCGACCTACGGATATTTCGAGCGCCGCGTTAATTTATGTTGGGTACGTTTTAAAATTTTCATTTGTACTGGACGGGCTTTTTCGGAGGTATCATCGTTCTCTCCTTGGTATAAACTCGTTCATCAATAGTTTCTGGTCGAAACATAACTTTTGAAGTATGCGAACGTTTACGTGCCGTTGTCATGCTGGAAGCTGGCAACAGACAGACTGCAGTGGCTCAAATTCTCAACGTTAATCAATCGGCGATTAGCAGGTTGTGGCCACGCTACCGTCAGACAGGCAATATTGATGACATGCGTCGGCCAGGTCGTCCAACTGCGTCAACTGCTAACCTTCATCCGAACCACAGCATTACGTAACCGCCATCAAAGTGCATCAGAAATTGGACAGCAGCTGCACCGAGCGACAGATGTGTGAGTCAGTGGTCAGACTATCCGAAACCGCCTACACAGCTGGAATTTGTACGCTCGACGACCTAAAATAATTCCACGTTTGACTGAATGTCACATCGCAGCAAGGCGTAATTGGTGTGGAGCACGTGAGCGCTGGAACAATAGTCGGTGGAGCAAGGTCACATTTTCCGATGAATCGAGGTTCACTCTCGACTTCCACGACAGGCGAAACAGAGTGTGGTGGCGGCGGAACGAACGATACTATGACGTAACTGTTAGGCAGCACGATCGTGTTGGTGGTGGATCGGTTAAGGTATGGGGATGCATAACCACGACAAGTAGAACACCATTAAAAGTCTTCCAAGGGCGTGTCACAGGGCAGTGCTACCGTGACAACATGTTAGCAGCTCATGTGGTGCCATTTGCGCGACGTCACGGCCGTCGATTCATTTTCCACGATGACAATGCAAAAGCACACAGGGCCTGTGTCGCTACAGAATTCCTCCAGGAGCAGAATATCACTACACTGCCTTGGCCAGTGCTAAGTCCAAATCTTTCACCAATCGAGCACGTCTGGTATATACTTGGCAGGCGCCTACGACAACGCCAACAACCCCCACCAATGTCCAGGAACTCGCCGCTGAACTGCAGGAAGAAGGTAATAGCATCAGTCAAGTTGATATTGGACGTTTGGTGAGGAGTATGCCACGGATCGGCGTTTGTCTCGCGAATCGAGGAGGATTTACAAGGTATTGAGGTCTTGGATTGAATGTGGTAAATTCTCTGACTGACCGTCCATGTCTTCTACAGCTCAGTGCGTGGAATGTGTGCTTGTAAGACACCCAACTATCGCCGAAATCATTCACCAGATGTTACAGTGCAGTGCCTCAACTTTGATGAAAATATAACTATATTTCTTCATATAACTCACTTTTATCAAATATTCCCTACTTTTTTTTAATAGTTTATATTTGGCAATTCCGATATATTTTGTTATATGTTGGTGCAAAGATTAGAGCCTCATATTTGGTTGATCTCCATTGCATCAGTAGGCGGTCTTGAAGTTGGCTAACTAATATCTAACGACTGCTAGTTAGAGATATTGATTAGTCTATCATAACGTTTGCCTCTTCAAACACAAGGCAGCTCCTTTGACATGGACGATGCCGTTTTACAAATTCAGGCATCAACCCTTTCAACATGAGAGTCCACTTTTCCGGCCAGGACCATGATATGTCATAATTTCATTAAAAAGGAATACTGGGATGTGCGAGGTGGAGTAATCAATATATTCAACGTGCAGCCTCTTGGCTGCACGTTGAAAATATTAATTGGTTTTCCCCCAGACAATGAATATAGACTCTTCCAATTGCTGCTATTGAATTGACGTCGGAAGGTGCCACCAGTATTCAAAGGGTTAAAGGGATGAATGCGTTCGTTCTGAAAAGATGCAGCACTGTACATGAGTAGTATTTGTCGAGAAAATCCTGGTAACACTACTGCTAATGGGTTTATGATGATAAAGCTTATGCTGAAATAATCCTCTATTTATCGTATGAAGATGACTAAGACTTCAGTTTAATAGTTTTTCTAGGGTTAAGTAGATTTTGGAGGGTAATTATTCTTCCCATATGTCTCAACAATGATCACAGAACTAATCTGGTCTCTACGATTTTCAAGAACTTATCGGAAGATGAAAAAACAATCAAACCACTATCCCTTGACGCTGGGGTCCCCTATGACATCAGCTGATTTGCGAAATGCAAAGCCTTACAAGTACATTCGTTTAAGAATGCCTTAAAACGGTGAAGCAATAACCATATACTGTGTGGCTGCTCCAGTGGAATCCAACACTGAACCAGAGAACAAATCATTAACAGTTACTGTTAACAAGAAACTATAGTGACGCATGGCTCCGCACAGCACATGGACGCGGGAGGTTGAAGAGCAAATTGTGAATTTGTTACTCGTACATAAGCTGTGTCTGTTAGACACATATGATGCCCCACGTAAAGTCTGCCACACACAAACCACGCACGATAAAGGTGATATTCTACAAAACATGACCAGGTTCAACAACCTGCAATTTTGTGAAATACAAATCAAAATCCTGACAATACACGCACCTGTGGTATATGTACAAGCATCCTGTGCAACAAAAAAAGTCTTAACTTGAAAACTGTGAGAGGAGTTAGCCGGACAAACAATGTACCTTAGATGCTAGATGCGGGCGAACGGGCGGATGGACGGATGCACAGACAGGGTAAAACAATATGCCCAGACTATTCACCAGGTGGCCTAAAAAGGGTTACAGTATGGGCTGCAACAAAAATGAATCAAACACTTACCATCTGTATCCACTTCGTGTATCATATCTGCTATTTCCGAGTCTGTTGGCTTCTGCCCAAGGGATTTCATGACGATAGCAAGCTCTTGACTGGTAATTTTACCATCTCCGTTCTTATCAAACAAATCAAAAGCCTCTTTATATTCTGTAAATGAAAATAAAATTGACAAAATGGAGTTGTCGAATGTTAAATCAACATTCCCAGTGACCTACCTTCATTATCCCTTTGCCCAAAACCGGCCTGCGCTACTCTCAAAAAACGCCAACTGATTTTCATTATTTTTTATTTTTTTGTCTCAAAGACATAGGTTATTATCACCCCTCGTTGGAGCGAGCTCGTAGACCTCGTTCCATTGGGGTCATAACCTATGTTTTTGAGACAAAAAAATGAAAAAAATAGTTATTCAAGAATTTTGTTTGCAACTGTCGTCTGCTTTTCATGTTAGGTAAAGGGTTATAGTTAATTCTTACCAACCATTGTGATGACAATCCGGCTCCGCCATACTACGAGACCATCAATGCCACCCATAAGGACAGGGTGGAGTAAGTCCAAAAGAATCAGCCCCCCCCCCCCTGGGACCAGGGCTGCAGGGATGGGACACGACGTTTCAAGAAACCTTTTTTTCTAAAAAAAATGTTTTCTCAAATATTTGAGTGTCTCTCGTGTCCGCGCACGTTTTAAGGGTTATCGGAGCATTGCTTTTTATTTCATCAATTCCCTCTATAGCAAGAAACAAAAATGTGTCTGTCATTTGCAGTACTTCCGAGGGCGAAACCCTACTCTGAATGTTTGGATCTACTCCAAGAGCAACGACCCTACAGTGAGTGCAAATTTCTCTCTCTTCGATCCGAACCATAGTCGACCCGGGGTTCCCTATCTTCCACGACTCCAGAGGGTCCCCGATAACACTCAGCCACCACTGTTCACTTCCAATTGGCATGACTTACCTTTACAGTATCTTTGGTAGAATTTGTTCAGGTATCTCCTCTTGGAAAATACACGTCAATGTTTCTCGCTGTGGAATATATGTGTTCGCTCAAGGCGAGAAGTAGATATTTGTTTTTATAATAATTTAAACGTTTCATTTTTGCCAAGAAAACATAGTTTATGGCTCAGTGGAACGAGCTTGACGAGCTCGTTCTAGTGAGGATTCATGGGCTACGACTTTGAGGGCAACATTGAACCGAAAACGAAAATATGAATAACAATTTTTAAAAATAAGGCTGGTCGTATATAAGGGCGTTACGCTTGGTAATGGTGTAACGATTATTCAAAACGGTCTCCCAAAACTTTCGAGCTTCTGTTTTGTCACCTCCCGTCCAGCTCTATTACCATTTTCAGATTATTGGACATTTATATGATATATATACGGTACCTATATATTATCACCATTTTGTTTATGTACAAAATGTTTTCTCCCTATTTCCCGATGAATTCTGTCTTTTGATTGGTCGGAATGCCTTGGACAAATAGTCATGACAAAGGGTGCACCCAACACCCAAGGTATATGAGAGCGTGCAACATCCAGGGTATATGGGCACGCGAAACTTCCGGGTATATGGTTTAAATGAAAGCTTTTCTCTCTTGGTCGTCTCAATATAAAAATCGTACCAAAAACCCTGATAATAGTCAAAAATATCTTCAGATTTCTGACAATTCGATCATATTTTGAAGTTATAACTAAATAGTCAAATAATTAAATGAAACAACTTAAGAAAAATAAAATAAGGGCAAATATTCGTCCCCTGAATTCCAATGTAACTCAGGGGACGATATGTCAACAAAATACTGTTCAGTTGGTTCCTTAACGACCCAAGGGATGTAACTCAATCAGTTGTCTTCTGCGTTTGTAAAAACAAAACAATTATTCACGAATTTGTCCAATTGACTGCGAAGCGTGAGAAATGCGTCCACAAATTTGTTTCCACTATGTTTGTATTGCATTTCTTTCCACTGTGTTTGTGGTATATGGAGATTTAATACCCGGATGTCTAATTTAAACACCTCGCCTGCGTTATCCATGTATTAAATCTGCGTATACCATATTTTTTTTTATTTAATGATGTTTTAAGGTCACATATTTATGCACAATGGCTAATCATGACCGTGACAGTTTTACGGGTGGAGGAAGCCGGAATACCCGGAGAGAACCACCGAGCAACGACGAGCAGCTGTCAGCTTCACAACATTGTAACTCCGCACTGCAGCACAGGCAGGGTTAGATTGGTTGAAGACATGCGTACCATCGACGTGCAGTACGCCTTAGTACACGGCGTCATCGTTCCCCCACGCGGGCAATGGAGATGAAGTGTCTTGCCCAAGGACACAACGCGGTTGCCGCAGGTGGGATTCGAACCGAGGACCACTCGGCTTGCAGCCTGCACCTCAACCTACTGAGCCACCACGCTTCCACCGTATACCATACAAGTTGGCGGAGATAACTTATGGTAACAGGGAACATCCTCCGCTCCATCCATAGAAGTGGTCACCCACCTCCTGGGAGGCGAGCGTTGGTCCTGCATCCTGTTTTTACCCCTTTTATAAGCGCCGGTAGCGCGAATTCTGACCCGGCCAAATAGGTTACAATGCAGGCCTGTCTTCCACGATCCACGATCCAACGAAATGCTCAACCAAAATCCAAGAAAATGAACCATCTCCAGTTACCATCTACCGCCTGAGGCAGATTATACTTGCCAATGATGGCCCACCACCACATCACGACTACACCATAAGTGGCAGACTTGCGTGAAAATACCATCACAGTATCCTCCGGGGACCCCCTCTCGCTCTGGTCCTCACCCGAGGGTTCAGACCAACAATCATCAAAAAGACAAACCACAACTCAAGACCACTAAATCATGGACATCTGCCGAGTACCCGACCCTTTTCCTCTTTCAACGCGCCTGGACATGTAGCTTCAAAAAAGATATTATACCATCAAAGAGGGTCGAAAGGAGCATGCTTCACAGCGAAACCATTTCATCTGCTAGTATCTGCTAGCTCTCGTTTCTTAGACCATATCTCGACAAATCTAGTATCTGCTAGCTCTCGTTTCTTAGACCATATCTCGACAAATCGAAGATGAGTCGAAATATAGGCTTAGAAACAATAACGAGACTGCGATACAACACTTTGTACATAAACATAATGGTGATGATTTATTTTCCAATTCGGAACTCTAATAATTGGTTTTAGCTATCGAGTCAGTGGCGCAGATAAAGGGGGGGGGGGGGCGGGGGGCAAAGGCCCCCCCCCCCTCCCCTACCAGAAGTTTTGTTGGAAATTTTTTGGGACCATTTTTAGGCGCATTTATGCCTAATAACATTAAAATGCTGGCTTTGGGGATAAAAACATGCCATTTGGGGTAAATTTTGGGTAAAAAAGACCAATTTTCAGTACATTTGCAGTAAACAACAGATTCTTTCTGTTTGTTTGGGTTTTTGTTGTTGTTACACTGTCGGAAAATTTTCGGTCTGTCGAAAAATTTTGGGCTTGCCCCTCCGCCAGCGAAAAGCTATCTACGCCACTGTATCGAGTCGCACGCATCCTCGCGCGTAATTTACAAACTAAGCGGTTGCGAAAACATTATTTTTTTTAAATCTCAGCCAAACCATATTGGAACGAGCTCGAGAAGTTTGCTTTTAACAAAAAATAATAATAATAATAATTAATAATACTGCATTGTGATATCGTGTACGTTGAGTAATAAGTTAACTTGCGTTTTAATTTTACATTTCATATTAGGCTCATAAAAATGCTTGTCGTTTCGATTGAAAATGTATGAGGCAGCCTTGAACTTTTGCAATCCTCGGATAAACTTTTTGAGCGTGGACATGTTCAGCTTCCGAAAAGACTGTGCACTTTTAACATTTAACTGCGTTTTGTTCCAGCTTGAATCCTTTCAGTAATTCAGCCACAAAAGCATAAAAGCTATGTGCTCCTATAATTTAATAATTGGGTTTTTGAGAATTTTTTGTCTGTCTGTCTGTCTGTCTGTCTGTCTGTCTCTCTCTCTCTCTCTCTCTCTCTCTCTCTCTCTCTCTCTCTCTCTCTTTCTCTCTCTCTCTCTCTCACTCTCTTCGTATATTGAAATGTACAAGGTCTCTCGAAAATGAGTTTCAAAAGCGTGTAATGTTCTAGAAATAGTAACAAAAACAAATCGTAACCAAGCACGCGGTTGTATTGAGCAGTTGTTTTGAATCAGGGGACCTGATGCACGCTGCATTCTGGTAATTACGCACTCCCTGCACACTGACTGTAGGGTGAATCATATTAATGGACACTTTGACGTAGCTATTCTCTAAATACAAATAACACAAGCCAAAACGCTCAGGTAGAGCTTTAACAGTTTTTTTTATTAATTCTCTGTTCATGTATTGTAATGCAGTCGACATGTTGATGGCAGGGAAATACACTTCCTATTTACTTGCTGGAACGTAAACATATTCCAGAAACCAGTACAGAGGAACCCTGTTAATTGAATAGCCACTTTGCCAATGAAAATTATTCAATTAACATGAGTATTCAATTAACAGGGATTGTGTCAGTTTTCTGTATTCTGGAGATGAACTAAGCATTTATTCTATTACATCTTGTTTGACAGAGCTCCATGAGCTCTGTCAAACAAGATATAATAGATTAAATACCTGTATTGGATGTACTGAGGCCAAATAGGTCTAGAAACAAAGGAAAACTGGGGAGAATCAGAGTAATTTCTCGACAGGTTACAAGATTTTTTATTCAATTAACAGGCGTTTACTCTATAACCTATATTCAATTAACAGGTCAAATTTGTACTGGAGGTATGGTAAATGGATTTGTGTTGGGAAATTATATTCAATTAACAGGGTTATTCAATTAAGGGATATCCAATTAAGTGGGCTCCACTGTACTGTTGTTTTGTTTTTTGTTTTTTTTTGTGTTTTGCTTCTTTTGTTTGGTTTTGTTACAATTGTATATTTTCCTTCAAATCATAGTTTAAGCTCATTAGTTCTGGAGCAACACATGGAAGTATCCAGTATGTAATTACGTCTGTTCAACCGAACCAGTCCCGATAGAAATTGAAGCCATCTAAATGTTTAAGAAAAGCCAAGAATTCACAACCACACTTCCACAATGGGGTGATGTCTTCGGTGAAGCTGTATCGTTGTTTAAAGGGAGACAATGCAGTAAGGAACAATATTTAATGGCGTGATTTTGAAGGCTTTGCCCTTTCTTCTGCGAATGGAACGACGCTTTATTATGGCTCGTTGGCAAGATCATTTCACCAGCCAAACTTTTCACACCATCATCCAACTTAAAATCTAATATTAATTTTTGTGAAGTCTCGAAGTTAGATTAAACTTATTTTATTTGTTATAATTAACAAAAAGGGATTGGATGACAAGTGGACAGCACTTAGATTATATCTTTGCCTTGAAATACAGTTGAAAAATTACAAAGTATGCCTACATGTTTAAAATACGTCTCAAGTATGTGTGTGTAATGGCGAAGCAAAGGTATAAATATTTCGAAACAATGTTGTGTATATACACGACTCGGAACAAAACTGATGGGCTTATCAGCTTTGATTTAATAAGTCAACGGCTTAGGAGAAAGTTATTTTAACTCTCTACCCAACATAACGGTCCAAAGCGATCAGGACGCAGCGCTGTTCACAGGAATTTCCATTCAAATTCTATAATTTTTTTCAATTTCTTGTCTCAAAACAACACATCACACGACCCCTCGCTGGTGCTAACTCGATGAACGCAAACCGACGAGGGATCTCGGGACATATTCCCGAGGCAAGAGTTGAAAAGGTCCAGTTATTCCATAATTTCTGCCAGTATTATCTCCTAGCCATGTTGGACAGAGGATTGAGACTTGTTCGCTTGACCAGTGGTCAAGTCTTAACAACACTTCGTTGCTTTAATGAATTTTGTACAGTGCGAAAAGGGTGAATGTTGACGGGGTCCCTGAGGATCACCACAATTAATAGACAGGTAGTCTGAGAGAGCTGAGTTAACAGTTACCCTTTGTTTGCGATCGGTCAAGTAGCTACTGGTCCACTCGATGAGTGGTCCAGATATACCATATTGTCTCAGTCTATAAATTAAACCTTTGTGCCAGACCCTGTCAAAGGCTTTTGATATGACACAGAATACCCCAAGAGAAAATTGGTTGCCATCAAATGCTAAGCCTGGATTATGGTATATTTTAATGAGCTGAAAAAACGGCGCTATATTGCGGTGGGATTTGGACTGGTACTTAAAAAACCAAAATTATTAACATAGTAATGTTCATACATCTGGCTTAAGATAATCCTCTCCATAACTTGGCTGGCACAGCTGGGAAGAGAAACTGGCCTGTTGTTATTGGGGTCGTGTGTATATCTTCCTTTTATGAATTGCTACTACTGTTTCCATCTTCCAATCTGATGGGTAGGCATGAAAGGAGAGCCGAAATAATTGAAGCAATTGCTTGCATATTGTAGTTTTCTCTGACCATACGGTTGCTGATACCGTCGTGGCCAGTTGCTTTTTTAGTCTGTAAGTTGCCGAGGATCTTAACCACTTCGTCTCTAGAGAAGTCGATCCCCGTCAGGATCTCTGAGCACTTAGGTCTGAAATAAGGTAAGCTATGCACAACATCATTTATCTTACTATTTGATAAAAATGTTTTGTTGAGTAAGTTGGCTTTGTCAACGTCGTCTGTTAGCATAACTATGCCACCGGCATCATCTTTGTGATTTATAAATGGGACAGAGGGTTTATTGTCGAAATTGTTCAGTAACTGTTTAATCCTTTACCTAACCTGAAAAGCAGACGACACTTGCAAAAAAAATTCTTGAATGACTAATTTTTTTTCATTTTTTGTCTCAAAAACATGGGTTATGACCCCCCGTTGGAACGAGCTCGACGAGTTCGTTCCAACGAGGGGTCATAACCTATGTTTTTGAGACAAAAAATGAAAATATTTTGAAAATTAATTGGCGATATTTGAGAATAGCGCTGGCCTGTTTTGGTCGGTACGTTGGGTAAAGGGTTAACTGTATGCCAGGAAACTTTGGGGTTTCTACTCATCGCAAGTGAAGTGTGTAGCTTTAAATAAAAAATAGATTTAGCCTTCTTTTTCATGTTATTTACCTTGTTTTGGGTGTGTCTATATTTTTGGATCATTTGTGGGTTTCGGTATTTCGGAGCACGTTTCCGAAGACGAACTCTGTGATGAATTTCTCGGCGAAGACCTGAGTCGAAAGAAGGTTTGTAAGAAGGACGGATTACTACGTCATGAGAAGGAATACATTCTTTGGCAATATCAAAAAAAGTTTCGAAGCAGAGAGGAGAATACCAAGAGGGGACAGGCTATAAAATGTCGACAGGATTTAGTATTGCAATGCTTTGTCAACTGCCACTAGTAGAAATTTTATGATATTCACAACTCCATCCCACTGTTATCTAGGATTCTGCGAACCTCACATTTCGAGTCGAATGTAATCTCGAATCGAATCTTATTGCCTTCAAGTTGTAGATAATCCATTTCCTTAACCCTTTGATCAAAGTAACGGCCAAACTGGCCAGCGCTATTCTCAACTAGAGTGATGTCACGCATGCAGCTCGACTGTCCCAGCAATGGCAATGCGTTGACACAAAATAGCCCGAGCCATTTTTTGGTAACCGTTTACTAACGAATCTGCCATATCTGCTCTCGCGATATACAAAAATGGCTATTCAAATTTTATTTTTTCATTTTTCTGGTGGTGTGTTATAGTAGTCAATATGTTGTTTATTTGCATTTAATAACTCCCAATCCTTCAAAATGTACTTTTGGAAAAATTGCCTAAATTACCATGTGTGTGTGTGAGGGGGGGGGGGGGGGGGGGGACCCATAATCAAATTTGCCCTGTAGTACCAGTTGGAAAATACACATATATCTATCAACTTTCGTTGAAATCAAATAATCCAAACTGGAGTTATTGGTCGGAAACCAATTGTTTACGGGCGGATGGACGGTCGGACCATTTACATAATATGACCGTTTTTACAAATGGTCGTATAAAACGTATATCATATTTGAAGAGAATCTTATAATTAGAACAGGATTTATCTTCTGGACAACATTGGAAGGAGGAAGGGGTGGATTGATTCCACCCATCTCCCCCGAAGTTTTGGAGACAGCATCAAAGTCTCTCACTCCCATTTCCTTCCAATCTGTATTACTTTTGTAAAACATCAGAAATATGCTGCAGAAGGCATTTCTTTATATTTCACACTGTGAAGCTCAGGTAATGAGAACTAAAGCTGCATACAAGAAAACGAAGTCAGGTTTTGTAAATGCAATTATTAAAAGTTGTATTGATCATGCAAGAACAAATACTGACAAAGCATTTGTTAGAAGCCCAATTTCAAATTTAAAGAAGCCAATTACGAAAACTGCTTTGAAAAGGGTTAAATTAACGCAAATATTAATTGAAACCACTGTATACAGCGTCAGTAGACCTTGCCCCAAATGAAAAACAATGACGGTGTAACACAGTGTTTGAAGAATAAAAGGTACAACCTTGAAAAGCAAAACATTAATCCGAAACTTTAAGTTGGGAATAATAAGTAAAACTGACTGCCAAAAAAAGGTTCAATATTTCCTAAAACCGATAAAAGAAATCACTGATGTAAATGCAATCATTAAGTTGTACTGACCATGCAAGAATTAAAGTAACAAAGTATGTGGTAAAAGCCTAATTTCTAACACAAAGAAACTAAGTCTGAAAACATGTTTAAAAGTAGAAAATCCTGCTAATATTAATTAAAATCACTGTAGAAACCTTCAGCAGACAGTATAGACATTGTCCCAAATGAGAACAGTGACAGTCTACTAAACTGTTTGAATAATTAAAGGTGTAACTCTGTAAATAAAAAACTTTAATCAAAAACTTTAACCTGGAAGTTCTAAGTTAAATTGACTGCAGGGCAATAACTTCAACAATTTTCATTTGATAATGGTGGTCATCGTACCTAACATCGACATTGCTGCTGTAGAGACACAAATTGAAAAGAACTGAAATCTGTTAACTATTGTTCAAGTTATGCCATAAACAAAGTTTGGACAGACGAACGGACAGGAAGGCTGATGGGCAGATGGACGGAGGGGGCTCTATGATATATCTCTCCCTTGTAGGGGGATAAAAAAGGAACAAAGTATGTGGTAGAAGCCTAATTTGAAATTTAGAGAAACTAAGTTCGAAAACCGTTTTGAAAATGGTTAAATTAATGCTAATATTATTTGAAACCTCTGTATACAGGTTCAGTAGACTTTGTCCCAAATGAAAAACAATGACGTTGTAACACAGTATTTGAAGAATGAAAGGTACAACCTTAAAAAGCAAAACTTTAATCCAAAACTTTAAGCTGGGAATACTAAGTAAAACTGGCTGCCAAAAACAGGTTAAATATTTCCTAAAACCGACAAAAGAAATCACTGATGTAAATGCAATCATAAAGTTGTACTGACCATGCAAGAATTAAAGTACGAAAGTATGTGGCAAAGCCTAATTTCAAATACAAAGAAACTAAATCTGAAAACATGTTTAAAAGGGGTTAAAA
Source organism: Pictodentalium vernedei (assembly GCA_031216915.1). NCBI lineage: Eukaryota > Metazoa > Mollusca > Scaphopoda > Dentaliida > Dentaliidae > Pictodentalium > Pictodentalium vernedei. Next base: position 169,821,234 of record CM062290.1, on the reverse strand, counting down.
TCATGCCAATATTAATGAAAATCACTATAGAAAGGTTCAGTAGATAGTAGACATTGTCCCAAATGAGAAGCAGTGACATTACAGTAAAGTGTTTAAAGAAATAAAGGTGTAACTTTGTAAACAAAAAAAAACTTTAACCTGGAAGTTCTAAGTTAAATTGCCATACAAAAAGGGTTAAATATTTCCCAAAATAAGATGAAAAACATAATGAGAATGATGCAATCAATAGTAATTAATATTAATTTAAAATAAAGAAAAAAATAACCTTGACTAAAAAACTTTAACCACAAACTTTAACCAAAACTCTAAATGTTAACAGACGGACAGACGGACGGAAGTCATGACTATAGCCCCAAACTGTAAACAGTCGGGCTAAAAATCGCCAATTAATTTTCATTATTTTCTCATTTTTTGTCTCAAAAACATAGGTTATGACCCCTCGTTTGAACGAGCACGCTGAGCTCGTTCCAACGAGGGGTCATAACCTATGTTTTTGAGACAAAAAATAAAAACGATTAGTTATTCAAGAATTTGTTTTTGCAAGTGTCGTCTGCTTTCCACGTTAGGTAAAGGGTTAAAAAGTGGAATACAACAAGCATTGTCAGTTTCCACCCAAGAGTTGTATTCAACGGCAATTCGTCAATTTGGACAAGTAAATCGAGAAGCAGAGCATCCCAGAAACGACATCAACGTAGTTTCGGAAGCAAAACCTCTTTGACCTTTTATTCTATCATCGGGTCTCGGGAGACCTGATGATATAGAAGTGTTCAAGAGGAGACACTCATAGGGCGTTCTGAATATCTCGGCGATTCGAAAAATTCCGAACCGGCGCGACTGGAATCGACTTATCGAGACGGTTTTGAATCTAACCCAATTTCGAAACTTCGCAGGACCCTACCCTTACCATCACCTTCACAAAAAATAACTATTAACAACACTACACATCTGCCAGAACGTTTGGTGGCAGTTCCGTCATGCCAGTTTTTCTCGGCAATGTATAATTTCCGCACCCTCACCAATAAACTGCAATGATTAAGTGATCTGATCCAATTGACCTGCCCGCATTCCTCCACAGTGTAACACTATAAAATCTCACTTGTCAAAACACTGAATCTCAGATTCAAGACAACGCACCAGGTTTTCGAGCTACCAGTCTAATTCCGACGATGTTATGGGCTATCTGTTTGTTCGTGGAGTTTGCGTGCACGCATACCACAGTTGATGAAATGTAATGTCCCTTTAGTCACAAAGTCCCATAGATATTCTTTCGTGCTTTAGATTAGAATATTTCAATCATTAAGTATTGAATTCGCCTTCAGAACATCAAGATATAGGTGGAACTACGTGACGTAAAACCCACCGCTGTGATGAATCGTCATTCCTAATTGTAATGTTATCAAAATTCGATGAAATCAAGTCACGATTGAGCAACATTTCTTTCGAGAATTCATGGAAAATTAATGTTTGTGGTAATTTTTAGATTAAACCGTCAGAAACATATCAGAAGGGACGATCAAACGAACCACCGAGTCGCTTTTCTGGCCAACTGAAATATTCCAAACGAGCCAATCAAAACATTTAATGGGCAGACTCCTTCCAGACCATGACGGTGTTAAATTTATTAGATAATGAGACCGGCGGTTTGAGAGCTTGATTGGACATATAATTGAACTTGAAACGCAAGTTGGTATGTATACTCACCATTAATTTGCTCTTCAGAGATTCTTTGAGCCTGCAAGATAGATAAAAATTTCAACAGTTGACGTCAATCTACTAATAAAGACAAACAAGTTCTTAAAGTCACGTAAACGGTAACCAAGGTTCCCTCCCGCAATTAATAATCAAAACTGCGTTGAATAATATAACGTTTCCTTCCATTTCATTTATTAACCTTTCAACGCAGAGTTCCTGAATAATATTATCGTATGATTTACTTACTAGGGTGTTTGGGCGAAAACATTTTGAATTTGTATAGAGGTTCAGTACAGGGACAAGCCTCAATCCCGAATGCCGGCCAAAGTCTAAAACCGCCAACACTTGAAAATTTTATATGGTAGGATATGTTGATTTCCTGGCATTTTATCCACAGCTGTGACCATTTGTAACTGACTATAAGTGGTTCTTGAACCACATTTCATAGAATTTTCTAACTGGAGTCAATATGTAGGTCCAGTGAGTTCAATAGGGCGCCATCTACAATGCTAGAGCATTGCAGACGGCGCTTTGTTGCACTTAAGAGACGATTTCCAACACTAAAAACCAAAGATCATACCTTTCTAATATATGGGTAGAGAGTGCATTCGGATCTCTCTAGCAGTTGAACATCCACAGATAGCAGTTGAAAGATTCTCACTCAAAGTGTGTTTGTGTGGGGAGGAGGGGGTACAGGTGGTTTATCAAAGGTTAAAGGTTGAACAACTGAGGAGGGGGGGGGGGGGCTACAGATGGCATTTCAGAGGAACACCCACCCAAATACCATCCACCTACCCACCCACCCACCCACTATGACACTCTAGCCACTTCCAAGGAACTGTTTAGGCAAGTCAATCACAAAAGCGGAACATTCTAGAACGGAATCAAAGTAGTTTCGAAAGCGGAACCTCCTTGAATTCCCCTTCTATCGTCAAGTCTCCTGTACAGTAGATCTAATGCTACAAGAATAATTCGAGAAGAAACACTTGGTAAGATTTTAACTACATCTTGAAGATTCGGAAATTGCTCAATCAACGTGACTCGAATTGAATAGAATGAAGTCATCAAGACGAGGTCCAATCGAATCGAAATTAGAAGAGCTTCTCAGAACCATATGCTCCAGCGTCATGGATGATGGATCAGTGACTTCCCAAGATTGACAATTACTTGCCACTGCATGGTTGTTTCCAAACAATATTCTGACTTCCTCCACACACCAAACTGACGCAATATTACCCTTGCTGTTGAAAATGAAGATATAATCAAAGGAAAAACAAACCGGCAACAAACGAACAAAATATAGTATTTGTCTCGCTGTAATTACACTGATGGATCATTTTTTATTCAGAAAGTTCGTAACACTTTCAACAACCAGGGCCATGTGGCGTCAGACAGTTTTACGGGCGAGGAACCCAAAGAACAACCGAGCGGCGGCGAAATAACTGCAATTTACTAACCCGGTACAAGCAGAAAATTCAATGTATTTTGATTACTGATGTATGAGTTAACCATCTAAATGGGATAAATAATCGTTGTGAATGGCACAGTTAACTATTCATTCATTAGAGTTCTTCGGTTTTCAGTTAATACACTGACGACCTGACATGGATATTCTAGTGCAGTACATCGCTGTATTACATCAGCATCAACAATGCGATTGTTTAATAAATGATAATGGCCGTTGGATGGAAAATAACCCCGTGCTTTTCTATACGCATTCCCGTTTGGGAAAAATGACGTTTTCTGAGAAGTCCGTTCACAAATTGTGACCCCCACTGAATACTATACAGTATGTGGAGACAGGATTGTAACTAAATCATCCGCGGAGTGGAGTTATCACCCAAACTATAACTTTAAAATTGTGTATATATCGACTAAAACACAAGCAATGTTTCAGCCAATGGACCTCCAGGTTTAACCCGGAGGTCCATTGGCTGAAACTTTGCTTGTGATTGTTATGCTTTGCAACAAATTTGAAATGATTGCTTGGGTGGAATCTCCACTCTGCGGGTGATTTAGTGATAATACACTCTCCACGTACTGTAGATATTAGATCCGCGGAAATTAACAAAAAGACCTGCAATTGTTTTAGTGGTCGTTAACTTTGAGTAAGAGACAAGAAATACTGTTTCCGTTGGTTGAGGTATGAATTAAACGGAAAACAATTTTCTCCATGCTGTGGCCATCACATCGATTGCCCACTGGTTAGTGTATCAAGGGCGATAACTGGATGTCCAAACGGGTATTTGGATGACGTGAGCTTCGAGACGGCAACGGCAAGACTGTGATTTTCAATTTCCGATCCCAAGATATTTTCATTTTCCTACTGTGGTTATAACTTTTGTTTCTCTACATTTTCAGAGTTGGTCGAGGTTTGATGAATCGACCTCTTTTCGAATTTGATAGATTTGATATTAGCATATTCGATGAGGAAGACGTTTCTGGGGGAAACTGAATGACCAATTTGCAGGCTGAGGTGTCTTGATAATACGTGTTTCTGCGGCGTTGGTGTGTAATTATTCACAAAATTAAATACCTTGTCGTATCGCCAGGTAACCCAATTTGTCTGTTGTTGTTGTCACTTGTGTGATATGGTGTTACCAGTGTGATGGTTGGGGTTATGGAGAATATCTCATTCGGTGAAAATGAATCCGCAAGAGTAATACTTGACTATGTGTATTTTAGAATACTTACCGTATTGAAAGGATAAAACTGAAACTGACTGAGAAATGTTTAAATATACAGACTTTACGGGGAGAAGAATATGTTGCATTCTTAACCCTTTGAACCCTAGCGGCCGTTTTTCCGACCATAACATGGTACGTCATAACGTCATTAAATAGGATAGCTCTTCAGTAAATGTGTGGGGTAGACCAATCAATATTTTCAACGTGCAGCCCCGAGGCTGCACGTTGAAAATATTGATTGGTCTACCACAAATAATGAATATGGACTCTTCTAATTGCTGCCATTGTACCGGCATGGAAGATACTACTAGAGTTCCGACCAGCAATATGATACGTCATAACGTCATTAAATAGGATAGCTCTTCAGTAAATGTGTGGGGTAGACCAATCAATATTTTCAACGTGCAGCCCCGAGGCTGCACGTTGAAAATATTGATTGGTCTACCACAAATAATGAATATGGACTCTTCTAATTGCTGCCATTGTACCGGCATGGAGTTCAAAGGGTTAACCACGTCTGTAGCAACAGTAGCAAAGCTGACTGAGAAGTCGCGCTATATCTATCTGTAGTTGCTTATGCGAAAACAAGAATCATGCTTTAACCACATCTATCGCAATGTTACAATATCTGATGGAGGAGCCAAGCTATTTATTTATTTATTGATGTTTAAGGTCACATATTTATGCACAATGGCTAATCATGACCGTGACAGTTTTACGGGTGGAGGAAGCCGGAGAACCCGGAGAGAACCACCGAGCAACGACGAGCAGCAGCCAGCTCCCCAACATCGTAACTCGCGTTAGATTGGTTGGAGACATGCGCACCATCGACGCGCAGTACGCCATAGTACACGGCGTCATCGTGCCCCCACGCGGGCAATGGAGATGAAGTGTCTTGCCCAAGGACACAACGCGGTCGCCGCAGGTGGGATTCGAACCGAGGACCTCTCGGCTTGCAGCCTGCACCTCTACCTACTGAGCCACCGCGCTCCCAGGAGCCAAGCTATAACAAACTGTACACACTTCTTTGAAACACCGAATTATATTTTCACCCCGTCTGTTGCAAACTTACGAAGTCTGATGACGAAGTCTATCCACAAGTAACTGTATATGTTTATTTGAATGCCGGGAGTCGTACTGGGCAACATCTGTTGAGGTCGTGAAGACTACCAGTTTGTGTATATTTACCGATAACAGTGGAAATTTATATTTGCAGTTATTTTTGGATTAAGCAGAATTATTGTGTTTGCCTGAAACTGAATTAACGCATTTTAAATAGCGACGCCACTTAAATTTTATTTTTGGATTGCATTTTAGTACGATATTACATGTGAACGACACGTATTCTCATCTACGTGTCATCATTTAAGGTTTAGTTGAGGTTACCATTGTAACAACGTTTATAGACTTTTTTCTCTACTTTCAATTATTTTTTCGTTGTCAGGGGCATGCAGTATTTTGCTTGAAAACCTCGAAGCCGCAAATACTGGCACCATACTTTACATGGGCCCAAGACAAAATTTGTACGTTCCATACAACGCAAGGTTGACTGGCTCTGAGTGGACGATTTAATCGAGGATCTACTCAAGGTATATTGTCTATTTGGTGTCGCTCGTCCAGCCGGTAGTAAACCTGGAGAAGGCCACACAAAATAAATTAATTGATTTATTTATTGGTGTTTAAGGTCACATACTTATGCACAATGGCTAATCGTGATCGTGACAGTTTTACGGGTGGAGGAAGCCGGAGAGAACCACCGAGCATCGACGAGCAACTGTCAGCTTCTCAACATTCTAACTCTGTTCAAGCTCCGATCAAGCAGGGTTACTGCGGTTGAAAACATATGCACCATCAACGTGCGGTACGCCTTAGTGCACAGCGTCATCGTGGCCCCATATAGGCAACCGGGATAAAGTGCCTTGCCCAAGGACACAACAATTGAAAAATAAAACATTCATCTAAAAACAAACTGTAAGTACTGCAATTCAAAGGCATCATATGTCTTCAATGCTCTTCATATTATCTTTGAAATAGAAGTAGTTAATCTGTGGAGATTTGTCTCGTTACAATTTATGGTAGAGTGCCTGTACTCTCCCATAAATTGTAACAAGGCAAACATGTTGGAGACGCATCTAAATTAATATGCATCAATCAAACAATGTAAAAAGTTTCGAGTCTCCATGAATTTGTAGTAATATTGGAAGACGCTGAAAGGCAATAAAAATGGCCAATAAGGGGGTTCAAATTCAATGAGGGATTGCCTGAGAATCAAAACACTTTTTTTAGCCTAATTGTTTAACAGATCGTGAAATGTGGGAGTTTCTTCACTCCTCTTTAGGTCGTAAAGAATTTATCTGCCTCTCACCTAAAAACAAAATTCGCAAGCAGCTTGAACAAGCTTGCTATTGTTTGTTTCTGAAGATTGTTTCACATTTTGACAATACTTCACTCCGCTTGTGCCCGAATATATTCTTTCGTGCGTTTCAATTTTCTGCTTTATCTATTTTTTTTTTATTCCTAGAGCGGTGTTAGGTATCCAGAATGTTGACCGATTGTATTCACGTCTCTGAACCATACTGACTCCAAAGAGGCAGAGTGAGATCTGTAAGTTGGGCAAAAATGACTTCTTATGCTTCTGTTTAGCGAATCAGTCATATCACAAAATATTATTCCGTTTCATGTTTTTTGATACCAGAAACGATTTGATGGAAGTTTTATAGAGACAGTGTGGCAGGGAGCGTGCACTACTACGACGTGTCGGGCAAATGTTTCACCGATGAATATTTGCAATTTTAGAGAACGAAGCACGAGTGCCACTCGCAACCTTTTAGCTCATTTAACATCGGATTGCACCCAGCGGTACGTTGAATGAATTATTGCGTATGGTTGTATAAATATATTTTAAATTTGAAACTCGAGAAGTGAATGGAGATTTCGTGGTCATCCGTGTTTTGCATACTGTATCGACTCACTGGGGGCGCGGTAGCTCAGTAGGAAGAGGTGCGGGCTGCAAGCCGAGAGGTCCTCGGTTCGAATCCTACCTGCGGCACCGCGTTGTGTCCTTGTGTAAGACATCACTCCCATTGCCCACGTGGGGGCGCGGTGGCGTTGTGTACTATGGCGTACTGCACGTCGATGGTGCACCTGTCTTCAACCAATGCTAACCCGGCTTGTATGTTGGGGAGCTGACAGTTGCTCGCCGTTGCTCGGTGGTTCTCTCCTTGTACTCCGGCTTCCTCCACCCGTAAAACTGTCATGGTCATGATTAGCCATTGTCCAGAAATATGTGACCTTAAACACCAATAAACAATAATATCGACTCACTTCGTTATCAACATTATAAGACCACACTACAACAATACAGTGACCGCCAAAGCTGTTTATTTCTTGATCAGGAGCCAAAATACTCTACAACTTTTACAATTGTATTTTCTAGAATTGTATTTTCTACCTATTAATAAAACTGACTAAAATGAATCATTAGCATTTTAAAAGATATGGCAATTTGCCAATTGGCAAATTGCGAGATCTTTGAAAATGCTAATGGTTTATTTTAATCCATTAAAAAACATAACTAGAAAATACAATTGTAAAAGTTTTATAGTATTGGCCTCATGTCGCGAACTAATCGTGCAACACTTTCACCAGTGGGTCGATATTTTCTACATAAAATATTATAAAATCAACAGAGAATTCAGAAGAGAAAAATCCTGAAAATTGCACTTCATATTCAAAGTTCTGTGACGTTGCTTTTGGCAAGTGAGACTGTGGTGTTGAAGGCAGAACGGTGATTAGAGAATTTCGAACAGATCGTGACTTAGTCGCGATCCGGGCCAAATTCTGGATCCACTTTTGGTTTGAACGCTCTGCATATTCAATTCGCCTCCAGGTTTAGAGTATAATTTGGATAAGATTTCGAATCCAAGTAAAATAAAAGACGTAGCATTTGTAACAATTCGTCCCATGAGTTCCAATGTGTTCTATGTGCCAGTAGGCACATAGAACACATTAGAACTCAGGGGACGAATTGTTGTGGGATTAATATGTCGTACGAAACTCCAAGCTGAATACACACATTTTGTTTCTTTGCAATAGAGTTTTTCTCTTTTCACGCCAACATATAAGAACACTGTATGCTCACTTTCGGGAAGAAGTCAACAGTGCACAAACAAATTTTGTAAAATATATATTTGCTTAGAACGAGGGATTACTCAACCGGAATTAGACACACGTGTTTGTAATATAAATATCACTTTGTTGGGTGTTTCTGATTTTGAAAGATACATTAATTTTATCAAACGACAGACGTGCTACAAATACATTAAGCATTAACGTTTCAAGCGGCCGTGAAGAAAAAGTTTATCGACTCTTTGTTACCGGATGGCTGAAATCTGTAACGGAGGCCTGTTGGTGCATTGGTTGAGCATTGGACTTCAGATTAAAAGGAATCATTTCTTATCAACCTACTCACAATTGTTTACTACAGGCTTGCACTACAGTGGAAGTCCCTAACTCGGATAAAATACTCTCTATTTTTGTCTTTCCCAAGCAAGTTGGGAAAGAAAAGTGGTGCAAAAGCACCAATAAAAATAAGCCAAAACTGCGTCGAGTGCAACCGGCGCAGACCCAGTACGGGACGCTCTCTCCCAACTACATCTCCACGACTTCCGTTGCCAGTGCGCATATACCGTCTCTAAAGACTCATTCTTTTTGAAATCCGCTTCGTGTCGAGATGTTTTTGCACGCTTATCAGTGTTCCACCAGCTCGATGTTTGATGATTCCTGATTCATTATACCACAGTGTATCCTTTGTATTCTCAGGAACAGTGCTTTATATATTCTCTTTTCTATTATATGTCCATAATGTATTTTTATTTGCTCTCTCTCGAGTCGCTCGCGAATTTCGCGTGCCACGCGGTTCGGACTTAGATTTTTTCACAATTATTGTTAATGCTTTTTTTGCAAAAATTTCAAATTGTGTTAGAGTTAGGTGTCAGCGGGGTACCACTCCTGCAGTGTTTCTTCTTTCTTTTGAGAGTAGTCTTCCTGTTGGGTGGTTCCCGGTCGACCTTCTGGGGTCTTTGTTTCTCTCACCTTTCTCTCTTCTTTGGGGGTGTTCTGTTTTCTCATCTCCACTTCTCTGCTCCTCTCACCTCTATCATGCCAAGGACAATTCCCTGTGGGCAATGTCTGCTGCCAAAGCATGTGGACGATGTACATTTGTCTTGTTCCTCCTGTAATGGGGGTTCGGCCGAGCGGCCGTGTGGTGTCTGTGGAACATGGTCTTCCTCCTTCTGGGCGTCAGTAAACCGTGTCGTTCGTTCTCGTGGCCGTGCCTCCCGCTCCCGCGGGAAAGGAGAACGTGGTCGTTCGGGGCCTCCCGAGTCGACTTTGTCTGGTGAGAGTTATTCCTCCTCCGTGGGGGATGTGCAGTCTTTTCCTGTGGTGGATACTGCGGGAGCCGTTGAGTGTTCTGGTGTAGAGATGCCTGGTTCCGGGACTACGGTCCCCCTCCAGTCGACATCTGAGGCTGTCACTAGGGTTGTGACTCCTCCTTCGGAGCCGAGCCGGTGTGCTCTCTCCACTATTTCACCAGCCTCAACGACTCTCGACGTATCGACTACTGCTGCTGGCCCGTCTGCTTCGTTATCTGTTTCAGCCGGCCTCGGCTTTTCGCTGCAGGGGACTGCAGGACTGTCCGATACTGTAGACGTGGGATATCGGCCTCAGCCTTCCCTGACTTCAACTCGGCGAAGTCGGAAGGGGCTGCCGGCCGAGCCCATCGCTGTGGTCTCTTCGCCGTCGAGCACCACAGTTGTGTCTTTGGATTCGGATGTTCGCAGTGGAAACACTATGAACTCCGTGGCGTTTCCGTCTACTCACTCTGGTCACACGACCAGTTTTGGGGGACCAACGCCTTTTGTGCAGCCTGGACCTTCTGCCCCGCAGAGGTCCGCAGTGACTCTCATGAGTTCTCGCAATATTGATCCTCGGGGTGCATCCTACCCCTATACACGTCTGCCTTCAGATGTTTCGGCTGCCGCCCGTCGTCCCGCGTCGGGTGTTTTGGAGGATCGTGACCCTTCGCTGGTTAAGAGGGTCAGAGGTGAAGCCACTTTGCCGGTTCGCTCCCCTGTCGAACCGGTCGGTACAGGCAGTGAGCTTAGGGAGGCCCTCTCCTTACTCACTCAGGTTCTTTCTAAGAGCCTTCCTGTTGCTTCCAGCGAGGTTATGGGTGGTTCCCAGGCGCCTCCTTTGGCGCCGCCTCCCGGGATTGGAAACAGGCCGGTTTCCGATTCCTCTGGTGTCCCGACACCATGGGAGGCGTCGGCTGGTTTGCCCACGATGGGCTATGTGTCTTCCGACTCTGGGGAGGAGTCCGACATGCTTGAGGTCGAGGGCCAGCAGTCTTCGGAATTGGGGGCGGCTCTTGACTTTGTGTTTGGGTTTCTGCCTGAGCTCAAACCTGCTAACCAGCCGACAGTGTCAGCTTGGCCGCGATCATCGGTCGCGCGCCAACAGCCTATGGAGCAACCTGCTTCTGGGCGCCTTCGACCGTGCCAGTCGGTACAGGTGGTTGAGGCTTTTTCAGCATTGGATGCCAAGCTGAATTCCAAGGCTTTGAAGACTTCGTTCTTCACCAGGGTTGACACCTTTTTGCCTCCTGTGCGTTATCGTTTCTACGATTCCGCCAATCCGTCAGTCTGCCAGACTTTGACGGTTCTGGATCAGGACTCCACTTCCCTCGGGCTTTCCAAGCCCAAGTCTGCCGTCATTCCAATGACGACTCTGGAGTCCACGTTGGGCTTATCTAGAGAGATGCTTGGCATGCTTTCTCTCTCAGATCACGTCGTCTCAGCTTTGGCTGCTTATCTGCCTCCAGATAAGTTTGACGAGGTACAGGCTCCTTTGCGTGTGCTGTCCAAAGCGCTTATGCACCTTACTCACACGCATGCTTGTAACACGGCCAATTTGGAATTAGTTCGAAGGGACGCTGTGCTGGACACAGGACGATCCCTTCCCGAGGAGCAGCGTGCTACTCTTCGATCTGCTTCTTTGGCAGGTCCGCAACTTTTCTATGGTTCCGTGTCGACGGTCCGGGATGACGTCCTACGTCATTCCAAAGATCAGCTGCTGTTTCGTCAGCTTGATCAGCCTTCTCGGGGAGGCAAGGGCCGTTCCAAGCCTAACAAGTACCCTTCTGCTTCTTCTGTGAAGCAAAAGGCTGGTCCTTCTACCGCCGCCTCTACTTCTTACTCACGGGGTAAAGGTAGGGGTTGGCAGAATCGAGGGAAGTCTCAGGATTCTTCATTTAGCAGAGGAGGTGGTTTCTCCTCTCGCGGGCCTCGAAATGAAGGTCCTCACCTCGACTCGTCCCAGGTTGGAGGAAGGATAGCAGAGTTCGCAGACCATTGGACCACCATCACATCCGATCCATGGGTGTTAGATGTTGTTCGGTCCGGGCTGCGCATATCCTTCCGACGGCACCCCACTCTGTCAAGGGTGCCTCTTCCAACCACAGTTCCTTCAGACGTTTTACGTCGGGAACTTTTGTCCACGGAGATTGCCAATCTCCTGGCAAAGGGGGCGATCGAGGTCGTCAAGAACGTTCAGTCAGTGGGTTTCTATTCCCGCCTGTTCTTGGTGCCGAAGAAGGACGGCCGACTCCGACCGGTTATCGATCTAAGTATCCTGAACCAGTCTATCATTGCTCCCAAGTTCAGCATGGAGACTTTCAGGTCGGTCCGCCAATCCATTCACCAGGGAGATTTCGCAGCCAGCATCGACCTGCGAGACGCTTACTTCCACGTTCCGATGCATCGGGCGTCACGGAAGTATCTCAGGTTCGCTTTTCTGGGGCGAGTTTACCAGTTCAAGGCCATGCCTTTCGGCCTCAACCTGGCTCCTTGGGCGTTCACCAGACTGATGTCGCATGTGATAGCGTTCCATCGCACACAGTCCAGGGTGACTACTTCGGCATATCTGGACGATATCCTCCAGAGGCATTCCAATGCTGCCTTACTGGAATCGGATGTCGCCACTCTGTTGAGCTTGCTCACGTCGCTAGGATTCAGAGTCAACGTGGAGAAGTCGGACCTGGTCCCTTCTCAGTCGTTTTGTCATCTGGGGATGTCTTTCCAAACCAAATTCAATTTGGTGGCTGTTCCCCAGGCCAAGGCTGTGATTCTCTCAGCTTTTGCTCGGACTCTGTCCCAGTCCAGGTCCGCGACCTCTCGGAGTTTTCTCCGGCTGATCGGTCTCTGCGGTTCGGTGACGGATCTCATTCCTCTTGGTCGGCTGCGTGTCAGACCTCTCCAACACTTTCTGCTCAGTCGTTGGAGACCGAATGTAGATTCTCTGGATCAGGTGCTTCCGTTTCCGGACTCTCTGTATCCTCACCTTCTTCCCTGGACAGATGTTCAGTAGATTACGCAGGGTGTTCCGCTGGACTTACCCACGTCCGATCGCGTTCTGACGGCAGATGCCAGCGATCTCGGATGGGGTGCGACGTTGGATCCTCTCGGTCTTTCCCTACACGGGATGTGGGACCAGGATCAAGCAGCTCTACACATCAACCAGAAGGAGCTTCTTGCTCTTCTTCTGAGTTTCAGGCAGTGGATCCCTCACCTGTCGAATCGCCAGGTCCCTCTACTATCCGACAATTCGACAGTGGTTGCTTACATTCGGAACCAGGGCGGCACGCACTCGCTTCCGATGTACGAGTTAGCTCGGGATCTTTTACTGCTCGCTCAGGATGTTCACGCCGGAGTGGTTGTTCGTCACATTCCCGGTCGTCTGAACGTCCTAGCCGACTCCCTGTCCCGACAGGGCAGGGTTATTTCCATCGAGTGGATGCTTCACAGGGCAGTGTTCCAGTCGCTTTGCGATCTCTGGGGACGTCCCCACATCGACCTCTTTGCGACTCGTTGGAACCATCAGGTGGACACTTTCGTGTCCCCGTGTCCAGATCCTCTGGCTTTTGCCGTGGACGCTCTGTCACTCGATTGGAACGGTCTAGTCGGCTACGCCTTCCCGCCGGTTCCGATTCTTCCTCAGGTTCTCCGCCAAAATTCGAACCTGCAGTTGTCGAATCATTCTGATCGCTCCCCTGTCGCCTCAGCGGGTGTGGATCAATCAGCTCCGCTCGCTGATGGCGGCGGTTCCGGCACGTCTCCCGCTACGTCGCGACCTTCTTTGTCAAGGTCGCCCGAGGAGGTTTCACGTCGACCCGACTTCATTGTGCCTTCACGCATATCTTTTGTCAGGTCCTGTCTCCTCCGTAGAGGTTTTTCGAGACGAGCAGTGGAGTGCATTTCTTCTTCAAGGAGGCACTCCACTGGTTTAGCTTATGCAGCTAAATGGAAGGTCTTCTGTCGATGGTGTGCTGATCACTCTGTTGATTATGCCAATCCTTCGATTTCACAGATTGCGGAGTTTCTGGTATATCTGTTTGATTCTCGGGGTCTCCAGCCTGTTACCATCAAGGGTTACAGGTCTATGCTTTCGGAGACTTTTTCTTATGTGGGGAAGCGTCGTATCGGCACTAATCCTTACCTCTCCAAGCTTGTTCGGCACTTTTCTTTGAAAAGGCCTCGGACTTTGCAGCTTACTCCACGATGGAATCTTTCGTGGGTGCTGCTTTGCTTGGGGGGGGGGGGGGGCCGTTCGAAACTTTATCCCAGGTGGATATGCATTTTCTCACATATAAGACGGCTTTTCTGATGGCATTTGCTTCGGCCAGACGGGTTAGTGAGCTTCACGCCCTCTCGGTTGACCCGGCCTTTTTTAGGAGCTCTCCCAACAGTGTTACTTTTACCACTGATTGCTCCTTTTTGGCTAAGAATCAGTTACCAGATACTACTCCTCCTCCTATCTGTATCAGGGCTCTTCCCTCTGTTGAGGGTACTCGCCCTTTGCTCTGTCCGGTCCGTGCTATTCGCATTTATCTTGATCGGACACGCTTCATACGGAAAGGCAGAAAACGGTTTTTTCTGTCTCTCATTCCGGGTCGACAGAAGATCTCTCCTCAATCCATTTCTCGATGGATTTGTCTTGCTATTCGTACGGCTTATAGTCGTTTAGCAGCTGGCGATTGTATTACCAATCGTATTTCTGCCCACGAGGTGCGGGCACTGTCTACCTCTTGGGCTTATTCTAACTCCGTCAAGTTGTCGGATGTTATGCAGGCAGCCTACTGGAGAAATGCTTCTACTTTCTCCACCTTTTATTTACGCCAGTTGCAGGAGCAGTCGGAGGACCTTTTTGCCCTGGTCCTCTTTCTTCTGCTCAGGCTGTTGTCTGCCATAGCCATTAGGCTTCTTGAAGGTCAGTTTCAGCCTTGTGCTGTTACTGCCCTTTTTCTGTCTGTGTGTCACACCGGCTCATATGTCTCTTTTCATTGTCCTTTACCAATGATTGCGACATTATGGTTGATAAGCCTCGGGACCTCTTCCATCTACTTCACGGTTCCAGTGCACTAGGGTTATGTGGGGGTTGGTTATGCGATTCCCTCCAGCCTTTTGTCTATTCAGCCTGTAGTAAACAATTGTGAGTAGGTTGATAAGAAATCTAAATTTTATAGTAAATTTCCTTTCTTATTATACCTACCACAATTGTTTACATGGAGGCCCTCCCGTCTTCTTTACGGGTAAAGAATCTTTCCTCCCCGCTGATCACATAACTCTAACGTTTACGGATTCAAAGAAGAATGAGTCTTTAGAGACGGTATATGCGCACTGGCAACGGAAGTCGTGGAGTTGTACTTGGGAGAGAGCGTCCCGTACTGGGTCTGCGCCGGTTGCACTCGACCCAGTTTTGGCTTATTTTTATTGGTGCTTTTGCACCACTTTTCTTTCCCAACTTGCTTGGGAAAGACAAAAATAGAGAGTATTTTATCCGAGTTAGGGACTTCCACTGTAGTGCAAGCCTGTAGTAAACAATTGTGGTAGGTATAATAAGAAAGGAAATTTACTATAAAATTTAGATTTCCGTTGTGTCCTTAAAATCATGAAATCCCAACAAATGAAAAGAAACAGATACTGAGATCTAATAAGCATAATTTTCAAACTTGTTAATTTTATTAATTTCAAAAGGATCGGTTCTCCAACTTGGAACCAAACATTCAAACACATTTGAAGAGGTGAGTATCTACAGAAAAACACAAACACTGGTTCTGAGTGCACGAAAATCTTTTGCAAGTTGAAGTTGTTTTACATGCCGTGGAGGAATTCGAATGCACGTTCCAATTGTGTAGATTGTGTTGCACATAACGTAAAGCAAATATTAGCCAATGATTGACAAGACCAGGAAAGTAGGAAACGGAGGGGGGGGGGGCACTGAGGCACGTGTCCCTCCCCATTTTTCCATAAATAGTTGATTGAGAGAGAGAGAAAGAGTTAGAGAGAGTGGGGAGGGGAGAGTGAGAGAGAGAGAGAGAGAGAGAGAGAGAGAGAGAGAGAGAGAGAGAGAGAGGGGGGGGGGGTTAGGTCCTCATTAGTTTTATCGACCCACCATTGCAATCTTATTTGGAATTATCTGGGGCACGATGACGCCGTGTACTAAGGCGTACTGCACATCGATGGCGCGCATGTCTTCAACCAATCTAACCCTGCCTGTGCTGCTGTGCGGAGTTAAATTGTTGGGGTGCTGGCAGCTGCTCGTTGTTGCTCGGTGGTTCTCTCCGGGTACTCCGGCTTCCTCCACCCGTAAAACTGTCACGGTCATGATTAGCCATTGTGCATAAGTATGTGACCTTAAACACCAATAAATAAATAAATAAATATTTGGAATTATCAGGAAGGCGTGCACCGACTCTACTCTTAACTCTTTGAACACAATCGACCGCTTTAACGGTCCAGGAACATGATACGTAATAATTTCATTAATTTAGAAGGCTGCTAAATGAATGTGTGGGGCATAACAAGCAATGGTTTCAACGTGCAGCCCCAAGGCTGCACGTTGAAAATATTAATTGGCCTACCCCCAAATAATGAATGTGGACTCTTCCAACGGCTGGCATTGAACTGACATGGAAGA
The DNA here is from genome assembly GCA_031216915.1 of Pictodentalium vernedei. NCBI lineage: Eukaryota > Metazoa > Mollusca > Scaphopoda > Dentaliida > Dentaliidae > Pictodentalium > Pictodentalium vernedei. The sequence goes on along the minus strand of CM062290.1, from coordinate 169,804,819 downwards.
TACTACCGGTGTTCAAAGGGTTAAGACTTAACCAAAGATTCTCTCGCTCGGATTGTCGCTACTACGTACTTTAATTTTCCCAATTTTTTTTTAAATAAGGAGTTAGACCTAGCATGTAATGTATCTTTACAAAACCACTAAGACGCATGGTCCACCACTGATAAACATCAGTATGTGTGTGCCCGTGTATGACCGCCTCCCCCCCCCCCCCCCCTCCCCAAGTTCGAAATGCTTCCGACGCCCCTGAACACCATATGTCGAGTCTAAGGAAAATAATTCAATGTGGGAACAAGTCCATCGAGAAAAATTCAATGATCCGGCTATCGTGTCTAACAAAACACATAATCAGCCTCGAAATCATGCACGGGAATTTGGTTGGGAAGACAGCGTGAAAAAAATAATCTCGCTCAATTTCTACCTTGTTGGTGGAAATTATTAAATTAAAAAAATAATAGAACAAATCAAGTATCGCCAGTCAGTGCAAGGTATAGTACTGTGATGATAAAGTATACAGATAATTTCGACTGGATGGCGATAGTGTGCTGGGTGACTGCTGGCTTCAAAACTTGACATAGTCAGTGCAACTCAAGAAAAAAATGTTTATTGGCAGGCGCACACGACAAAATATGATCAAGTCCTGGTATATTTTTGATCAAGGTGATGGTACTTATTGCTGTAAAAACCAAAAATGAACCCCGGAAATTTTGGTTCCAGAAAACTATGTTGCTTTTTTCACTCTAAATCAAAAGTATACTTGAGAAGGTGTGTAGAAATCCAAAGAAGGGAAAACTAGGGTGAGATAAACAGTAAATTTAGAGAGAAAAAAACAAATGTGGTGGATAGAAAGCTGTTTTCTGGTACTCCTTTATTCCTTAAAACAAACGGACAGTAAAGTGAGAGAAAGAGAAAAAAAACATGACCCGGTGACCGTTACGAAAAACACGGAACACTAAGGTGAAATTTACTAGATCAGTCATCCTAGGAATGTTTCTGGGCATCAAGCGAAAATACAATTTAACTTGTTCAAATATACGGGAAACAGATTGTCTTAAAAGAATGTAAACGGAATGTTTGCGCATTACAACACATCGACACTAAAGTACCAAACTCAGTTTCTCATACCTTTAGCTGCATTAAATACGGATGGCCTGATATGAATCAAGCTTCCCGCACAGACTGGAGGCATTCGAGGTGCGAATGCCTCCTGCGCAGATATTAAGATAGTTGAAACAAAATAAGGACCATATACTGTCGAATTTTGTATAATTTATATTACACCAATCTCCTGTTCACTTCAAGAGTCATGCTTTTCGAGATTAGGAAGTAGGGGAACGGGGGCTCCCCATTTCAGCAATCGGCAACGATTTGCAGGAGGAGGCGATCTTCTTAGGAAAATTTTAAAATTTATTACTGAAGAATCGCATTGTCGTTGTTATTTCGTCTTGCTGGCTGCACAATCTGTCGGAAATTCGTCAAGATCAAGCTGTTCAGTTCTGAGATGTTTCCTCTCAGGAAAAAAATGAGAACACGTTCCTTCGGGAAAGCATCACTACACTTCAAGAATGTAATAAAACCTAAAAATAAGTTTTAACCTTCAAAGGTGCTTCGCGTAGAGGAACGATTGGGTGTGTAAACAAAATTTGTTCCAACTGTGATGGCTCAAGTCTCGATTGACGGATATTCCAACTACACTATCAAGTCATGCCTTCGTTGATGTAGTTGGTATATTGAGCAACGGGACGATAATTTAAAAACCCCAAACTTCTTGGAAATTTGTCAGTGAATAATTAAAATATACATGCGGTAGTCGCTATGTAATTTTCCAGATGACACGTACTGTGCCAGTACCTCAAACTGGTCATGTTTGGCAGGCAACAGTCCGAGTCGGTTACAAAATACTCCATTTCTATGACCGACTGGGTTTGTCAAGTCCGAGTATCAATCTTGTCATTCGGGAGAGTACATTATAACAAGTAAGGGAAAACTGGTATCTTTGACACCAAGCCCGATGAAAATGTCCCCACATGAAAATTACACTGCAAAAAAATATAGGTTCTCTTTAGAACCAAAACTGGTTCTAATCTTGTCCCTGAGATGTTCTGTTTAAACAGTATTTATTTCAAATCAAATAAATTTACCAAGATTAGCATTCAATTTTAACAGAATATTACATGAACTGAAGTAGATTCAGCAGTAAACTTGGAGCTTAATCAACGCAGTCGCCAAACATTTTGAAACAAAGGAGATATGAACAGTTGGCCTATCGAACCAGTTTTGGTTCTGTACAGAACCAAAACTGGTTCGATATGCCAACTGTTCATATCTCCTTTGCTTAATAATGATTTGAGACAACCTCGTATAAGCTCTAAACTTACGCCTGAACCCCCCCCCCCCCCCCCCAATTTATGTTTAATTCTGTTAATATTTAATTTTAATCTTTATAAATTTATTTGATTTGAAATAAATACTGTTTAAACAGAACTGGTTCGATCTCAGGGACAAGATTAGAACCAGTTTTGGTTCTAAAGAGAACCTATATTTTTTGCAGTGTAGGTTCAAAAAGTTAAAATAAAAAACGAGACTACGAGATCTGCAAATATGTTAAACGATCCAGACTGCAGCCACTATACAAATTTTGTTTTGGCCATTTGGAGTGACAAGCTTTCAGAATTGCTTATCCTCGAAAACGGCTTCCTACTTTTTGGGATGTTCTTTTTTTATTTGTTTTATTTTGTTTTATTCATACCAAATAAGTTCTCTGCTCTGTGTGGCTTGGTAAATATGGGCTTTTGAATTTTTTTTTCTATTTTTAGCTCCTGGGGTTACCACGGGGCTGTGAAAATGTTTTGGGGGCATCAATTAATTACTTAGGACCCACTTACACAACATGCCAAATTTGGTTGAAATTGGCCCACTGTTTCCTGAAATAGAAGTTTTGATCAGGGCCCAAAACGGATATGCCCCCACAGAGAGCCCAAATATTGACCTACCAATTTCACTTGAACAAAATTTAATCTTCTACACCAAAGGATGTTCTATACCAAATATCAAGGCATTCCCTCTGGTGGTTCGTGAGAAGATTTTTAAAGGTTTTTAAGCTTTTGGGTCATTAACCAGAGACCCAATATGGCAGCTGTTTCATTTGAACAAAACAGAAAAGGTATACTCCATAGATGGTCTGTGCAATATATGTTTGAATTTGGCCTAGTGGTTGCGAAGAAGTCAAGTTTGCAAAAGTTAACGGACAAAAGTGATGGCAATAGCTCCCACTGACATGCAGTCAGGTGAGCTAAAGGCGCCTCTCAACAACACAGCGGCGGACTGGCGCAACGAGAATCCAGGTGATTTCCCGACAGGCTGTTCTACCAAGTGGTAGGTTTACTGTTCACCTCTGATGAGATTTTAAGCTTTTCTGTAAAATATCTCTGTAGTGACGAACCAAACATCAAAAGGATCTTGTGTGATATGAAAGCGGTGCTAAATGTAATTTGCATTTCTATCCACTCGGTAATTATCCAGACTATCTTGAATTTCGGACTGGTTGCATTGTCAACATTTGGAATCAAGGCTAACTGCACTCTACTGATCAATATAGTGAGCTCTATCAAACAAAATTGAATTGGGTAAATTTCTAGATGCACTGGGGGAAAAGTTGGCCTATTGGAATTTTGAGGTTTTGACGCCAGTGTGCAAAAGGTTAAATTTTTAACCCTAAAGTACCCAATTCCAACTTTAATCACTTTATCTGCAACAAAACTGGTACTCCAACAAGCAGTCTTTGGGTAAGCTTCTAAGTTACATTCAAGTGCCTTCGCAGGTTTTTCTGGGCAAGTCTTGGTGGCCTTTATAAACGGCTTAGAAACAACTGTAAAATCACAGTATATGGGCTGTTGGGGGCGCGGTGGCGTTGCGGTAACCGGTTATCGTCAGATCACCGAAGTTAAGCAATGTCGAGCCCGGTTATTCCTTGAATGGGTGGCCGTCTGAGCGATCGATTCGGACTCCCACGTTGTGTCCTAAGACACTTGACCCCGACATGTGGGTACGATGACGCCGTGCACTAAGGCGTATTGCCCGTCGATGGTGCGAATGTCTTCAACCAATCTAACTCTGCAGTGCGAAGTTACGATATTGGGGAGCTGGCAGCTGCTCGTCGTTGCTCGATGTTTCTCTCCGGGTACTCCGGCCTCCTCCACCCGTAAAACGGTCACCGACACGATATGACCTTGGAAGTTAATGTGTCGTTAAATAAATAAATAAACAAATAAATAAATAAATAAATAAATAAATAAATAAATAAATAAATAAATAAATAAATAAAGAAATAAATAAATAAATATGGAGTGCAAAGGTGGAGATGCTATATAGGCGGTCAAAACATGCTTAGAAACAACTGCAGGGTCATAGTATATGTACTGTCTAAGTTCAGATTAATAATAAAGAAAAAAAAAACACCAGGCCCTCAAGCGTTAAAGATGTGGAATACAAAATTTAGCACCCTAGAAGCATTTTGTTTTGGAAGGAACGAGGAATGTATTTTGGTCACCAGCGATCACGTCTTACTGTGATTTAGAGCTTTGTTGATTGGGGTTTCCGTTCGCCCCAGCCTTTCCGGTAATCCGGTTTGGGGAGAATTCACAAGATGAAAGCGAAGATTCAACTGATTTTCATGCTGTTCTATTCAGTCTATTCATTTTGTTCTGAAAACCACGCCGGTAACATGAAAAAAATCAATGTTGCATTGACTAGGTTTGGCGCTTTTTTGAGGCCAGGCTGCTTAATAAAAGGTTCCGTTCTCACCCTCATTAATGATTCACATCCGATAACGGTGCAATGCCTGGTATGTCGATTTGTTGTGGAATAAACGATTGTGCTATTGAATGTTGTATTAAATGCGGATTAATGATGGAGAAACTTTTCAAGCGCATAATATCTACCTTTCACATTCTTCGCGGGAAAAAATTCCGGTCACAAGTTCATGTGTATACCACGTGGCAGACAGCCTTTTTCAGATTTTAAACTATTTAACTTGCAACCGCCGTCAAGTAGTTTAATGATCCTATTTTTATTCGAAGAGATAACATTAACACATCCATTGTTGACATTGTTCCCATGTCAGTTATATTTATTTATTTATTGATGTTTAAGATCACATATTTATGCACAATGGCTAATCATGACCGTGACAGTTTGATGGGTGGAGGAAGCCGGAGTACCCGGAGAGAACCACCCAGCAACGACGAGCAGCTGCCAGCTCCCCAACATCGTAACTCCGCACTGCGGAACAGGCAGGGTTAGACTGATTGAAGACATGCGTACCATCGACGTGCAGTACGCCGTAGTACACGGCGTCAACGTGCCCCCACACGGGCAATGGGGATGAAGTGTCTTGCCCAAGGACACAACGCGGTTGCCGCAGGTGGGATTCGAACCGAGGACCTCTCGGCTTGCAGCCTGCACCTCTACCTACTGAGCCACCGCGCTCCCCTCCCATGTCAGTTAAAAAAGAGTACATGCATGTCATAAGACGTTTTCGCTAGAGTTTTTTTTTTACGATGAAATTTGAATATCTGCATGGCATGTAACTTTAACCACTCAACTGGTCGAGTGCTAGAAGCTACAATCGGGGTTTTGGAAAAATGAGGGTACCAGTGCAAAAAAAAACATTTTTCCAACTCACGTTTCATGTTCAGTCAAATGCAAATAATATTTAGTTTTGTATAAATTTGTTTTATTACAAATTATTGGAGAGTGCCTGTGGGCACTCTCCAATAATTTGTAATAAAATCAGTTTCGAATAACAAATTCAGACTACCAAAAATAATATAGCACGCAACCAGTTTATAGAAACATTGCACAAATCCACTTAGTGCTTGACGCTTTTTGAATATCCCCGCTTGGCGGCGCGGTGGAGTTGCGGTAACCGGTTATCGTCACATCACCGAAGTTAAGCAACGTCGAGCCCGGTTAGACCTGGATGGGTGACCGTCTGAGCGATCGATTCGGACTCCCGCGCTGTGTCCTTGGGCAAGGCACTTAAGCCCGATTGTCCACGTGGGGGGGGGGGGGGGGGGGGGGGTACGATGACGCCGTGTGCTAAGGCGTACTGCACGTCGATGGTGCGCATGTCTTGTATGTGCTGCAGTGCGGAGCTACGATGTTGGGGAGCTAGCAGATGTTCGTCGTTGCTCGGTGGTTCTCTCTGGGTACTCCGGGTTCCTCCGCCCGTAAAACTGTCACCGACACGATATGACCTTGGGTTTTAAAGTGTCGTTAAACCCTAATAAATGAATAAATAAATAAATAAATAAATATCCCCGTTTAGAATTGCTATATACTATTTGTTTCCAAAAATACGCTTATGACCTCCCAATGGACATAGGAGACGTTTCAACGTAAATACAACGGTTTCAATTAACGGGAAAGAAATTAGTTTTGAGTGAAAACGGTACTGTGATCACAAAAGTGATCTCTTTCACTGGTTGAATCGTCATCTGCTCGAGACACACTTACACAAATGGGTTCAGATTTCACAAAAATACTGCATATTCAAGACCGAATAATGAAAACAAACGAACGCTGCCTCTGGAATTCTACGTTCTTACTTCTTTTGCGACAGGTGAGATTTTATTCTACAGTGTTGTGTCAAGAAAAGCGGGCAGAGAATTTCGACCGGATCGCGATCCGATTGTAATTCTCTGTCTTCTCTTGTTAACACTACGGATGACAGTGATGTCAGGGTAGTTGTCTCTTTCAATAGGGTGTTTATCCAGCTACTCTGGTGTAATAAATAATATATTGCCATATCCCATTTCCTGTTTACAGGGATGATTGGCGATGTTATCATTATGCAAGTAGCGACAGTGGGAGTGTCTCACCCGCAGTAGCCATCATAATTTCCAACAGTTGGAAATTCGAAGGTATATATATAAATTCCAATAGTTGGAAATTCGAAGGAATAAATTCCAATAGTTGGAAATTTAAAGAAATCAATTTCCTTCATATTTTCAACTTCTCAAACTTTTCCGACCAGTCGATTTGAATTTTAACCCCGTCATCACAGTTTTTCCGACTACGATCGCCGATCTGTTGCAGTTACCGATCAAATTGCCCGACTTTCTAAATCACTTGACAAAATTTTCCGAAATTTTGACTGAACTCTGTGACCGACAGAGTGACAGTCAGTTGGAAGCAGTAGGCATTGGCTTAATAACTATTAGTCTATAGTCATTGTGTATTCTGGTCAGTGTGACGGGAGTGGGGTTCAGAATCCAGCTCATGGCTTCAAACATGAAATAATTTGACCATGGAGACGCCCTCCCCCAGACTCACCACCATCAAGAGGGAGATGACCCCACTCGAACTCTGCCCCAACACCTTCCTGTGGCCCTCAATATATGCCCATGGTATGTCGTGCTGGTGACCCAAACCTCAGTTAGAAATCTAACTGATTACCCCCCACCCCCCTCCCCACTGAAGAACCTCTTGCCGGAAACCGAACGTGGCCGTTAGTGGGAGAAACAGATTCACGCCGCGTATTCAGCCAAGACTGAAGGAGTGTCGCCTGCACCCGTGCGTTAACGTATGTCTCACCGTGCCTAACCCACCCGTTTCGTTTTTGTTGGGGTGGTTCTTATCCTGAAGGGGTCATTGATTTTTCATCAAAGAGCATAATCAACAGGGCTTCACAGAAAATAACAAGTTTAATACATGTAGAAAAATATAGTAACTTTTGACTAACAGGATATCCAATGAATAAAACACAAAATGTCAATAACACCCCACCCACATACTTTTTGAGACATCTTGCGGGCGCGCGTTCTCTGTTGTCGCTGGTTGATTCTTGTCGCTGGTGTTTGGTATTCACGACTCGTTGCGTCTCTGGACTCTGTTCGCCTTTTCGCGAACATGTAACGGAATGTCACTCTATCACTGCACGGCCACTAACGTATTGTCACCTTACTAGGCGCCTTTACTCTAGCAGCCGCTACTTCGAGGGTTAACTGTTTCCCCCTAATTACCTCAGACTAACGTTCATACAGGCAAAGCCTACTCTGCCTACGTATAGCCTGCCTTCTATAATAGGTAATACCGTCTACCTGAATTCCAATATTCGTGAGCTCCCGGAGCTCGTACTTCGTATCTATTTCTGATCCTACACTCATATATGGCCACCGACTTGGTCCTCGACTATTTCTACTTTAAATATGAGCACTGTGGCTCCCCTTACATTACAACGTGCCTATACATTCGCATCGATGCGGCATCTCCTCTAACCCATAGCATAGGGCACCCACAGCTTCTCACCTACGACCCACAGTCTAACACGCCTTGAGACTGGAATGAAATTTTCGAGGAAACACCCGACTGTTATTTCTTTTAATTGCTTCTCTTGAACTTCGCCGCTATAGATCTGGCTTAATTTAAAATTCTCGTTCAAGTTCTTTTTAAGGTATCCTACATTCGCTATACTTTGACACTTGTGACAGTCCACTGTCAGAAAGAGAGGATAACCATACAACACAGGCCCAACGCGTGAGCTACTTATGATTAGGAGATTATTACCGCCAGTTATGACCATATAAATAGATGACTGAACACACTGGAAAGCTAAACTAGTGTCTTTTGTGTGAAGCTTATCAAGCAAGATCGTTGTTTCAGACCAGATAAGAGCAACTTGGTGTTACAGGTTCCTATCGAGATTCCGTTCAATTAAAGTCATCACTTTTATTGCGCCTTCACTGATTTATTTTTAATTACATACACAGATGGCTTACTTGACAAATCGGTTTTTCGGAGTTCGTCAAGTACCTATTCTTACGCTTTTAGCCCGACTGTGAAACATCATCAAAAATATATATACATTTTTAAATAACAAATTCGTAAATGTAAGCTATCACCTTGACACTCTAGCTACGTTCCTGGTTCTCCTCCGATGTTGTCAAGAATGTTGTAGATCCTCACGTTTTGGTGGAGGTTTGTCAGGGCAAAGCCAGCCTAAATATAGGGGCAAGGGGCCTCATATATAAAGATAGTGTAAGTTCAAAAGATATTCCGCATCAAGGCGAAAACCCTACGTGAATTTCACTTCTCTGTGAAGCTGGACATGGAAAAAACACACGTGGTGTATATCCAGCTTCAGGGCTGGGACCCAGGGGAGAAACGGTATGTTAGATAAGGTCTAATCTCATTTAAGTTATACAGTAGTCGCGAGTCTTACGAGACGTAATCGGTTGGTGGCAGGCTATCGTCACGGCCAATTGAGAAACGAGATTCTAAAAGATAGAAATGTCTGTCGTGTCGTCACCTGATCATTGATATAGCAATGAATGGCAGGAACGAATCGGTTCTCTCGACAAGTGAAATCACCGTTAAGTCACGCGCGAGATGACTTGTGTTGATTCTGCCTCGATATACGTCATCTCCCACCGTTTTGGCAGATGGACAGATGAGCGTCTGTGCACCTGACAGTTTTGGGTAAAAAGTAGATATACCTTGAAGAGCAGAGCATTAGACACACACTTGGGGTCACACACACGTTGATGAAGTCCAGGGCAGGCGGACTCTGTTTCCTGGCATAGGGGTGGGTACCTTCGATCACAGGACCCTGAAACAGCTGGAATCGCCTGACAGGGCATTCCACGATAGATTTAGCTTAAGGTTGATAGGCGGCTACAGTGCCAAATTCGTTGAGAAGGAAAACCCAAGGTGAAACGTTAAAGTTTAGATTGTCGAGTAGCAGGTATCAGTCTGCAATAGTCAGAAGTGTAGGTTAATTGTATTGTGCGTATTAACCCTTTGAAGCGTCAGACTGATTGCGTTGGGAGTAGTTTGTTTTGCTGCCGAAGCATCGTAATACCGACTGGAGATCGGTGTGAGTGACAATTTCGCCCTAGCACAAAAAGGGGCATTTGTGAATCGTGAATTCAACAAGGAACAGTGCACATTTCAATAGGACTTTCACGGAGGACTTTCAAAAGGCACATAAGGTATGAATAGACAATATCTGACCCAAATCGGAAGTACGGTGGCTTTATAGATGACGAACATTGCTGCTCGGAACCCTCCGACAGCCAGAGGTACAGTTACAGACGTTGACATTTGAGCCTAAGCGGGAGAAGCTCTTATGGCGAGCTCACGGTAATAACATTTTAGATTTGTGAAGCTCTTATGGCGAGCTCTCCGTAATATAATTTCAGATTTGTGAAGCTCTCATGGCGAGCTCACGGTAGTAACATTTCCAGTGTGTAGACTATAGTACCAGTACAGGGCTATAGAATGACTATATAATTTTTGAGAATTATTTAACCCTAGCAACCCATTTTCTGTGAAAAGAATCGAATTGTTGATTGTTGAAATATTGAAACGGCTTTATTTTTTTTTTGTAAATAGAAGAATCGTTGTTACTTTAAGTCATTCTTTCCATTACACAGCCTGAAGTGATTAGGAATCACACCTAACGGAGATCGAACCTATTTCAGGCCAATTTGGCAGAGAAGGAATCACGGCGTCGGTCTAACTTAGCTCCCAGCGCCGAGTTCGCGACACTTGGATTCCAACCCTCCACATTGGTCTAATTTTCCCGCAATTTCATCAGCGGGACTAAATAACCCCACGTCAGCCCAGGCCTTACGGGGCCTCAGGTATCCTGACAAGGTTAATGTAAGGTCAGTTCGGTAAAAGTCAGCCCTAAAGTAAGATCTATATCAGAGCTACATGGAGAAATATTCATGCGAATTGTTGTTAACCACTTCACCTAACATGAAAAACAGACGACACTTGCAAGCAAAATTCTCGAATTACTATTTTTTTTTGTCTCAAAAACATAGGTTATGACACCTCATAGGAACGAGCTCGACGAGCTTACAGTTTCGGAAAGAACAACGAGATCAACTGATGAATTACAATTAACGATAATGTCAAACTGCGCTGTCAATGACCGTCGGCCATATTTGATATGTGAAGTTGGTGACACCTTCATAACATGAAGTTTCCAAAACTTAATAAGGTGCCGAGACAAACATTCGCGTCAGAGGACATATAGCATGTTGCCTGACCAGTCTTTCGATTTTTAGGCGAGCAGTCGCTCTTGAGCGCCATTGCACCTGAGCGTTTTATTTTTTGCGATTAGACAGCAGCGCGCCGCGGTTCCATCTTGCGAGAGATTTATTTATTTATTTATTATTTTATTTATTTATTAGGGTTTAACGACACTTTAACAGCCAAGGTCATATCGCGTCGGTGACAGTAATACGGCTGGAGGAAGCCGGAGTACCCGGAGAGAACACCGAGCAACGATGAGCATCTGCCAGCTCCCCAACATCGCAACCCCGCACTGCAGCACAGGCAGAGTTAGATTGGTTGAAGACATGCACACTTTCGACGTGCAGTACGCCTTAGTATACGGCGTCATCGTGCCCCCATGTCGACAATCGGGGTTCAGTTCCTTGCCCAAGGACACAACGCGGGGGTCCGAATCGATCGCTCAGACGGTCAACCATCCGAGGACTAACAGAGCTCGACGTTGCTTAACTTCGGCGTGCGAGCGATTAGCCCTTACCTAACGAATCGGCTTCATCTGTCGCGTAGTATCCAAATTGTACAGAAGAAAAAATAAAAAAATTTCAACAAAACCGCATCGTACCCTCAGGATATGGTTTTGTTGAATTTAATTAAGAATTCGGTGAAAAAATTAAAATAACAAACATTTTGATATCATTTGTTTTCTGTAAAGGGGTAATTTAGGCCAAATAATACAATGCGTACACAAAAATGTGAACAATACACCATGAATTACACCGGGAGTCAACAATAGCACCCTTCACTTCATAATGTTTGCGAGCAGTTTACAACGCACCTCCCATTTTCAAAATCGAAAAACTGTTGACTGACCACGTATATTTGAACATAGATCTCAGTTCTGCCACACTCAGTGACACATCCACCCTCCAAGCTCTCTGAGCCACACTCAGTGACACATCCACCCTCCAAATGTTTCAATAGACCTGTGATGAGTCTCAGGCATTTCATATTAACTTTACCTAACATAAAAAGCAGACGACAAGTGCAAACAAAATTCTTGAATAACTAATTTCCTTCATTTTTTGTCTCAAAAATATAGGTTATGACCCCTCTTTGGAACGAGCTCCACGAGCTCGTTCCAAAGAGGGGTCATAACCTATGTTTTTGAGACAAAAATAATGAAAATTAATTGGCGATTTTTGTGAATAGCGCTGGCCGTCATTAATCGTTACGCCGGGTAAAGGGTTAACAACTGACTGTAACACGGAGAATGGTAATACAAAATACACTTTTATTTGGGTCAGATAAACTTTTAACAAAAATGACAGCGTAATGTCTTTTACCAAGATTGTTTGCAACTGATCAACCCGAGGACCCGTGTATGTATGTATGTATGTATGTATGTATGTATGTATGTATACAGAAAAGTAATGGTTTCTTCTTAACGACTTTAGGGTGGAAACTTTTCAAAGTTTTGTACGCGTACTTTCCCTTGCATGTTCACTGGCATACTTGAAATAGCTAACCCATATGATGATTTTAATTGCTTGTTGACATATCTCTCACGATAAAGACCACATAAAAATGTACGAAAATGGTAAATTGGCCAAGGGGTTTTAATTGATACACGCCACATGTCTATTACTCATAGATATCTGGACTTGGGTTTAAATATAAGTCACGCGGATATATGTATGCAGTTAACAAAGATTCCAGGGTATCCACCGAGAAAAAAAAAACAACTCTAAAATCACACCCACCATAACACACGCTACATCAGTCTCTTCACTCCTCTCAGATTTTTCAATTCCTTATTCGTTGAAACATCGGTCATCCTTAAGAATGGTCCTACTTTCAATAATTGATCAAGACCTTCGGCGACTGCTTTGAAAAATGTTTGTGGCACATCCAAGTTCTGATCGATGCACCGCCATTTCACATATGCTATGATGGGAAAACATCTACCTGAGACCTAGCATCCACTGGGAGCTATTATCGGTCAAAGTTCTTCATCTGACTTGTACAAACTTTGTGGTCAGAGAACTGGTACATGCAATTTAACATACAACCATGAAGGTGTCGTGTGAACAATAGACAAATTGTCTTGGCAGTGGTTCCTAGTCAAGTCTAGGGGCAGCCAAGACTTGGCAAGAAATCACCGCGAAGCCGCTAGAACTGAAACGTGAATTAGGCCTATGTAGAAAACATTACGGACATTTACCCAGAGCCTGAAGAGTAAAAACAGACTCGATATGTTTCCAGAATATTTAGTGTGAGACTACGTCTTTTAAGTGGTTGAGGGCTACATTTTTTGTGGTCTGAATTTGTTCATCAAAATTGTTTTATTACAAATTATTGAAGAGTGCCCATAGGCACTCTTCAATAATTTGCGATAAAACAAATTTACGAGGGGATGTCAAAACGTTTTGAGCGTAACATAAATAAAGCTGGAATATCAGTACAGAACATATTTATTTTTCACCATAGTCCCCTTGTAATTCAATACACTTGTTCCGTCGGGCCTGCCAGTCGCTGATGCCACGGCTGTAGAAGTCCATATCTTGGTCCTATAGTCTAGCCTCCACAGCAGCAGTAAGCTTCTCATCATCTTGAACGGCGAGAAAGAGATGGTGGTCACTTTGACCATGTAAGTGTTTCTTCAAATTTGGAAAGAGATGGTAGTCACTTGTGACTACCATCTCTTTCCAAATTTGAAGAAACACTTACGTGGTCAAAGATTTCAAAATGCCGAGGAACTCCTTACTGCTGTTGCGGAGGCTTGGCAACAGGACCAAGATGTGGACCTCTACAGACGCGGCATCAACGACTGGCAAACCAGATGGAACAAGTGTGTTGAATTACAAGGGGACTATGTTGAAAAATAAATATGTTCTGTACCGATATTCCAGCTTTATTTATGTTAGACTCAAAACTTTTTGACATCCCCTCGCATATAAACAAAATATTATTTGCGTTTGACTGAATATAAAAAATGAGCAAGGAAAATGTTAGCTTTTCCTCTGGTATACCCTCATGTCTTTGAAAGCCCTGACAGTGGATTCTAGCACTCAACCAGACAATAACCATTAGCTTATCAACACTTTTCGGTGCGCATTTGTCGTCGTCCTTATTTTCAAATCGGCGAACCTAAGATGGTGATCATTTACCTAAAAAAGATACGTCTGGACCCAGGGACGTGGCTAGAGGGTGACGATTCGAAGTTATGCCCCTCTAAATGTCCAACTGTTCACCCCCACTATTTTCGAGAAAAAAATCCCACTCATCCACCCTATTTGATTGAGAATTTGGCACTGCCACCTATAGATTCCCAACGAGTGCAGCTGAGTGCAGTGTCTCCCATTTTCTTCCGAAATATATCATCTTCAGGTTCTGAAGTTCACAAAATCGTCTATTTGGGTGCTTTAGCATTGCAGATGGCGCAATGTTGCACTCTATGGGCAAAATGTTTGACTCGAGTTAGAAAATCCCATGAAATATGATTCAAAAATCTGAAACGGTCACAGCCACAGATAAAAGGCCACAAATCTATTACCACTGGACATGCCCAACAGTTGAAGGCTTAAATATCCCTAACTACTGAAATTTCTGACCGGGACTGGGGAGGGAACACCCATCTATCTTTCTCTCTGACGCCATAACCCTAGATGGACCCTTCTGACACTTCGGTGAAATACCCAAAGTTCCGTTAGCAAAAAAAAAGAATCAAAGCACTAGAGGTTCATAACCCTTTACCCAACGTAGCGACCAAAACCGGTCAGAGCAGTTCTCAAAAATCGCTAATTAATTTTCATTATTTTTTTCATTTTTGTCTCAAAAACATAGGTTATGACCCCACTTTGGAACGAGCTCGTCGAGCTCGTTCCAATGAGGGGTCATAACCTATGTTTTTGAGATAAAAAATGAAAAACAGTTAGTTATTCAAGAATTTTATTTGCAAGTGTCCTCTGCTTTTCATCTTAGGTAAAGGGTTAATTGTGTCAGTTATGTATTGTAATCTTAGTGACACCGACCTGCCGAGGAAAGGCGAGCGGTGACTTGCGCCCTTCATTCTCGTCTAAAAAAATACAAATTGCCATCTAGTCACCCTAAAATATACGCGCGCACTACACAGCAACTACCCTGTCAATTTATCACCCATATACCTTCCTCAACTTTTAATAAAACAGTAAGTACGGAAATATGAAGAACCCTCCACAACAGAAACAGTTATCTCCGCATTGCTTCAGATATGGATACCAATAGAACAAGTTCAACGAGCTCACACAAAGTCACTGTGCAATCATTTACTTAGAAATTAGGATCAGGAAAGAGGGTTTCCGGATCAGTGGCGTAGCCAGGGGGTGTGGGGGGGGGGGGGGGATTTGAAGGGGGCACATGCAACTTCGGATTCCCCTTCCCTGTTCTTTCTCCCTTTTTTAAATTTCTCCGTCATCTACTAGTTTCATAAAGCTACTGAAGAAAGTTGCAACACCGTCTAATAGAGTGTGGGCAGTAAGACTACACAGTTTGGAAAAATTTGTCGCATTGCGCAAAGCTACACAATACACAAGATTTACGATATCCGGCATAATACAAATAGGACCTTTTGACTCAGAAACAGATAACGCCAGCGGCAATGAAAAGCTGACGTTCTTGCAGAACAAACTTCGAAAGTTTCTCTTTTCGAAAACTCGGGCGAATGGTTGATGTCATCTTTCTGAAGAAGAGCAATCCGATGCGGAGAAATCTGATGAAGTGCACAACATAACATTTAATCAAATTATATAACAATCTTGGACACGTTACTAAACTTATTAACTAACGTTCCAACAGCCATTGGTGTCTTTCACTGGGTACTTTTGCATGCTCATAGTTTGATAGAAATATACGTTTGCTGAAACTTGTGACCTCCGACTTATGTTCTGAATCATCACCAGACTGGTGAGTGCATGAAGAAACTGGCGCACGATCTTTCTTGAGGAAGCAGGCCTGTAGTTTTGAAAATCACATGAGAGCGACTAACACCCTCCCAGTGAAAGACTGAGGAAGACGACTGTCCACACCCTTTTACAGTAATTGCAGTATGACGGAGGAAACCCTGTACCACAGGGTTTTCATTAATACCCTCCACTCGGAGCTACTATAAGCACCAATGTTCTTTACCCGACTTTGACAAACTCATTCATCTTAGAACAATAGTTAATTCAATGTTAGCGGTTTCTAGGCTAGTCTTGGCTACCTTCAGAGGAATCGAGGAGTCACCTTTTCAAATATTTTACTTCGTGGCGTCAGACGGTAACAGACGAAGTAAAATATTTGAAAAGATTATAACAATGGGAGGAGATTCAAGGTGCATACATGGATGTGGCTAGAGGGTTTCAGCTAGGGGGGGGGGAGGGGGCGGGGGGTGCCACCGGTGTAAATTCCAACTGTGAGTGGTTTCGATAGGTGGCTGCACTGCAGCGCTGGGTGATATCTTTTAACCCTTTACCCAACGAATCGCCCGCATCCGCCCACATAATATGCAAATACAGCTGCTGAAAAAATATTATTTTTCGAAAACTTTCAACAAAACCATATCATGTGACCCCTCTTTGGAACGAGCTCGTCGAGCTCGTTCCAAAGAGGGGATCACATGATATGGTTTTGTTGAATTTTTTTTTTTTAAATTTAAAAAAATGATATTTAAAATAATGAATTATGAAATCGTCTGCGTTGGGTAAAGGGTTATGAACCCTTCTGAAAATTTTCACTAGTCCTGAAACGGAAAAAGCATCATTTATAATGTGTCTGGGTCAGAAAATTTACCTGATTGATGTCAGAGTCGAAATTTTGAGGCCATGTCAATTTTTGAGTAGGACATTTGAAACTCAAGTTTCCAGTTGGAAATAAAAGATCAAAATTTCTCATTATTAGTTGGAATTTTAATATTTTCCATGAACAATGTTAATTTATTGAGTTTCCCACTATCTGATTTTTGACCTCGGAATTTCCAACTATTGAAAAAATACTCCTAGCTGTGAGGCGAGACACCCCCCCCCCCTCCCCCCACCCCCTCACCTGTCGCCACATCCCTGGGTGCATACTGCCTATAAAATCTTATTTTTCGAGGCCAGTGATCATTCTTTGAATGTATATTCACAATCCACTTTTAAGTTCATGAATTGAACTGAGATGGAGTAGCCTCGCCCTTTATATGAGTTATTGACTTTTTGTTGTCCAGTGACCTCGTGGGGTGGACGGGGGGGGGGGGGGGTGGTATTAACTAAATTTGTTACCGTTAAAGTTGCCTTGTTCATTTAAGCTGCCTTGTTCATTTGACGATGTGGGTTTTGGGCTACGTCTCGGTTGAACATAAGCTCACACCATGTCACCGCCATTTCACCACAATTAGATATATAATGTTTTCGGAAGATTTGTAGGATGTGTTGAATATCTAAACATAACATGCCTCGATGGGTAAAGGTAAGAGAGAGTTTTCAAACTCAGCCTCCTCAATAAACCGGGTGGCCAATGTGGTTGTGTTCTGTACACCAAGATTTCAAGAAGAGATTGACAGTAGCAACGGTATAATTTTGTATACATATAGAATATACCCAAAGTAGCTTGGTGTACAAAATGTTCACCACGAGTGGTGAAGGGGTGTTATCCGTGAGCCTTTGGCGCCCGGTTAACACCACTTCACCACGAGTGGTGAACATTTGGTACACCAAGCTACTTTGGGTATATTTTATTTATACCATGATCGTCAGATTAATAAGAGTTTAAATGTTGAATAAATCAATATTCACACATGCGAATCTGTTTTTGTTTACATGAGCACCGGTGGGCGGTACTTCCGCTGGCAATTTTATCGCCGAAGCGAAATAGAAAATGAAACGCGTACATTACGGGCCGTTTTCATTTTAATAACATGAAAACATACTATTTCGAGTTATGGATGCTTTATTAATATGAGACAACGTGTTTTTGTTAATTTTTGGTATCTTATTAGGTAAACGTATTTGAAAACGTAATAAATAATTGCCAGTTTCATTTTATTCTTCACGAGGCGACGAGTGATAAATTTAGACAAGTTCGCATTCAGAGCGAGGTCACCAATGGTCAACTTTGATGTAGTTCCACTGATGGTATAAATGTTTACTACTGAAATCCCATTGCTGGCGTGTTCACCACGGTTGGTGTGTAAAGCTAAAATTTAAGTCACAGGCTTTTTATATATAGTAGAATATGTAATCATGGTATAAAATGCGCACCAGTCACATATCAACTCCATAATAACCAAAACGTTACTTTCCTGCAGAGAACATGATCAGCACGTGACAACTGTCACTCCTCTTCGGTTCAGTGGCAGAAAAAGTCCCGAGTAGCTAAAACAAAATCATTTCTGCCACAAAAGCATACCTTAGAACCCCGCATTGGGACGAGTTCATCGAGACAAAAAATGAAGTCATCATTAGATTTGAGTGGCAACGTCGTTTGTGAATAACACTGACCGTTCTTGGCCGCTAAAGGAGATCAAGAATTCACCCTACAGCCTCACATGTATAAAGTTTTAAGACGAAAATGCAAAGAGGAGATAAGCATCTTCCATCTCGACGAGGGGAGCACCTTCACACGACGTTTGTTTCCAAAACAAATCACACGTGGAATATGAGCTGTGCACAAGACTTATCAGACAATGCCGAAATTGGCAGACGTGAGGTCGATTCAAAGTTAAATAAATCGATATTGGTATATTAAGCGCTTGGCCATCTGTATCAAAATTACGTTTCACAGAAAATATCACCTGTAAAACCAATAATGTGGAACATTTCAGCTAAACTCGAAACATTAAGTAAAGAACATGCTGAAATGTGACGGCATATAATAATGTAAATTGTTCCTTCCCGGTCCCTGGCCACAGGGTGGTATTGTACATTTATAAGAAGACTCTGGAACCTTCATCGTGAGATTGACACTCACATAAGTATGCTGAAGCCTTGAAAAAAATCAGTACCTTTCAGCCCCCAACTGTTTCGCTTTCCCAACCAATTGAAATATTCCAGACAAGTGAATCTAAACATAGGCGATAACTTATTTGAGAGGTAGACTGGTTTCAAGTCACAACAGCGTTGGATATCTTACAGAATTAGAGATTGTGCAGGCAGCTCAGTTCCTACGGCATTGCCTTCAAACTGAAAGGTCGGCGGTTCGATCACTGCCAGTGGTAACTGCGTTGTGTCCTTGGGTAAGGCACTTAATCCCGATTGCCCACGTGGGAGCACGATTGCGCTGTGAACAAGGGCGTACTGCACGTCGATGGTGCACTTGTCGTCAACAATGCTAACCCTGCCTGTGTGGAGTTAGTAAGTCGTGGAGTCTGACAGTTGTCGTCGCTGCTCACTGGTTCTCTCAGGTGTTCTCCACCTGTAAAACTCTCTGACACGAGGTGACTCGGCTGTCGAAAGTGTCGTTGAACCATAAATAAATAAATAATAAAAAAAAAAAAATAAATAAATAAATAAATAAATAAATAAATAAATAAATAAATAAATAAATAAATAAATGTGAATTAAGAACAACAAATAAAAATAGCATCCCAGATTCAATTGTGTTTCCGTCAGGTGGGAGACTGTAGTATCGTGGGGGAGGAAAGCGCGCAGAGAATTTCGACCGGATCACGAGTGGGTCGCGATCCAGTGGAAATTTTCTGTCCGCGTTTTTGACGTCACTCGCTTGTGGCCGTCTCGATGTCTGGAACACTTGGTGGTGTTTGATGTTTATTCTCTACCGTCTAGAGAGCATCGATTCGTGTATTTAATTCCTTCGGCCTGATATGCATATTCAGCGCTTGATGGGCATACGGCATAGTGATCGGTAGGGTGGTAAAAAAAGGATCAGTAATAACTGAATTGTACAATCCTGCAGGGCTGTCGTATTAACCTTTTACCCAACGCAGACGATATCAAAATTTATTATTTTAAATATCATTTTTTTAAATTTTAAAAAAAATTTCAACAAACCCATATCATGTGACCCCTGACTGGAACGAGCTCGTTCAAAGGGCGGTCACATGATATGGTTTTGTTAAAATTTTATGAAAAATTATATTTTTTCAGCTGATGAATTTGCATATTACGGGGCGGATGTGGCCGATTCGTTGAGTAAAGGGTTAAATTATTCCACGATCAACCTCAGAATCAAGAACGGACTCCCCATGTGCAGTAGACGGTATTGTATTGGTTCATACTTTCCTGAAATCGTTGCCGAAAGGTTAATCTTGTCGCAACAGTGTTGCGAATGCTGCCTTTCTACCTGTCAATGTCCAGAGAGGGTGAAAAAATCTATTGCGGGATTTACCGAGAGGATCAGTTCTAATTTAATCCTGCAAAATCAAATTGAATAATGACCGGTCCTCCATACACATTTCGTTTTCTATTCAACCGTCTTTTCAAACACCACAAACGTCTCACACAATAATCCCAGAGCTCCGTGTTGAATGAACTGAACAACATGAAAGTGCAAAATCAAATTAAACTTCAAATAGGGGTGAGAGAATATTAGCTTATCATGTCCTAAATCAAGTTTCCCTTCAATTAAAATTCACAAATCAAGTTGTATTAAGCAGTTATGCCTCTGTCAATGAAATATTTATTTGCTGAACGTTTAATGGATAATGATATTCGTTCCCTCGGGGCAAACTGACGGTTGAATATATTTGTAACCTTCTCTGTACTGTACGCATGAGTAGTATCTCTTAAACCTTTAACATCACGAAAGGTAGACGACACTTGTAAGCAAAATTCTTGTATAACTATTTTTTTCATTTTTTGCTTAAAAAACACAGCTCGTTCCAATGAGGGGTCATAAGGTATGTTTTTGAGACAGAAATGAAAAAAAATAATGAAAATTGAATAGTGATTTTTTGTGAATAGTGCTGGTCGGTTTTGGCCGTTACGATGGGTAAAGAGTTAACTAATACTGGCGAATGCATGCAGAGGAGCTAACTAGAGGCTTAGTCATAGATATGCAACGTGATTATACATAGAGTTTAACAAGAGCACCGCGTAGCGGGACAATATACGCCCGTTTTGTATTTTTGAAGGGTTGTGGTAAGGATGGGGATGAGGGTGAAAATTGTATGGACCAACCTCATATTCGAACTTGACCTGTATTTTGTTGTGATTAAACAACATACCAAGTTTGGAACCAATCGGAAAACAAATAATAAAAGTTATCATCCGGAAACCAAATATTTGATGCATTCTATGTCCAACAGTTAGGCCATACTAAAGTTATAATCCGGAAAACACAAAATGCACAAATTCAAGAGGAATAACTCTGGAAAGGTACATGCGATTTTGGCCGAAAGTGAACCTGAGCTGTGCTTTGTGGTCATAAACAAAATCTGAGAATTTGAAACAAATTAGTCAAGACAAACTAAAGTTATCATCCGGAAACCACATAATTCACAAATTTGCAATCATTCAAGGGGAATAACTATGGAACGGTACATGAGATTTTGGCCAACGGTGAAGTTGAGCTGTGTTTTGTGGTCAAAAACAAAATCTGAGAATTTGAAAAACATCGGTCAAGGCAAACTAAAGTTATCATCCGGAAACCACAAAATCCACAAATTTGCAATCATTCAAGGGGAATAACTCTGGAAAGGTATATGCAATTATGGTCAAAAGTGAACTTGAGCTGTATTTTGTGGTCAAAAACAAAAAAAACTGAAAATTTGAAATAAATCGGTCAAGGCAAACTAAAGTTATCGTCCGGAAACGAAAAGTTGGGCTAAATTCCCATAAATAAAGGGCCATAACTCTACTGCAAATGGGCCGCTAGAAACGGAAATCAAATCCATCCTGTATTTTGTCATACTAAATCCACATGCCAAATTTAACTCAGCTCAATCCATTACAACTAAAGTTATTGTCCGGAAACGAAATGTGTACATGGACGGACAGACAGACAGACGGGTGGAGAGACCATTCACATATGTCCCGTTTTTCAAACGGGTGTATAAAATCAACATCTGAAAAATTTGGTGTCAATCCGTCAAGGCGTTCGGCTTTAAATGAACGGAAACAAATTTTTTTTAAAAATTGTGGTTTCAAAGGGCCATAACTCTGCAGCAGATGGACTGAGAAACACCAATATCGAACTTGACCTGTATTTTATTGCGACAAACAACATCTGAAAGTTTGATGTCAATCCATCAAGGCGTTCGGCTTTAAATGAACGGAAACCAATTTTTTTTCAAAAATTGTGGTTTCAAAGGGCCATAACTCTGCAGAAGATGGACTGAGAAACACCAATATCGAACTTGACCTGTATTTTATTGCTACAAACAACATCTGAAAGTTTGATGTCGATCCATCAAGGCGTTCGACTTTAAATGAACGGAAACCAACTTTTTTAGAAAAATTGTGTTTTCAAAGGGCCATAACTCTGCAGCGGATGGACTGAGAAACACCAATATCGAAGATGACCTGTATTTTATTGCTAAAAACAACTTCCGAAAGTTTGATGTCGATCCGTCAAGGCGTTCGACTTTAAATGAACGGAAACCAATTTTTTTTAGAAAAATTGTGTTTTCAAAGGGCCATATCTCTGGACTGAGAAACACCAATATCGAACTTGACCTGTATTTTAATGCTAAAAACAACTTCTGAAAGTTTGATGTCGATCCGTCAAGGCGTTCGACTTTAAATGAACAGAAACCAAATGGTTTACGGACAGACGGACAGACAGACAGACTGATAACATAATACGACCGTTTTTTTTAAACGGGCATATAAAAATTGGAGGGCTTGCAACGTTGATCTCGAGATAAAAAAAAACCTCAAAAAGCAAATTTTTCCCAAATGCAGCTACGAAATTGAGCCAATCAAAGACTGAATTTCTTAAATTCCTAGCTGCATTGTGGGGAAAAAATGCAAGTTGAAATTTTGATATTTCGACATCAGTGTGTAGATGGTTAATATATGTAAAGACTCTTTCGGGGTGGGACGGAAAAAAAATCATAAAAGGCCATTTAGAAGCATTATTGACAAAACTAACCCCCATAATATAAAATAATATTGGAGAATTTCATCCAAAATTGACTTATGAATGGGGGGGGGGGGGGATATTGAGCGGAAAAAAATTGCCCCCGAAATCTTCTACTAAAGTCAATAAAAAAAAATATCCATTCACAACATAATTCACTCATATCAAGTTTTTTTTTAATGGAACATTCTTTAAAATAAAGCAAAGTATATATAATATTGTCTAATGAGTCATAATAGCAAGGTGGGACTGATTTTTCAAAATGAGAAAACTGAAAATATTAATTTTTATTTCAACAAAGATAAAAAAGTCTGATTTAACAAAAACAAAAAAGTCTTTTTGATCGCTATGCTGGTATGCAGATGTGGTAACAAAAACAAAAACACAAGGTTTGACCTTCTTGAGCCAGAACAAAAACAAGTTCCCATTTACTCAACCAATATTTGCAACATATGTACGGTTACAGTATAAGCAGTTCGTCCACTGAGTTCCAATGTGTTCTATGTGTCTACTGGCACAAAGAACACATTGGAACTCAGGGGACGAGTTGTAAATTAATTATGGGCACAACAGGCACAGTGCTCACATATGCCTTCACATGCCATGATTTACAGAACTAGACTGTTCGAAGTGGCACATCACTGCATATCAGAGATAAAATTAGGAAAAGCTGATTTAAATCTGGTTTAAAATCAAACGTTTCTGGAAAAAGGAATAACTGAGTTTCATTTGCAAGGTAAACACCGAGAAACTAGATTTGTAAGAATATTAAGCTACACATTTAGTATGTCTCAATTGTCTGATCTGGTTTATTGGGGTTTTACATCGCTTTCAACAACTATGGCTATATGATGCCTATATTACAACGCTGTTAGTTCCCAAGATGAAAGTAGAATTATTCAAACAGATCCACTGGATGGCCTGAGGAATTCACCAACCTCTGGAGGAACTAACAAGCTCATCCACACAGACACCTCAAATTTCTTAGAATTTGCTACATCAATATAGTATTAAAATGTATGTATGAACAGCCAGACCATCGCTGCTGTGCGTTATCAACCTGGCTACCAAATATGGACTTATTATACCCGGGTCCACATGAGGTTCAAGCTATACAACAATGTATCTTTTTTTGCACTGGCGTGAATCTGGTATGTCTTGAAAAATGCATCTGATAGAATAAATGGAAAAATGTTTGGACATATAAAAATACGCATTGAATCAGTGTGCATTACACGTTTCGAGTTAGTGTTTGAGTGTCAATGTTTTGATTATAAAATGTATGAGAAGAGAGTGGGTCCCCAAAATGTCATGGAAAAATATGCAGGAAAGGGTGGGTGGGTCAAAAATCTGCAAAATAAAAATTTCCACCCATGTTTACGCATTTTTTCCCGCCCCCACCCCGAGTCTTTCGTGATATATTGCTGGCAAATGTAAATAAATTGACATGTATGAATGTCTCTTTCGGTCGGTTCGCTCAATTTCTTATCCTTTAACTGGTAGAGTGCTAGAAGCTCATATTTGGGCTTTACACTAAAGGGCAGGTGCTGCAAGTTAAAGGCTTCATAACCTATGGATATGCTTCACATTATGCTTGAAGTGAAATTATTTGGTTTGTATGGCTTTGAATTGTTACAATTTATGGGAGAGTGCCTGTTGGCACTCTCCCATAAATTGTAACAGGGCAAAGACACATGAACAAATTTTGATGACCAAAAATAATTCAGCACTTTACCAGTTAACCACCCTCCAACACCAAACGTTTGGGTTTGAAGTAGATGAAATATTCAAGAAGTGTGGCCAGACCACAGGATGAATACCACAAAGCGAGAACTTTTCCGTAAACTGCATGGCGGGAATATACTATATTTTTGTGTTGTACATCAATGTCGCATTTCTTCAGTTTATGTCAGTTGTGCCTCGAGTGACACGTTACAAAGTTACGCATCGTAAGTTTCTGTCAAACATTTCTATTCAACCGAAGAAGAAACTACCTTCTAGAGATGGGCAAAATACCGAAAAAATGAACCGATACTGAAATCATGAGGATACCGAAAAACCGAACCGAACCAATCAAATGTTCCTGAATTTGCTATTTATGCTATGGTTGGTTAATGTTCAGTTTAGCATTATTCCAGGTTATCAGAACAAAATGAGGAATGAGGTTATTATTAATTATATCCTTGTGGGGAAGGGGCTAATATATCCCTTTCCACAAGATGCATATTTTATCATTTTACACTTACACACTGCGTCCTTGCATGTGTGGGTTGCCTCAGATAGAACTTATAATGGTCAGAGTTATATACAGAACAGCCTATAACAAAATGTACCAAAAGTCAACATTATACGCCTAATAACACCAGATTATTGCCTCATTATTACCAGATTGCTATAGCAATCTGGCAATAATGAGGTCATAATCTGGTATTTCAGTGGTTGACGAAGAAACATGAAATGGTGTATTCTGCTGGCCCTATGAATGAGGTGATCCATTTGAGGAGCCAATAATAAAGAAAATGTTTTATTATTTCAGGCAAAAAACAAAATGAGGCGAATGATGCTAAACTGAAAATTAATAAACCATGGCCTTATAAGACCTTGTTGAGGCTTGATAGCATCTGAAGTGTTCATTTTTATGAAAGAAGTGACTGACTTTCTTTTCAGTTTTGTTAACCAATAGAGGCCTGGGCAATCGTCCTGAATTCCCACTATACTACAACCTGTATATGTCTAGTTGCTTAGCAATGATTTCTAGTCAAGTATTCGCTGCCTGTTGAGGCAGCTAAGACTTGACTAGAAAACACTGCCCAGGTGATTTATCTATTGTCGGCAGGACCTCCTGATGATGGCAAGTTGAGGGCACATGCCCCGAAATCTCAAAAGACTGAAATAGGCCTTTAACCCTTTAACCAACGCAGACGATATCAAAATTTATTATTTTAAATATCATTTTTGGAAAATTTTCAAAAAACTTCAACAAAACCATATCATGTGACCCCTCGTTGGAACGAGCTCGTCCCAACGAGCGGTCACATGATATGGTTTTGTTGACATTTTTTGAAAAATATTATTTTTTTCAACTGCTGAATTTTCATATTACGCGGGCGGATGCGACCGATTCGTTGGGTAAAGGGTTAACGGTTAGATGTGTTTGGAACATGTCACAAAATTACTGTAGATATGATTTGTGTTGGCAAAAGAAAGACAGTGTTGAGGTCATTGGCAGTGGCAGTTGTGGTGTCGTCGCAGAATGGTGCATGAACAACGTATTCTGTATTTTTCTGATGTGAATTCCCATTTGGTACTGTCAACAAATCTCATTCAAGTCAGATAACGAATACCGAAGCGATACCGCGGTATGTCCACCTAAAACTACCGAAACTGATACCGAACTCAAAATTCTAATACGGTTCATTTCTACTACTTTCGCTACCGGACAACGACCACCCCAGTCCTTAGTACAATTAACTGACTGAAATAAACAAAACACGGGCGAAACCTTTATGGCCCGTGCACCTATGCCATTTCGGTCATTTGAACGATGAAGCCCAGCATGTTCACATGCCATTGTCTAACTTGCATTTCCTCCGTCAGTCCGCTTTGCGATTTAAAATAAACAGCTGCGCCATGAGCGCATAATACGCCCGTTATTAATTACAAGAGGGAAGCACACATTATGAGTATACATGTGTGCTTGTCAGGGTTTTTTATATTCTTGTACAATAATCATAACCAACAACATACACTGCAAAACATAAAGGTTCTTCTTAGAACCAAAACTGGTTCTATCTTGTTCCTGAGATGGAACCAGTTCTGTTTAAACAGTATTTATTTCAAATCCTATCAATTTATAAAGATTAACATTAAATATTAACAAAATTAAACATAAATTGAGGGGGTTTCAGCCGTAAGTTTAGAGCTTATACGAGGTTGTCTCAAATCATTATTAAGCAAAGGAGATATGAACAGTTGGCATATCGAACCAGTTTTGGTTCTGTATAGAACCAATATACCAGGCATTTATATTCGCTTTGTTTCAAAATGTTTGGCGACTGCGTTGAATAAGCTCCAAGTTTACTGCTGAATCTACTTCAGTTCATGTATTATTCTGTTAAAATTGAACGCTAATCTTGGTAAATTTATTTGATTTGAAATAAATACTGTTTAAACTAAACTGGTTCCATCACAGGGACAAGATTAGAACCAGTTTTGGTTCTAAGAAGAACCGTTATTTTTTTTGCAATGTACTGTGTTCATAAATTTGGAAATAATTTTTTTGAATTTCATGTATATATCTTATGTCTAAAAAGATCATAACTTCAAAAAAATGGTAAATTGTCCGACATGTGGAAAATTGCCTATATTTTGATGAATAAAGTCCCATAACCTTGGAATGACAAATCGGACAGCGACACAAATCGACCAACATATACTTTCCACCAAAAAATCACAAAAATGCTCGAAGCGTTTTCGAGTTATTGTACGACGTGTGGACGGACGGACAGCGGTATACCACAATACGACCGTCTTTTTCAAAACGGGCGTGTAAAAACGGTATCTCCGGGTTGTGTTAATATTGAGTCTTAGGTAATTATATTGTGTTTTAGAAATATCCAGCACGCGGGCATATATGTTTACAGGATTTTATTCACCAACAGAACCCAAAAGCACATTGCATAGAAATCCAATAACTTACTGATTAACCACGTTGTTCAAGACATAGAAGGTCGGTCAGTGAAAGTTAATTGTGAGCTGTGGACTCGAATGAGCAAAGCAAATAGTTACCACTCAACTTACCAAGGGTATAGGCACAGGAAGGCTTGGTGGCCTTGACCCCCTAAATTTTCTGTTGCCCCCTCCCCCCACCCCAAACATTGTCCCAATGCAACTTTCACATAACATATATAACCCTAACTCGGCCCCATTATTGGGCAGCACACGCTACAAATGCCCCGGATTCGCTCTTAAAGCACTGAATGTTGAAAAAACTCCTTGGGGGTGGGACACTTTGGTTGGGTTGTTAGCCTCTTTTCCCACTTTCCTTCGAGCAAGTGGAAGAAGGGGTAACAACTGGCGGATCCTAGTTAAGAATAGGGGGGTCCCAAGCGCCCCCAACGACCTTCCAAATATCCTGATTGCACCCCCCTCCACCCACACCAAACTGACTACCCCCCCCCCCCCCCCCCCCCATTACAGAATCCCGGCTACGCGGCTGATAGTTACTGATGAACAGAATTTATTTTTCTGCGAACTTTGTGATGGACAGGTATATTGATGTTCCCAAATTGGTGCAGATTGACTCAAGAACACCACCAACAACAACCATACGACCACCAATGGGACGCAATGGCGA
Source organism: Pictodentalium vernedei (assembly GCA_031216915.1). NCBI lineage: Eukaryota > Metazoa > Mollusca > Scaphopoda > Dentaliida > Dentaliidae > Pictodentalium > Pictodentalium vernedei. The sequence goes on along the minus strand of CM062290.1, from coordinate 169,776,405 downwards.
CAGAAAAATCCGGATCATCTGAACGAAAACCGTAATTGTGACGAAGTTAGGAAGATACTGGTCCCTTTCTTCGGCCATGAAGTTCGGAGGTGGGGTGGGGGTGGTTGGAAATGATGTCTGGCTTTGCGGTAACAAAAATAGGAAATGGTAAAACCCTCGAAAAAATGCAAATGGCACATTTCTCGCTATACATTTTTGGGAAGTACTGACCTCAATGAGCATCCCCATACATTACTGATACATCAAAAACACATTTCTGAAAACAGCGGACCACATGCAATTACACAATTACCCATGTGATATACCTACACTTACGGTTTCAAATGCACTTAGTTTTGAGAAACAAATGGGTCGCCAATGGCATGTAATGAAATCCAAGTTCAACAAATTGTGCAGAAAATTTCCGTTGAGTGATGTGGGGTGGGAAAATCTTACCCGAGAGGAAAGATATTTCACCCAGACGCGAAGCTTGTCGAACGTCAAATATCTTTCCCCGAGAGTGAGATTTCTCCATCCCACCTCCAAACCACTCTAGGGTGAGTTTTCTCCCACATGACGACACTGGAATCAAAATACTGCTCGAGCAATGGAAATTTAAACTTCTATCAATTAATCGTGGAGAAAAATGGATTGCATATTCTGAAAGAGCTTTGAAATGTTCTCTATATACCAAAGGTACATGTATCAACCACAAACACGAGTATTATCTGACGGCAGCAATGGGTTAACATTTTGAAGCGAGTTGAAATAAATGACATTCTGGTGAAGGTATCACAGAACTAAATATTTTCCCATAGGCTACCATTATAACGTTCAGGCGAAAAAAATATGATCGCATCACATTAATTTTGGTATTCAAATATCCTTGTCAAGTATAGCCCTTCAGACAACTTTTTTTGACCATGCAACAAATAAGAGAGAAAAAATGACACGAAGGAAAGTACCGGTCACGTGCACATATTTTTCAGGGAACTCCCTACAAACACAAAAAGTAAATTGTATTTTTTAGGTCCAAAAGTCATCAAATCACCCTCTTTATTATCAGGAATATTCAACAATAATGCAAGATGTCAATAGAATGTTTTAAACGTTTATTGAAACAATTTATTTTCCCAAGGCTGTTTATTTTTAGAGATTGCATCATTTCCGAGGTAACAAGGCGGGTAAATCTAATTCAAATATTTACTGCAGCGAAACCTGAAATGGGTGACTTCGATCACTCCATGTGGGGTGTGGTGAGAGAAAAATCACTCTAGAGTGCATGTGTGGCTGAGCGTGTGTGTGTGCGTAGGGGTGCGTATCTGTGTCAAGAGAAGCGAAGCAGGACAGCATTTTTTTATAAAAAGCAGACGAAGATAACTTGTCCTGCGATCATTAAATATTCAAATAAGGATGGTCACGTGGTCGTGGGTGAGAGAGATCTGTCTCACACAGGGGCTAATACTATAAAACTTTTACAAATGTATTTTCTAGAATTGTATTTATCTTGTTATGACTCAAATTTTCAAAATCTTCTTGTGGCGGGACGCCTAGTTTTAACTCGACGCTCCGGCCGTTACCTACTCCTCCCACATCCCTTGAAAAGTGGGAGAAGGGGGTAACAACCGGAAGGTCCTAGTTAAGAAAAGTGGAGGCCCCCAAACCCTTCACCACAACGTCCTTTCAAATATCATGCCCCCTCCCCCCAAAACAAAAAATAGTAAGGTCACCCCATTGAAGAATCTTGGCTACGCGCCTGGTTAGCGGGTCTGGTGTAGACAACCCAATACACACCTAACCGAACAAGAGGATCGGTGATTATTTAATCCTACGGCCCTATAGGGCTATAAGGTTGAATTATTTCAAATAAAACACTGGCTATATTCGATAGTTTACGCGATGGTTCCATTCAGGTCGTCAGTGCAGAAAAGGTCAAATTTCTTGGAATGCTAAACTTATGGGACATTGAATAGATAATTCCAGATAAACGCACCTCTACAAGAATAATGCATTGAGCTTGCTGCGATTTTGAAATAAAATAGTTCCACTACAGTACTGGGGTCTATTTCTCAACTGCATCGCAATAGGATTGTCACCTGGTCACGACACATGGATCGACATTTCAGAAATACAATCTCGCAAAACCAGTTTATAATAAATAAAAAAAAACAATATATAGATCCACATATAGCATCTAAGAGGAAATGTGTTACTTTTGATTTTCGACCGGTGGGTTTATACGGTGTTGTTAGCGGAAAGGCGGGCGGAGACTTTTTACCAGATTGCGACCCAGTTGCAATCTTGTCAAATTCTCTGCTTGCCTTTGTTATGTCAGTACTATATCTCCCAGTAACATGTGAGTCTAAAGTCCATCATTTGTTTATTTGTTGCTAGTAGCTACAGTAAATAACACTGCATATATTAGCTAAAGATTGAATTGAAAATAGCACGTTGTAAATAGTATTATTCTATTAGGCTTTATCGTAAAATTCCGGAGTTACTCAACAAGAAACTACAATAAAATAATTTATCGTACAAGAAGAACGTATTTTCCCAATGCAAGTAAAAACGTATAGACAAAATACAAATGTGTATTGAGGGTAGTAACAACACGTGCGATCACTCGCTTCAGAAAGACAATGTTATTTACACGAGCTCATCGCAAACTGAATACACATGTCTAGGCAACCGTTTTGATAACAGTAATTAAGTGATAAATAAACCATCAAGTCGGCGAAATAAATTAAACCCAATCATTTTTTGCCATGATGATATTATATATGGGCCTACCAAGCGTTAAAGCTGAAAAATAAAACAAAGAAACACACACAGCGGAAACATTACTATAAACTTCGGCGATTATGGTAAAAGTGGAACAATGAATAGGGATTACGGCATGTACAACCCAAGAACGTCATGATCTTCATTCATAAAAGATCAATTCATAGACGCAGAATGATTGTCCAAATATATGCAAACAAGCCTAGGAAGTGAGAAATATTTGTAAGATAAATTAACAACATGTGGGTTCCGAGATAGTGTATTGAAGTCTCGACCTCGCCTCTGGGTCATATATCGACTTGTCCTAACGGACTCGTCGACATATGCCCAGAGTCGAGATCTCGGCTTCAATGCACCAACCCGCATTATGGTAATAACCTATAAGGTTTTTTTTTATTTTGAACAATCGTCTAAAGTTATCAAACTATTGTTTGAAAATATATGTAACTCTACGTGAATACTTAATTTTTGAACACCCATTCTCAAAGATATTGTGATTTAGAAAGATGAATAGTAACGAAATGTACTCACCATATTTACCGCGATGTATATTTTAAACGAGTGCGATGAGGGTACAAGCAGGTGAATGCTGATCTAGTCCGCTTTATTTATCCCGTGAATACATAGAACGTTGCGCATCACATAACATGTACATGTGGCAGTGACGCAGCCGTTTTGGCGCTCAACAAGTGTCGTTCTACATTCAAGTATCCCACAGTGTCAACAATTTCCTTAAACGGCAATGCGAATACACACAACAAACTGGATTAATTTAACTAGCTGACATTTTTTGAATACATCTATTCTCGGGGAAAAAACAACAAACACGCGGTGTGTGAATCAACTTACAAATGCAAATGACCCATTTAACTGTAAGCTAACATATTTTCGCTTTTGAGAAATGAGGTGTGTCCTGGTGGTTTTATTTCATACCGATTCCAAATTCATTTTAAAGCAATAAAGCCAACTTACTTTCACAATTTTACCATTGAAAATGACACGTTGATTAATTAGTTATGGAGTTATGTACGGATGTACATACTTTTCTGCTAATAATATACACAAATAATATATAAAATCGTCAATAAGTTGAACCACTGAATCAGAAAATTTCCAGTAGGAGCGATATTAAAATGGTTTGTATCATTTTGAACGTAGTTACTTAAAAACCCTTGAGTTTATAAATAATTCCGAATGCCTTGAAAATACTTAAAATTGGATTCTGAACTCCAAAAAGTTCTTGAAACTGAGTAAAAACAATCGTACAGTTTCCACACAACGTCGTCCAGAGATTTTAAATGCGACTAGAAGTTGTTGTGACGGTAACTGATATTTTTTTTATTTTTTATCTCCCGGCACCAGTCACGTTTTGCAGTTTAAAGTTCCCAGTAAATTTCTAACAAATGAATCAGAAACGCCTTTGGCAGGCCAGGTGTAATTTGCTTTGACCAATTTAAGCTCGAATTTTTTTCTCTCTTTGTCTCTTTTCATGAACCGAGTATTCTGGAAATTCACTACTAGTCTCTGTTTCAATTCCACCGTTCAAGCACGTAAGTGGAGGACATGCAACCGGACCACCTCAGATAGGGGACCTTAGGTGTGGCGTCACACCGCGCTGTATTATGGGTGTCATGTGGCAGTCATAGAAACCAAGAGGAGCAGACATGTTGTGATGGGTGATACGAGTGCTCATGCGCAGCTCGTGTTGTTAGGGTAACGCGTTTTCGTCGTCCATTTTGTATGATGGAGCCCACCATCTTTGGTTTTGTAGTGGAACGTGGTTGCTATCAGCCCGAAAGGCTTTCAGCAGGATAGGGTTGAGTTCTTCTGAGTGTGTGTTTGATTTTGATGGGAGCATATTAAATAACCGAAAACGACCCGACAACTACGACAAATTACTCAAATAGACTGTACCTGGCTCGAATTTTTCTCGTTTCTACCTAAGCCCCCACCCCCTCTTCCCATACTTCTAGGGTTAAAGCATTGCTGTTCTATTCGATGGGAATACGTGGAATCACCGGAAGCAACCCAAGTCCCCCAAATCACCCGAATGGACCGAGCAACGACATAAAACCAGAAATCCACTAACATGGGTAGCGCGTAGTGCTATGGGGTTGGGAGGTCTCTTTATTTCGCGGAGATCTTGTCATTCTGGGTTAAAATCCTCGTTTCTGTCTACTCCGACCTCCTGTCTCTGCCTATTCTTCCATACCCCTAGACTTATAGCGGTAGTGTACCTTCTTTTGGGGCATACAATTACTATTTTCAGTATTAAAGGATTAAACAACAATGCAATCGCTCTAATCACATTAGCGTCCACCCATCATCTTCTTTTCTACAACGATTGTGATTTTTGAAGGACTAGTGGGAACATTATTTTCTGATGAACTGGTTATGAATCAGCGAGGGTAAATAAATAAGATAAGAATATGTAACATTCATTGGCAATTCCATTTATTTTATCAGTCACATTATGTATACGGGTACAGAGCGGTTCATGATACACAAAGTTATTCGTCGGGGACATCTTCATCTCCAGAAACATCTTCGAATGGAGTTTTCTTCCTAGATCCCCAACCCTTTCTTCTGAAATTGGTGGAATACCATCTGCTGATGGGCGGCGTCTTGGTTTTCCGTAGTTTTGTAATATCTTTAACCCTTTACCTAACGTGAAAAGCAGACGACACTTGCAAAAAAAATTCTTGAATAACTAATTTTTTTCATTTTTTGTCTCAAAAACATAGGTTATGACCCCTCGTTGGAACGAGCTCGACGAGCTCGTTCCAACGAGGGGTCATAACCTATGTTTTTGAGACACAAAATGAAAAAAATAGTGAAAATTAATTGGCGATTTTTGAGAATAGCGCTGGCCGGTTTTGGCCGTTACGTTGGGTAAAGGGTTAACTTTACTGTTTCCACTGACGGCAGCGTGATCAACTTTCGCAGTGTGAACTCCATTTTGTTTCGTCCGATTTTTAAAGGCGGGCAGCTTGGATTTGTTGGTGGCTTTAAACACAAGCGGCATGATTTAATTGTTTTCTTTAGGGGCGGCAGGACCCATCTATTAAGCTTCGCTCTTCATTTGGTCTGCATTTACAATTTCAGTCTTCGTTTGGTCCAATGTTTGAGAAGAAATTGCACTCTTGTTTTGTCTGAAAGCTGCTCGGTAGTTTGAGCTAAACCTTCGTTCCCTGGTGCAAAAGGACCTTCGCACGTTTGCGTGGCAACTTTGTCAGGGCAAAGCCAGCCTAAATATAGGGGCAAGGGGCCTCATATTTAAAGATACTGTAAGTTCAAAATATATTCCGCATCAAGGCGAAAAACCTACATGAATTTCACTTCTCTGTAAAGCTGGAAAAACACACGTGGTGTATATCCAGCTTTAGCGCAGGGACCCAGGGGAGAAACGGTATGTTAGATAAGGTCTAATCTCATTTATCGTCACGGTCAATTAAGATACGAGATTTTAAAACGATAGAAATGTCTGTCGTGTCGTCACCTGATCATTAGTTATAGCAATGCGTGTCAGGAACGAATCATCGTTAAGTCACGCGTGAGATGACTTGTATTGATTCTGCCTCGATATACGTCATCTCCCACCGTTTTGACAGGTGGACAGATGAGCGTCGGTCCACCTGACAGTTTAGGGTAAAAAGTATATATATACCTGGAAGGGCAGAGCATTAGACACACACTTGGGGTCACACACACGTTGGTGAAGTCCAGGACAGGCGAACTCTGTTTCCTGGCATAAGGGTACCTTCGATCACAGGACCCTGAAACGGCTGGAATCGCCAGAGAGGGCATTCCATGATTGATTTAGCTTAAAGTTGATAGGCGGCTACGGGGCCGAATTCGTGAGAAGGGACACCCCAGGTGGAACGTTAAAGTTTAGATTGTCGAGTAGCAGGTATCGGCCTGCAATAGTCAGAAGTGTAGGTTAATTGTATTGTGCGTATTGACCCTTTGAAGCGTCAGAGTGATTGCGTTCTGAGTAGTTTGTTTTGCTGTCGAAGCATCGTAATACCGACTGGAGATCGGTGTGAGTGACAATTTCGCCCTAGCACAAAAAGGGCATTTGTGAATCGTGAATTCAACCAGGAACGGTGAATATTTCAATAGGACTTTCACGGAGGACTTTCAAAAGGCACATAAGGTATGAGTAGACAATATCTGACCCAAATCAGAAGTGCGGTGTTTTCATAGATGACGAACATTGCTGGTCGGAACCCTCCGACAGCCAGAGGTACAGTTACGCGCAGACGTTGACATTTGAGCCTAAGCGGGTGAAGCTCTTATGGCGAGCTCACAGTAATAACATTTCAGATTTGTGAAGCTCTTATGGCGAGCTCACGGTAGTAACATTTCCAGTGTGTAGACTATAGTGCCAGTACAGGGCTATAGAATGACTATATGATTGTTTAGAATCATTTAACCGTAGTGACCCATTTTCTGTGAAAAGAATTGAATTGTTGATTGTTGAAATATTGAAACGGATTTATTTTTTTATGTGTAAATAAAAGAATCGTTGTTACTTTAAATCATTCTTTCCATTATACAGCCTGAAGTGATTAGGAATCACACCTAACGGAAATCGAACCTATTTCAGGCCAATTTGGCAGAGAAGGAATCACGGCGTCGGTCTAACTCAGCTCTCTGCGCAGAGTTCGCGACACTTGGATTCCGACCCTCCACGTTGGTCTAATTTTCCCGCAACTTCATCAGCGGGACTAAATAACCCCACGTCAGCCCAGGCCTTACGGGGCCTCAGGAGTCCCTGACATTGATTGGCGAGCGCTACCAGGATATTTCTAAAAGGTAAAAAATGGCTATATGGAAATTTTGTTTTATTTTAATGGCGGTTCTGTTTAGGTTTTGACGCGTTCGGTCAGTTGATGCCGTTCAAGGGTTTAATATCGCAATACAGTAGTCCCCAAAAGGATACTTAATAGCCACTATAACTGCGGTAGGTTTCAGAATATTTGGTGCGTTTAATTACGTTAAATTACAGAGGTAAATTAAGATTAATTGCCATATTTTTTTTTTCTTTTCCTTCTTCGTTCTTTCTGACGAGTGTTGAAGATAGAAAGAAAAAATCAAAATGGATGTTGTTACACCCCTCGCCCAACTGGTATCATTAGGCAAGGAAATGGGCCTTGAGGGGGCAGAACTTCATAAGTTCGTTAAAGATGAGCAGAAACGTGAGGCCAAGGAGATTGCCTTACGTAATGACGCAAGAGAGAGAGAAGCCCAATTAGAACGAGAGCGTGAGAAAGACGCAAGAGAGGCGAGGGAGAGAGAAGCCCAATTAGAACGAGAGCGTGAGAAAGACGCAAGAGAGGCGAGGGAGAGAGAAGCCCAATTAGAACGAGAGCGTGAGAAAGACGCAAGAGAGGCGAAAGAGAGAGAGATTCAATTAGCAAATGAGGCGAGAGAGAGGGAAGCCCAATTAGCAAGGGAGGCAAGGGAGGCAGAGCGAGAGCTCGAACAACAGAGGCACGAGAGAGAATTAGAGCTCCTCAGAGCAAGGGCCGATGTGGAGAATGAAAGTCGGCGCTCAGGGGATGGGAGTGCAGGAGTAGCAATTCATGCCCCACGCCCCCATCTAGCTCATTTCAATGAAAACACAGATGACTTGGACTCGTACTTGGAGAGGTTCGAGCGTTTTGCCTCCAGTCAAATGTGGCCAGAAGACACATGGGCTATGTGCTTGAGCCCTTTGTTGTCAGGTAAAGCCCTCGAGGCTTATACCAGTATGCCTCCTGCACTTCTTAACGACTACAGTGAGCTGAAGAATGCCATCCTTCGGAGATACCAGCTCACTGAAGAAGGATTCCGGACCAAGTTCCGAGAAATTAAGCAGGAGAAGGGAGAAACAGTACCTCAGTATTTTGCCCGAGCTAGGCGGTACTTTGACCGCTGGACTGATCTCGCAGAAGTGAATGAGTCGTATGGAGCCCTGCGAGATCTATTTCTCCGAGAGCAGTTTTTAACTACATGCTCCAAGGAATTGGGCCTGTTCATCAAGGAAAGGGGTCCGCCCACCTATGATGAGATGGCAACTGTGGCAGAACGCTACATCGAGGCCCACGGTGGGAGTGTAAACGCATCCAAATCGGCTAGGGGTGGGGCAAACGGGTTGGCAGTGGCACCCGTAAGGCAACACCACCCCGACCCTCCTGCGTCGCAGACCAGCCGGAAGGGGAGCGCTCCCAAGGACACCACTTGTTTTATCTGCAACAAGCGGGGTCATATTGCCAGGGACTGCTGGCAGAAGCAGGTAAGGACCACTGGGAACATTAGACCACCTCAGCAGGGGGCCGGGAACGCAGCGCCAAGGGGTTGGAAGTACGGTGACCGCGTAGATCCAGGGCCCAGTAGGCAGACGGCAGCGTTCTGTCAAACTATCGGTCCAGAACACAGTCCCCTCCGGGAATGTATACAAGAGGGAGAATTAAGGCTGGAAGGCGGGAAGGTTGTCCCGATAATAAGTGGCATGTGTGAGAGGCTCACAACTTCGCAGGAGAAGGTTGATATGCCAGTGTACCCAGGGTATGTGGGACAAAGGGAGATCCGTCTGCTCCGGGATTCTGGGTGCTCCTCTGCAGCGGTTAGAAGGCAACTGGTTGACGACAAGCAATTGTTGGGTCGTGACCATTTGTGTATTTTGATAGATGGGACCGTTAGAAGGTTCCCCATCGCGAGGATAACGGTGGATACCCCATTTTATCGTGGCGAAGTGGAAGCCATGTGCATTGAATCACCTGTGTATGACCTGGTCATAGGTAATATCCCAGGGGTGAGGGCAAGCCCTGATGAGTTATGGTCCAGGGATAGGGGGCCAAGTGAGGGCCCAACGAGTAAGGAAGGGAAGGTTCCCAGGGGGAACCAATCCGATGGTCCAGGGGATGGCCCCTACACGACGAAATGTCGGGAAGTTTCAGGAGGGACGACTCCTGTCCTATTAGGGAGAAGAGGCCGCAGGCGGTCCAGGCGAAACGCCAAACAGCGAGGGAACCCAATGGGATCATTGGGGAAAGACCCTCAAGCAAATTTATGTGGGGGAGTTGAGCGCCCCAAGAAGTCGGTGTCACCCGTGTGGAGAGGGGAGGCCAGACCCACGCAAATGGCTGGGCAAACTTCCCCAGAATTGAGGGGGCACGGGTCAACACAAGTTGAGTATGTTAAAGTGGATGGGACCACTAAGGTGGGCGCCCAGGGGACCGAGAAAAGGGTCCACAAATCAAAGGAGAAGCATCCTAGGTGGCGGAGACCACGTAGAGAGTGCCGGGGGCGCACAGCGCCCAATGTGCGCAAGAAGTCGTCGCAATGGACCGGGGGGTCGACGGCACAAGGGCCAAGGGCGGCCGGTGTCGTTCGAACGGCGGTAATCGCCGGGACGAGTGAGCCTGGGGGATATAGCGCCAAGGGAAGCTCTTGGGAATGCGAAAATGACAGGGTATGGGGACCCTGGTGGAATACCCGTAGAAATAACGGGGCGAGAAGTAGGGGTGTGTCGAGGGTTACCCAAGGGGATTCTGGGAACCGGGCCCCTACCAATGGTCGGTGGTTATAAAGAAGCAATAGCTGGGTGGCTGCGGGCCTGGTGTTTGGGACGGGGGCTCCAGTCGCAAATATTTTTGTGGGTGAGGTGATGAGTTTCGTAAACCCGGTGTTAAGGCCCGGAAGGAATTTTCTTATTTTAGTATTATTATTGCTCTGACTGCTGACTAGAGTTGTTTGTGAGTGCGAATGTGAGATACACTGCCCCGTTCGTCGCATGTGCGTGGACGGGGAGCATGTGTGTCGAGTTTTGTAAGTATGGGATACACTAACCCCGTCTGTCGCAAAGGCGCGGTCGGGAAATCTGTGTGTTGAATGTGTGAGTGTGTGCGTCACAATTTTAATGCCCTGGTTGAGCTTTGCGAGGGTGAGGCTCAACATAATGCAGGGGTCGTTTGCCCCTTCACAAGTCATAGGGGAACGGGAGGCGAAGTTACACTCCGTTGGAATTAACCCATCTGACGCAAAGGCGCGGACGGTGTTACTCGTCGGAGTGAGTGCCAAGTGAACTGTTTGCAAAATGGGCGAACGTGTATAAAAATGTGTATGTTTAGGTGTAAATATATAGTATTACAGAGAGGGAGAGAGTGCTGCAAATCTAAGAGTAAGGCTACTCTAAACCCGCAAGACGGGAGCATGTGGTAGCGTGTGTGTCGTGGGAATCGGTATGGCCGACGCATGAGCCCGGTCATGAACCCCACGACCACTAGGGCACAGTTTTGTAGTCTTGAACATGATGGGTAGATTGTAAAAAGGTGTGAGAGGCGAACGTGCGTGGCTTTGCCCCTCGTGTTTTAAGAGATACACAGGGTGTTTCTCTCGGGAAGGGAGTTGTCAGGGCAAAGCCAGCCTAAATATAGGGGCAAGGGGCCTCATATTTAAAGATACTGTAAGTTCAAAATATATTCCGCATCAAGGCGAAAAACCTACATGAATTTCACTTCTCTGTAAAGCTGGAAAAACACACGTGGTGTATATCCAGCTTTAGCGCAGGGACCCAGGGGAGAAACGGTATGTTAGATAAGGTCTAATCTCATTTATCGTCACGGTCAATTAAGATACGAGATTTTAAAACGATAGAAATGTCTGTCGTGTCGTCACCTGATCATTAGTTATAGCAATGCGTGTCAGGAACGAATCATCGTTAAGTCACGCGTGAGATGACTTGTATTGATTCTGCCTCGATATACGTCATCTCCCACCGTTTTGACAGGTGGACAGATGAGCGTCGGTCCACCTGACAGTTTAAGGTAAAAAGTATATATATACCTGGAAGGGCAGAGCATTAGACACACACTTGGGGTCACACACACGTTGGTGAAGTCCAGGACAGGCGGACTCTGTTTCCTGGCATAAGGGTACCTTCGATCACAGGACCCTGAAACGGCTGGAATCGCCAGAGAGGGGATTCCATGATTGATTTAGCTTAAAGTTGATAGGCGGCTACGGGGCCGAATTCGTGAGAAGGGACACCCCAGGTGGAACGTTAAAGTTTAGATTGTCGAGTAGCAGGTATCGGCCTGCAATAGTCAGAAGTGTAGGTTAATTGTATTGTGCGTATTAACCCTTTGAAGCGTCAGACTGATTGCGTTCTGAGTAGTTTGTTTTGCTGTCGAAGCATCGTAATACCGACTGGAGATCGGTGTGAGTGACAATTTCGCCCTAGCACAAAAAGGGCATTTGTGAATCGTGAATTCAACCAGGAACAGTGAATATTTCAATAGGACTTTCACGGAGGACTTTCAAAAGGCACATAAGGTAAGAGTAGACAACATCTGACCCAAATCAGAAGTGCGGTGTTTTCATAGATGACGAACATTGCTGGTCGGAACCCTCCGACAGCCAGAGGTACAGTTACGCGCAGACGTTGACATTTGAGCCTAAGCGGGTGAAGCTCTTATGGCGAGCTCACAGTAATAACATTTCAGATTTGTGAAGCTCTTATGGCGAGCTCACGGTAGTAACATTTCCAGTGTGTAGACTATAGTGCCAGTACAGGGCTATAGAATGACTATATGATTGTTTAGAATCATTTAACCGTAGTGACCCATTTTCTGTGAAAAGAATTGAATTGTTGATTGTTGAAATATTGAAACGGATTTATTTTTTTATGTGTAAATAAAAGAATCGTTGTTACTTTAAATCATTCTTTCCATTATACAGCCTGAAGTGATTAGGAATCACACCTAACGGAAATCGAACCTATTTCAGGCCAATTTGGCAGAGAAGGAATCACGGCGTCGGTCTAACTCAGCTCTCTGCGCAGAGTTCGCGACACTTGGATTCCGACCCTCCACGTTGGTCTAATTTTCCCGCAACTTCATCAGCGGGACTAAATAACCCCACGTCAGCCCAGGCCTTACGGGGCCTCAGGAGTCCCTGACAAACTTCTTTTGTGGTTTGTTTCTGAGTCTCCATTATTCGTTCACTGGTCACGCCTTTGTCTTTGTTACAACTATAGCTAAGATTTGGTTCGAGCGTGTTTCGTTCAGTCTTTTTCACTGTGTTATGCCATAGTTCTTTCGATAGATGTGAATTTTCATCCTGTAAAATTCTTGAAAACTTTTATTTGAATGTGATTGTTTTTTTTTAATATGATCGCGCACATTTTGCCAGAGGTATTTTCACTCTTCGATGGTTTGAACAGAAATTATTTTTTCTTTCTCGGCCGATGGCACTCTGGCGAAAAAAAATGTCTATGGGAATTTCCAGTGTTAAATCAGTTAACATAGTACATACGACCGTGGATTTTTAAAAAAATCAAACCCTATGGGCATTTTCAGTGTTAAACCAGCTCGCCATAGAACACGCGATCGTGGATTTTCTCTGGCGAATAAATGTCTATGGGTATTTCAATTTTAAATCAGTTCGTCAAAGTGTCTTCCCTTACTAGTATCGCCTCTCTTATAAATTATGGTCATACGAATGCCTGCTATCGCTGCATTTTGTCTTTCCATTGAAATGACGAAACATTCATTTGCTGTAATTCGTTCAGTGTTTTCAGTTATTTATATAAGGCCCAACAAATTAGATCTTCTGTTTCTCGGCCATGTTTTGTAAAATTGCGTGCTTGCGGACGGGCGGTTTTTGGTTTTATTTTTCATTTTTGTAATTATTTCTTTCCGATCAAAAGCTCGTGCTCTTGGTTTGTTTTATGTCTTAGGCCTCATAATATACAGATTAGTATGGGTGGTGGTGTATTTCGTCCCTTGGGTGCTGAAGCATTGCAAAGCCTTGTTGCACTCAAGGGGCAAGTTTATCAATTTTTGTAACTTGGGTAAAATATCATCCCTTTGCTCCTTAAGTCCCACCAGCTCTCCAGGAATACTACCTTCTTCGAGTGAATGGGCCAACACTTCTCACCCTTTGGGTTGAAATGTCTTTCGCTTTCTCAAGAAATCGTCCAAGAGGTCGGCGATGCTGAAACCCTCGACTGTCTGAAATTTATGAATCTACTCTACAATCTCATTCCACGATAGGTTTGGATCTGATTTTATACAATTTAGTAGTACCTTTGCTTTATCTCTAATTGTCATTGGAATGAGTCTAAAATAACCTGGACGAAATCTTCATTCTTTCTTTCGATTTCTTCAACGGTCTGGGCCTTTTCTCAAAATGTTTACTATTCCTGTAATACACACTAAAAACTAAAGTGTTAAAACTGACACTTTCAAGGTGTTAAACCCATTCTAACTCTTAGGGTTTGATTTTAACACTCAAAGTGCAATGCTTTAAGCACTCAAACATTACAATCGTCAGCTATCTGAAACTTGAATGGATGGCACATCCCATGTGTCTAGCATTGGTGGTTCTTCCAGAATCGTCCATAATTTGATTTGCGCTTTGTGGATACATAATTAAAAGGACACAACGCAGATGACGCGGATCAGGCTCGAGATTCGAGCCTGATCCGCGTCATCTGCGTTGTTTCCTTTTAAGTGTCGCGACATTACACTTGTCAAGTGGTATTATTGTAACACCTGTCAAGTTCTGGGATATGTACACTTGAACAAAGTGCTAGTTCTGCACTTAGTAAGTGTTAAATACAGCACTTCAAGTGTAGTTTTTAACACTTTAGTTTTTAGCGTGTAAAGTTCATTGTATCGACTCATTTTTTCTTCAACCGTACGTATCCTCGAGAATGTCTTTCATCTCTCCATCTATGATGGGTGCTGCTTTGACACTTGAAGTCCTCTTGATTCGTGGTATTTCTCGCATTGTAAATGATCTAATATCCCAGATTCTAATAAACCATATCATTTAGGTTCTGTGTCACCAGCTGTATTATGATGAATGGGTTTCACACAACCCCCATATAACAAGGTTTTGTATTTGGGTTTTCTGGCAGTTCAGTTTCCAACTGTTCGTTTCTAGAAGGTTTGCCTTGGCGGCACTGTTATGCTCCATGTCTTTTGGGATGGTCTTGCCTTTTAAATTGTTTCCAACACATAGTGCATTAGAAAGTATTATACTGTTTCTGCGCAAGTGCACACGACTCACACAGCACATGCTTCACATGAGCACAATTGGCTATCATTGCGAAGCTGACACCGGGTACTGCTGGATACGATGGGTGAATCAAATTTGAAGGGGGTGGGGGGGGTGGTGTGGGGGGGGGGGGGTAATGAAGATAAGCGCTATCGTGTTCAAAAAACGAGTGGTGTACTTTGTTAATATTTATATATCATTATGGGGGCACGTCAACATCGATTCAGGAATGCTGTCACATATAATTTTTGTGTCGCCGCCCCAGGAAGTGGGGAGCGACATATAGGGATTACGTTTGTCGTCTTGCGTCGTCCGCGTCGTCTGCGTCGTCGTCCGCGTCACACTTTCTCTTATCCGCCACTCCTCTTTAACCTATGAATGGATTTTGATGAAACTTTCAGTGATTCTTTATCACATAATGGCATTGTGCACCTCCTATTTTATTTTTTGATCCGCTGTATTTTTTCCAGAGTTATGCCCCCTTTCCACTTAGAATTCTGTCTGAAATATTAAAATATAGTGCAGGCGACACACGTCTTCCATGGAAGACTCACATCTAAGTTTTAGATTTCTCTGCTTGTGACGAGTACCACTAATACAGTTGGGCATACAAATGGAAGTCGGTAGGACCCGATTCGGGCTTTTAGGTGCCCACCCCGACCAATCTGGAGTAACGGTAAGGTAGAGTTAATTAAATAATAAAGTTGTGTCACGATTAACCCTTTACCTAACGTAACGGTCAAAATCGGCCAGCGCTATTCTCAAAAAAAATAATTTTCATTATATTTTCATTTTTTGTCTCAAAAACATAGATTATGACCCTTCTTTGGAACGAGCTCATCGTGCTCGTTCCAATGAGGGGTCATAACCTATGTTTTTGAGACAAAAAATGAAAAAAATCAGTTATTCAAGAATTTTGTTTGCAAGTGTCGTCTGTTTTTCATGTTAGATAAAGGGTTAATAAAATGTGTATCTTACTTATTCATCAATAAATGTTCAAGAAGTCCGGAGTTTTTAACTATAATCCTGACTGACTATATTACATCCACAACATCAAAGCATGCCTTCGACGTATGGGCAGTACGCTGTTCAAACACAAACGGTTAGACTGTAAGTTTATTTCATTTTTGTTTCTATGTGACGCGTGCTTACGAAGGGCATACTAACAACAAACATTAACCATTTACCTTATACGACTACAGGATGACACATGAAAGACAAATTTCGAACGACTAAAATTTTTCATTTTTTTTGTCTCAAAAATATAGCTTATGACTTCTCGTTGGAACGAGCTCGTAGTATATGAATGGCAATTTTTGTGGACAGCGCTGATCCTATATAGCCGTTACATTGGGTAAATGCAGGCCTTGCGAGTACCAAAAGCCCCACACGTTTCGAAAAAATCTGAATTTTGCTGTTCTCTGGTGGAACATTCTGGTACCTGCTTTAAAGAAAAACAAAACAAAGCGTGCCCTCCATTCCAAGCTTCACTGAAACTTCCAGCCAAACGTTCTTTTTGAATTCGATATCTTTGTAGTTATGCAAAGCCTTGTTAGACACTTCATGTTTCTGGATTTCCCGAATGACTTCCTCCTTGGAAATTTTATGGTTGTTCGTGCAATTAATTATTGAATTAATTATCAAAATGATTAAAGGTTAAAAAAATAACTTTGAATTTCGACCGCGTTTGAAAAAACTGCAATCAATGAAAACAAACAAATCAGATGTCATTGAGTTCATCCGAACTCAACCGAGCGTTATGTCGTGAAAGCAGAAATTATAAGGTCTGCGAAAATCGTTGGAATGGGTTCAAAACGATCTCGACAACCAGCGCATCGGTCGCGTCTGACGCATCGCGGTGGTGTGAATGCTCCTGTACAAACTTTACTATTTAAAAGCCCGACGGACGGACGGTCGGACGCATCGCAGCAGTGTGAATGGACCTTCAAATGCCATATTTAATATAAATGAAGACGCATCAGAATATTGTCACGTAAAATGCCACCTCCCCCCCCCCCCCAAAAAAAAAAAAAAAACAAAAAAAAAACAAAAAAAAACCAAATCTTCGGAGTGGGAGTGGGAAAGGCAGCGAAGAGCCGTGTAGGAGGGGGGGGGGGGGGAGAGAGACAACCCGAACATAATCCCCCACGTAAAAGCAGACGTTACACCCCCGCTCCCCCCCCCCCCCCTCCCCACCATTTTTGCAACTAAATACGCTCTGGAAGGGGCAGGCATGTAGCTAAATAGCAGACCCACAAATTCGCAAAGAGGGTGGCTATTGATCTATTATGGGGTGAAGCAGGGCCTTCGTTACTAATGGCTGACCATAGTTGGGCCCGGGGTAGGAAAATTGTGAATTTCAGGGTCCCCAAACCCTCGTTTCCTTGCACCAGAGTGGATATTTTGAGGTTTTTTAATGGAGAAATATTGGTAAGATTTCACACTTACAGAGCCGGTAAATGCCGGTGTGGAGTATAAATGACAGAACGACGAATATAAGACTCAGTATTGAACTGAGAATTTGCTTCGAGATATTAAAAAAAACAAAAAAAAACCCCAAAACTATGAATGAGATACAAACGGGATACTAAATATATGGGAATATATATTAAACCTACTGTATATAACTTGAAAACCCCGAGCTTTTGCAGGCGCCGGGGAGCAATTTGAAAGTGTGTGGGGGAAGGGGAGGGGCAATGTATCTAAGGTTTCTGCATTACCCCCCCCCCCGACACACGCGCGCGCGTGCGCACTTTTACAGAGTGTTGGGCATGCTAGTATGACCTAGAGGGAATACATGCTCCTAAAGAAAGAAAAAAAAAAACACAAATGGATGGGTAAACCAATCGAATGAATTTAGAACCGAATCTAATAATGCAAGGAGCAGAGAATTCGAATTTGCAGCGTTCAACAGTCCTCATCTGAGGAGTCAGTCACAGAAGCCTCAGAATCATTGAGCATGTGAGTTTTGGCCCTCATTTTTCAAAATATCCCAGAGAAAGCCCGCAGACCCTCACCACCGAGAATGCGATACGGCGATATCGCCTCTTGTGCTACCCCTACCCCCCCCCCCCCCCTCCCCACACACACACCACCTAACCACTGTGCGGCTCGGATGCAGCTGCACAGCACACGGTGAGCATACATGGTGGTCCCCTTGGGATTAGCTCTGATAGCCCCACCCCCACCTCACCCCCAATATTTTTACCTTCCTTCGCTCCTGAATAATCAACTATACTCTATTTTAAAAATAAATATGTGGAACTGATTCAAATGAACGCCTTTCCAGTGTGTTATCGTATTACTATAAACAAAGAAAAAATATGGTATACATGTAAACTACATTTTTAAAATTGCATGTTAGAGGTCAGTGTAAAACAAAACGCAAACGAAGAAAATAACCAAACGAATAAATTTAGAAGCGAGTCTGATAACGAAAGGAGCAGAGAATTCCAATTAGTTGTGTTCTACGACTGGATCTTTAGCCTGTGTGGAGTCTGTCTCTCTCCGTACAGAGGACAGCCATTTTACTTCCCCACCCAATAGGACGACACGCCGTGACATCATCAACCCCTCAACTGATGCTGCCAGAGAGGGTTCAGATACCTCCATATCTTTTCTCAGCCGGGGATCCGCGATCCCGCGACTTCTGGCACGAGAGACCAGCGAACTTATCCACCACGCTTTTCAACTTGTCACCCACTTTTCAACTTGGGGTGGGGGGATGTGCCCCCCCCCCCCCCTCCTGGTTACGTTCTTGAATGAGAGTAAATAATTTCAGTTTACAGGCATGACAAACTGGAAAAATATATCAGTAAAATATATTAGTTGCAGGTGTATTTTATAGAATAATGTAATGGCCGGTCTGGGTTTGAATGAAATTGCTGAGTCGAGAGGCCGGTTTGGGTGTATCAAGATATGACCAGGACACATGGCGTACAAAATTATTTTTTCCAAAAGGGTTAAGAAGGAAACTGGAGAGCAGTTTGGATAACCTTGTTGGCGGCCTGTTTGGGTGAAATTCTCAGAAACCGGCAAGATCGGTTCTTGTCATTCTGAAGCCGATTTGGCTAGTGACGCGTGCCAGGTGTGCGTTCCGTTTGGCCGTGCTATTAAGTGCGGGATGACCTCTTTGCCTAGTGTCCTGTGCATCCCACTACCTTTCACCTAGATGAAAGCAAATGGGATGCGCAAGAGACTACTCTTCGCCAGCAAAGACGAAGAGCACTTAGGGGCGTTCCGACGGGGGAGGGGGGGGGGGGGGGGTAATGAGGACCCTGATTTTTTAAAGTTGGAAATTTTATGGTTCAAATTTCAAAAGTTGGAAACATTCAGTTCTAAGCAAATATAGAACTAGTGATTTTTGGTTGAAATACATTTATTCTTTATAGTATGACCCACTAGTTCTTTTTCGCGCAGAACTAAAATGTTGATAATGTTCCAAGTTTGTAACTGCGTAAGCTAGCAATACATCGAGATTGCGCATTCGTAAAAGCACACAAATAGTGTCAATTTGGAACACCGGGGCTAGCCGATTTTCTCTAATTGCCTTAAGGCAGGATTCTCTTACGCGAGAGTCGTTCACTGCTCGTTTAAATGTGACGTGCAGTGAAGGGGCCGCACGCACGAGTATCCCGCCTTCAAGAAATTACGGGAATCGGAGGGCCCCCAATAACGCCGTGCCCCGGGGTTTCTACCCCACCCCCTCTCGACGGCCCCGCACAATATAGCAGTATCATGTACCACAAGAAGTCTTTTGTTAGGCCAATTACAAAGTCTACTCATAATTATGGAGAAAAGGCCAAATAAAAAGCGAATATAATGTAATTTGTACATAAATCTATAAAGAAAATTCCCCTTCAAAACCGATCAACAAATGTCGAAAACTTTTTTATGGTATCAATTTGAAATGAAAGTTTGGAAATTTGAGGATCTCACTGTGACACACACCGATCTGAACTACCCAGAAACGTCCCTGGGAGCATTTGGATCCGAGAGGTGTTCTTCAGCAGGAGTGAAATGGAAATGAGAATGTGAATAGTATTGAAGGCTATCGTCGGAAATAAATGTGATCGATTAATTTGAAAGAAATGATCGCTTTGTATATTTGACAACTTGACCCTGCTCTGAACTGCTATTGACAACAACGTAATTTAATTTCATCTACTGTTGACCTAGCTGTGCTTATCCTACATCATGTAGAATGTTGTTTGGCATTCAAGTTTCAAAAAGAAAACTGGCAACCGAAGTCTTGTTTCGAAACTGTTTCCGTGAAGTCGTATGTAAATTAAGTGAAAATAAGATGAACATTTATAAAATACTTATGTAAGGCGCGAATTATTCTATTTATTTCATCTTTTTGCCTTTGTCACACGGTAGGGTTCGCTTGGTGAGTATAAAGCTTGTTTCGACCCTGGATCTGTTTGGTTCCAACACGACATTGGCGAGATATCGAGGGAACCCCCATGTGACGTCACACCTTATCTAAAAATACTTCAGTTTAGTTTAAACAGTATTTATTTCAGATAAATAAGTTCTCAAAGAACAACATTGAATATTTACAAAAGTATAGGTATGGTATACTTCATGTAGGATTCCATAGTGTTTCGCTAATTTCTCTAAAAATGGAATCGTCAAAAGCCAGATACTTATTGATGCAGTTGCTTCGAAGAGAATACTAAAAAATAGCCCATTTGATGTTTGTTCGACAGTTATTGGACACAAAAGACTGTTGCCAAAATGAGAGTGAAAATGAGAGAGCACGAGAGGGTGAGGTGGGGTCGGGTTAGGGATTATTGTCGAATAAACTGCAAGCTCAGCATACTGTCAGGCGAACTGGTTTCAATTAACAGAGGATTGGCGTATTGTTATAACACGCCGTTATCTGAAGTGAAAACATTTTCTTCCCATTCGACTGTCGCCCCCCCCCCCCCCTTCCCCCACAAACACACACTTCAACAACATAAAATAAAATAAATAGAAACAAATAATTAAAAAAAGCCAGGCAAAACATAGACACTAAATGATCGTTATGAAGTAAAAACGACCACAGTCAAAAACGGTAAACAATTTTTTTTTAAAAAGGTCATTGAAAAGAATGAAACAAACCCCAAATACCCCCAATTGGAAAAATAATTCCCTGACAAAGCTGTGTGAATGTTTGTGTAATGAATAAACAGCTCACAAATAACAATGGGATTACCTTCATAGACAAGTGATTATGGATATGTTAATTACAGGTGTGAAGGAATTAGAGCCAAGGCAAAATGAAGTGTTACAGTTGTAACTGAACTAATTTACCCTCATGCACAGTTAAATTAAAAAAAATGAATGCCGACTGAAAAACATGGTCTGAAATCTTTCGGGTGGGGGCGAAAGTTCTTCGGGGGGAGGAGCGGTCCTCTCGCCCCCTCCCCCGTGGTTGCAGGTTCGGTGGTTCTGTCAGTAGTGTTTCAGTTGAAAGGTGTGACGTCAACGTTGTGCATTCGAGTCTGTTCATATGGTTTGTTAACTGATTAGACCTTCGTACATGCACAAATATGGGCATTGGAACGATCATATGGGAAATCGAATAATCTCAACTGGACGTATAATTATCACCAACTCCCGATCAACGATTTTACCAACTGGGCGTATAAAAAAAAATCGATAAGGTGACATTATATTTTGAACAGTTTCAGTAGCACCGAACCTCCTTCCTTGTTATGGTTGATAGTTTCTGGTGTGGAATTGAACGCCGAATCTGTCGATCTATGATTTTAACATGTTACATTTGTGCGAACATGTGAAAAACGATATTTGAAGGAGAAATTTGCCTGAGAAATTCATTTTCTGAGATGATCAGCAGGTGTTTTTTCCTACTACAAGAGTCGATTATTCCATTAAGTTGTGTCGTTTCATTGTTAAATATTGTTTTAACATACTTACTGATTTTGCATTCTTCGGTCATTTATTTTATTAAAAAAATCTTGTTTTCGGTGATCTTTGATACGCTGCGACTGAAACTTTGAGATAAAAATAGAAATCTCTCGCCTCGCTTATCTCCACTTCCGGCTAAAGGTTTATACCCTGTGGCAAACAGCGGTAACAAATCCCCACCTGCAGTCGGGTTTTCCATCCCCGGAGTATAATTCGGGAATGGAAGACTGGCTGGTCCCTCCTCATGACTGTTGCCGTTCTCGATGGTGTAGTGGCTTCAAATGGCATTTACCCCAGTACATGTACATTCAGTCCCAAATTATCAAATGATCCGAGTTCCATTACCATGTCACTTAGTTCAGCGATCTGAACGTAGTGGCTACCCCTCTACGTTCAGATTCTTCCCATTCAATCCTATAGAAAAAGTTCCCATCAACTTTTTATGGGAACTCAAAACTCGAAATTAGGAATATATATCAAGCTTTCGCCCTTATTACCGGCTGCAATCGATAGTACACGTATTTCCTTACATTTGGGAAGAGTTTATTAATCCAAACTAGGTTTTATCCTTTAAATGTCGTCATTTGTGTACTCGTGAGGCGGCGACGGAGATTTCAAAATCGGCCATGTTGTTGTTTAAATATAAAACAGTAAAAACGATAACCCGGTAATGGCGCCGAAACGAATAGAACTTTTCATCGATGCGGAATAGGAAATTCGATCGCAATTGTGCAGAATGGGTTTGATAATCTGCTCTGTGCGAATGCGACCGAGTTTGATAGCCTCCTCTGCGCGAATGAGATCAAATTTCCTATTCCGCATCGATGAAAAGGTCTATTCGTTTCGGCGCCATTACCGGGTTATCGTTTTTACTGTTTTATATTTAAACAACAACATGAACGATTTTGAAATCTCCGTCGCCGCCTCACGAGTACACAAATGACGACAATTAAAGGATAAAACCTAATTTGGATTAATAAACTCTTCCCAAATGTAAGGAAATACGTGTACTATCGATTGCAGCCGGTAATAAGGGCGAAAGCTTGATATATATTCCTAATTTCGAGTTTTTAGTTCCCATAAAAAGTTGATGGGAACTTTTTCTATAGGATTGAATGGGAAGAATCTGAACGTAGAGGGGTAACCACTACGTTCAGATCGCTGAACTACATGTCACTGTATGTTGATTTGCATTGTTGTTTGGTTTAGAGATTATTATTAAAAAATAGCATGGCGAGTGAAACATTTGTGTTATGCATTTTACATCTTCGTATCAGCAAGATACAATAGATGGAACAGTGTACTTAGAAAGCAACTGCATCTTCTATACCCTTATAAGTTACAGAAAATTATAGAGTAGAATCAAAGTGTGTGGAGTCCGCGAGGATTGCTTCGGTACTTATTGGTCACAGGCAGTATTCCGTAATTTGGCGTAAAGTCCGAGAAAAGGGTTTACAGGTATCTAAATTTCATTTTAATCTTTGTGTTCACATACCTGTAATTGAAAATAAGATGATTTATTCCTGTAAAATAAATCAAATTATATTGGGATCGCAGAGAAGATTGTGTACGTTTTTGGTGGGATATTGTTAGTGAGGGGCGTGCATATATTGCCAAAACAGCATGAAGAAAAACATTTTGGTTATCTCCCTTCGCTCATAATCATTCGATATCCAATTCGAAAACGAGGTCATCAACCATTGCACATTCGGAAGCGGTTCTCCTAAATACCAGAACCGCACCAAACCCCCAGAACCCACCCCCTCTAAATGACATTTGCGCAGTTTTTTAAGATGAAATATGTTTATTTCATGTAATAATCCTTACAGGAAAGAAGAACAGAATTCATTCTTATAGTCGCCTTTGTCTAGGCGGTTCTGGGGGGTTCGAGTATTTAGTATTTTTCTCCCAAATACCAGAACTCCCCAGACTGCAGAGCCACTGAGAATTTCTCATAGAACCTCCTCTAAGTTATATTTACACATTGTTTTGGAAGAAACAAAAGTCCTTTCCAGACTGTTTTAGCGTTCTGTGGAAAACTAAAACATGATTTATTCTCAAATTCGCTCTCATTTCAGCTGAACAAAGAAATTTAAAATTTTGTCAAGGGAGTTAACTCGGAATTTTGTATTCACTGATTCGTTTGGCCAATCAAACTGGAGCCTACATCATTGCTCGATCTAAACTCGCGGAAAAATGTTATAAAATAAGAGCATTGAGGTCCGGAAGATATGGCTTATCTGAATGAATGAATGAATGAATGAATGAAAAGTTTCAGCGCGCCGAAGGCGCAGAGGCATGATGTATCTAAAAGACGCATGGAAATAGACGAAGCGTATGAGGAATTGGAACAACTTGGCTTCTTTCTCTTATCATACACCACAAAACCACAAAACACCAAGCAAGGATTGTAACAAGCTTGCCTGACTGGGACCAGTGTAGATTTTAAATAAATAAACATTTGAATAAAGATATAACAGCCCTTTTGAGGGCTTTGTGTGTGTGTGTCTTGAGACAAATAAAAAAAAAAGTTTTTTAAAGTTTTGGACTCAATTCAGAATTTCCAGAAAAAATTGCCAATGAGATTTCCGTGGGTCAATCACACGAATAACCCGATTGCGATCAGCCAAGTACCACGCAAATGCCGACACAGGTATGAATTTGAATAAATTCAATTTCAGTTTCCTTTTGAATGCTAAAACAAACAGGAAATGGAATACTTAACCCAAGAGCAGCGTGCAAATGTCATTTAGAGGGTGGTTCTAGGGAATTCTGTGCGGTTCTGGGGGGGGGGGGGGGTCCGGTATTTAGAACAATACTAAATACCAGACCCCCCCCCTCCCCCCTCACACACACACACACACACACACACCGAAACCGCACAGACAAATGCGACTATAAGAATGAATTTATTTTATTCTTCTTTCATGTAAGGCTTATTACATAAAATAAACATATTTCATCGTAAAACACTACGCAAATGTAATTTAGAGGGGGTTCGGGGGGGGGGCTGTGCGATTCAGGGGGGGGGGGGTTCTGTTGGGTTCTGTTTTTTAGGAACTCCGCCAACAACGGCGGTAGTGCAGTTATTTCACCAACAGCTGTTTCTTAAGACGGCGTAACGGTACCGGAAGTCAATGCAAACGCCGTGGGTTAGTCTGTGGATACCAATGATTCTGTGTCGGGAGAAGGGCCAGTTCTAATGAAAATATTACAACTAATAATAATCTGGGTGAGTGTCTATTCCAGTTGTGGGATTGGCAAAATCCAACGCAATTGTCGCAAACGTTGTCGAAGCCCCTCGTCTTTGGGATTGTCCACCCAGACTCAGCCAGGTTCGGCTGGGAATACGCCCATGCAATTTAGTGTAAATGCAGGCATACCGCTGTTGAAATTGCTAGATGATGATGTGACAGCACATGTGCCAAATTGTGTCAAACAAAAAATCTGAGCCAATTAGTATATACAAACATAGCAACTGTATTAAAGGGCAGTAATGATATGTCTGGCGTAGCTGCTTGCAACACACTTATTTTGAACGATCAGGGTGCAATTGAATTGATGCCCAAACCTGTTACAGAAAAAATCCCGTCCATTGAAAAATGGACCGATTCCTTCTTAATGTTCATGTACATCTGTGTCCAGCGAAATCCACTGAAAGTTTTCGAGCTGCTAATATACATGCATGTTATACGGTGCGCGGCCTCGTCGCCCTCGTTTTCTTTTTTATTTTGCCTGGAGGGCCTATGACGAACAATTCCGTATGTTCCAGTCATTTGACTTACAACCTTGGGGTATCTTAGTTTCAAACTTGTGGATTCAATTGATGGTGTCCAAAGTACATACCTTAGCAGGTACATCATTGGAATTGGGCTACAATTCAAGTGCAGCTCCTACAAGAGCTCTCCCCAAGAGAAGAGGCATCTGCTTTGCCTTCAATAAGTCAGGTGGTTGCAAATGGACTCCCTGTTTTTCGCACGTGTATCAGATTTGTGGGAAAACCCATACCCAGGTTGACTTGTCATTCAAGTTCATATTATATCAGCCGGTCATGTAAAGGAGAACAAAGGCAACACAAAATTTAGTTTAGGAACTTCCACAATTATTACAGATCATTTAGCTGTTAGCCTTCAAGACTATCCTAATCAAAATGTTGCCAGTTTCTTACTGCATGGATTTAACTTCGGTTTTTCAATGGAGTATAGTGGTCTCCGCCGTTCATGTGAGTCGAGGAATTTGATTTCTTAATCCTGACATTGTGCGTGATAAGTTTCAAAAGGAGTTGTCGGCTGGTAGAATAGTGCTCAGGTCCCTTTATCGACCGCCCTATTTCAACTTTGCACACCTCACCAATTGGTTTAGCACCTAAAAACAGCCTGGGGATTACCGACTTAGACACCACCTCTCATATCCGGGGCATGACGCCGTGAATGTTCATACTGACGAAAACTGTGCTCGGCGACTGACACCAGCTTTGATTTTGCAGTTGTTATGATACGGCATTTAGGCCAGGATGCTTTCCCTGCAAAAACGGATAAAAAATCTGCTTTTAGATTTTTTCCCATAATGAGCGGGCGATTTTTTGAACGCTTGGCTTTCAATTAGAGGATTTATATTATTTCGATAAGTGCCCCCAGCCCACCACCCCTCTCCATGGGATGTTCAATCTTCTGTGCAGTGTTTGTAAAGTCTTCAACCTTTTTTGGAATGGCGAATGCGAAAATTGGCGAAGTCAGATCACATTATACACTAAATGAGTTCTTATTTGGGGGCCCCGAAGAATCCCATGAATGCGCCCTTAATATGCAACAATGTTTCGAAGAGTGCAAATTTTTGGGGGTGCCAATTGTAGAAGACAAGACCGAGGGTCCACAAAAAATTAGTTGCTTTCTGGGTTTAGAAATTAATACCCATGATATGCTTATGAAAATTTCGGATAATAAAGTCAAAGAGGTTCTTTCTGATGTCAGTGTCGTAACAGGCAATCCCAAAGCCACACTCCAACAAATGCAGCCTCTTATCAGAAGCCTAAATTTTGTGTGTCGTGCAATAACACCGGGGCGCCCTTTTTGCATGAGGTTGATTAATTCCATGCGGGGCCTTTCAAGGCCTCATCACGATTTCCGTGAAACTGCGGGTATGCAAGATGATCTTTGCAGGTGGTTAACCTTTCTTACTGATTTCAATGAGGTTTCAGCTTTTTCTAACCAGTTTTGGAAAGCCAGATCTGATACATAATTGTTGACTGATAGTGCTGCAGGTTGTGGTTTTGAGTTTTGGGGCATATTTTCAGGGCCTCTTAGCGTATGGCATTTGGCCTGAAACGTGGCATTCAGCTAGCCTCACGAATAATATTACTCTCGTAAACATTTTCCCCTTCAGGTTGCAGTAATAATATGAGGAAAAGCTTTGAAAAATAAGAAGGTTTTATTGCGCAGTGACAACATGGCTGTCGAACATAGTTTAACTCCCTAACCACCCATTCAGATGAGGTTATGAAACTTGCTGGATAAATCGCTTTGCAGTGTCTAAAATATAACATTCAGTTTAAAGCTGATAACATACCAGGTTCTTGCAATATTTTAAAAGATTGCCTTTCTCGTTTGCAGCTCACCCGCTTTCGACAACTTGCGCCAAATCCCGAGCGAGAACTCACACCATTTCCAGACAGTCTCTTGGACATCTTCAACAGACTGCAAATACTCTTCTAAATTGCTTGTTTGGCAGACAGTACTAAATCCACTTCCAAGTAGGAATACAGTCTTTTGAAAACTTCGGATAGCTATTTATATTTCCATCAATGTGGTCTGTTCCAATTTGTCATGTTTGTTTATTTGTCGCCTACCTTGCAGAGACGAGATTATCTACTAATACTGCCACCACATACATGCTCCTAGCGGCATAACTTTACAGCACAGTATTAATGATTGGCCTGACCCATCTCAGTCTTTTTTAATCACGAACATGGCGACCGGTTTAAGAAGACACTCTCTCAGACCATTCTGCACCAATCACTGGATATTTTGCGAAAATTTCCTGCAGCTCTGATTACGGTTCGCATTAATTACTATGAAATCACATTATTCCATGCAGCTTATTTGTGGCATTTTTTGGATTGTTTCGAGTTAACGAATTAGTGAGCATACCACATTTAAATCTGACTCGGGCTTTCCAGGTCAGTAATTTGTCTTTTTACTACATGCAATCCAGGACATGCCTAAAAATAACATTAAGACTTTCAAAGTCTAATATGTCTGGGCGGGCTGAAGAAGTGCACACTCAGTATTTAATAAAAAAAACGAAAAACCTTAGATTACGGGATGTCGACGGTTTCGGATTCGGTTTTTTAAAAAAACTAAAAACCTCGGTTCGGTTTCGGTTAACCTACAGCTCTACTGAACAGCTAGGGCACGCTGGGCACCTGATATATCGTGGTCTTGTACAACTTCCATCTCAGTCCATTTGCCCTGCTACACATGCAAAAGGAGGCCAGGGTGTCCTTGTAAATTCAACAACTCTATTTAGAATATATTCATTTATCTTCCTGTGTGGAGTGCCCTGCCATACAGGGCACCTAATATCATATGATGTGTACTGTTGAAATCACTTGAAAGGTGATATATATGCAGGGCAATATGCGCTGACAGTAGGGCAGAATTACGATACACCCCCAATATTTTTCAGTAATTACGGACCTGGCTATACAATCAGCTTGTTGATTTCTAAAGCTTTACATCGACCACGGAGTGGACCAAGGTGCCACCTGCAACGCTAAAACATTGCAGACACTTTGTTCTTCTCCAGGGACGTTATACATACAATGTCACTTTACAATTTACCATCCGTTGTAAAAGCTCCGGGTCTTTACGCATATCCAGAGACGAGTGTCCTGTAGAACAGTAGGAACCTGCTACCCACATTGCTTTTGTGCAAGTGAACAGCCGGTCGAATATGATGATTGCAGTTATAAATGACCATCCTGGAATCAAAATTACTGAATGTCTGGTAAGGTAGACCAATATGGTTGTGGCAGGGCAGTAGAGGCTATTGAGGAAGACGTTTGCGCGGGTGGTACAAATAGAAGAGGGATAATGCCTGCCACTCAGAGCAGAGTATACCCGCCCCAGGTCCCGGAATACTCTCCATCATAATCCCAACACACCCACGCATGTTGGCTGTGTAAGGCATAGGGGCCATTGGCAGCATTGATGAAGGCGTAGGATGTGTCATAAGTAGCCGAACGCACTGCTGGAGTAAAGAGAAAAAACAAAAATCAAACTTAGAATTTTATTACATTACGGGCCTGGAAAAGTGTAATTTGTATCTAATTTTTTAAAAATTTTATTGCATTATGGGTACCTAACATTTATTACACGTTATTACATTTATTACATTATGGGTCGTTTTTTATTACATTATGGGTTCGTATTACATTACGGGTCGTTTTTGTATTACATTATGGGTAGGTATTACATTATGGGCATTTATTACATTACGGGTCGTAACAGTCGTTACTCCGACACCGACTCGGATAATCGCCAACTCGAGAATATCAAACATTTAAGTGTATGTCAGTACACACTTTTGCTATAATAATAATATGGGCGTTATCGAAATTCATTCTATTACTATTTTGAACATTGTTGCCAAGTGAGAGAGCTGAAACCACCCCAGCTCCTCAGCCCTGTATGCACCTTAAAACAACGCACATTGCATTAGTACCGGTACCTCAGGTGGAGAAAAGAGGAGCTACAGTTCATCTTGAAAAGAACCATCAATTCAAAAGGATGAGTCTAGTCAGACACAAAAACTAACATTCGGCTTCGACCAGTTGGACCCTTCAGTTCCCGAGATAACGACTGGGGCAAACTGTACGAAAATGCCCGACTGATTATCCGACTTCAGAAACGTCTTGTCTCGTGTACTCGTAGAAGACTAGATTTGTGGAAAGGAGTTTCTCACGCGTAATGTCATCTATGATGTTGGTTTTGCTATCTGTTATCTACCCACGACTATAATACCGGTATATTAACCCTTTGAACCCCAGAGGCCGTTTTTCCGGCCGGGTCACAAGCTACGTCATAATGTCATTAAGTGGAATGGCTACAAGGTAAATGTGTGGTGTGGACCAATCAATATTTTCAACGTGCAGCCCTAAGGCTGCACGTTGAAAATATTAATTGGTCTTGCCCCAAATAATGAATATGGACTCTTCCTATTGCTTCCATTGAACTTACATGGAAGATGCCATCAGTGTTCAAGGGGTTAAAAACATTACACGGTTTGGAGTTGACTATGCCAAAGTAGTGGTCAATGAGGACGGATAGTCCACTCACCGGAGACCAATATTTAACGGTGTGCCGTGCAATACGTATTATTTATATCACGATTCTGGGGCGGCGGAACGATTTTCAAAGTGGATGGGAGGGAGGGGGTGGGTGGGGGGGGGGGGGGGCTGGCTGGTTCGGACGATGGATGGTCGTCGTACGAAAATTTTAAATTCCAGGTTCCCCAAACCCCAATTTCCATGCATCTGGGCGGATATTTTGAGATTTTTGAGGAGCTGTATTTGAAAGATTTCACACTTAGAGAGCCGTCAAAAAAGGTCGGTAAAGCATGCATATTCGTAACGACCAAAGCTGATAAATTGACCTCACCTGTATGCTTTACCAGACGTTAACAGCAATTATACTGTTTGTGGATTATCTTGTCAAGGGGTGGATTTGGTACTTGTATGTCTGTAAGATTACGATCTATTTGAATTAACCGATTTTTTTTATAACAGACTGTATACATTTTAGCGTTTGCTGCAACTTACTGTAAGAAATGATCCGAAATCCAACGAAACTGAACCAGTACGAGAGAAACATAGCTGGCGAAAATATGGAGGAGGCTCTGGATCCGCCCCTTGTTTCACCAGTCATTGGTTGTGTTAAAATATATGCATACAAAAAAACATGGCCCGGCAAAAAAAGTGAGTGGGGGTGGGGGGTGGTGGGGTGGGGGGCTTCCGCCGCCCCTGTGATTGCCGTGTACATTCAACGTTACGCAACACAATACTGACATTGGGAAATGTTCTAGATAAGGCCTACACCACGCGTGGAATTTGGATTACGCGTATAAACTACAATTATGATACAATTAATATAAATCTCGAAATGTGATTGGTTAATCAATAAAATTTGCAATAGTAACCAGTCGGAAATTTTGTGTTGTCGAAAACTTTCAGGAAAGTCAAGCTGTATTCGTGGGCGTTCTATTTTCGTTCCATTTGGAGTCATTGACTCCTCTATCCCAGGTAAATAAAGGCTGTGAACGCGTTGACTCGCTGTAAAAAACCCGTTTTCTATCTTTCTTGTAATTAGCTGTGATTAATATGGAAGAAGTTGGAAAGTTTAATATTAATGCGGAAGAGGTTTGGCAGAGACTGATGAGTAATGAAATGAAAGTTGAAAAAACTGATTCCGACAGGCTTAAACATGATAGCGAGCGCCCCCAGAACGGGCGAAGCCCGTTCGGAAACGAGCTCAAAAGGTTAACACGTGTAAATGAGTCAATTCTTCTGAAACTCCTCTACAGCTTTGATGTCAAAATTTGTGTCTCCGTGCCGGCTGCCATTTTGAAATCAACAGGATGTTTGTTCACCGGAAGGAACGCCCGAGAAGAGACTTTACGAGAACGGCTATTATTCGAGGAATCTTCCCAAGAACAAAAAGGGACAATATAATTGTTTTCAAAGGAACATTCGGATACCATTTGGGTAAAGTGAATGAACCATCAGTTGAGGGAAGTAACAGGGGAGGGGGCGTGGAGGTGCTATTGAGATCTTCTCCCATAATACACCGGGAGTCAGACTAATTTACAATTTACTACATCACGTGGCGTCCCTAGCAACACACAACACCCCTAGCAACAGGCGATCTATTGGACCAATTTTGACCAAAATTGATATATGGCCCCGTAATGCAATAGGGGTCCAAACCAAGGAGTCGGTAATGATGTCAGATTGTTTCCCTAGCAACGAACGTGCCTCCCTAGCAACGGGCGGCCCCGTGGGCCAATTTCGACCAAATTTGATGTATTGATCCACAATGCACTAGGGATGCAAACCAAAGAATCGAAAATGGTGTCAGTTGGTTTCCCTAACAACCAACGTGCCTCTCTAGCAACGGGCGACCTACTGGGCCAACTTTGACTAAATTTCACTCGTTGACCCATAATGCATCAGAGATTCAATCCAAGGAGTCGGTAATGATGTCGGTTTGTTTCCCTAGCAACCAACGTGCCTCCCTAGCAACAGACGACCTATTGGGCCAATTGGACCAAATTTGATATATGAACCCATAATGCACTAGGAATCCAAACCAAGGAGTCGAAAATAGCTAGAAAATCCCTAGCAACGTACGGCCTCTTGGGCCAAATTTGATATATGGATCCACAATGAACTAGGGATCCAAACAAAAGAATCGAAAATGGTGTCTGTTGGTTTCCCTAACAACCAAAGTGCCTCCCTAGCAACGTACGGCCTCTTGGGCCAATTTCGACCAAATTTGATATATGGATCCAAACAAAAGAATCGAAAATGGTGTCTGTTGGTTTCCCTAGCAACCAACGTGCCTCCCTAGCAACGGGCGACCCACTGGACCAATTTTGACTAAATTTGATACGTGGACACTTAATGCACCAGGGATTCAAGTCATGGAGTCGGTAATGATGTCAGTTTGTTTCCCTAGCAACCAACGTGCAACCCTAGCAACGGGCGACCTATTGGGCAAGTGTTGACCAAATTTGACATATGAACCCATAATGCACTAGGAATCCAAACCAAGGAGTCGGTAATGATGTCAGTTTGTTTCCCTAGCAACGAACGTGCCTCCCTAGCAACGAACGGCCTCTTGGGCCAATTTCGACCAAATTTGATATATGGAACCACAGTGCACTAGGGATCCAAACCAAAGAATCGAAAATGGTGTCAGTTGGTTTCCCTTACAACCAACGTGCCTCCCTAGCAATGGGCGACCTACTGGGCCAATTTTGATATGTGGGGCCATAATGCATCAGGGATTCAAACCAAGGAGTCGGTAATGATGTCAGTTTGTTTCCCTACCAACCAACGTGCCTCCCTAGCAACGGGCGACCTACTGGGCCAATTTTGACTAAATTTGATATGTGGGGGCCATAATGCATCAGGGATTCAAACCAAGGCGTCAGTGATGATGTCAGTTTGTTTCCCTAACAACCAACGTGCCTCCCTGGCAACGGGCGACCTATTGGGTCAATTTTGACCAAATTCAATCTGTGGACCCACAATGCACTAGGGATCTAAACCATGTTGGTTGACACGATTTTATTGACTTCAAGTTGAATGAGACTACTTGCGCTCGCTTTTAGGTAGCACCTATTTCATATTAAATGTTGTCAGTACAAATATAAATATATTTTGTTATTGCTGATGAAATTACTAAAACGTTTGGAACTATTTGTGCAGTGGCAGCGTAAAATATATTTCGTGATTTGTTTCGGAACTCCCAAATGACGCCACGAAGACTGTATTTTTAGATTTAAATTGTTGTCTTCAACAAGGCGTTGTTTTATAGTTGGGAGATAAAAATGAATTTGATTGTTTGCGGCCGTAAACGCTGGTTTTACTGTCGCAAATATCCGTTTTACAGTAAAACCATCGTTTACGGCCCCAAACAATAAAATACAACTCAGTTACCCCCTTAGTAAGAACGCATCTTATTGGACGTTACTCGATTGAGTGACGTTATGGCGTGTTTGAAAACTTCCGACACAAAACAGTGTCAACCACTGATCTCAATATAACTGGATTGCTGGAACGTAATCGAAAACGTCGCCACCAGAAATGCCCCTACCATGGCGTCACGTCAATCGACGCGGTAACTCCTCCCATAGATGACGTTTGACCTGTTCACCTTTGACTGCAGATGAAAACACTGCAGACGACTATACGGAAAAATATACAATGAACGGCCGGTCCGTCGACTGTTTTATAACAGAGTTTTATAACAGAATTAATTTTCAATTGATTTGATTTTTTGATAATTTAACTTATATCTATATAATTAATAACAATGCCAAGAACCTGTTGTATCAGAAGTTGCGGCAAAAGAAGGAAGAAATCTGAAAAATCAACATAAAAGTATAAAAATAAAATAAAAAAAATAATTTCTTCTCTTCGTGTGACTGTAGCGTGTAGGCCTATCAGTCTACAATTAATGTTTTTCAAACAAATGTTTATTTATGAGTGAAAGAAAGCGTACGATGGATTAATTGATAAATTATTTATTGCAGTGCTAGTTGTGTCGAAAGCGGGTGAAGTGTGTGTGGCAAGGGGGGGGGGGGGGGGGGGGGGGATTACCCCATCAACAGACACACAACCACGATATTAATTTTTTTTTTATAAATGAAGAGATATTGTAGGGCTACTATTGTGTTGCAGCCGCAGAGTAGTATTTGTATTAAAAATAATTATTTTACTAAGCTTAACGTTTTACTAGTATTTTTTTTCAACGGATTCGGTCATCATCGAGCAATAAACAATAAGTAGGCCCAAGGCCTAGAGATATTTTGGAAAAAAAATCTGCCGATTACCAAGCATACATTTTATCCAGTCATGTAATATTAAAAAATCATCTAGGCCAAAACTAGTTCTGATTGCAAATTTAGTTCTCAAGCACTGCACTCTCGTCCATTTTTAAATTGGGGCTTAATAACACTTTCAACAGCCAGGGGCGTGTCGTTTTGTCAGTTTTGCAGAACTTTGAACTAGAGCATAGACTCGCTGGAGGAACATCCCTAGAATCTGCTACTGTCACCCAAATAATGTTAATAAGTAAATGCCCAAGTGGTGAACTCACCACTGACTGATGAATGAATGCTTGGCCTTTCCAATGATTGAATTCACCATGTTTCTCAATTGAAAAGTTCGACAAGTAGAGGGGGCCTCGCGATATAAGGCTTAAACCTCGTCCAATTTTGTACGAATCATCCACTTCTATTCGGGCGAAAGCGTGGTCGCGATTCATTTTTGTATCAAATCAATTTTGAATTTTTGTCGATGAAAGTCAGTGCTGTCAATGCAGTGTTGTCGGGTTAATCTTGCAATAAAAGTATAATTCTATTAAAAGGATCCGCCGGCCGATGTACTTCCCTCTTGTAAGATTCCATCATCCCGTGCTTACCTCAGGGACGTAGCTGGGGGGGGGGGGGGGGGGGGGGGGGGGGGGGGCTGGAGAGGGGAGGGGAGGGGGATCAAAAAGTTTTTCGCCACCCCCCCACCCACCCCCCCCCAAAAA